>CM052020.1:36526164-37726164 GCA_028476575.1 Platygaster robiniae
GATTAAACGCCTACAGACAATGAATTTTTATTGTTTTTTGACTTGAGTCAACGAAAATAATAGACAAATCATTTTTATGATAGAAAGTCTAGGAATAAATACTCTTACAGTTGAGAATAATTATACTACGGTTGATACAGGTGGAAAAGAATTTGATAAAAAGAGAATATTTGGATGTATTTTGTTGGTGTCGAATTTTGTAATGATGAAACCTACTGTTTCTACTATGGCAATCAACTTTATTTGATAACATTGAAAGATAAGTACTTTTTCTGGCACACGAAGATTCCTACATACATCGCATTAAAAAAAGAAGCTTTTTCAATTAGATGACGTATTCGTAGCTTCTAGCGGAAAAGTTAATATTTGTTGTTCATATTATTTTGATATACGTAATAAAAAAAGGCTCATCGTGAACGTTTACTTGAATTATTTTTCAACTACTGATACAAGGCCAATTTATCTATTACATTCCAATTGCATGACTTAAAGACGGAAATTTTTTTCATTTGCCATTTCCTGTAAATTCACGTATATCAACTGATATCTACAGTACCTAGGATTCCGTTCTGCAAAATTTGTAATCGATTGAATTTTTCTGAGAAGATTTTATTTTAACTCTCTCCTCCCGTCCCTTAATAATCGGACATTCTTGGGCGGAGTATTTTCCGTGAAATAGCCCCTGTTAGAGTAATACATTGTATAATATTTTTTTCATTTGACTTGTCATTAACTTCTATGACTTGTAACTACTATTTTTTCTTAAAGATAATGAATAAAATTACACAGCAATATTCATTAAAGAAATTCACACCCTTGCTTTTTTTTTCTATTTTTACTTGATCAAATGAATTTTCATCAGTTCGACTACTCGATATTTTGAATTTTTCGATTTTATCCAACTGTCTCATGTAAAGCAAGAATTTAAAAAATGGTCGAGAGCGTGAAAAAAAAAGATAAGCGTAAGTTCATAAAGCAGTATCATTAACAGGCTATCAATTGTTTGAAGCGGATAGCATTTTAACTGTAAGAAAATGCAATATATCTGTAACAGAATTAAAGTTTGAAAATAAACTTTAGTCAATTTTCATCATTTGTAAGAATTATGTTTTTTATACAGTGAGGGATGAAGTAAACTTTTGGTAAGAAATATGCAGATATAACAGGAAATATTTTTCAGTTCAATGTTCTCGAAGGAGAAAATATGCCATCTTCACAGAAATGTTAGGTACATAATAAAATTAAGAATGCTCCGAGATTTCAATCTATATCGAAATCATTGACAATTTTATCGTTAAAAAGTCAAATTGTCACAATTACAGTTCAATATATTTGCAGATAACAACGCAAGAGCAGTTTAAGTTAGTTGAACACCGGCAAATTTTGAGTTACAAAAATATATGAATATCGTACAGTTTGACATTCTATGCCGAATAGTAAATAGTAGTACTATAAATAATAATTATGGAATTCATAGTGCAATAGATCCATAGGAATTCGATATCGCTCCTGTTTGAGAGTTTCCTCTCCCACTCACGAAATCAGAATTAAAAGAGCCCTGAATATTAAATAACCAACTGTTTTCATGGAGGAACCCCGCACGAGAAAATACCAATTTACATTTTAAACTCAATTTTTTTATTGTTTCATGATTAAGCGTATCAACACGAAGATGGAACCTTCATCATCCAGTGAAAGTAATGATAATGTTTGTGAGATATTAAACAACCTGACTTTGTCCCCGCGGCAAAATACTACTACAGGAACTAGAGTTGTACCGACGACACGTGGAAATCAAATTAATAGTCTAAGCGTGGCCAGACCAGAAGAGGTATTTAATAATAATGTACTTTTTTTTCTCGATTTATTTGCATCTTCCTTAATTAGGAAATATTTCACATAATAAATGACGGAAATGACACTTTTTTTTAAACCAATCTTACACCAACGAAATTCTTTCAGCCGTTGGGAAAGATTGTATTAATTGAACAAATTTAGGACCAATGATTGCAACTTTAGAGAGATTAATCGTGTTAATAACTGTAGACAACTGTAATAAACAGCATAAGAGAACCGAGTTCAAAACTGTATATTCGATAAACATTTCATATCATAATAGACTGCTGATTCATCATTTCAAAAAACAATGCTTTCTGTAGAATAAACCAGATTCTCGGGAGATCAACACAAGATCAAGACTACCGACTTATGAAGAGGCGATGAAACGCAGGCGAGCACCTCCTCCAACTTACAAAGAAGTTATGAAATTAAGAAACAATACAAATTAATCACGACCTGAAGAAACCTTTATGAAAGGACCCACAAATAATGTATCGATTATCAAAAAGGTCGAAATCTTATACTGGTATGAAAAAACAGTATTTGTATGATTGTTCGTACAATGAATGAAAATAATTCGATAAAAATGATACAAATGTATAAATTTTTTTCCCTAAGAATACTTATCTCAATACTAGCACGTATGGATTGAAGTAAAATTATTGAATTTACTTCTATAGATCATATATATTTTTATTCAACTCAGCAGTTTTCGGCCTCCAAATTCTACTGCACTGCGTAATGAATATCGGAAATAAAAACTATCTATGAATATCAATAGTTTTACGAAACCTGTCGATCGATCACTATCGATAAATCAGTACTTATCGTCAATTTTGTGTAATTTCGTGCTCGTTACGTGTGGTCCAACTGCGGACCTATTTTCAGATTGTTGTCAGATCAGTGGCGCATCTAGGGGTAAATTTTTTTTTTTTTGGTGGGGAGCATCGATTTTTCAATTTTTTCAGCGTACAATTAGAAAATCAGGACTATTTTTAAAGGAGATAGTATCTAAGTATGAAAGAAAAATCCAATTTGGACAGATTTCAGTTCCTGAAATAGATATGAATTTTAGTAGAAAATGTTCGATTACTTCGTGTAACATCATTTGAGTTAACTCTTTTTGTCTTTTATTCAATTTTCGCAGTCTCGAAATGACTTTTATGATTGGAAAAGTTATAAAGTACTATTTCTTAGACAGCTTTGTTAAAATTTTACCATACTGAAATAAAAAAAGCGCTGCTGGGAGTCAACGGAATGCAAAAAATATTTATAAGAAAGTCACGTAATCATAAAAAAAAAAAAACAAACAAATCGGCTATAAGAAATCAAACTTATGATCACAAATAACCGTCTCACTCTTAAATGTATGTAATTCTACCTATTCATTTATTCAAAAAGATTACCGATCCATTAACTGGATTTCACGTTACACTATTGTCAATTGGAAAATTGCACTTTATACAGTTCTGAATTTGCAATTATTATGTGAATTTCTATTTTCTATAACTAAAAAAAAGCCTAGGTAACAAACTATGTGCAAAGAATACTTTATTGTAACAATTTAACAATCTCTTCAAAAGAAATAAGAATCTGCATGACCAAACTTTGAAATCAACAAATTTTAACTCATGTTGACTCGTCCGAGCAATAATAATATTACGAATCTTGAATAAATTTTAATTGACCAAGCGCTCCGTCCAGAACAGTATTCAAGGATAAAAACGGTCAATGATCACACGGAGCCAAATTCTTTCATGTATCAAAAGTTTAATAATCGGATCAATATTTCGACCTTAAATCAGGTCCTCTTCAGGATCAATTATATATAATGTTCACGTAATAAATCTGTGATTGATATTAAAGGTTTCCGGTTCAAGTCGACCATCGTTGAATTCACAAAAACAATCACAATTAATCAGTAAAAAATCGTCGTCATCTTAATGAAATTTCAAATAAATCAAGAAAATGTGTGCTCAATATGTGTACAGCAACACGTACTAATGACGACTATCCCGGGAGTGATACATTATACATAATGTGAACATTATATATAATTGATCCTGATGTAAGGTCGAAATATTGATCCGATTATTAAACTTTTGATACATGAAAGGATTTGGCTCCGTGTGATCATTGACCGTTTTTATCCTTGAATATTACGAATCTTTCTACAAATTTAATTTTCCCAGTTATGATTTTCTCTAATATCTATTACATACTCTTTTTGTTTCTTTACAATGCTTTTTCAATTTTTTCTGAAATCTCCAATTATCTGACATCAATACAGATTGATTTGATTTTTCGTTATCAAGATTGATATTTTCCAAAAATTGATTTGTTGGATTCAATATATTTTGAAGGTTCTTTAGTCAAATTATTGTGTGCCATATGTAATGACTGAAAAACCTTCCGATGACTTACCATAATTTATTTTCATGATCGCAGGCAAATAAAAATCTCATTTTTCTTCTAGTACATATTTTTTTTCGCTGATATGAAACGACTTCTGGAATGTCTAGTTGTGTCATTGAAAATGTTTATGATTCGGATACGAAATTAATTCGGTTAAAAACCTTATTTAAACGTATTTTTTGCATATAGATTGTTACCTAGACTTTTTTTGTTACTCATAGAAAATAGAAATACACCTATTAATTGCAAATCCAGAACTGTGTAAAGTGCAATTTTCTAATTGACAATGGTTAATTTATCAATGATAAGTAATCTATTGGAATATATGAATCGGTAGAATTTCATAGATTTATGAGTGACACTGATACTTGTGATTATAAGTTCGATTTGTGTACAATTAGAAAAGTCATTTCGAGACTGTGAAAATGGAATTAAGAGGGTCCTACTATGTAAACGCCGTTTTTCAAAGCATTTTTTAGAATGTTGCTGAAGGAATAGTATTCAATATTTGTCAATGCGGGTTTTTTCAATGTTTAATTAGTCCTTGAAGTACAAAATGAAGTAACAATCTCTCAAAAAAGTATCACACTGTGGCCACAGCACCCTCGCAAAGTGAGGCCTTCCAAATAAAGGTGGGTTGGTGGTGCATACGATTTTGCAAAAACTGTTAGTCAGAAACATAATAGGAAATTTTTTTACAATTTGTAAACGTCCGACTATCCTACGGTAACAATTCACGTAATTATCTTTTTATTTGTTAAAATAGCGGATTATTCAAAAAAATCGCATATTTCGGGTTTTTTTGCAGGTAAAAACAATAATTTATCATTTTTTAATAACGATTGGGCGCTCAACTCGTACCGTACGATAGCGATAACATTTATACACATTTGCAAAAAAAAATTGTGAAAATCTTTTTATCGGTTCCTTAGAAATCGTGTGCACCAGTTCGGAAAACGTGGTTCTGAGAAAAACGCGTTTATACCATTTGCGCCGATAAGGACGTTTTTAAAAGACACTTTTTGGCCTTGAAGAACATTATGCGAGAAGTTTGTAAAAAATAAAACCAAAGATTTTCTGAAGTGAAATTTTATCCTCTTAAAGAATCTGTACTCATTTTTCCGATGTAATGTGACCCAACATTATTAAAAACAATTATATGCCGAGCCGCGGGAACTCAGTGGAGAGCGTGACAAAACTTGCCTCAAAATTCGTTATTTCCCTTTGCAATTCAGCAAAATCCGTTTTGTATCTTATTTTTGGATACCTTAACTTGCAAAAAATATAAAAAAAAATTGCATTTCCTGAAAGTGTTACATGGTAGGATCTCCAAGACAAAAACGGGTAAACTTAGAGAATGTTACACGAAGAAATCAAACATTTTCTTCTAAAATACACATCTTTAAAACGAAAATTTTCGCTCCCCGAAAATTTTCCAAAATTGAATTTAAACATTGTTCTAAAATACAAAATAAAATTCATCACGGAAAAAAGGCATTCCGGAAAAATGAATTTTGGAAAAATTGTTCAGTTCTTGCATTAACACGATTTAAACGAGGTACTATGTAGTTATCTCAAAAGTTTTGGAATAGTTGAAAATTTAAAACTTTTCCACACATGTTGACATAAAAATCATAAAAATCGGTCAACATTTGTTAAAGCTGTAGAGATTTAAAAAAAAATTCCATTGAGTAACCTGAAAAGTCAATTCTGACAGCCTTAGACAAATACCTAATAACTAAGGAAAAAAAATTTTCCGCAGGGAAATAAAAAACACGTTTTTAAAAAAAATTCTTAAAGGTACAAAATGCATTAATATGAAGCGAAAATACAATGTCGACCTGTAAAACTTCGTCGAATCGAAATGGAATCGGTCAACAGTCAATATTTGTCAAATTTTATCAAACTTAACCAATATATCATAGTTGAATATAAGGCGAAAATCCGCATTCGAATTTTGTGGCCGAGATTTTGGGGGGGACCTGTTACGGATTTACCCCCGTAGATCCGCGCCTGTGACAGATCGGTTTTTTCATCTCCCGCAAAGGATCGCTCAAAATCCTGCCAAAAATCACAAGATTCAAATAAAAAGCATAACAATCGTTTATATCACAGCTAATTGTAAGATTATTTAGATTATTGTAAGGTGTAAAAATATTTTACTTGAAAAATAATGTATCGATTTTTTTCAATAGCATTCCTTCATCACTTATAATTCATTCATCAAGTGATTGCAGTCGAAAAAAAAAAAATGAGAAAATTAAAATGAAATATTAAAATATTTTTTTTTTCTTTCGAAAAACAAAAACAGACAGAAGTTAGGCGTCAACAAGACACAAACGCAGACTTCGGCAGGAATTTCGTTATTGTTGAACAAAATTCCTTGTGTATAATTCAAAAACCGCTAGAACTAGCGGGAAAATGAGGCGCCAATCATGTGCTTTCATGAATCCTTACGAACAGAGTTGCCAGATCGTACAGCGGGCCCTCTCGGCCTAAAATAAATATAGGTATACATCAATCGTCAAGAATAAGCCAAGCTATCTATAAATTTCCATTAATTTCACTAATTTTAATACCTGCAAGGCCGAACAGCGATTTCGGACCTCTCCTTCCGAAATTCAATCGTACCTTTTCTCCAAAGCTTTCCAAAATTTTCAATCTCGGTAGGTAATTCTGTTTTTTATCGAATTCAGATTATCAAATTTTTTTGCAATCGATATATCAGAGGAATAAATTTTGAATAGGAAGGATTAGATTTTTTGTATGGAACTTATCTCGAAATGTGCGATTCTTTCGCAATAGTGTTTTATTTGAAAAATATGAAGACCAATTTGTGATGAAATTTTGATTAAAAACGGAATTACTTACCAAGTTTGAAAATCTCGGAAAGCTTCGGAAAAAAGATACGATTGAATTTCGAAAGGAGAGATCCGAAATCACCGTTCGATCTTGCAGTTAATAATATGAGTGAAATTGATGGAAATTTGAGGATAGTTTGGCTTATTCTCGACTATTGATGCATACCTATATATATTTTGGGCTGAGAGAGCCCACTGTACGATCTGGCAGCTCTGCTTACGAGTGCTTGAAAGTTGTTACAAGTGTTTATATACGAAGGCCTTGTACATAATTTTTTATTTCAGATATAATAAAAAATGATAACCCGTATTTCTTCACCCTGGAAAAAATCAATGAGCTTATTAAAGTTATTATATTTTTTTCAAGTTCACAAAACTTCTGAATATCAGATTTGATTTAATGTTAGCCACAAAGAGCCATTTGCAAATTCAATAGATTTTTGAGAGAATCTTAATGTACCTATCCAAATTTTCGGATTTTTTGAATATTTTTGTGTTTTTCAGTATGTAAAAAATGTTGCAGGGTTTTCTAGTATTTTTATGAATTTGACTATTTCTCCGTACATTGATACATAGGTTTCAAGAATTTCATGCTCTAAAATACAAAGTTCAATAAATTATTTGTATTTGAGAGGATTTTTCAGCAAATAGTTTCTATGGGGATTTTCATTTCCTTTGATTTTTAAAGCGAAAGCTTCCTAATGGCGCATTGTGTAAAAAAGCTGGCTGCAAGAACACTATAATAAGGACTCGAGACTCCGTATACCTGGCTGTGTTCGGCAGTGAAGGCTCAGGCCGTTCTCGCGTGGGAGGAGCTTATATACTACTCGCGCAGAAAGCGTAAATTTGTCTTCTGCGCTGATGTGCACGTGTGTCGGTTTCACTGAGTCTAACACTGTAACTGTAAACACGTAACGCCTCTATATCTCTGTCTTTCACCAGTGCAAGTGAGAAAGCCGCGCAGAACGTTTTGCGCGAGTTTAGCTCGACTAGAAGCTCCGCCCACGTGAGAACCGTCTCAGCATTCAAGATTTCGACCGATTTTCGGGTCCTTATTATAGTATTCTTGGCTGGCTGGGAGTGAAATGGGATTGTCGAGACAGATTCTGTAACGTAACTCGATCGAGTGGAGGGGAAAGGGTAGTGATTGGGAGGACGCGCGTCACGTGCGGGCTAGTGGACTAAAGTGTTCACTGGGTATAGTGGTATGCGACGTGCATGTCTCATTACTTTAGTGGTGTGCAGTGATGTGCTCAACAGTAATAAAGATATAGTATACTCCACTGTAGACAGAAAATAAAGAAGTAGCTGTCAAAGTATTCATGTATCATAACATATTACAAACTAAAATAAAAAATTGTGAATTATGAGTATAAAATTAATAAAAAACAACATTGTAGCAAACATATTGGAAAACTATACTCGTATTGAAATTACGAGTATCGTTTTATAATTATACAACTATACTTATATAAAAAATAAAAACGTCGTAAGCGGGAAAAATTTTATCGCACAAATTTTGTGGATAAAAAACTTAATTTGCGTTTTTTCCGAAATAAGTCATTTTTGATATTTTTTTCTACAAGTTCATGTGAAAGGGTTTTTCCTAAGCTTGAAAATTATTTTTAATACATCACGGGGCCGAGTTGTTGAATAGGGACTTACAATCATTGAAAGCGTGCGGGCCTACGCGTTGAGTAGCTACTGCACTGCACTACGCGCAAAAATATGGTTGTAGTGGAGTAAAAAATAAAACGCTCTTTATATAGAAGTAACATCATTTTTATCCATTAAACAGGTACATAATTTAACTCTTTGTCTAATTTCAAACAATACTATATCATATATATTCTTTATAACAATATATAATATTGCAGCATTCGACAGAGCCTCAGAAAAAATTTTGTTTATATCTACTTCCATCACGCCCACTTTGTTCATTTTATGTTGTTTTTTGAAAAGGCACTCATTTCCAGTAACAACGAAAATTGGCGCGAAATGATAGCCATTTAAAAAAAAAAGGTATATAGGAGTGATAGTTTTTCATGCCTCACTTCAAGAAAGAAAATAATTACTTTATAGCCAAATTTTGCATGGGGCGTTAAAATTTCATTTTCATGTGTCACTTGTAAGCTAGCTCGAGCTACTTATCGTTCGAAATTTCCGTCAATATTATTACATGGCCTTTTTCCATGTGCGCTGCAAAAAAATGTCATTTAGCCCAACTGTCAATCTTTTTTATGATGCGTTGAATAAGCGATATTATGTTAGTTCCTGAAACGCTAAGATCCTATAAATCAGGGAAATCGAAAATTTTTTTATTAGTTTGTCATCTGCTTCATGCGTAATGGAATTTAGGATAATAATGAATCACAACTGTATTTTATGACTCAAAATATCTGATACAATAGAAAATAGATACAAATGACGTGCATTTAAGATCTGCCTGTCTTTGCAAATAAGTACCTGTTGTAAAAATCGTTGCCTGATTCTAATTCCAGTAATTCCAGTAAAAACTTGTGTGGCTTTTTGTGCAGTATAACTTTTATTCTCAGCAAAATCACAAAGAAATTGCAACTAATATTATTGTAAGTTTTGTTCAACGTCTTTCAAAAAATTCGATTGTTCCTTAGCGATCGAATAATGGCTTCAGAGTTTCAAAATTTGACCTAAATATTGTTCAATATACCGAAAAATTTAGAAAAGGACCTGTTTTTTCACAAATAGACATTTTAAGGGCATCAAAAACGATACCATAAACTTAAAAATATTCCTACTGTTTACCCTAGTGTGTACCTTATTTTGAAATGACCGAAATGACTATTGTTTTGCGCCAATATTCGTTGTTACTGGAAATGACTGACTTTTCTAAAAACAACATAAAATGAACAAAGTGGGCGTGATGAAAATAGATGTAAAAAAAATTTTTTTTAAGGCTCTGTCGAATGCCGCAATATTATATATTGTTGTAAATAATATATAATATAGTATTGTTTAAAATTAGTCAAAGATTTAAATTATGTACTTGTTTATTGGATAAAAATGATGTTACTTCTATAGAGAGAGCGTTTTATTTTCTACTCCACTACAACCATGTTTTTTCGCGTAGTGCAGTGCAGCTGCTACTTGACGCGTAGGCCCGCAAGCTTTCAATGATTGTAAGTCCCTATTCAAAAACTCGGCCCCACTGATGTATTATAGATAACTTTCAAGCTTAGGAAAAACCCTTTTATATGAACTGGTCGAAAAAAAAAAATTACCTATTTTGGAACAAACGCAAATTAAGGTTTTTTTTTCACAAAATTTCTGCGAAATAATTTTTTCCCGCTTACGAAGTTTTTTTTTTTTTCGGAAATTGCACGCAAAAATCTTCCAGAGTAAACATGCTAACGTATTTTGTTAATTTAATTAACACAAGCTATAATTTATTGAAAAAACACCTATTCTATAAACTGGCCTATCTGGCGGCCTTGCATTTAAACGACAAACGACGATATAAGAAAAACCTTTTTGCGCTTTTGTTGTTTGATATTCATACATTACTGCAAAATTTCAAGAAGTTCGGTGACAACAAATTTTTTCACCTGGTACACTTGGCGTGTTTCACCTCATATAGACCATATATACTATATGTTCCATGCACCCAACCGAGTGTCCGAACAAGAGCATAGAAGTTTCACTTCCAAAATATTCTTCATTTAAAATGAGCCTTATCTTCCTCCGTTTTCCCTTAAAAGCTCATTCAAAATGCCAAAATGATTAAGGACGCAACATCATACAAATCACTTTTTCCTGACAAAACAATTTCATCAACATCCGTAAAGTTCCATCCAGAGTGGCACTGCTTTCTTCCGTGCAATATCAAACTCCAACTGCCAACGCAAAGAAGAAACGTTCCACTACGAAGATGAGGAGAAAGAGGAATGAGCGAAAAGGGTAGAATTTTTATTTCGGCGAAACGCGTTGAATCGTAGCCCCGGGTGGAAGATTCCGAAAGTTAAATTGAAACTCGTGGCTCTATTCCGGCGATGACAGGGCAAGAATCTTCTTTGTCACCAGAGAGGTATTTTTATTTGACCCACATAGCTAAACTACAGGTGTCGCGCTCAACTGGACGAACAAAGCACGGTTCGTCGGTGGTAGTGTTAATATGTGCATAAGAACACTAAATTACACATTGGCAAGGCGCCAGGGTGCTTGTCCCTCGATATATATAGATATATACGTACATATAAGCGCGTATGTACAGCATCTGACTTTCCCCTACGCACACGTACTGGCTATAACGCTGACTCCCAAGGAAAATTTTACACATATGTAGCTTGCACGTGTTGAATCTTATATATAGCCCTGGAAATGTCATAGCTGGCTTGACGGAACCAAAACGAGAAAAGTTTGTATTGAGCGTAGAACGTCGTAAAATGACGTGAAATTCTTTCATGAAGTGATGTTCAAGAATAAAAGCGTTGATTCTTCTTGTTTTCTGATGGACAAGTTGAAGGGAGTTCTTGGAATGTATGTCAGTTTATAATTATAACCTTTTTAATTTCACATGTTTTATTCACCGAATAATGAACCTCATCCGAAATTTCTTGGTAAATTTCAACATTTGAAGATACACTGATGCTTTCATATCTTCTTTAAACCGAAAACTGCAAGATGTTGCTATAGACAAAAAAATACTGCGATACTGGAATTTAATCAACATTTGTATTTTAAAAGAGACAAATATTTGCATTGTTCCCGTAGGAAAATGACACATAAGTTAATGGTTATTTACCTAAAGGAGTCAATGAAAAATAAATGGAAATTTTATGACAATATGTTTAGTTTTAAACTGCTACGCTTTATGTGCTTCGTGAACAATTAAAAGTGAAATTGTCAATCGTCGCAATGTCTTCAATTATTTAACAAAAAAGTTTTTTAATAATTAAGTATGGTATGAAATTCTTCAAGCTGAAGCGTTCAGAATATTCTGGAAAGTCTTCAGTAATCAAACTAACTAAGATATCACCATATGAATGCTGTAAAATATCAAAAATGATCGAGAAAGCTGTGAGCATTCTAAACTAATGAGCACACAAATAAATTAAAAAAAAAGGTACTCGGAAATCGTCGATTGATATTTCAAGATCTTGTTAGTCTTGTTGAAAAGACTATTTGTCCTTGTAAACCAAATGTCAAATCGCATTCAATTTCTAAATCGCCCTGTGAATAACTTGAGTCGATAAAAAAAAAAAAATACAAATCTGATGGAAGAAAGAATTTAACGCCCTCCTAGAAAAGGATTCTTCAGACTGTTACAAGAATTGGTAAAATAAGTTATCATATGTGTATTGCATTTTATAAGAACTGTTTGAAAAGGAATGACATAAATTGAGAAGAATGCATAGAAATTTTTTGCGTTTCCATCAATTCCACTGTATTTTCTTCCCGAAAATGCATCATCTTATCTTTATTTGATATGACACTTCTTCGTTAGTTTCAATGATTCGTATGTCCATTTGTAATGTGTGTTTTGAACGTGCTATCATCTCATAGATGATCCTAACACTTTTCAAAGTCTTGTTAAACACAGACAATTTCTTCCCAAAGAACATAACCACCGCACAGGAAAGACCATCAATCTTGGAGACGAAAGCCCGAAGATTCCCTTCCGGTTCCACTCCAAGTATCAGTCGTCCTTCCGGTACATTTGCGTAACGCAACCGTCAAACAAGTCGGCATTTATGCATTCCCTATCTATCTATACATACAATTCACCGAGTGGGTATTACATCTGCCCACTGATGTGTCCATTGCGCAAAGGGGTTAGATTAGATCGGCCAAACGTTCACCCGAGGCTGCATATATCCTAGGCGTCCGAGGTGTCTTGTCTGCCGGTCCATCCGTCTATCCACATAACGTAACGAAACCCAGTCTGCGCCCTCCTCGAGTGTCCAACGTGTGTATTTATCGTCCATGCGTGTCCGCAGTGGTTCCTAGTTCGACGTATTGGTGCCCTCACGAAGACACGTACGTTTAATACCCGTGCAATGCACACATATCACGTTCTTGAGCTATTAAGTTCATGTACTCGGCGATACGTGTGTGCGCGTGTGGCACAGCTTGTGTCGTGGGTTAAGTTACGAGGCTGCGGACAGAGTGATGCATTGCTCCAGAATCGAAGGACCGCGTCCTACGGGATTCGGAGCCTTGCACCTCACGCCATTAGACGTCCGGATGGGAACGTTTGAATTATTGGAATCCCACTGCCAGAGGGCATTAAGTGCTTCAATTAGGAATATTATTGCATGTACAATCCCACGCCGTTTTGATTGCCCCAAGAATCGGCCCCGTATTCCACGTCTGGACGTGGTCATCAGCGATGATGCATCAAACGGTCGTCCGCGTCATTTGGCCACAGTACGGGCCATTATTCCGCTACGAGCTCGCCGCAATCTCGTCATTTCGTTGTTTCCGTCAAATTTGACCAACAATAGACCTGCTAGGGTATGTGGACGAGTGGGGTTGATTTTTGGCTTCCATGTGATGGAGTCTGCGAGATGATGGAGATGAGGGAGGATTCTGTGGTGGAAATTGACGTGTGTGGAAGTAATGTTTTTTGTCGGATTTGTTAACGTTAGTCTCGAACGTAACATTTGAAATTGGGATGGTAGTGTCACGTGTAATACTCATTACGAAGTAGCGATGACGATAGTAGTTACTTTTATTTAGTAGTAAGCTAATGTAAGATATCCTGTTATCAATTTATTTTTATTTTTATTGGTTCTATATTAGATTTGCTAGTTCAAATATGAGCTCATCGGACTTAGATATAAGATTAGTTTTTCTAGTAAATATTTTTTTTCTTGGGTCGCAATAATAATAATACAAGAATTGGATTTCGTAATTATAAAAAATATATTTTTTCACAAATCTTGGAAAATTCGGAAATTTCGACGTAAATTTTCGAAAGAATTGGAATTAAATATGTTATTGCAAGTTTCGAAAATGTCTCATTTTTCGTTTCGTCTAAAAATCATTTCAAATAATGGAGCTACAGACCGTAGTTATTCAAGAAGTTTACAATTTTTCGATAAATTTAATGATGTTCATTGTTTTAAATAAACTGATTTAAGATAACTATGTTTTCAATTTAATTTTAAAAATTCTAGAGCTCGCTACACTCCTCTGCATTTATTCATATTATAACAAAACTCATGCGCTAGCTTTAAAAAAAAGTAAAGTAGTTGACTTTATATTGATAAGTCCGAAAATTTCTACAGTATAATAGAATCGATAACACAGTCCAACAAAAAAACTATGGACACGATATTTCACAGGAAATATGTAGCTTCTAGGATCAATACTATACCAACCCCAAAACAGTTTTTCATGATCAAATCGCGTTTTCAACATATTGACTGTTTAAATTATTTTTTACAAAATCCAAAACTTTCTTACGATGTTTTCAGGAAAAAAACTAAATTACAGGTTTTCAATGTCGAGGAATCTGGTTTTAGAGTCAAAATTGCAAAAAATTCGATATTTCCATATTTTGATTTCAAAAAACGTAGATACGTTTTCTATCGAGAAAGAGTCTTCTACATGCTCATTCTCCCTAATTCTCCCATCGACATATTATAATAAAGAGCCTACGCTCTCCAGAAACAGGCCCGTAGCCAGGTCTGTACGTTAGAGGGGGTAAAAATAATTTTTGAAAGGGCAAAATTTTATTGAAATTTTTTTTTTCAACAACCAATTGAAAAAAATGCAATTAGAGGAGAAAAAATTGTTAATCATGGTTTTTTAAACATACTTTTATGAAATGTTACTTTTTTTTATGCACAAATTAGCTAAAAACTATGTTCTATTCCGTAGCTTTAAGGAAAAAATTCGATAGAATTTTACTATGCACTTGCTTTCGGAAAAAATTTTTGATATCTAAGAATCTTAGAGGGGGCAAACGATGAACGTAGGAGGGTTTTTGCCCACTTTGTCCCCCCCCCCCTTCTGGCTACGGGCCTGCCGGAAAAAAGTTGTGTTTGAATCGCATTCCTGCGAAGCAAGTATAAGACCTTTTTTTGACAAAGAACGTATCTACATTTTTTTTAAATGACAATATGAAAATATCGATTTTTTTGCAATTTTGATTCTAAAATTAGATTCCATGAAATTGAACACCTACAATTTGGTTTTTTCCTAAAAGCATCGCAAAAAAATTGCGGATTTTATGACAAATATTCTAAACTATCATTAAGTTGAAAACGCGATTTGATCATGAAAAACTGTTTTGGGGTTGGTATAGTGATGACGTTAACTACATATTTCCGGTGAAACATTCCGTCTATATTTCCGAAAGTCAAATTGTCGGACTGTGTAATTTTCAATTTTATTACTTGTTTTTTCCAGAATGTTAATTTTTTAATTGAATATGTATTCTAGTACAAAATTAGAGTAAACGGGAATGACCATGAATAGAAAAAAAAAATAATAATAATAGTTTCAGATTTAATCAATGATAAACAGAAATTTCAAAATAAAACTTATTTGTAATTTTAATAAGTTGGGTAAATTTCATTGACATTAACACTATAACAGTAAATGATATTTGAAAATTTGTTATGTGTTCAAAAAAATTTACCTCTTTTATCATTCATATTTTTAGATATCACCTATTAAATAATAAGTTGAAAAAAAATGTTTTAATCTCACATAAAAAAAATCTTTTCAAAAATAATTAATTTGCTATTCAAGCGAAACTTGCTTCTTTAATTGATTCGCGCATTTCACAGTAACGTATCTATGACTTTTAAATAAAGAATGAATTGAATTTCCATAATTGTCACCGCCTAAAAATGAATTAAGTTATTTCTGTTGATGCTTGTCAATGATGTATTCTAATGAAAAAAATATTTCAATGTTGAATTTTGTGTGTCGATGATATGAGAATTTCAATTTTTTTCAACGGAAATTTTGTTTTTTGTTAGTCAAAACTATATTATTCACTATGATAATTAATACATTTTTTTAATTTCTTATTTAACTCTTTTACATTCCAGGGATTTCAATGAAAAACTCTCAGTCAAAAATTTATGGAAAAAAACTAAAGAAAGATAAGAAAAAATGTCTCCATGTTACGATAGAAATTCACTAGATTCAATACTGTTTCGTTTTTCTTTTTATTTCAAAACAATAAGAACAATTACCAAAATCTTTTATCCACAATATGAAAAACACTAATTTTTCAAATACGGATATTTATTTTTTCCATTATTGAATTATAAATCGTAATTATTGTGAATCGGCCTAAATTCTAATTCTTCTGTTTGACTTTTTTCGTCAAGTTACCTCGATAAAAAATTTTGATAAATAATCAATATGATCTGAAATTTAAAGTATTTGATTGTATGTTAAAGTCACAATTATTTATACTTCAATGTAATAATTATTCATCGTTGAATAGAATTATAATTTCAAAAAAAATCGAGGCCTGCAAAATTATTGAAAGGAAAAAAGTGCCATTCACGAAAAATCACAAAAAACTAGTTATTTGCTGGAAGCTACTGATAATGACCCAAAAAAAACATACTAAGACTACAAAACTCTGTTAGAAAATGAAAAAAAAAAAAAATTTTAGACTGTTACACTGAACTACAGAACCTCTTGCAGTTTAAAAAAATTCAAGCAAACGATAAGGATCGAAATTCCTCGAGTCTAGTTAGGTTTTACGATCAAAATGCAAGAAAAAAGTTGTTACGAAGCATTCTTTTTCAGAAGTCTTTTGAAACATTTTGGCAAAATATTGTTTTCTCTTCTCCTTTCACTCGTCCTCCTCGTCAAGCCTAAACACAATCGTATAGTATTACTACAGACGTCACTCCCATCTCAATATCATGTCAATATAACACCGCTTTGTCGAAATGCAAAATAACGCCTCCGAGATTTACGTCCGCGCAGCCCAGAGCCATGTCAGTGTAATCCAGGCTTCCGTGTAGCTCAAGGAGATTATCTTGTTGCGGAAACCCAGCGCAATGTCAAGCGGAGTTCGAAACAGTCACGTAGGCCATATCACCCAATGGACTAAAAAATCCAGCAATAATTTTCAGCTGGCGCACACATTCACAGAAATCGTATACCCCACGACTCACAACCCAGAATTTGCGAGTCGTGAAATTTCTGTCTCCCACTTGTACTTACGGAACGTTTTCCATACCTTAATCGCGTCGTTTTTCCGCTCGGTTGGACGTTGAATCGCGGAAGAAGAAACAGATGAATCCTGCTTTATTTCTGAGAAAAACAGAAGCGCAAACATCCACGGCAGTTAAAATAAATGATCTTTGGTCCAAGCGTTTGCGATGATACATCTCTGTGTATGATCCGGGGCAATTTTCACTGAGCCATTACTGCAAGTAGAAACAGAAGATGCGTATGAAAATCTCGAAATAAATTTTTTATGTTAACTTATCATATTATTTTTATTGATAAACTCATCAAACAAGAATTGTTATATCGATGTATTTGTTGCAATATTTAACACAAGTTTTTTGTGTTCTATAAAGATAAGGACAACATTTTTTTTTTTTTTTTCACTTAAGCATTTAGCATTTTTTTCAACATTACTTGTATTCTTTTTTCCAAAGCTTTTGAACTTTCGAAATATTTTATGATGTTACGTTGCTTATATAAAAGACAGTCTGTGGTGCTTTGAAAAATGTCATTACAGATGTGTATAAAAGATTTACGAATTCCTTAAGTACAATACTGTAAGAAGTTTCATAAAAATTAATGAGTATAATATGCGATTATCATAATAAATAGACTTTGATGATTATTTTTTTACATTGATCGAAAATTCTATGGAACGTAAGAAATTCATGAAGTAGTTGTTTTCGGAACAGTATAAAACAAAAAATATGCTAGAAAATCCTTTGAATCGTATTATTCTCTGAAGAATAAGCAAAAAAAGAAAAGTACGTATAATCTAGGAAGATTCTGTTATTTGTAAAAATGATTAGAAGGATCATAATCTTAAAAATTTTTGATTCCGGGAAATCACTTTATAAAAATTTCAGCAGATACCTGTAAAAAAACAAGGAATTTCCCACATTTTATGAATACTAAGAAAGGCAAAATGACAATATATTAGTGAAATATGACGTTCTTCAAATTTATATGACTTTTAAAACTTGAGCATCGAATTTTAAGAACTTTCATAGCAATTCCTGGAAATACTGCAGAATTTTATTTATTATAGGTATATTTATACTGAAAAAAAGTAAATATACAGATAGTTGATGAATAATTTAAAAATATTCAGTTACTTTTTCATCAAATCTAAAATAATTTTGGTAACTTATTATAGTGTGATTTGTAGAATTTTGGGTTTTCAAAAACTGTATGAAAATGTATGAAAACACTGATAAATCAATCAAACTGCAGAAATCTTATGAGAATATGAAAAAAATGGACTTAAAATCGAGGAAGATTTTATTTTCTCAAGAATGAACTTCAATACAAATTTTTGAAACTTCGGATTATAGAGCACAAAATTCTTGAAATCTGTCAATAAAACTATATATATAGTAGAAAATCCTCCAGAACCATATATATAGTTTGAAGAAACAAAAAGAATTAAATAATAAAAAAGCAAGGTTTTGTAAGTCCTCAAGAATCGATGATATTGTTGGAAAAAACTTAATTTTTAAATTCTATTGAATCTAGT
Source organism: Platygaster robiniae (assembly GCA_028476575.1). Taxonomy (NCBI): domain Eukaryota; kingdom Metazoa; phylum Arthropoda; class Insecta; order Hymenoptera; family Platygastridae; genus Platygaster; species Platygaster robiniae. The sequence continues at coordinate 36,544,987 of CM052020.1, forward strand.
TGTAAATGTCTATTCATGAATGCATAAAAATACCAGAGTATCCTTGAAATCACATGAATACTAAAAAAATTCCAGAAATACTGAAAGATCAGTAAATCTGTAATCAAACTGATTTTTAGAAAACACATTATAATACTGCAATCCATAAAACTTCAAATTCTAAAACAAAGAATCCTAGAAATCTCTATAGCAACACCAGCATATATAAGAAATCTAGAAAAATACACGAAACTAAGCGAAATTTCAATAATATCAAAAAAATACGTTACATACTTGAAGAAGATTCTTTTTCAAGATAAGTCTATAAGCTTATCTGTGCGAATATAGGCTTTGAATGATGTTTGATAAATGGTAACTCTTGCAGTACTTTTTTCTTTCAAATGATGAACAAATATATAGATCAATGCACGCATAATTTCGTCATTTAAACACGAAAAATTATAAAACTTCAAAATCTGTGTAGGAAGAAAACAAAAAACTAGTCCCACGGACTACCGAAGTACATAATAATTTTTTTTTACGATGAAATAACAGTCTTGTTTTTATTGTTATACGCAACTCATTTCATACACAAGTCAAAACATCGTCAGTGATGTTGCCCTGATTAATGATTTTACCATTGGCGACTATTTAAACTATTTTCAACATTGGAATTAATTTTTCTTAATTAATATGCATAGTTTAAACCACTTTTTCAAAATATGATACACCAGACAGATCGATATTTTCTTTCTAATGTACTGATATCGAATAACAAATCATTCTAATGCATCATGTGACCTGATATCAATATTGTTGGTTCTAGTCCCCATGCCTGATTGCAAGAAAATCAACATACATATGAAAAATATGAAATACTTTCATCTGATTCGCAGCTCGAGGAAAACAGTTTTCTTTTCTCGCGCGGCTCTGACACATAACAAGGAAGACCCACCGCTTTCCCTCTAAAGGGCGAAATGAAACTCGAGTTGCGATTCCGAGCCAAGTAATTTGTGCCATTCCTGTTCGCTAATGCGCTCATCCGAACGCTTCCACGATACTTTATTTTTATTCAAAGTCACCCCCGCCGTCAGCGGAGGCTCGTTTAATTCGAGAGCGATTTCAATCGATTACCGCGATTAAAATAAAATGTAAATGGCACCGGCGCGAGCCGTGTGTTATGCAAATTCGTTCCGGTAATCGCCGAGTGGAAGCTGATGTCTCCCTTTACTGCTGCCAGCCGGGAAAAGTAAAAAGGAAAGGTACGCAGAGAAAATAACGTATAAATAAGAGCGACGTCCGGGACGGAAGAGCCGACGGAAGACGTGACTCGTCTCTTTTTTCCTGATGAACTTCAATGAATCTTCCCGCGGCGGGGCGAGGGTAGGTGGGGGTGGCGTCGACTGTTTATTCCTAAGGGAAAAAGAAGCTTTGACTTCTTCGAGGCGATAGTTTCCCGTCATTTAATTTCGTCGCAATCATCGTTTGCCCGTGAAAGAAGGACGTTCGAGATGCACTACAAGTGGTCCAAAGCACGCTTAAATATGCTGGCATTCAAAATAAATATCATAAAATTTATCGTAATTTTCAGTCTTCAAGTATGCAAGGATTATTACCAAAGTTGTTACAAATTCCAACTATCGATAATTAAAAGTTTCTTCAGTTCTTCATTTTCTTATCATATATAAAAAAAAAAGATTAATCGAATCACTGGTATATATTGCATACTAGAGGAAAGCGATCTAATCTAGCACCTTCTGCCTACATTGGAAGCCATCTTGTAATAGACATACATATCTGACAGCTGTTGCGTTTGGAACCATGAATTTAGTGACACCTTGTGTTTACAAGAATAGTTTATGTTGTTTAAGGGTGCTTGATTTACAGCATGTTTCAGTTTTCGAACCATGAATTTCAGGAGTACTGTAATATCACTTATTTATTGATGAATCCATTACTTACGCGCTCGTTTGAATTAAAAGCCATTTATTCGCAGGCTCGCTAAAATTAAGTATAAATACAGAATAGAAAAAGGAAAAATTGTGTATATTCTAAAGAAAGAAATGGAACATTTTCATTTGTTTTAGCAAATGAATCAATAAATAATTTACTGTTGGTTTAAGTCCTGTATAGATATTTTGTCAAATGAACAAAGGTAAACATAAAGTATGAAAAAATTCTCTTATTTATTGCGGTCGACTAAATAAGGAAAATTTCAAAATTTTGTAGGATTTCAGGGTATAATTCTAATTATGTGAAAATTTTTGAAAACACCCAAAAACTACAGAGGGTATGTATGATTTGTATGTTTTTTTATCAAATTTTTTTTATCGTACTGATATTGTCATCAATTTCGAAGATTTAATAACAAATCTATAAATTTTCAAAATGGTAATAATAAACATTCATAATTATTGAGATTGTTGAAAATTACAATTCAGAGAAATTCGGAACAGTTGTGTCATCTCAAATAACATTTATAATTAAGTTTTTTGGATTGTGTGAGAATTCTTGGGATTCTGTACAACTCCAAAAACTGCGAAATATTCTTACAATCTTTCAAATCATAAATGCTCAATCGTACGAATGCAGTCAGTTATTCTGAAAAATTCTTTTTTCATTGAGAATCTTTCAAAATTATCAAAATGGAAAACGTCTGAAATTGTAAATTGTAAATGTTTTTTATGATTTCGAAGGTTAAAACACTCATTAAGTTCCAGGAAATGTTATTCAACTTTTTAAAATTAGTAAAACATTTTTTTCTTTTGTGTCATTGCATGAACTGTCAACTACACTCCTAAAGTTTTTTTAATCATAAAATCTTTTATTTTACATGGATTGTCGATCATGACGAAAATTGAATAAAAATTTTAAATTAAGAAACATGAAGAGCACTGTCAAGTTTTTTCAAATTTAAATATCCGGAAATAATTCCGAAAAACTAAAAAAAATGTGTAGTATTCAAGAATACGTTAACAAATTTTATGTAAAATGGAAAATTTTGTAGCAAACGTATTTATTACAGATATCATGTAGTGAAAATTCATTTTTAGATAATCGAATAATATATTACAGGGAGATCGTCCATTGCTTCAAAAATTTCAATTGAAATCTAGAGATCTTGAAAACGATGAAAAATTGAAAAACGAAAAACATCAACGACTATGGCAATTACTTTGAAAAATCTAGAACATTCGTTGTCTTTTGAGAGAGGAGAATAAATTTCCTATTTGGTGAAATTCCCAAGATGCTACATATGTTGCTGATGGAGAATAACAAAAAATTAAACAAAAAATTAGATCACCAACCAAGTCGTCCAAACAACCATAGAAAACATACTGTCAAGTTTGAAAGATAAGGTCAGTGTTTTACGATTACTAAAAATTTGTGTCTTTTTATGGCGAAAATTTAGGATATCACAGACAACATAATTTGGATGGAAACGATCACTTTTACACGGAAGGCAATAGTAAGTCATTTAAAAACCTAAAACTCTGTCATTGATAGGCATAATTCGACGAAAACTAAAAGAAGTTGATACTTCAGTCCTGCAAGCAATGATGGCAACCAATCGGCTAACACACTTCGAAAAATCGAAAATTATAGTTCGCTTAACTTCCATTGAATGTTCAATTTCTCAAAATACAAACCAGACCAAATTAGCACGCCCGTAGGGCGCGCGATTCAAGAATCATCATTTGGACAGAATTTAAAAAAAGGATTTAAACTTTCTTTACTGAATAGCGGTTTCGAGCAGGCTGATCTGGTTTGGTTAGTGAGCAAATGTTGCTGCTAACAATTGCAATATTTGAATTTATATCATATGCGTAGAGCGCGCTTGAGTTCTGCTCGAGAGGTTGTCGATTTGCTTGGAAGCACCATTTAATTTATTAGCGATCTAACCATACTATAAAATCTGATGATTGTATTTAAAATATGGAAAAGTTGCATCACAGATTCTGAAATTGATTCCGAAAAATTTAAATTGAATAAGATCTGTCAAAACTGTTTTGTTTAGAATTAATATGGCACGTTGTTTATCATGGTGAAAGAATGATTTAACATTACTTCAATATACATAGAACAAATAACAAATTATTAAAATTTTACCATTATTTGTGGAATAATTTCTATCACGTATAGAAAATTTCAAAAGCAATCATTGGGAAAAATACCATTCAGGGCACACGTTAAAAACTTTAATATAATTTCATGAAAAATTCACCAAACTTTTACAGTGTAGCAACAAATAAGATACCCTTGGAAAAATTGGTTCACAATTTTTTACCTTACCTAAACCTGAAATATGAATGAGATGAATGAAAAAAAAGAAACCCCCTTTCTATCTTTTTGATATTTTATTATATAAATAAGTCTTTTTTTTATTCTGCCTGTATAATGACACTTTTGGATCATGAAAAAAAAATGGCTATTTTAAAAATAAATGGCTACATTTTTGTTAGTTAGTTATTACAATACTCTTTTTTTCTCGTTGTAATCATTAAAATTTTAGTTTGTTCACATGTTATGTATTTTTCAGTGATCAATTTTAAAAACCTATTTTTTCTACACTTGGAACAATTTTTGAAAAATTTTTGATTCTCGAATATCGGAACTATAAAAAGTGAAGTAGAGTTTTTATTCTTTCCAATAATATGGCTTTGCTATGATTGATCAAAGGTATTAAGTATTCAAATTCAATATACCAAGAGGAACTTCCTTCAAAAAATATTTGCATACATTTAGAAACTTAATAGACCAAATTCATCTTTGAAAGGATATCCTGAAAGTAGAATTTTTTCAACTTAATAAAAAATGCATAGGTCCATTTTTCACTTCTAATACATATATGTATACGTCATCGTACTCAAATTTGATTAAAAAATAATGAAATAATTTTTGGTTATCATTAGAAAATTGAATTGATCTTTGAAATTGTTGAAATATTATTTTATTATTTCGAGGAAAATGATTCAGAATTCATAAATAAAATGATTTTTTACTTTATTATCAATGATTCGATGTATAGTACTGTTACTAATTGAATTTTATTTGATAACTGATAACTGAACTGAACAAATTAGGGATTATAGCATTGAAAATAAATAAATAAAAAAAATAATGAATTACAACTTCATTGAACTTGATAAATAAAACAAATAATTCTGATCTAATTTATCATTTTTAATTATTTAATATTCAATGACTTAATTTTCGTATTAAAAACAATTGGTAATTTTTAAAAAAGTATAAAATATCAATAGTTGAAATTACTTGTTATTGTTTTGTGCAATTAGGTTTAGCAGTGAAAATTGATTTTTATTACAAAACCATTTTTGGAATTTATAATCGATTTTGTATGTCAATATGGATACTTTGGAATTCGAGGTTATTTTATATTCTTCAAATATAAATTTCAGAATACAAATTCAAAAATTTAATTTTGGTAATTAAAAAAAAAACGACAGTCTTTTTATTATTTTATGTAAATTTTGGATTTAATGAATTAAAAAAACAATTTCTTATGTGACAAACTTAAATAATAAGACGTTATGCTAAACATCACTTTGAAAAATTTAAAAATTAAACAAATATGCAAGTTTGGTTTTTCCGAAAAAGTTAACAATGATTATTCATCATTATTTTTTCCAAGCACTTCATATTGTATTTTCTTCAAGCACGAAAAATTTTTTAAGATGACATTTCATCAAATGTCGACCGCGGAATCTATATTAGCCTCGAAATTTCATTATGCACGCACCAACAAGTACGGGTCGTTGTTCGATATTTACTCACAAAATTGAAGAAAAACCAAGCATCATGACATGAGCTGAGATTTTTTTTTATTTAATAATTTATCACTACTCATTCTCACAGCGAGTTCGCAATTTTTTTCAATTTGTTTACAAAACAATCGACATGCAGCCAACTCCATGCATTCTCAGGAATAAATGTTACGAAAATTCAGTTCATCATTTTAAGAAAGGATAATAGGTACCTACCATCCAACTTCATAACCAGTTGACAAATCCATTGTGTTATTCCTGATATTTCAGAGGTTTGAAAAAGTTCAAAACTTTTAAATTACCCCTCACACCTGAAAAGAAGAAAGTCGTGATTGATTAAATAGACTCGAATTCATTCCAAGCTGCAAATTCAGCAGACGAGTAGTTCCGAAAAGTTGGGATATCCGTAAGAGACCACCATCATCAGGGGCAATAAGTGTACTCTCGTGTTCGCCGAAACTCGAGCTCCTCCGGAGTGCACTTAACTTCAATAGTTTAACGAAATCGCCACGGACACATAAATTCGTCTTATTTTCTCGGGGCAATTTGATTTCGCTGACCTGTTACGATATTTATTTCCTCTCGTCGGGTTCTCCCCGGGAGCCGGCGTCGTGTAATTCCCGTTCGATTCCGCCTTTTCCGGGCATCAACTATTTACGACAATTAAGCCAAATACGTACGGGCCGTGTGTATATTTGATAAACTTCGAAGCTGATGGATGAACTGAGATTCCTCGGAGTCCGATAAATTAATTCTCCCGCGCGTAATGTGGCTTCGTACCCTATTCGTACGGACGCTTCGGCGGGGAATATTGTTACCACACGTTGTTTACATCAAGCGGGTGAATGTTTATGGAGTTTGTTGCTTCAGGTTGTTCTGGAATATGGATTTAGAGCGTTGAGTTCAAATTCTGTTTCGCAGATATACATACTTTTTTTTGAAATTGGAGAATGTAATTATTTTATTATTATTTGTTCGGTAGAGAAGAATAGTCGTTAATATTTATTTCGTGCTCGAGAACGATCCAAAACAAGTTTCTCTTTTTTGTTATTATGAAGAAAGAATATTGTTTAAATTCTAAGTCTATTCACAAATAGAATACAATGTTCTATAATTGTTTCAAAAGATGAAAATGAAGATCACAAGTTATCACATTGATATATTTGTAATCATAGAAAAAGCAGAACTTGATAACTTATGTATATGTTTGTCGACTTAGATTTTTTTGCATGCTCACGTTTTAAGCTAAAATATTTTGATTTCTCAGTAACTATCATACAATTCATGTAACTCTCTATATTGATTTTATTGAAGTTCTCAAATCATACTCTGACAGCGACGAAAAATATTCACCTTTCTATATATCAAATACTCCCGTGCTCATCCATTTCCAAACATTTACATCCAAACCACGTGGACCACCCCAGAAAACAAATCGCGCGTGATTATTCCCTACACCGGTTATCCTCCAATACAATCCTCCCATGTAAATTACGGAAAAACGTCACAATACCCTTGATGAGCGATGCAACGTCATTTTTCTAGAAGCTTGCTTCCGTCGTGCTCGCGCAAATGACTGTTAAAGGCATTGAAAAATAGGCGCTTATGAATTACATGAAGTAAAGCTGACTGAAGGTTTACGACAAAATTTCATCAAAGAGAATAATTCGGTACGTTCTATGAATTTGAATTAGTTATTCGAGTGTGTTGCTTCATTTGATACAAGTCTTTTTTTCAATAACAGGTATGTATAATTTTAAAATATCATTTATTTGATTGTTTTTGTTCATTTTCTCTTCTGAATCAATGAAAGATCATAAAAACATTTATACGAATGTTTCACAAAATCAGGGCCGGATTAACCCTCAACGGGGCCCTAGGCAACCATCAATTTGGGAGCCCTTTTTTTACGTCCGTTCCCTTCTTTTTTCGATTAAAAAATACAAACTTATATCTTTCATAAAAATTTTATTGTCACAATGTAATAATATCAACAAAATTACTATCTACATTTTAAACATGTCGTTTTCTACATTTGTTTTCGGCAAATTCATCAATTATATCATCAATATCGATTTTGTTCAATAAATCTGACTCAATGCAAAGTATACCTAACATCTCGAGTCGCTCTTGTCGCGTTGTAGCTCTTTCAGCAGCTTTGATTCTTTTTAATTGCGAGAAGGATCGTTCGGCAGAACAATTTGTGATCATTAATGTCAAAAAAATTCGAAGAGCTATTTCTGTGTTAGGAAATACTTCGGCTAATTGATCTTCCATTAGAATCTTATACGAATGACTATGATTTTTTTGTGCATCGGTGTATCTGGAGTTCACGTAACTTTGGAATTGTTTCATTTCAATGAAAAATTCTTCCAAATCTCTAGGATAAAAACGAACTAAGTTATTTATAGCTTCGTGGAGGTCTCCATCACTTAGAGAAAAGTTGATGAGAAATGCAAATCTCTCTGAAACTTCCATATACACTTTCGCACGCCGTTTGATTTCACTGTGAAGATTGTCGATGATTTCGAGGAAACCTTTTGTTCTAAAATCATCGCGAGGCGAAAATTCTACTTCTGGAGCATTTCCGTCATTAGGTTGTTTTTTTCTACGACGAGTACGTTTTACGATTTCTGTATAACCTACACCAGGTAATAATCGTTTTGTTTTTTCCTCGAAATCATTGAACTTTTCACGGAATGAAGCTAAACTCTCTTCTAACGATCCGTACAAAGAAGCACACGTTTGCAAATCTGCTTTTTCACTTTGCAATGACTTACTCACTGAACGCATAGCAGTCAAAATAGAGTTCCATAAAATCAACATGAAACCAAATTCGAATTTTTGCATTTTATTCGCGATACACGTCGCCTCATAACGAGTATCAGTATTTTGTGATTCATCATCAGCAATGATTTCTAGAGCCTCTAATATGATATCAAATGAATCGTAAACTGCATTCGTCGCATTCGAATGTGCTTCCCAGCGTGTAGTTGACAATGTCTTCAAAGTTTTCTCATTGTTTATTTTATTTTTTAATACGCCCCAACGATAGGTGGAAGCGGAAAAAAAATTATATAATGTCTGCATAATGGCGAAAAAATCTACTGCATAAAAACAGCACTTCACAGCATGCTCTCCAAACAAATTAAGGGAATGCGCGGAACAGGGAACATAGATCGCATTCTCATTCAAACTCAATATTCTTGCTTGCACACCTTTATACTTTCCGGACATGTTGAATGCGTTGTCATATGATTGTCCTCTACAATTTTGAATATCTAAACCCCAGTCTTCAGTAAGAAAGTTTAAAGTTTGATTCGCTAGACTTTCACCAGTATGACCTTCCAACTGAAGAAAAGTTATAAACCTTTCGACTGGTTGAAAATCGTTCGGAGAAACATATCTTAAAATAATAGACAATTGATCAACATGCGATACATCAGGAGTCGAATCGACAGATAAGCTAAAATACCTAGCCGAAGTAACCTCTTTTAAAATGTATGATCTGACTTTTTTACCCATAATGTTAATGAACTCCTCGCAGATCGTCTTCGATAAGTAAGAAGTTACACCTGTCCCAGCATTGCCGTATCTAACAATATGACCTTGCAAAAAAGGATCGAATTTCGCAACGAGTTCAAGTAACCCTAGATAATTTCCGTTGCCCGGCACCCCGAATTGCTCGTTCGAACCTCTGAATGACAAACCTCGCTCTGCTAATGTGGTAATGACAGCAACTACCCGTTTTAAAACGTCGCGCCAGTATTTTTTTTCACTTAGTAGTTCATTCTCGAGTAGTTCTGGCAGATTATTTTCGTCCTTTCGTTTTTGCCGGTAAATCAGCAAACACTCCCGATGTTTTGGATTTTTTTCATGCTGTTGTAAATGACTTCCGATGTTTTTCCAGTCATCATATCCTTCACGAGAAAGTTTTATCGATTGGTCGGGTGGTAGAAATAGCTTGCAATAAAAACAATAGACAGACCCTGTGAATAAAAACCAAAAATTATTATTATCAATTACACTGTGTGCCTGAAAATAATTTTGAAAATTATAAAAAAACGAAACCTGTCTAGAATGGTTGGTAATGACCCCCTGAATACTTTCTTTACAGGTTTTTTTAATGTTAAGTCTATTTATTCGACCGGCTTTCCGTTTTTCTGTCATTTTCCGTTTTCTTTTCTCTGGATGTTTTTTCAAGGTCAGAGAATATAAAAAAAAGACTCATTGACCGCTATTTCAAATTTTTTCCCGTGCAGTTTTTGACCTATTTTATTCCAGAAACGTGATCAGGTTAATAAGAGGACACAACTAGTCTTTTGTTCGAAAAAAAGGACCAATATTAAGTGATCAAAAGCATGCTTTAAAAAAAATTAATTTATTGAGTAAATCGAAAACGAGGGCTAAATTTGAAAAAAAAATGTAATGGAAGTATTTAAAGAATCATCACCAGCCATTGTAGACAGGTTTCGTATTTTTTTTTTTTTTTTTTTTTTTTTTGTAATTTTTGAGGTCACACAGTGTTACAAATTATGTGAATGATACACAAACTATGAATTAAGGGTGGGTGAGTTACTTTTTAAAAGAAACTTGGTTGAGTTAATGTAACTTGTTTAAGTTAATGTAACTTGGTTATATTACAAGTTACTCATAAATTTTCAAGTAAGAAATTAGAAGTTACTTTTTAAGCGAATTCGTTTAACCTCAAGTTTTATTTTTTAAGGATTTTTTTTTCTTGCGAGAAAAAAACCTGATTCTTTCTCAAAAAATAGAGTGAATTTCGTGAAAGAAATTGATTCAAATCATACATCACCTTTCATTGGTGAATAAATAAGCCAATCTCGGTTTGTTTTTTCTCCATTTGGTTTAGTCCCAAAAAATACGTTGGGCGAACAATATCTCGATGTTGATTCGTTTTCATACCAACGCTTAGATGATTCGAATGGTCCAGTCGAATTTTGACATGTGGATGGCCCATGTTCAATCCAAAATCTTACATCTTCACTAGTAAATTTTTCCCATTTTCCTGGATCGTTGGAACGGTTGGAAATTTCTACACCTTGATTTTTATGTACACTTTCGCCCACAAGAAATTGGTTTGAAGATTCAGGTGTTGAGTTGACTGGATCATCGTTCAATTCAGGACTAGTTGCAAGTCCTTGACTGCCTGATGAATTTGGTGTTTTTACGTTCCGATGAAAATAATTGTCGAGTTTTGGAACTTTTTCTAACACTGCACTTGTTCGTGATCGTTTTTCTTCGGCAACCTTTCTTTTTTGCGCACCACTTAAATATGAACGAGACATTTTTTTACAAAATAACAACTTAAGACACAAACGATGGTTTTAGTATTTACTAGTGTATTGCACTTAAACTATCACTCCCGAAAAATGATGGTCTCACTACGGTAAAGAAAAAAACGCGGACATTTACGAGATAATAACAAGGATATTTCATTCACTTATTCACTTTACACTATGTTATTGTTCACGGTGAGTATTCTCAGACGTGACTATCCCCGTACAGCGAATTCTTCGTCTTATATACAAATTCAAGTGTTCCAGAATATTACAGAAAATTCCAGTCATTTATTGTTCTCGAATATTCTCGACCTTTTCATTGATTTCTATTCTCGAACATTCACGAAAACGTATTTGTTAAATGATACCAAATGACAGGCTCAGAGGCAAAACGACACAAGAATTTCCAAGAAAGGATAAAAAATATGCTGACTCACATAAGTCGGTCTTTCTTTTGGGAATTCTTGTGTCGTTTTGCCTCTGAGCCTGTCAAATGATACATTAATTTATTTGTCATTTGTCATCCATCATTCACTTATTCATCATTCACGTTGAAATTTCCGCTTGAAGGCTTCTATTCAAGTCAATTGTGATTTCACTTTGTTTGTTTTATTATTTCGTATTTTTTTAATTATTTTCAGTTCTGATTATATTTTTCTTTCACTCTCTAGGATTGTATGTTTGTAAGAAAATTTTAGAAGTCTTTTTCATTTTTCGGGGGCCCCCTAAAATCGGGGCCCCCAGGCAACTGCCTATTCTGCCTACTTGTTAATCCGGCCCTGCACAAAATATATGAGAATTTTATCTATTCTTTTCTCCTTGTGGAGCACATTTTGCGTTAGTTTTCTTTGCTCATTTATCTTTCACTAATTTAACCAAATGTATTATGTAAAATTTATTTTCGTTTAGAAAAATAACGTGTCCTAATGAGTTCTTATGAATTTCCAAAAAATTTCATCATAATTCAATGTCGTAACATTTTTATCCTCATGAGTTGCAATATTTTTTACATCACACTAGTTTACATGAAAAATGTACCACGTGAACAAAGTGTTTTTATTTTTTTCTAATTTATGGTCGCTCATTGAAAAATAAATGACTTCCACTTATTTTCGTAAAGAAGCGTTATCGAAATATTAGCAATAAAAGAATTTTTTGACTTTTATCTTAGTGATTGTTTGACACATCGAAAACGAATGATTTCATTCACATGAAAATACATTATGCGATATGTATACTTGTTAGCTTTTTAAAAATACATTATTTCATCAATCAAGGGGGTATTTTATGAGTTGCAAGCTTTAAAAAAAAAAAGTTCATTTTCCAGCTTTTCAAAAATGTCCCATGTGATGAAGTGCACTCATATCGACATTCCACTCACGTTAATTATACACAATTATATCGATTGACAAAAACAGTGTATGAAATTAAAAAAAAAAAAAAAACATTGTATGCGTTGCAAATAAATCGTATTTCATGATCATGTTTGAAATAAACGATCAATCACACATCTTGCAAAATCTTAAAAGAAAAAAAAAACATTTTTTTTGCTTGTATTTTGAAAAGGCTTGTCTGGAAAAATTATTGCTGGCTTATTTCGTATTCGCTGAATCCAAATTAGTTGAAAAAGCTTTTTGCCCAAGATACTGGTAATGTTAGAAAAATTTGCAAGCCGATGCGTTTACAAGACAATGAATTTCGAGAAAACTGTTTCGAAGAAATCTTTTTATAAATAATTGCTTAAAAATGGTGATTACAATGAGTAGATTCTTAATTATATATGCTCCGTACTATTCTAATATTTTACTTGAATAATTTATAGTTAGAAAATGAATAAATCTGATTAAAAACAAATCTACTTGAGATTGGACGTGATATTTTGTATCATTACTCGAAATCCATTTCTACTTAAATTCATTTTGGTTCTGTAGAACATGTTCCGATGTCTTCAATTATTTAATTAACCGAAAAAAAACCAAATAACAAATTATTCAAATCAATATTTTGTGCAGTTAAAAAAAAAACGTTTGAGACTGTCTCTTTTTAAATTTTGTAAAGAAAGATGTGCGTTTTTTTTCCTTCGGTTTTGGTTATCAAAATTCCCTACTGAAAAATTTTATTCATTTCAAACTGACACTAACAGGCACAACAATAAGTTTTCAAAAGTGATATAAATTTAACAAAAGTAGCTCGATAAAGTCTGTAAAATTAGGGTTTTTCCAATCGCAAACGGTACCTACAAAATTATTTTCAAAAATTCTTTAAACAATTGACAAATTTTTTCAAAGTCTTTATGACTACCAAAAGTCTACATATATCAATAAATCCTTGCCTTAAGCAACATCTGATCTAGTTGAAAAAATTTCTTCGAAACGTCGATTTTGCGATTTAGCAGGTATTAAGAGACCTTATTATGTGCCGTAGAAGTCAGTAGATTCTTATACTATAAATTCTATTATATATTACAAAAAGTCTTACGTTTGAAAGTTTTAAGTTTTTGGATAGTTTGACTCCTGCAGTCAATATATTCATCCTGAAAAATAGAACAAATGACGTGGATCATCAAATCATTTATTGTGTTGAGTTAGAATAGGTTGTTCAAATTATCAGCAATGCCAGAAATTTCACATTCATTACAAATCAGAGATCACTCTTCACGTTCGGCACTTTTAGATGATTGTCTCTTACTTAATGCTGGCACCATATCTTTCTTGCTCAAAAATGACCCATCTCTTATTAATCGTCAGGGTGATATGAGTCACGCATTCACGCCATAATTTAAACATTCATGAAACATCACTTACATAGCGTACGTATCTTCTTAGAAAAGTGAAAGCGATTTTACTAGACCTTATGCATTTTAATGTTGCTCAATCTTTCTCGTAATAACGGAGAAATACAATAGTTCATTCTATCTAGAGACCGACCCTCTAACATAGAGTCTGGCCATTGCGTCCACAGCCCTGATTGGCACGGCCATGTTTTAGCCATTTTTCAATGAGAAGCATTGACACATCGATACACATACACATTGACAGGCGTTTACACATCGATACAAATACACGTCGATACACGTACACATTGACAGACGGCGGCCATCTTTTAGCCTAATGGCCAGACTCTATGTTAGAGGGTCTCTAATTCTATCCACTTTTACTAGATTTTCCCAGGCAATCATCAATCCCTGTCAAAATTGGATAGAATGAATTAGTTGTTTCGCTCAGTGAGAAAAGATTCTATGGTTATATTTGTGAGTACAATTGTTTTATATTCTTCTTATTTTCCTACTTGTGTTACAAGCCCTCGTCGGAGTCAATATTTTTGTATAAACAAAAGACGTCGTCATTTGTAAGAAAATAAGTTCCAACGTAGTAAACTTTTTCCACAATTTAGTTATTACGTGTTCTTCTGACCATTCCTCTGGTCTGATCTTTCAACAATCTGTTGGATATTTCTGTCCCATGCCCGATCGCTATTATTGCTACACATTCCTTCTTTTTTCTTCCTTTCTTTCTTCTTACTGCTAGAGAGAACCTTTCCAGACCCATTTCATACAAATTATTGATCGCAACCACGTGCAAGGGCTGATAGGCAAAGCAATGAGGATCCGATAAGCCCTAAGGTATCTAGCCCATTGCTGATTACAGGGCCGTCAAGGCGCGAACGCGCGGAAGGGCCAAATGCATGCCCGCGCATTCATTGAGCGTTCCACGGGATGATTAATTAGTTGTCGCGCGTTCCATGTCAGCGTGTCACTCTTGTCACGGCTTTGTCACTTCGTACAAACACCGGCTCGGGAACGGCAGCGCCCAGCAAATTGCATTGTAACCGGACTGCAACAGGCGTGCCATTAATCAATGCCCGATGCATCGCGTCCAATACATTCTGCCAATTTCCAAGTCGCGGCGCTGTTTGCCAACTGTGACGAAATATCGCGCGCTCGTTCCGCACCCTCGCGGTATCCCTATTCATCTTCGCGTACGTGGATTTTGGTATACGTTGACAATAGCGGTTTCGGGAGTGGCGATGGTTTCGGAAATCACCGAGTCGAGCAGGGTCATTTAGATGATTTTGTTGAGTAATTCTCAGTAATTTGCGAGTACTGTGATTGAGGTAGTTGTCAGAAATTGCACAGAAATATGTCCTCACATCAGGTCTAGATTAGTTTACTTCATAAACAAATAACTTCCATAATTTTTCATAATGAATTCAATGATAGAAAAACAAAAATATGAACAGTTCACGTTAAATCTACAGTTTTTAGAATTTTTGACACTTCAATTATTTATTCTCATTGACCTTGGCTGTAGCATGGTATTCAGTGACTGCTGGATACAAGATTTCATATCAGGGGTAGTAATCAGCAATATCATATGGTTCATAGTTGAAGATTTATCGGTAATTTAAAATTCAAAGAGAAAATTTTCAATTTAAAAATTTCTTAACCTCTGTAGTTAAGACAGAGAAAATAGCAGCTGCCATATAAATGAATTTTAAATGTTCTACTATAGAACAATGAGATCTAGAATTTTCTATTTAAGTTATTGAATACAGGAAAATTTTATTGATTATCGTGAATATCCTATAGCACATAGCTAGAAAATACTATGTCGTAGAATTTGTAACGACTTCTTTCTAACTTGAATACTTCTATAAATGTACATGTGTCAGATACTATGTTTTTAGATTTATAAACCGTAGAAATCAAATCTCAAGTTATATATTCTCCGATAATGATTCCTGGAATCTGATATTTGAGATCTTGGAATTCGGTAATCGTATGACATAAAGTCCATACACATAGATATTACAGTCGTAGAAATCTACAATGTAGAAAAAGAGATGCCTACATTTCAGAATCGTTAGTATATAAATCCTCTATTTTTTATCAACGAATTTACAATCTAAATTTTTTACTGCAATAATTTTTGTAATACTT
This sequence comes from Platygaster robiniae, assembly GCA_028476575.1. Lineage (NCBI taxonomy): Eukaryota > Metazoa > Arthropoda > Insecta > Hymenoptera > Platygastridae > Platygaster > Platygaster robiniae. The sequence goes on from CM052020.1 coordinate 36,560,994, forward strand.
TGATCTTACACATTTCGATTCAAGATTTGTAGAACCATATTTTAGTATTTATTTGAAAGAATAATTATCTCTCGATTTCGAAACTTTGACTTTGTATCATTCCAAAGTAAGAAATTTATTTCACATTCGATGTATCTACAATTGTATACATGTAAAATGGGGACCCATCAATGACATTGTAGATTTTTTAATTTAAAATCATAGATTCAAAATTCAATGATCATATATTTTCATACTTACAATAACATTTTAGGTATGAGAATCGTAGGAATCTAAATTTTTGAATTCGATATGCAAGAATTTGAGACTTGTCAGTTCAAAAGTTTAGAATCTCTAATTTAGGATTATTGACCATTCATTTTCTGAACCTATGATTATTTAAAATTATAGAAGTTGAAGTTTCTCAATTTGGAATTCAATGGACAAATATTGCAGGACTTCAACTTTGGAAGTACTATACAGAATGATCCGAAAACCCTTTTCACACGGATCAAGAGTTTCATAAATATTTTTAACATTCTGCATATCCCAAATTTGATATCGTAAAAATCTTTGTTCTTCAATTACACCCTCCAACAAAAAAAAGTCTTGTTTTTTTACAAATAATTTTTTGAACTTATGATTATTCAGAATTCTATAAATGTAAGTTTGTGAATTCGACGTTCTATACACAAATATTGTATGTAAATGATTATGTTTTCAAACATGGCAATACATTACCATTCTCGATGATATTCATTTCTCACCTTGTTTTGCGATGACACTTGCTGAAACCAGTCAACGAGTTCACTATTAGATCTGCTGCATCCATTATCAAGTGAATCAACCGCAAGTAGATACCTTCCACTTACAATTAGTACAAGTTCAGACAATCAAATGATTTTGAGAGGATAGGCCAAACTATGGCTACACTTAACGGATCGATATCCTTTATATAACTAATCCAAGTTTTGCGTCTGGGAAAGTCCCGCGTCGCGCAGGTTCTAATTAACTCTCTAATTTTCCGTCTCCCGTACCTGTCAACGCGCATCTAACGAACAGACGTATCCGTCGTCTGGCGCGGAATCTCTTCGCGCCTGAGATCCGAGCGAACCGAGGCGATGAAATTTCTTCGCGTGATAAATATATAATAGCTTGTCACATGACAAAGCGTGGGACGGGGAGTAGATAAGCGAGGAACGCTAGGGCAAAGTGCTCGACTATACGACTTTAATCGACCGTCAAGACACTGTTTTTCGGTGCTCAAAAAGTCCACTTCAGGCCGAGGTAACCCATAGTGCGTGGGGTGGATAGGCGTCAAACCAAGGGTGTATAAGAGATTTAATATTTATAAAACAAACTTGGATACCGATGACCTAGTCAATTGATTTCAATTTTAATTCCCAACATTTTGATTTCAGTTTAGGACCTCAATCAAGAGATATGTATATGAACATAAATCAACAATTGAATTCAAAATCTGAGGTTTGAATACAATGTCACAAATAAGACTTTTTTTTAGAAATCCTACCATGTTTCCAAAAACCAAGGTTATAATGAAATATACGGGAATATCGTTGAAAAAAATAGGTATCATTTCTATTATTCATATCTTTCTGCTGATTGAAAACCTTAAAAACCAAGTGTACTTTAAAAGGCTAACTTTTAAAATACCCTTTTATCATACAAAGGTTCTCCATAAAAAATTTTTTAATTGTCTTAATCGAATTCATATGCCTGCCTCACTCAATGCTTGTTTACAACATTTAATTTACAATTATTATTGAAAATTACTTCAATGTTCCATTAAATGTTGTAAACAAGCATCGAGTGAAAGGGGCAAGTGAATTCGATTAAGACGATTCCTGATCATGTTCCTGGATTTGTTTCCTCACCTCACACATCGTTCTGTATGTTTATTATACTCGTAACTACTCCTAGAATCAATCTCATCAATTTCATAACACTGTTTCTATATTTCTGTTTCAACTTATCCAAAAGCATTACATTTATGTTCTCTATTTGGTATCATTCTAACAACTATTTGTACTATTTTTTTTCAATTTCGTCCCAACTCTCTCTGTAAAACTCTAATGTATACATATATGGCAATGGAGAAAGTCTATGACTATTAATATTCTTTTGAAATTTATCGATTTTCATTTTTGCTTTATTTTCCCACGTCCAATTATTTATTATCGGTTCAATTAACTTCTCTGAATAGTTATGCTCTTTGAAAATGTCTTTTGTGTGTATATTTTCATCTTGATAATAATCCTTCACATTACAATTTGATAGATCCAATAGCCAGTACAATAATAGTCCTGATTTTTTGTATCATTATAAGAATTTTCGAAATCTTAGTAATATTTGTAAAAAATCTTGTTTGATTTAAATCAAAATCTTGAATCTTAATGTTTTCGACAACCGCAGGTGCATGCTTCGTTGTATTAAAATCAGCTTCTCTGAAGAGATATTTCAATAGTGGCTTTGTGAGTGGCTATAATTTGTCAAAAGAATTTGTACATTGCTAAAAAATTTATGTAAAAAAGAATTGGAAATCCCTATCAAAACGCAATCATGGATATCGTAAGGTTTTTCTTTGAGGGTGTATGTATTATTTTTTCTTCCATTTGTTATATCGTAGATCAAAGGTAATGAATGTAAAAGCATTGATGATGGTTTACAAATGAACCAAAACTTAGACATTGGATACTAAAACTGACAAAAGTTGACAGGTTGGCTGAAACAGAAGTTGGTTTTATGAATTTTTTAACTGGTAAAATTAAAAAACAAACCTCAATTGATGATTTTATAATGATGCAACGCTAATTGTGAGTGATGAGATTCGGATTTTTCAAATTAGAAAATTCTCACGACTGTCATAACCAAGTCAGTGCCTCGTTTTTTTATGAATATAATGTGCCTCATGAAAAATCACTTACTGGTGTACACCTGAAGTGATTTTCGAACAATTGGCCATGGGTTTTTTGATTCAGTTGTAGCTTCAGACATGCTAAAAAGCAAGCGAACTTAGCGAACGCTCGAGTCATTGGAAGAATTTGAAGATTCACTGTTGTTTCTAATGTTTCTGAATACAATTTAAAATCGAACAGAATAATCGAATATTTCGAAAATGAATGCAGTTGTTGTGATAATAAATCACGACTACCATAATTTTCAAATAAGAACAGGTATCATGGTAAAAAACATAATATTCAAGGATTCAGCAGAAAATACAATTATGATATGATATACAAAAATGATATCAAATCATATCCGTTTCGGAGATTGCTGTTTCTTGTACATAATTTGAACAGAACAACTGTCAGACGTAATACATAGAACAAGCGTATGCTTTTCAGTGGCAGTTTGAATATAAGATGTAAAGTCCTTTTACGGTCAAGATTTACAGTTTCCGAGCAGTCAATTTTCGTCATCGATTTTAACAGTTCTTTCTCCTTTAACTCCACTACTTATTAGCTGCGTACTGAATTCAGCTTAAACTAGCCACCATTGTATTTCTCATTAGCATCGACGCTACATTGATGAAACAATATCAAATGATTGCACAGACATCGATTTCAAGTTATTCATACCTGTGAGTACTTTGCAGACTGGCCTGCCATAACTACTTCTGTAAAAATCTGCTACCCTAAGACTTGGCTAAAATTTTTCATCCCCAAAACCTCTACAACTCTTCACTAAGCAAACCTCAAACCCAACACCGCATCCCACCGATCGTCCCGGAATCGTGGAAGACGGGATCAAAAGTTGACTTGGAATTTACGAGGCGGTCTGGATTCGGAGCCGCTCGCGGGGAACAATCCCACGAAGAGGACCTCAACGTTTCGGGAAGCCGGCAGCGTGCGTAAGCTCATTGCAACCGGGATCATTGAATGACTCGCCTCGAAGCCGCAGTGAATCCTCTCTCCTTCAAGACCTTAAGCTGTTGCTAAGGGATTGATGGGGTTACCATGGCAACTGCACAGAGGGCCTATTGTTGCAACCCCGTGCTCGATACCGACCCCGCACCAGCGTGGCACATTTCTTCGCATGTAAGCGTGATATGCGTAGTCTTGCTCTCTCCCTCTCTCTCTCTCTTGCACACGCACAGGCAATCCTCGCGGTTGCGAGCGCGCGACGCACATGCGTCATATTTATGCATCTATGCCAGTGGTACCAAACCCCTTGAAGCTGCTTCGGGGCAACGACCAGAGGGTTAAAGACGATGGCACAAGGTGGAGATCCAGCAACGGGAACTTTTGAAAAAGTCTTCTATAAAAATTGTTTACACTCTGTGCAGTATCTGGTCGTTGCCTCGACGATTGAAGTTCTTTCTATATCTCCTTGTATCAATTTCGTAGCAGTTTTAAATGATTCAACTTTGAATAGTCAATAACCTCTGCCAGAAGCACTGCATGATTTTTAGAATCCTACACACAACATGTGAATAATCGAATACTTAATCAAGCCCGACAAACTCTGAATTTCAGAGCACTACTCCATAACATGAACGCTTGTATCACCCGAGGGGGTTGGCAGAAAAAAATTGTTGGCAAGGTTTTTTCGAAAAAATATACTTTCTTCAGTATTTAATGATTCTGAATCTGTAGTGAATTCATTTCAGTAGCACGATTTTTCAGTTTTCATCATTTCGGGACTTTATAGTTCTACTTCTTGGTGTCTACTGTTGGGGGAAGGGGGGACAAAACGGTATACGAGGCAAAAATGTATAGACATTTTTGAAGCTGCATTGAATCGCCATTACTCACAATTTTGAGGAAGTTGTTCTTAAGTTGTGAACATGTTATTTTCAAGATAAAGAGTGATTTCCACGATTTGTTTCTAACATACACGAGGTGCATGTCCTAGAGAAGATCTTTAATGATTTGTTCGATTTGTGGTGCATGTGAGTTGTAACTTAATTAATTATTCAGCAAATTTACCTAGTACGGCATTGTTGCCCGCAGCAGTACCTTGAACTTACATATACATTCAATTGTTTATGTTACTTACATTTTCTGTAATAAGTCTTAATGTTCATGCTGAACTCTGGGGTAATATTGGTAGGGCAAAACCGTATATACTATACGCCTCAACCAACAAGCGCAACAAAACTCGACGTCTTTGGAGGTGACGCTTTTCTGCTCTCAGAAACAACTCATATCGAGTTTTCGGCGGTAGAGCCAGATCCTAGTACAATCTTTGCCCTAGGGCCCTAGTTAGGCGTCCACCTCAGACCCAAGTTCAGAACCCACACCAGGCTCAAGTTTCAAGTATGAATCTAATCACTGTTCAATCCCTGAGCCTCAAAACCGTTCTTCATCCTTCCTAACAGAATCACCAGGTGATATGTTCTGTCAATTCCACACGTCTCTGTTCAGTCAGACAAAAAAGTTTCAAGAAAAAGAGGAAGAGCAGCAGTTAAAACTTTCTTGCAATATAAAAAAACTCTTCTGGATGCCGAAAATTCGAAAAAAGAAAAATTATGCGTCAAGAAGAGTAATTGCTGGTTCAGATAATCCCAGAAAGGAAAAAAAGGTCACCGACTCAGTTAGCACTGTGACGAGAATCGTTATACCACGTGCAAGCCAAAACAAAAAAGCCAGATACATTGAGGATGTGCCTGAAGATGAAATTAATGGTGAAAATTGAAATTTTCGACTTCGTGAAAGCAATCACAAATTCTCACTTACTAGATGATGGAGAAAAAGTTATTTCACTATTTAAAAATTATTTTTACAATGTATTTTTTGGTACATACGGTTTCGTCCCACCGTGGGGCAAAACCGTTCGAAAGTCCTTTCTTCAAATAAAAATAATAAACTAAAAGCCCATTATAGCTTCATGACAAAATAAAATAACAGCCTGCAAACTTGATTGTGATGAAAAATTTTTTTTTTAATATGAAAAATTGATTTTAATATTAGGTATACGGTTTTGCCCCCCCCCCCTTGTGTTTTTTATTGTAATTGACGTAACCAAATTCGATTTTCGTAATATTCAAGTCACTGTAGTTTAGATTTTTCTTTTTCATACTTTTAGAGTTTTTCATATTTCTCCAGGATTATTACAACTTGATGGGTTTCATCACAATAATATATATAGATATCTAAAAAGCTTTAAAAAATTTGATGCTTCAGGAATCAAATTTTAGAGTTCAAACTATTTTTAACATGTTTATAGATTTTTGAAACATCATATTCACAAATTTCAAGTATTTTAGTAGTTTATAGAATTTGAGTTCAAAATGTTGTTTGAGAAATTTTACAATATGTTCTGGTATCTTTGGCGATTTCTAGTATTCCTAACATATTGACATATCTTTTATTTACTTCTGGAATATATACGCTGCAGCTTTGGAAATTTTGGAGATTTTGTTCATTTGTTCATTGTTACATTAATGGGAGAAACCTTTATTACAAAATAGTACAAATATCATGAAATTTTCATCTAAAAACAGGTAGAATTGAATAAAAACGACGTAGTTAAAAAAAACATTGTGTACCACAACAATATTATTTACATACTGAAACTTTAACGGAATCACGGAAATACATTATCACGATCTCTTGAAAATACGTCAGTATTGTTCACCGGAGAATTTATCAAACGACTGATACGCATAAACGTATCCGACTGGTCGAGAGAAGCGTGCCAAAATGAAACCTGAAATAAAGAATTATCTCACGAAGGAAATCGACAACCATGCTAACCAACTCGCTCGAGTAATTCATGACATTCAAATCTCCCATTGAGCAGATCATGCAATAGTAAAAGATCTGCAACATTACGTCTAAGTTCGAGAGTGTCAAAATTAGTTATAGCTAAAGCTCAAGTACAATCATAACATAAGACACTCAAAAGAGAGCCAGATCGATACATAACAAAAAAAAAAACATCAAAATTAATGTTATACTTCTTGAAAATATGCGACATGATTATGAGATTGTGCTTTCTAAACCTGGCATTTTGAGTATTTTCATTGATTTTGTCGGGATGAAAATTTTTCATACAGATTGTACATTTTAAACGATATTCAAGTAATATCATTGATTTCTAAATAGATTATGGAAATGAAATGCTTTGATATTCAACGTTTTCTCAATTTTTGAGAAAATTATAGAGTTAGTATTTTTCTTTTTTTAGATTGATAGAATTCTATTCGTCTTGGAACTTTTACGTAATTATGAAATTTTAAAAGATTTTTGAGCCTTTTTCAAGATTTCAAGTATTTATAAAGTTTGCTGAATAATTGTCCCGAATTCGATGCTTTAATATTCAAATCTTAATATATACCATAGTTCTTTCTGTATGTCTTGATAACAATTTCATAAGAGGTTTAGGTCATTTAGCTTTAGATGCTCAATAACCTCTGTCAGAAGCACTGTATGTTCTTTTAAATGCTGCACACCACATACGAAGAATCGAATATTTGATTAAGCCCGACAAATTCTGAATTTCAGAGCACTATTACATAACATGAACGCCTTTTGGCAGAACAGAATTTTCAGGAAGTGTTTTTCGAGAAAATATACTTTATTCAAGATTCAACGATTTGAATTCGTTGATGAATTCATTACAGGAACACGAATTTTAGTTTTTATAATTTCGGGAATATAAAGTCTTACAATTTTGGTGTCAACTGTTACATGTTTTTGATATACGTATATGTATTTGACGTAACCAAATTCGATTTTCGTAATTTTCAGGTCACTAGAGTTTAGTTTTTTTTTCTAATACTTTCGGGGTTTTCATATTTATTTAGGATTATCATAAATGAAAATGATTCTTGCCATTAATATTGATTTCCGTAAAGCTCCTAAAATGTTATGCTTCAGGGATCTAGGTTCAAAATATTTTTAACATGTTCATAGTTTTTTGGAAAAAATTATATTCACAAATTTCGTGTATTTCAGTAGCTTATAGAATTTAGGTTTGAAATTTTATTTGAAAAACTTTACAATTTACTCTGGTATCTTTAAAGATTTCTAGTAATCCTAGCATATTGACATACTCTGTATAGTTTCGTAGAGTTGGACGTCGCAGCATCGGAAATTTAAACGAATTTAAATATTTTTATTCATTTTGCCAGAAAAAACTTTTTATAAGATTAACTGCAGTTTATATAAGTATCCATACATTTAACACTATTTCTAAGTATTTTCATGGATTTCTACATAGGATTATGAACATAAAATGCTTTGAAATCCAACGTTTCCTCAATTTTTGAGGAAATTATTAAGTTAGCATTTTTTTAGAAAATTGATAGAATTCTGTTTGTCCTGAAACTTTTTCGTAATTATTAAATTTTGAAGGATTTTCGAGCCTTTTATTAGATTCATGGTAACTATTTAAAAAGTTTCTTAAATAAATTTCTATATTTTGGTGCTTGAGAATTCGAATTTTGATTGATATATTCATTGATTTATCAGGAAATTACACCTACATAGGTTTTTGGTGTTTTATAAATCTCTTGTATTTTCGTATGTTTGAGTATTTCTCAGATTTCATCAAGTTTTATAAAATAATTGTTGATTTTTATTATTTCAAGAGTTTAGTAAATACGTCTTTTGAGGATTTGATGCTATAGAATTCAAAGTTTTATATATCCTAAGTTTTTGTCAATATTTTGACTTGGAAATCTTTTTACTGGAAGATCGTATCTTATTACACTAATATTGATACCAGTGAAGAATGAAGGAAACATGGATTTGTCAAGATAATTCGGAAAACAGCACTTCCATAGATTTCTTTAACTTTTCATATAAGTCTGAACTGCTTGTATGATTCAAAACATTGACTAATATTTTAGTAGATTTTTATGTAAAATTCCAGAACTCGATGCTCTAAGTATTAGATATTCGTGGATTATTTGAATTTCCATCGATTTGAATTTTTCCGTTTTAGGTTTGTTTATTTGCTTACTTCAATTCATTCGTCAAATTTTCAGTCCATGTAATTCAATCCGAACACCTGTATAAATAATAATGGTAAAGGCAAAATAATTTTTAAAGCAATATTACAGTTTTCTTTGAGTGAGTGGAGTTATGTATTTTGATTTTGTTTTACTTTGAAAGCGTACACACAACTTTTCCTTATATTATCTTTTTGATTTCAGTGAGTCCATTTTCTAAAACTTTACCTTTTTTTTGAAATCTTCTTCGAGTACATTCATTAATATGTCTATAAAATTAATCCTATTTATCATTTTCGTAAATTTTTTGCTCATATTTGTATTTTGAAACTATCATTACCAATTTTTCTCATTTTTACATAAAACAATGGCGTGTTTCTCCTAAATTTTGATCGTGGTTTCAACCCTTAAAACCTCCTATTGCCTACCGCCCTGCACCAGCCCCCTCAACATTGCCACAAAGGTTCTATCACAACCATTCCTAAATTTCCCGACTTCTTCAGAGCTCATCATCTGCATCAAAGTCTGCGAACGAAGCGTCTCCCCAACGCATGCGAGTCGGTGCATCGTCCTCCCATGAAGAGAAAAAAGGTTTCCTCTCGCGATAAAGACTAATTTGCAGGAGTCCCAGGACGCGTGTTTTTTTATCTTTGAAATCGGGAGACGCACAATAACGAGAGCTTTTCGATTCCTCGATTACGGTGCAGCGTCATCGCAAAAAGCGTGCACGGATAATAACACGAGGTAATCATCGGACACGTTGTAAGGAAGCTCGCATACGCGGAGTGCGAGTCTCTTGTCTTCGCGGTCTGCGGCACGATTACGCGTCCGTGCAGCCCCCGCTCGCAAGGACGTCGCCGTGGTTTTAATTACACGGGATGAAAGTACGCGGGGGTTTATCCAACTCGCATGCACACGTTGCCCGACTCCTTTCCGCGATGCTTTTCACCCTACCTGAGCCGCTCCTCGTGCCTTTTATTCCCAGCTTGTATTTGCGATGCATGATGACGCGCGAGTATCCTACCCGCGGGATAATGCGCGATTTCACATTATGGGAAATTTCTCAGTTGAGGTTATCATATATTCTTTTTCTTAAATTATACTCGATATTAAATATTTCTCGATTCTACCAACTGAAAAAAAAAAACCTTGAAAAAGTAAGGAAAATGCGGGATAAAACAATTCCTAATGTACCCCTACCCTCACTTAATCCGAGAGAGAAAAGGGTTAACGCCGTTACGCCCCGTGATATTCATAAATAAGCAGGTCCTTACAGCCCTGACTGTAAAGCTAACAAAGTTTCGCGTTATACGGAGCGCGCTTTATGCCCGCGACCGCGCTTTATAGTTCGGAATCGTCCTCAAAAATATGAGGAAGATCACCCGGGCTCGTAAAACCATTTTCCTTGAGACCTCGTTTCGGCTTCTATTTACTTACATGCCACGGAACGATAAAAGGGGTTGGTTCCTTTTGTCTGGCTGCTCCTCGGGAGAGCTCTGGAAATTCCGGGGCCTCGTCGAAGTCGCGTTACGCTTATTGTTTTACATAATTTCCTTCGCGGAGCAGAACGTCTTTTCATGAATGTTGCAGTGTAATTTGACGAGCAACTCGCGCGGATGTTACGGACGGAAAATTTAATGACAACGCGAGCGCGCCTGTTCTGTTTTCATATTTTCGTAATGCGTTTATTGCGAGGCTGGGGCTTGTACGTAATTAGTTTTTATTCTGGGTATGAATGTAATTGGGCTTGAAACTTCCAATGGCAGCGACGAGTTCAATTGTTGGGAGACGGGAAGAATTTTTTTCCGAGAAATAGTGAAAGCAAGTGCTGTTGAAAGAAAATGAAGGAGATTCTTATCTTGTCACGAGTCACAATGGTATAATTTTCATGTAATTTCATATTCTGTGCTTGTCGAAATTTGAGAGTTGTACATGTGTAATTTTCATCCCTAGTGACAAATGCATTTGGATTCGAAAGAACAATTTTTTAATTTATATTTTAGTTTATCATGAGTTGAAATCAGATATATATATATATATATACTAGCTGGCACCCGCGGGCTTCGCTCCACGTTGACACTCGGTTTGGGTTTGGTCATTTGTATACTGATTAGAATTTTTATATCTTTAATTATTGGATTAATTTTTATCATCTGTCAAGACGAAGGTTGGAAAAGGAAAAGCATAGCAACAAAGAAGATGTTTCTAGTAATAATTTATTGTTTATTTAACTATGTGAAATGCCTAAATCTTAACAGTCTTTTCGTGTGTTGCTTATAAAATTAGTTCACTGAAATATTAACTAACCTAAATAAACTTCATTTCTAAGGAACTTTGTGAAAGGATGTTCTGATTTGACATTGCACTTCATAACACAATAAACGTCGATCTCGTATTTCGATAATCACAGCGCATCATTTTCAAGTGTTTTTATCCAAATGAAATATTTAGTCAAGTAATTACAAAATACAGTCGATATGATTACATGTTTCAAGTTATTTGAAGAAAACACTTCAAAGGCTCGTATTCAACTTTAACAAAATTTGGATCCAGTAATCTTCCCTTTGAAAGACCTTAACGTCCAACAGTCTTTTCTCGTAAGAATCTTGTAAATCTAAAATTTTTGTGTCACAGATTTTTCGGCGAAAAGAAAAAAAATTATTTTTTTTTTTGTAAGTCGACGTACTTTAACATAAAAAATTTAAAACAAAAAAATCTTCATTCTCTAACTGTCCCGCGCTCAGATGTCAGTATGCTTTCCGGCCCCTCATTTTTCAAATTTTATGCTGAATTACGTCAATTTTGCGAAAAAAAATTTTTTCAACTCGTTTTTTGGAAAAGCCGTTACACTTAAGCACACATAAGTATAACCAGAAAAACTTTCGAAAAATTACGATCTGTTTACGAATTGTCTAAACAAAAAAAAAAAGTTCAAAGAAACCGTCTAGTTTCTAGACACATCAAAAAGCATGTAAATAAAGAACAAAAAAGTTCATTTTACTTACTGCTGGCAGTCTCAAATTTGATTTTCAACGGAATTCCACTCCACAATTGCACTTTTTTTTTAACAATGATTAATGATTGATAGGTAATCAATTAATGTTCGATTGCCAAATATCAATAATCATTGATAATGATTTTAAAACTAATAAAATTATGTCGTACATGTTATGTATCTCTGTTGCTCTGTACATTTGTTTACATCTTACAAATTACGGACAATCGATAGAGTACCTGAGAAATAATCGATATATCGATAGTGTGCTTGTCAACACCGTCAATACCATCCGCCATATTGCTTAATGTATTCCACATGGAAGCTTTGATTAATTATTATAAAAAAACCATGCAAAATTATGACTAATCAATATCACGTCATCCCGTCCGGAAGCATGCATAATATGTATGCGAAATTTCACAACGATCGAACGCGGAATGTGGATTTGTACCCTGAACAAAGTTATGACTTTTCACTTTTATATAGTAGATAACTTTTTATTTGAATAGTAGAGTTTACACAGCATATCCCCAGAATTACAATTAGAAAAATTGTTGAATTCCTAGAATTTTAATACGAGGTAGTGATTCTAAGAAAGAAGAATACTTTTTCAAACTTACATTTTGCAACATTTCATGTTTATGAATAATTATATTATAATTGAAAAAGTTTTAGAAACAAGTTTTTGGAATTTCGAAGTATAATACTTGAGGTTCCTTATAAATTTAAATTTGAAAATTTATGTATATGCAGATACAACAATTTGAAAAACTTCTCAAAAGATATACAGACTTCCTTTTAATCCTGGTGTCACAAACTAGACTTCTGAATTAACGAAAATAAGATTTCATTTGATTTTGAAGGTTTGTTTGTGTTTTCTGATTTATTGATAAATGTTCACTTTTTTACCTAACAAAAGTAAAAGTTGTTAAAGATCGTATTCAAAAGTTCTGCAGGTATAGAATTTACCTTAAATAGTTTAAATTGTCAAAAGCATTGAAGTAATTCAATGAGAAGAGTATATGTGAGGCGATCCGAGAAAAGGGACCTACTATTCAAAAAATCGTTTTTTCGATTATGAGTGATTCTATAAGTTTTTAATCCAATGTTCAATTATGTGCAATCAGAATTTACTAACTTTGATTTTTTTCAAGCCATGAATTTTTGAAAATCTTTCATCCCATTTACCGTTGTGTATTTTGATTCATTCAATCGCCCGTCCTGTAAAATTTGCTTTTTGGATAGGACGTCCCTTTTCTCGGATCGCCTCACATATAAGTCAATACAAATAATGCAATAGATACGGATGTGTAAATTTAATGAAACGGAAAAAATATGAACCGAACCGTAGGAAAGGTCTGTAACCTGTTATGCCTATGAGTGCATATGTGCCTGTCGCGTAAGATATATTTTTTCACGATAGTCGAAAAAGTCGCTCAAAAAATAAATGTCAGTTATGAGGTAAAGTAATAAAAAAATATATAAGTCTTTATGAGGCTCTTTAGAAGAAAGTGTTTCAAAAAAAAAGGGAAAAAAATTGAAATAACTCGGTGGTGATATAAAAATAGATAATATTCACTATGACGATAGTCAATTTGGACTGTATTTTTCATATAATGGACGTCATATTTGAATTTGTAAATTAACTGCGATTTTTATACGATCTTAATGAGGGCCCAATATGTGGCCGAAATATTGATCAGTTAAATAAATAGATAACGGATTACTTTTGATTTTAAAAAAATCAGCTCTGAGGGATCAATTTTCCACTTTTTCTTAGAACGCTTATCTGAATACGGAGCAAATGAAAATCGGTCTTTTACGAATCATGAACAATAAAACAACGTTATATTATTTTTTTTTGTGTGAAAATTACATCTGTGTCTAACTACTAATAACTATTGTCTGCAAAATCAACTTTTCAAAATTTCCGATATCATATTTCATCTTGAAACATATTATTTGATAAAATATATCTGTGGATTCCCGACATAACAGACAAAGTCACAATTACCATAATGTCTAAAATTTTATCAGAATATCATGTAAAATGGCTCAATGGCATGTGTGACTTTGTCTGTTATTCCGGGAGGCCATATATATTTTTTCAATACAATTCATGATCATAATTATGATAAAGCGATATCGTTGAATGATAATCATCAATACATATTATTGAATTTCATTGATGAATTTTGTAAATTGTTATAGTCTACTATGAATTCATGTGATAACTCAAGTATATAGGAATATATAACAACACCATTTAATTCCACAGAATATAGTCAAATATTTATATTAAGTAGTTCACTCGAGTAATTCAAGGTTCGAATTAACTTTTTTGCTAAACATTATAGCAACTTAAATGAAAGAATTCAGAGTTTGGCCATATGACGATTTTCACTTTTTTTTTAACTTGAAAGGTCAAGCTATTCAATTTTTTTAATTCACATCAAGAATTGACATTTATAACTGAGCCACATTTACCATTATTTTCAGATAAAAATGTCAATGACAGGTAGTTAAAATAAAATATTTACATGACTTTCTTCGAATCCACAAGTATTTTGCCAGAAAGAATCATTAGAATGATGATATCAAGTGTAATTTTCCGCATATTTGGAATTCTTACTAAATTTCAGGGGAGGTGTTTACTCCAGAATTTCATTTTACGACATGTTTGCCCCTGGATAACGTTATCGCATCAACTTGGGACTTGGCTTGTTAACAGTAGGACCCGGAAATCAGAGAAGTGAGTTTTTTGAAAGATCAACTTGTTTGCGACTTATCGCTTTTAAATTGCGATCTTGGGAACCTTCAATATATTAATAGCATTGACTTGACATTTTGTATGGAACTCATCATGGTCAACGAAAACTTTAGCATGATCACGTTTTCTCAATTATTCCTTCTGGTGATTCATAGGGTCATCCGAATGGAATAAGAGTATGGTCGCTCGTTACTTTTCCGCGGGGATTATGAAATTAACAGTGGGCCAAGCTCCCCTGGAATCGCGCTGCGCAATAATCGTCAACCGTCGAATTTAACGTCGACCTCGCTCGATGCAATCCATTAGATATTGCTCGTAAAACGACGTACTATCTGCGATGCGCTTTCGCTCTGTCCACGTTTCGATATTTCGCCGTGTAGATAAGGACGCCCCGAATTTCATGTTTGCCATGGATTTTTTGCGTTGGTTCCGTTTTCGGCCTGAAACAATGAAGCTTCGTTTGGAAGGACGAATATGTGGGCGGCGAGTTCATTGTCGCGTTCGATTTTTTGTTCGTGTTACTCTTTAGTCCGGGCGGGTGTTGGATTCCAGTTCCGGTTTTTTTCGCACGCTCAATTTGTTTCTCGGTCGTAAGTTGGATGGAAATTTTTGTATTTCTGGTAGAAAAGTGTTAGTGAGCTATATTCTAGTTGAATGGCTCATTTTTGGTAGCGTTCGTCTGGGATTTAATGGAATCGCATATGTGAGCGTGATTTTTAGTAACGTAAAATTCTAAGATTAAAAAATAAAATGTATCCTAGCATAGTGACTTTTGAGGAAATTAGATAAGAACAAAAGCAACAAATATCTCTAGGGTCGTTTCTCCTCTGATCGTCTAGATAATTAGTGTTTCAGCTTATTTTTGCGGAAAAATTTTTTTTTGCATCTCCATCGAAATCGATGTGATTTGTTGTTTTCTTCGTTATAATTTTGGTTGTTTCGTCACAGGAGTTTTCAAAATGTACGCGAAAAATTAAATTTTCTTAATTTTTGACTATTAATTTTTCTCCGTTATTCAATGCATACGCTGAAAATTGGCCACTTGTTACGATCTTCTAATTTTGTAGGTAAAGTTTCATCCTAACGGCGGACAATTTTCTACTTCATTAATCAAAAAATCTTTTTGTAATTCTGAATTAAAAAAAAAAATCATTATAACATGGAAGTTTTTATTTTGCACCAGTTTTGTCAACAAGTTAGTTAAGTATAAATCCCTTAATAATAACCTCCTTCAGCCGAAATTCATTGTATGCGAACGATCACTTTTGAAAGCCGAATTTATTTATTTTGATAGCTTTACTTCTTTTTCATGATCTTTGAATGTTAAAATTACACTAAAAAAGTTTAATTATGATAATTTTCGCAAAAACCTTATCTGTGTGGGTCTACTTTGAACGTGAAAAGTTTGAGACCCTAATTATTTCCTTGAATTCTTTTGATTACGGTGAAAAAAATTGTAAGAATTTCGTACTTGGATATATCTACGTCGCATCGGTATTTTCTTTAATTTTTTTTTACATACCTATGAGGTCAATAAAGAACATTTAGTACGAATCTCTGTATATATTTCGAAATTTTTTGTCGGGAAAGTAACATTTTTTAAAGCCCTATCACCATTCATGCAGTTATTTTTATGCCTTTTTACTTCACCTTTCATAATTTCACAGAAAACAGTACAATCATATATATTTATATCAAGGATTATTAGTGATGATCAGGGTATTGAACCGGAGCGAAATTATTTTCTATCCTCTCTGGCTTCGGAGAGGAACGAAAAATATAATTTTTTGCTGTAATTGTTGGTAAAAATATTGAAATTTCTCACATTCCATGTGCAGTAAGCGTACATGCAGAGAAAAGTTTACTAAACTTGACCTAAACTTTGGTCACATACGAACCTAAAAAAGATTTTACTCATGCATGTTTGCTAGAATATTTAGTCGAGTTATTGAAAGTAACGTTGATATGACAAAGTCTTTATAATTATCGAATAAATCACTTTTTTAGGTTCGAATTCGCCTGAAGGTATCTCTGAGTGTATAATAATTTTTAATTGAAGAATATAAAATAATTCCACAAATACAAAAACCATCGGACTCGTTTTCATTTCTTTGCCACTAACGTTCACAAAAAAAATGTGTCCTTGCTAATTTGATGTAAAGTTGAAAAATAATCTCTGAATTGTTTTGTCTTTTCCATTCAATGGTCTTAATACCGATTTAATTACTGCTTCTTAAAATACATGTAAGTAAATTAAATTTTCCGTCAATAATGTTCATAAGAAATTATTTATCGCTCAGTAAGTGTGATATTAGCAACATAACTTTAAAGTAATTTTGACGAAAACAAAGACCGCAGGCGTGCAATACAACAATTATCGGTCATGCAGTATATTATTTATTGCTAATCTTGTTTCTGAAAAAAATATTCTCCGCTTGTATAATATAGAAAACAAAATTGCTCCATTAATTTCGAACGAACTGAAAAAAATTAAACGTGTGATTTGCGGCCTATTATTTATAAAAAAACTAAAAATTTTTCCCAACGCTATTTATCTTAAAATATTAAGTTTTGCTCATTTACCGTGCAGTAAGCGAAACAACTTTTGATTACTTTCGTTAGAATTAATACGGTTCGACTTATATTTTGCCTCTTATTACCTCTTAATTATGAACACAAGAAATTAAATTCACTACTATCGCTTTTTCTCGAGAAAAATGATATTTCATTAATTTCATGTAAAGTATGCAAAATAATTTTTATTATACATATTATGATATATTCTGATCAAATGGTAAAGTCATAATTAATGCCGCGGATTCTGTAACGTTCTTAGAGCTCGAAAACACGGAGAATTAATATCCACGCGCTAACGTCGAGGGTCGAAAATAAAAGTCCGAATTCGGAAAAATAAAAAACACTTTTCGATAGATATCAGAAAGCGTATGCTATTCTCCATTGAAACCAGAGTATTGAACCGGAGCAAAAATCGCACCTATCCGCTCGAAAAAGTTCCTCTCCGGAGAGGAACGTTTCTGGAATTCTTCCTCCTCTCCGAAGGCGCAGGAATAAAATTTCCCGCTGTCTTCCTCCTCTACGGAGAGGAACTTTTCTCGTATTTTTCCTCTTCTCCCGATGCGGAGGAAAATATTTCTCGAAATCTTCCTTTCCCGAAACTAGAGCGATATTTTGCTCTGGTTCAATACCCTAGTTATGATTCCCTTCCGAGGAAAGAAAATTTTTGAGCTCAATTAATTGTTGAAACTTGTATGATTTTCATAAAAAAATAAAAATTTCTTGTCCCGAAAGTCGTCGATACATGTAATTTTTTAAAGTTTTTTTATGAAAAATGTACTATCAATTCATGAAAATTTATCCGAGTATATCAAAAGCCACAAATCTGATTCGATCTTTGTATTATAACTTATACTTAACAATAACGTTGTGCTGTCCGTAGAGCTATATTTTTTGTATAATCTTAGCTGCTGCAGATATGCTGCTGCTATTGACCAATGAACGCAAGCATATTGTTCGTATAGATTAGAATATTACCAAACAATTCAAAAAAATTTCAGAATATTACATTGAAACTTAAAAAATATACTTTTCCCGGAAAAAAAGCATAAGAAAACTCACGTGATGTAACAACTTTTAATTAAGAAATTTTTAAAAATTTTCTTAACATTTCACAAGACATGAAAAAATGTTTGAGCTAGGAAATTTTTCCACTCTTAAATTAAATCCTCAGTAATCCATTTTACGAAAATACTGACGATAAAATAATTTTCAGTGTCATTATAGTACTTTCAGAAAATGAAGCAAAAAGAGCAATTGCAAAAATGTCATTCTCGCCTGAAAAAATGTTTGTTCTTAATCAAATAATTTTAGTGAATGTAAATGTTATCTGAAATACGTTTAAATCACACCCTTGTTACACAAAATAAAGGGGAAAAAACTGTTTCGAAGTCGAAATTTCTGGTTTTGAAATTTCTCAAAATTTTTAAACCCCGAACATACAATCGCATCGAAATTTTCTTCAAATCAGAAAGTAGTTTATCAATTATTTTTATCATGATTCATCACAGAGAGTAAAACAGTAGAGGGTATGGAGTATCATTGAAGAATTTCAGATATCAACTCGTGCTAATAGATAAAATGGAATTGAAGTGATATCGAATCCATTTTTCTCTGTGCAGTTGTCGGTTATACATAGATCAACAAAATCAGTTTAAATCGAGTTCTGAAATTCGCTTACGAGCTAAATCAACACGCGTAATACCACCAGAAGCCATCTCCACAGTCACCAAAAATGCATTTGCCACGAGACGCAATTTTCCAAAACAACGCTGAAAAGCCCTCCGCGTTTCCGGGGCCCCGAGTTAATTTGCAATCATAATTCACGGGCGCGATTTCATCAAGCCTGTGTAATCCCCGGTTTCCGCAAGCCCGTCAATACGGAGGGATTTGGAGCGACCCACATTACATTCCCAGTGCAAATGTTTAATTTAGACTCGAAACTCATTTTCCCTGCTATCGCTGTGGCGCCGGCACGTTGTTTTTCCCTCTCGCTTCCACGCGCGCATCGTAACCCAGCGAAAAGATAAGGAATTAAAAGTCCAGCCGCTTCCGCGCTTTATTGCTAAAGTCCGTTGTCCGTGAAAAAAATGGCCCGCTCGTAAAGGCAGATAAAGCCGAGCTTCCTCAGTGCGACGTAAACGTAAACGGCCGACCATGCGCGCGGTACATGCCCTAAGTCCGCCTGTGTGCAATAATACGGCAATACCGATGTTTAGTGCGTGCATTATGCCGAGCAATGTTTGACCACAGATGCTGCCAGTGTTTGCCCACAGCGTTCGACGGACCGAAACGCGTTATTGGCATAATCGAACAAAATCCTCTTGCCTATAAGATCCGGGTCTGGTGTGTTTTCAATATTGCGTGTCGAACGAAAAATTTGTACCAATCATTTTCTCCAACGTAGATTCCATCAGTCCTTTAAATTGACAGACTATTTTCTCCGCAGCATTTTTTCCGACATCAATTTCTCGAAAACTGATTCTCCGATAATGAAATTTTTCGCGAACCAAATTACTCAAAAAGTTATGTCCCCGAGAGCATTTCCTACCACAACTCCACGAGTCGATGATAGTACCTTAGCAACGGTCGTTTGACATCTTGTTTTTACTTAAATTTGGCAGCTTTTGGGCCTTAAAAGGGTAGCAAAACCGATTTCAGATGGTCGTCGGGAAATATCAAACAGACTTGTACTTGGTGCTTACAAAATTGAAAAAAAAAAAAAAAAAAAAAAAAAAAAACAAGAATAATTTCTACTCCTTCTAGTATTTGAACATATGGTACTTTCTTCTGATCACCAGGAGCCGACTAATAAGTGGTAACTCAATTCTTCGAAAACCCCATATCATAATTTCTTCTATTATTTTACAAGCTTCTATGCAAGATATGTGGGCATATTATTGATACTAATCATAGTTTTGAGATGGTTTAAAGACATTGGATAGAGAGCAGAATTATTTCAAGAAGTGTATTTCTGAGATATTACATATAAAGAGGGGTCCTAAAAATTTGAATAAGAGGACTGACACAGAGAATTTGAACGCGATGAATGACAAATACATCCGTACATTTTATAGATAACTCTTAATATAATTTGGGGAGCTTGATTGTGTGTTATCCATGGATAAGGTATTAGGACAGTTTCCTTCGTTTTCCTTCAGTCGTGAGCAAGCCGTCATACGTACTGACGTGGTAAATAAAAATTAACCAAAGATGAGTGTTGACGTTTCTCTAGAATATGTTGCGAGATATTAGGAATATCCTCAAGCTTTCTATACTGTAAGTTATGCGCTCAATATGCTTTTTTTAAGAAGGTTAATTTTTGAGATTTTATTATTATTGTAAGGTTTTCTTTGTTTTGTGATAGATTTTCCTGAAGATGACACAATTAAGAGTCGAAATCTCGTAAAATAATAAGGAGGATTAATATATGGGATTTTTGAGAGTTAACATTAATTTTACATAAAGTTAACATTTATTTTTAATTATTTACAATAATTAATTAAAAATTAATTAATGTAATTTTAAAATTTTTTAGTTCATATCACTTAAGAAAAATGATAGACCGCAAATGTTATTCCATATTAAGATATTCAAACCTTTCCTAAATCGTTAATTGCTACAATGTGATTTTCTACTATGCTAACCTGAAACATAAAAATTACAAATTTCTCAGATTTCGGATATTCCATTTATCATTGAATGAATCTATAACTGTTATTACTTTTGATTTTGATTTTCTCGCCTATTTTTAATCTTACTATGTAGCATATTCAATAGAAAAAAATCGTCGTATAAACTTCATTATGGCTGAAATTCGAGAGAATCGGTAAATGATCATTTTGCAGGCTTTTTTTGGTTCATTTATACCTATTTCATATTTTTCCCAACTACAACATTAGTTGAAATAACTTATCACCAAATGTATACATAAACGTATACTAGAAATGGTGCACGCCACGCCTCGTATTTCAAGATTTCATTTTATAAATCCCCGAGCGTAAATACTTCATCTGCTCGACTTTCTGGAAAAAAACTTTATCCAGTTGCTTTCAAGTCTTAGCGACCCCTGAATTTTATCCAGATTTATCGCACAACGCTCGCAAACGAAGCCACTATTTTCCCGCTATTCCCAGCAGCGTTTTCCCGGGCGGAAAAATCATACCAGTCACAGAACCCCGCGCAATACATCACAAAAGCGCAAGGAATGTCCGACTGATTTCACTAGAGATTCAGTTTCCACTTCATATTATTCGCGAGACCGATCATTCCGCGCGCGCGAGGGCCATTAAAACTGATTGCAATTATCGTTGGCGTTTTTTTCCAATCGCCTATTTGCCATATTTCCGTTCACTCCGGGCGTCATATTGAATTTCCACGGCAAATTCGGGCGCTGCTTCTCCTTCATTCCTCGCGGAACCGGATACACTTTTCGATGGGAGGAAAGGATGCTCGTACGGTTTTCCTGACTCGGCCAATATTACGTTTCACCGCTCTTCGGCGTATTATTTCCGGTAAAAAATTCCGCTTCATTAACTTTGCAACGAAAGAATGTTTGGGTTTTCATGGGCTATATACCGCCCTTGGAAAATTCACTTGAGTCCACGGATGTATGCCTTAATTGGGTATGCGAATACGATACTACACGTAGTTTCATAAGAGCAAAGGTACCTGAAGAAGAAAAGCAAACAAAAAAAAAAAAAAAATTTGCCTTGAAAGTTTATTGGAGAATTTTTTTGCAGAAAATGTATGTTATTGCAATACGGAGGTTGTAGTTCTTTTGAGTTTTATTTTCATGTGAAAATATGCTGTTTGCCACTGGAGTTTTAGAAACTCAGTTTTCTTCATCTGTGTATTTTTGAACCGTTCGAGAAATTCGGCTTTCTTACAGGATAATTTTTTAGCTTGTTATGTATGAATTTTTTTTGTTTTTTATAGATGTGTTACCAAAAGTTAATATGACAGTTAAATATAGAGGTTGGGTGGAGGGTACAGAAAATTTAGGAATGCAGATCTACCTTCAATGTTTCTTAAGGATACAACACCTGAAAATACCTGCATGAAAATGTATATATCTATGTATCGTTATTCTACCAATCCTAAAATTTTTTTAATTTTACGGAAACTATTAACAGATTTTGAAAATCTCAATATCTCATGTATTTTCTATGAATAATAACCACATTTGTAGAATTGAACATTTTATGTTACGGAAAAATTGTAAAGATAAAATAGGTACAGTTACTGTAATTGAGCCCCCGGATGTAATAACTCGCCGAGCGCTCGAAAACGCTTAAAAGTATTGTGCGCGCGGTGATGTAACGAGTCAAAATCAAAATCCGAATTTATAAAAATGAAAAATTCTACTCGATAGCTTTTGAAAAATAAATGTTAGTCTGCATTTAAACTTTTCTTGTAAATGTCATAGTTTTAATTGAAAAAAATAAAAAACGGTGATTTTCGAATCAGAAATTCAATGTTTTTTAAAACTTATATCGCCGTAGAGCATTCATTTTTCAAGATATTTACATAACCTTTGTATACTTTTGTTCGGGAAGGTCTAGCGATAAACACAGTATCAAAATATTCATGAAAAGTTATTAAAACTGACTTTTTTTTTAATCCCATTGAAAAACCATGTTTCCCGACGTTCGCATTAAAAAGGTATCGAGGGAATTTTCGTTTTTAACGGGGTTTTCACGCTTTTCATAATTTTTAGTGTATTGTCAAACTTTTTGGAATGTTTGAGCTCTCTAAAACTATTATTTATAGTAAAACTAGCAGGTTGAACACAACGCGCAACGCGATGTGCTTGAATTTTTCGCTGGTAGGACTAAACACGGAGCTCGAACGCGTAAAATTCAATCACATCGCACTGCGAGTTGTGTTCAACCTGCTAGCTTTACTATAAATAATAGTTTTAGAGAGCTCAAACATTCCAAAAAGTTTGACAATACACTAAAAATTATGACAAGCATGGAAACCCCGTTAAAAACGAAAATTCCCTCGTTTCATTTTTAATGCGAACGTCGGGAAAAAAGGTTTTTTAATCGGATTAAAAAAAAAGTCAGTTGTTAATAACTTTTCATGAATATTTTGAACTATGTTCATCGCTAGACCTTCCTGAACAAAAGTATACAAAGGTTATGTGAATATCTTGAAAAATGAATGCTCAGCGGCGATGTAAGTTTTAAAAAACATTGAATTTCTGATTCGAAAATCACCGTTTTGTATTTTTTTCAATTAAAACTATGGCATTTATAAAAAAAGTTTAAATGCAGATCAACATTCATTTTTCAAAAGCTATCTAGTAGTATTTTTCATTTTCCTAAATTCGGATTTTGATTTTGACTTGTGACATCACCGCGCGGACAATACTTTTACCATAAGCGTTTTCGAGCGCTCAGCGAGTTATTGCATCCGGGGACTCAATTATACGCGAATTTGAATATCCTCAACAATCAATGGCATACACTTTATTTTTTATCAAACACATTTTGCAGATTAATGCGAAAAATCGAGAATTTTTCTAAATATTTACTTTTTCTCGAAATAATTAACAATTTGCACATGATATCAACTATTCTAAAACATCGAAATTTTATAAAAATGTGTTCAACTTTTGTTAATTTTTTTGTGATTTTTCAATATTCCTCAGGTTCATAATTTTTATGAAAAATTTGAAAAATTAATTTTAATATATCGATATAATATACCTACCTATTGATGATCCCAATGAATGAAATTTCAGAACGTTTTTAAAAGTTCCAAAAATTTTTGCGAATCAATATTGTTATAAAAAAACTTTTTTTTTAATGATTTCTTTTCTGTTATTATTTTTCAAGTTAAAACCAATTTCAAACGCAATGCAATCTTTTTTAAATCTTAGACATAGGACGAAAATTTTTTCACCTCCAAACTTTTTCGTTTTTTCTGATACTTTTTAAGTTGTTGTACGTTGGTCGTAAAACCGAGAAAACCGTCAACATAGATAAGTTTTTCGGAACGGGAGATTCGAGCGTTTTCGAGAATGTTCTAGAACACTCGAAATTTCCCCGCTGCCTTATCGGGAGATAAGAGCGGCGAGTGGGGAAAATTATCAAAGTTTCCTGATTGGCGCGCGGATCGCGACCAAGAAGGGACTTCAAGCATCGCGCGCGACAGAAGCGGCAGATTCCATCGAGCCTTTCTCGGCTCAGGAACTCCTCCCAACCCACCAAGCTCCTAACCTCGTGCAGCCTCTCTTGGCTCCGAGCCCATCCAATAAACTCCGCACCGTGTAGCCTTTCTCGGCTCCGGAAAAAACCAAAAACAAATCCTCGCCGTGTAGCCTCTCTCGACTCCAGCCCTAGTTCCTTTCCGTGTAGCCTTGTCTTGGCTCCGGAATTCCCACCACTTTCCAAACCGTGTAGCCTTTCTCGGCTCCGGCACCCAAGTTACTTTTCAGAAACTCATCTCGGCCAACTGGCCAGCGCAACTGCGCCACCGAGGGAATTCTTCAGGGGCTCGTCTCGGCCAACTGGCCAGCTAGGTGACCAGATTGAGGAGGCTGCCCCTCCCGTATAACCCCCTCCACTGCCCACAGTGCCCACCACTTCTTCATAGCGAAAGGCCGCGGCTGCCGTTTTTGCTTTATTTACGCTGGGCGGTAGGAAAAAAAGGCCCAAAATCAGAGTAGCTTGGAATAGCGGATTTCGTTTCCGTAGTCGATCTTATTGAATTTTCATTTTTGAATATTACAATCTAATAGGTCATCTAGTAATATATCCTTACTTAGAACCATTTTTCGAACTTCGAATCTTTGTTATAGTTAGTCCGAAATAAAGTTTGAAAACCAGACCATTTATTGAAAAAATTTGTACTTAGATAATTATAAAATCTTTAAATTGCACGCAAATTTAACTAAGACTCGACAATATGCTTCTGAAAAATAAGCTCCTATAATAAGAATGACTCGAATTTTTTTATTCAAAAGCAGAAAATGTAGTGTATATTAATAAAAATGTAGAATAGAAAAATTCTGTGATAAGGTTAAAGTTTATTTCACGCTGCCTAATTTTTTTCATTTCATTTTCAAATGAAAATGAAGCTCATTACAATTCCAGCACCTATGCTTACAATAATGTTACGCCTTAATCTTATACTACAACAGTCCAGCAATACTTTTACTTAAGAAATTTTAAGTTTAAATCTTATCCGTTACTAAGCACGTTATTTGGAAGATTTAAACTTATTGGATATCAAAATTTATAAAAATTATTCCATTGTTCAAAAATAATTTCTCAAAATCGAAAAATTGAGTAAAATCCTCGTTCACAATAAATTCGAATAAAAAAAATCAAAATGAGTTTTTTTGAAGAATCCATCAAATATAACATAAAATGTACTATTCTTGGTAAATAAAAATGTTTACTACACGAGATAGCTGTGAAACATCGATTTGCAGTGTCGTAAATACAACTGCTGAGATCCAATTACACCAAAAAATTTTACGAAACAGTACTCAAATACAATCCATCGAATTTGTCAGGAAAAGCTAAATTTTCAGTTTCAATAAAATGAACTCGAAAGATTGCTCGTCCGAAATGAAATAGTAGATATTAACAGAGTTAATATCTCTGATTCACTAGATATAGAAAATTGGAATTCAAAGAGTTAACGATTTTAAATGTAATACATATATGGTTCATACTACAAAGATTTAATCACATAGCTTAAAAAGGTTGACTGGACAATTTGAAATTTTAATAACTCGATGCTGCATGTTTCCTGAATAAAACACTGCAAAGTATTATATTAATGTATTATTTGAGATTTTATACTTGGGAGGGTATAAACTTTCATATTTTATATTCTTCATTCATTTTTGAGATAACTATCTACAAACTTCATTTTTTCACTTTTTTTGAATCTCAAAAAATAAACTTGTTTTTTCGACACGAAATTTTCGAAAAAAAAAAGTTTTAAGATATTTATCAAATGAATAATGAATTGCGTCAAAATAAATAAAAATCCTTAATCGCTGCTTTTCCTCTTATAAAGTGTATCAGATGTCATGAGTTCTAAATGGCTTTCAGTAATTTTGAAATTCGCAACCAGTTGGCCACTTGATCGTATAGCAGATTTTACCGTGCAAAATGCATCTAACAGTTCGTTCGACATGCGATTTTTTTCGTCGGATTTAACATTGGGTACAAATGAAAAAGTCCGCTCAGGATCTGCGTTTGAGTGAGGTATTGTTCTGATTAAGTTGAAAAGAGTACATAATTGTGGAAAACGAGAACTCTGATCATTTCTTTTGATGAGGGCTAAATTCTTTGATATTTCGTCGAAGTCGTATCCGTCAAACGTACGTTTCGTCGATTCTGATAAAAAATACAAATTAGTCCATTCGTCACTAAGTAATTGCAAATCAATGAAATTTTTTCTGTCAATTCTTTTTGCTATTTGTATCACTTTGCTCACTGTTTTGTCGCGTTCTGTATCGAAGAAAAGGATGTCCGGTCTCAAGTAGCTCAAATTGACAAAAAATTGATCATTAATGTAATAAAAATCAGAAATTATTTTTTTCACGGCCACTACATAAAAATTCAAACAGTTCTTCCGAATTTCCATGACTAATTCTGTGTTTCCTTCTTCAAATTCTTGTAAATAAAGTTCACAATCGATTCCAAGAGAAACTTCTGTCAGTGGTACATGGTAGTTGCTATCAGAAAAATCAGTGCAGTATATCATATTCAAGTCAAAACTGTTGAAATCTTTAACAAAATAAGAGAGTAGTGTTGTAAGTAAGCCCAAGCATTTTGAGTGTAGTTTGTGAACTAAAGTAACCTGTGACTGTTGGAAAAATAAATTCATCGAATCAAGCAGAGCTAAAGAATGAGATAAAAAGTGAAAATAAGCGAGGGTTTCAGGTTTTTTCATTTCGGTTAGGAGATATGTAGCAGTTTTATTTGATTGTGAATCACCTTGGGCTGTGTCGAAAATCATTTTTAAAATAAACCAATGTTTTATGATCGATCGAATGGATGCTAAACGTGAGAGCCAACGTATCTCCGACCACCGCTTCAAAGATTCTTTACAATTTTCAAAACGTTTCTGTAATTCGAAAAAAAATTGAATTTCTTTTCGGACTTTTTGTAACATAATTTACACATTTCACCATGAAAGATTCGACAAAGGGAGGTAAAACACGACTAGCACTACTCGAAACAAGGGCCAACATGTGACAAACACAAAAAATTGACAACAGGTTTGGAACCCGACTTTCAAAGAAAGTTTTGAAAGATCTTTTGACGCCCTTCATCACTGAGGCATTATCGGA
The DNA here is from genome assembly GCA_028476575.1 of Platygaster robiniae. NCBI lineage: Eukaryota > Metazoa > Arthropoda > Insecta > Hymenoptera > Platygastridae > Platygaster > Platygaster robiniae. Next base: position 36,588,559 of record CM052020.1, read on the forward strand.
AGAAACTGCAATGGTGCTAGCGATCGGTACATTGTTATTTGTTAAACAATTATCGAAAGTTTCCATTAATTTTGGAGCAGAGCAATCTTTCGAGTCCAAATCTATAAGTTCCAAAAGTTCGACTTTAACATCTGAAGTTTCTGGCTCAACAAAACGTACAACGCCGGACAAATACTTTTTGTTTTGATGAGTCAACTCATCAACAAGGAATGAAAAACAATTTTCACGTAGTATAGATGCTATTCGTTCTTTCTCAATTTGCACCAAAGAATTCGTTATGATACTCGCGATTTTTGTGCGCCCCAACTTTAAATTTCCTATAACACGTGTATCCTCCTTGTGTATATCCTGAATAACATTCAACAGTTTTTCCGCAGCCCGTAAAGATATGTTGTAATTCGCGATACATGCACTAATTTTTATTTCGGCTTCTTTCACTTTGGTGAGAAAAGGCTTCGATTCGTCGAAACTATGCAAAGGCACAAGTTCATTTTTACCCTTTCCACCGACCGCATTTTCCAGGGCTTTCTTATGACTTGCTGTTTTTGCATGGTCGACAACTTGGGTCTTCCCTGCACTGCAATTTTTATTGCACGCAGTGCAAGTGAACTTGCTTTCATCGTTTGGATTTTTGCAAAGCCAAGACGTCAAGTTGAACTCTGATAGGGTTGGGTCGCTAAACCACGCATCTTGAAAAGTTTTTCTCCTTTTAACCGATGATTTTGATTCAGGAAGTGAACTCATTCTTAAAAAAAAAAACTATGATGAAATAAACTGTTAAATTTAAGCTATTTTTAAATATTTACGGTTGATTGTGCCAAACAACAAGAATTGTTCAACTAAAACAAATGTTGAGTGCTTGGGTTAAGAACCCTACAACCGTGTAGTATTATTCGCATGAAATTTGAAAAAAATGGAACACCCTTCATTTTTATCTATAATACGTTATTGTATATCCTAAATTGAAAATAAATAATTAGACATAGAAAATTTAAACTTCAAATGTTTATAGCTACAAATGTGAAAAATGTAACATTCCAAGATTAGAAAAATAAAAAATCCGTATTTCAAATGTTACTTTCCAAACATTGGGTAAGAATTTTAAAAAGCTTCTTTATTAAAATAAATGAGACAAGCATTTGTTCTTTTTGCAATTAACTAGTTAGATAAATAAACAAAAATGAGTATCAATTTTTAACAGCCAAAATTCGTATGCTTGATACTTTTAAATTTATGAGATTAAACATTCAAAACACACAAATTTCAACTAAAACATTTTTAACTAAAACATAACAATGATTAATATATCATTTACCAAACAGTCATAAAAGTCAGATTGAATTACATTCAATATTGAAAGGAAAAATAGCAATATAACAATGAATGAAGATTTACTTTAAAATTGAGAAAATTTGAAAATAGAAAAGGTTGCCGGAGATTAGAAATTGCAAGATTTAGGAAAATAGATACTTTTATAAGAAACACACATAGAAAATGTTTTTCGCCTTCACTCTTGAAATAAATTTCCATCACAACAGGTAATAAGAAATGACAAAATGAAAGTTATAACTTATTCTTAATCATTAAAATGACTTATTTCTACATAAATAGTATTTGACAACACAAGCCGTAGTGGAACCCATCCAAAACTTGAAAAACGATGTACAGGGTGTTTCCAATTTTCAGTGACAAAAAAAAAAATTTCTTATTGAATTTCTAGTCGAAAAGTCCTTTACCACTTTTCATAAAAATCAAAATTCAAAAAGTTGTTCAAGCCGAAAGTTTAAACAATGTATGCGCTCTCTCGACAAGTGGGAGTCAAATTCACTGAGTAAACTTTCCCAAAATTTTTTTATATTTTTCTGAGCCAAAAAGTCCTGTGCCACTTTTCATAACACTCGAAATGAAAAAACATATTCTAGTAAGAAGTTTCAGCCAGTCACATTTCTTTAATTTCAAACTCAAATATCTTATTTCGAGTTTTATGAAAGTGCCGCAGGACTTTTTGACTCATAAAAATATGAAGAAAATTTGGGGAAAGTTTGGTCCGTCAATTTGACTCCCAGTTGTCGAGAGAGCGCATTTATTGTTTAAACTTCCGGCTTGAATAACTTTTTGCATTTTGAGTTTTATGAAAAGTGGTAAAAGACTTTTCGACTCAAAATTCAATAAGGAATATTGGACTTTTTTTTGGCACGGGAATTGGAAACACTCTGTATATGAAAAGGAGTAAATATGATATGAATAATACTACAAGGTAACACTTGTTCTGAAAACTGAAGAAACATAAAAGAAAGGTTAAAAATTCGCCTTGAAACTTTATTTTTTGTATAAATTTCAGTCAAATTTATGTCGAATTCATACAAGAACGACGTATATTCATGAAAAAGTTATACAAAAAATAAGTCACGTAACTGCAAATGATACATAATTCTCGTGAAATTGAATGAATTTAACATATAATATTTATGGATTTAACGGAGGAATCATTCTTTGCGAATTTTACTCAGCTACTCAACATTGAACAATTCTTCGCCTGATTGTTTGTACCCAACCGTTTATTTTCACTGTCAAAAAAGATTGGTTAATTTTCAATAAAAATATTGCAAGTTTTTTAGCTATATTCTGTACAAGATTTTTCCCATCAATAACTCTGGATATTTTCCATACGCTAAGGAACTCTTCCATAAATTATGAGAAAATTTCCAGAATATGGGTCTAACAGAATATAGTGAAAAAATTTCCATATTTTAATTGAAAAATTACCAATATTTTGGAACTGTGTTGTTATACGAAGAAATACACCCCAAAAATTACCTTGAATCCTTTAATCAGCATGAGACGATGGATGAATGTAGGAATATTATTTAAACTTTTGCAAAAACAGATATGTTACGATCTCACTATTTTAAAGTTTTTAATAACCGGAATACTTTTGAGAAACGTAAGATGTTACTAGCTTCGAAAGACGATGGGAAATGAAAGAAAATTTGAGATAAACCTCATTGGTGACGTGGAAAAAAGTAAGGCCCGTCGACTTTCATCCCAAAATGCTTATTAGCTTACCTTAGATAAGGTTCGAGGAATGATAATCACAGAGCTATGTACGACTTTCTAAATTTTTTTCTACGATAAAAACTTGTACTAGTTTTTTAGTATGAAAGACATCAATTGTTTATCATATTTTCAATAGGTTCTATTAGGTTGGAAAGTAAGTTTGTTCAGTTTTTTTGTAAACATTCAATATGTAAAACCCAACAAACTTACTTTCCAATTGTTTTCAACCCAATTTATACTACAATAATTATTGTAGTCAAATACTGTCCAGTGATTCTTATATTTCCGTATAAATTTTTTTCATTATATTTTTCAACTTTCCTCATTGTCAGTTATAAAAATTTCTTTTCATATAAGTAATTCACAATCATGTTGCTCTTTTCCTCGAGAATAGATTTTTGCACTAGTTGGAAAATTCTGGTTGTTTTCTACAATCGACTGTGAGTATGAAGTTGTCTTGAAATAAATGGTTTATAAAATGCTAATTTTTTTTTAATGAGTTCACTTCTTACAATAAAATCAACGAATAAATGGAGGAACAGTTTTCAAGTGTTATAGTGATCAACCTTCATAGTTGTTACACTTTGCATCTTGGCTATGCAAAAATTCGAATAAAAAAAGCTATTTTATTTGCACTGCGAGCATAAAAGTTGCAATGCAGGGATAATCCAAGTTGTTGCATACACAAAAACAGCAAGCGACAAGATAGCCCTAGAAAAATTAGTCTAGTGGAGAGGTGGAAAAGCAGTTATAACTATCTATTTTTTGTCGAATCAAAAGAAACAGATATTAAATCTAGCGCATTAATTACTGATAAATCTTGATGTACTGCCAATAAACATGTGAGTATAATTCAGGATATAAATAAAGAAGATCATGTCACTGTAAAACTAATATAGATGAGAAAGTTCATTTATAACATCAGTTCAGAATTAGTTTTTTTATGATCATTTTTTTAAACTTTATTTCGAACTAACTATAACAAAGATTCGAAGTTCGAAAAATTGTTCTAAGTAAGGATATATTACTAGATGACCTATTTGATTGTAATATTCAAAAATGAAAATTCAATAAGATTCGACTACGGAAACGAAATCCGCTATTCCAAGCTACTCTGATTTTGGGCCTTTTTTTCCTACCGCCCAGCGTAAATAAAGCAAAAACGGCAGCCGCGGCCTTTCGCTATGAAGAAGTGGTGGGCACTGTGGGCAGTGGAGGGGGTTATACGGGAGGGGCAGCCTCCTCAATCTGGTCACCTAGCTGGCCAGCGCTACTGCGCCACCGAGGGCCTACTTTTAAATTCTCTACCATATTGTTAATATCAGAAATAAAATGAATAATAGTATAAGCGAATCATGTAGAAATAGTGGCTAATAAACGACTCCTCGGGAGCTTAAATTGTTGATCCATGGACTTCTACTTGATAACGCCTCATTGTTGACTTCCCCACCTTTTGACGTACAACAAAGTAGAGCAAATATTTTTTCAAAAAGAAATAAAAAAATTTCTGAACGTTTTCCCAAGACAACCAAAAATGATCATAATCTCCAAAATTTCCAAGAATATAAATTCAACATAGATTACATGTACGGTTAATCATTACACTTTTAAGTTTAGAGCCAAAATTACGTTATGAGAAAAAGTAAATAGTTGTGAGTCTTGCGGATCTCACGCTAAATGATGGTTTGGCGCGATTTTCAAACGTGCCGCTCTGAGAGTTTAAATTTTTGGCGCCGAATCATTCTTTATTAAAGATACGCAAAATGGGCATTCATTTACTTTTTTTTATACAACGTAATTTTCGCTCTGAACCTATAAGGGTGATATTTGGCGATACATGCAATCTTTATCGTGACGTCATTACGTCATTTAAATTTTTATCCCCGTTATCGTCCTTGGATCAACTCCCAGGATGTTTCCTGGATCGTCAACAAATAAGCTTAACATAACTAACTGTGAACTTACAGGATTGCACGAAACAGCGTGAAATAGGGCGGAAATAATGAATGCGCTGCGTGCTCATGGGTTCACTGGAGATTGAAAATTTTTATCATAAAATGACAACACATTATGTTTCGAATTCTAGAGAAATATTTGGATAACAAATACAATATACAAAATTTATGAACATCATAAGAGTGTTTTTGAATTTTAGACAAATTACCTAATTTTTTAAGTTTTTTTTTTATCCTTTAACTTTTTCGGAAATTAAAACATTACAAAAACTATTCCAAGTTCGACAAATCTCATAGATCTGTCTACTTCATTTGAATTCATCGCAATAATGTAATACTCCAAAAAATTATCAGATTTTTATTAGAAAATTCAACAATAGTTTCTTCTACATTTTCAAAAAATAATGATTATGCAAATAATTTGCATCATTCATGAATATTTTCCGAAGTTTAACGAATTTAAGGAATTCGATTGATTCTGTGAAAATCCTCATATTCTGCAATTTTTTTCTAAATGATCATAATCACGAAAATAATACTTGCTTATGAAATTTTTCCGAATTTCGTAAGAATTTGTTCAACTCATCGAGATATTTTAGTGTTTGTAAAGACTTTTCGACTTGTTCATATGTTTTTTTTCAATTGAAAAATGCGTAAGCGTTTATATTTAAAATTGATTTGATAGTGAACCCAGGACAGTAAATTTCTGAGCATTTAATTTTACTCTTCAAATTTTTGAAGTCAAAGGATACAATTTATTCAATATCTTTAAATTCTTAATATTTTAGATTTTTCGCTGCTTGCAAATTTCGAGCTTTTTACAATCTACTGAAAATTTCATTATTTTATCAAGTTAGTTTAATTTTTTATCTTACCTGCTCATTTTATCTGATTTTTCGAAATTTTTTGATTATCACTCGAAAAATGAACTATCCCTCTCGTACGTGTTTCGAAGAAACATCTTCACAAATGCGAATTTCATAATTTATAAAAATTCTTCAAAGTTCTGCAGATATTCCGAATCATTCGTACTCACTCAATCTAAATCTGTAGAATTTAACAAATTGTCTGTTGTATTCTACAGATGTGAAAAATTAACTTATCAAATTTCTAAAATACAACAGATAATCGGTTGTATTTGACAGATACATCTGTTTAATTGAAGTATAGATTTTCCAGTACAAATTTACAAATTTTTACCAGATACAAATTTTTAACAGATTTCAATCAGATTTAACAGATTCAGATGAAGAGAGTATTGAGATGATCTATAGTTTATTTTTCTTTCAACAATTTTCATGGAAAAGTTATTATCATAAATCAATTTCTGAAATAAATATCCTTCAAATATTATCATGCATACTTTAAAGTTATATGATAACTCACACTTCTACTCTATTACTTGAGTTTCGATTGATCATACTACTGAATTGAAAAAAATCGCATTTCATCGACCCTGGCTACATTAGGAAGTAACTTTGTCCCCTCGGCAGTTTCTAAGTGCCATTGTTTTTTTCATACATGACCTTTGATGACTACATTATTTGCTCAATCTCTTCCAACAGCGAGCGACCAACTTCCAGAATTTCGAAATAATTTTAAATAAAGCCTCATGAAAAAAAATAATTCATCTACAAAGTCCAAGGTCTCAGAAAGTAAAGTGAAATAACGGTTCTTTTAATTCTAATATTGGTAACAACAGTGATCATCATGAATCAATCTGAAAATCAGGGACATTCCTCTGAAAACTCAAAAACCCACAACACCGGGGAATGAAATTTTCTATTCAACACCTGACAAATAAACCCCGCGTTGTCTGGAATCTCGCGTAATAAACCGTAACATTTTTCCACAGCGAGTTATCGCATTCCTCTATATTTTCTCGTAAAAACTGTCATCGCGCGGATTTTGCGGAAAAATTGATGGCGCTGCGTTGTGCTCTTCCTCTCTCGCTCTCGTCAGCGTTCTCTTGTTATTGGCTGGCCGATGAATTGGTAATAAAAGCGGTATCAAGCGGACCGGCGTACATCATGAAATTGCATCGATTCCACAAGAATCTTGCGTGGGGCGCGGGATTCGCCTATGACGAACGTATTCATCGAGCTGAAATATTTAGCCCCGTACGCAGCGTGTAATGCGAGTTCTCGGGTAACGTATATCGCTGCAGGTGTCAAACTTTTATGGCCGCACTATCCCTCGGCGCGACCGCTGTAACCCACTTCACCACGATGTAAACTGCGGTTAGAGCATCTTTGTTTTTGTCTTGTATCTGTCTCCTACTAGTATGGTTTTTCCTCTTAGTTATTCATTTGTCAATATTTGTAAAATTTTGAGGGGTTTTTAAGTTTTTTAGAAGATGTTTCTTTTAATTTTCAGGATGATTGATTTTGGCATTTGGAATATTTCAATTTATTCAACTTATAATTGAAAACAACACAGATTTAAAGTTACTTTTACGTTTTGCGTATTTTACATGAATACGTATGATTTAAAGGATTTTCCATTATTTTTCTGGATGTAAGTAAAGATGTCTAGAACCAGATGAGCTAGACACCAAAGTTTTTCTAATTCGCAAATAAAGCAGAGAGAAAAATCGATTCAGATGCTTCAATTGCATTTTTTAATTAAGAAACGAAAAAGTTGACGTTCGAGACATCTCCGTTTGCTCCAAATAAGAAATTCCGGGAACGTCATAGTTGTCATTGAGTAATTCAATCATTCTAACCGACAAAAAGTTGGAAATAACGCAGTCGAGATATTAATTTATGACACCGTCATCCCTGAAAAATTCGGTTGATGGAATAGGAAATATCCGTTGTTATAAGTAAGATCTAAAATCAATGCTATAGAAAATTTATTTACTCAACAGCGCAAACTTTTTTTTCAGTAGAAGCAGTTAAAAATTCAATCAGTATGTACAACTGAAATCTCAATCAGTACAACTGAAATTTTCAACGATGCCCGATTGAACATTTAGTTAAGTCAATCAAAACTGAAAATTTTTTGCTGAGTGAAAATTTTTTTTCAAATATAATTCGCATTTTAATGATCTCAATAAATTTTGGCATGTCTCATAATTTGTTATTCGTATTAAAATTTGTATTGTATTATTTTATATAAGATTTAGAGACTGTCAATTATTTTATATATGTCTATATTGATTTCTAGAGTTGATTACTCTACGTGTCTCATTGTGAGTTTTATCAATTCTCGAAATTCATGTAAATTTTAGAAATTAATAAATTAACGTATCATTTGTACGTAACTTTTCAATTTCAAGTATTTCCCGTGTTATCGTTGATTCATGAAATCACGTAAAATTTTCTAGCAGATTTGAAGATTTTTAGACATTTCTAAAGAAATTTTTAGAATCATTCAGTCCAGAATTTAGAGTGTTATAGATAGCTAGTACATATTATAGTTTATAGAAACGATTCCTTATCCATTCGGAGTATACTACAGATTTTTTATAAATTATTAGAAAAATTTTTGTAGACTCAATGACTAATTCTCGTTTCGAAGTATGCTTATTTCCTAAAGTGGATATCATGACAAAATCATTACGATAGAATCTAAACGTCTATTGAATATTCCTGCAATGATATGTACTTTTCAAATTGAGATAACACAGAATATCCTCCTTCAAAAACGATACATAATATGCCGCTACTGATGAGTTAGCAAAGGCCAAAGTTTGAGCATCAACTTCGAGCTATTGATGAAAAAATGTGCATAATAATTAAATTATTGTGATGATAGTAATTTAGGATGTTTGGCTGCTGGTGCTGTTTTTATTCGTGTTGCTCTTTCTACTCTCATCTTCGTTATTGCTTTGTTCTGCGAAACAGCAATGCGCATGCTATGAAGCTTTCATAGAATCGAGGCCCAGAACTAAATTTTTTGTGATCTGTCTTATTCTTTACCTCCTTCGACGTTCGAGAATATCCCACATGTTCAGTATTCAGAAAAGTTCAACGATTCTTCAAAGCTCTCAACACATGCAGAAAACAATGAAGATATTTACCAGTTGTATGAAAAAATGCTTGTCAATGATTCTCAACTCACAGTCCCTCTCATCCATAATGACTGTAAGTTGCCCACCCCAAAGTCATTCAGATTTATGGCAAACCACGCAACGCGTTCGTAAATCAGAAAAAAACGGCGAAAATTCGCACTCGTCGTTGGATGAGGATGAGTATGAAAGGAAGTCGTGGAGGGTGCGGCGATCAATGATGATGACTGCACTTCGCAAAGCCGTCAATTTTGCGGCTTCGCCGTTGTATTCGCAACCCTCTCGTTCGCGCGGAATCGACTTGTCGCGGGAGAGGCCGATGCCGTGATGAACTACGCGTGATTGAAAGCGATCGCGGGTGTTAACGCCGCTATAACACCGATGGCTACGTCGCATTTCGCGCGACCCTTTACCCATACGAATTTACAGCTCGCACACGCAGTTTCACCGCGATCGAGGGAATGTAGGGCTTCGTTATAAAAATCTGGTCTATTGCGTTTCATCGCTGCATCTCGCTGAAATCAACGGGAATTGATGTAAACACGACGACGACGATTTTTTTCAAGTTCTGAGAACTTGAAAAGTTCAATAAAAAGTTGAGAGTTCCATCAAAAAATATGACAGTTAATATTTGTTAAAAAATCCAATGTAATCAGTCGGAATGCTTTAAACGAAATTCAATGCTCTCTGCATTCTTTTTGTCGGTATTTTAGGAATTCGAAAGTATCTTTCTTGTTGTACGTTGCAGTATCAGAAACAGAATATCGATACGCTGATGTATCGCATAGATTTTGAAATTAATTTATAAGAGAACAAATCTTTTTCTATAGGTTGCAAGTAAAAAATGAATTTTTACAAATGGAAAAAAATATTAGCAATTACATCCATTAGATTAACAGTAAACGATGACAATAATGTCATACTGAAAATTCTTATTGTGGATTTTTTTCTTTACATATTTCAGTATTTACAAAATTTTGACTGATTTTTTGTTATTAATATTGCATATGAGTTTTGTATTTCATTGACATTTACATTATTATACTAAGATGTTCTATGACTGAAATATGAGCATCTAATTGGTGCTCCAATTGCTTAATATATTTCTTATATCTTGCCGATATCATGCTTATATAATGCCAATATCATGCCAGTATGATGCTTACACAATGTCAATATCATGCTTATCTCATGCTAATCTCATGCTTATATCATGCTAATGTCATGCCAATATGATGCTAATGACATGCTTATTAAATGGGAAATTATCTCAATTTTAACCATCTATTAGGAAAAAATTCCAACAAACTACTAGCACGAAAAAGCGTCAAGTATTGAATAGAACTTGCGATGAAGTGTATGCACATGTGGTATTAAATTTTAATTCTCTCAACTAGATTTAGCGCAATGAGAGTTTTAATACTGAACGATGTGTTTCAGTAAACAACTAGTTAAGTGAAGATTGAAAGTCTGTAAAACTACGTATTAGTTAAGAAACAGTTAAGACAGACGCAGATGATATCCTAACTCCATCAAACTAGAGCAAGAGTTAAAAAGTAGCGATGCAAGAATAAAGTTACACTTAGGAGTAGTTCAGAGTAACTACAAGAGTTAGTTAAGAGACAACTGCGCTGCTAATGGATATGCCACAAGCCATCTTTCAAACATGTTTCTATCGACGAGATGTATAGAAGCGACGTGCGATGAAATCTTAGGTATAATGTCCAAGTCATCGCGAAGGATGGACATTCTTCTATAATTAGCACATGAGGACATTTACTTAATTTCTTACATATTGTTAAATAAATAGAAAAATTATCATTAAGGGACTAGTTTGTTCAAGTTATCTTGAAATAGTATATTTCTCAACGAGTGCAGAATGAGCTTTTTATTTCAACGTCGATCGAATATTCCTGCAACTAGCTTTTCGAAACTGACGAATACACACTGTATAATATATTATATAGTTATAAAATTTTCATTTGAGCCATGTCGCTATAATATTTTGAAAGTTAAAAAATTTTAAAAAGTAGAACAGAATAAATGTCGCATATCACTGACCGAAATCCTTAATTTCCGAAAAAATCAAAGAAAAATTAAAGAAATAAAGTTTTTGTCACTATTTTTCTCTAAATATGTATGTATACCGAAAGCTTGTGATATTGTTTTACACAGCAACAGGAAACTTGCTATATAAATAATTGATAAACGAATATCAATCAATGCATAATATTGGTACAAAAATGTTATAATATCAAAACGAAATATTGATATTCCGATTAATCGATATGTATCACTCATCTCTATTCCATGAGATATGAGTATAGTGTAGAGACAAGATCCTTGTGAATTTCGTCGAACAGACTAGTTTGACCTGGATGAATGATATCTCGAAATTCGTGTGGAACAGGGAATCCTGCAAAACCTTACGAATATAGGCCCTTGAATAATACATGCAATCAAAGTAACACGCGCCTTTCCAATAAAAAAAAGCCCACGAAAACCCTCGCTGCAATAAAAAAAAGGTGCAACGTCGAAGCCGTAAAAGTTTAACGCAAAAGGAATATAAAACGCCGACTGATGAAAAATCTGTGCAAAAAGTTGAAAAACTTGGTGAAGGTTTATGGCGTTGCACTTTGCCCGTCCTCAGTGCAATCAAAGCCGAAATCGAATGGCGAGCGAGGGAACGCAATTTCACAGGGCATGAAACACTGACTTCATTATCTGGTTGTTAATCCGACCCCCTGTTGAGGGCGCAGATGCGTCCGCGAATTTGAATGATGGCCGACTCTCGGCCGCTCGAAAAATACGCGCTACCTCGTAAATTCGGAGTTAAACGGGCTTGCCGGGATCTTGTCGTCCTGTTGCCGACGTTTCCGGAAAACCCTTGACAATAAAAGATCGCGAACATTGAGATACTTTATGGGTGTATTACGAATCGCGGGTTTTCGTATTATGTGGTACGTGCTATACTGAGAATTTCAAGACAGCAGTTTTATACCAGCGTAATTTTTAAATTGAATTTTGAGGTTCTCCGATTTCAATGAAGAAAATAAGCTACACAGGATGAAGTTTTTTAATTCCAATGTCAAATTATGAACAATACGATTTGCAGCTCGAAAGTGAAACTGTACCTTCTGGAGAAGGTTTGACACTATGTATTCTGAAATTCCATTAGCTATGAGTAATACTTTCCGAAGATGAGTGACGCCTGTTTTCAAGGTTGTGATTTTGAATTTATATTGTGATAAGATACAAATACAGATTAAGATAATCGTTAAAAGAAGGTTGGACGGAATTTAGATCGAGGTACCCTTAGATGTTTTTCCAAAACATTTTATAAAAACATTAACATTTTTAAAATCAAATTATAAATGTGACCCAAGCTTGTAAAGGGCGTCTATTTTGCAATAACACTGACAGAACATTTTGTCTTGAGAAGGTGTACATTTTTTCTTGAGACACAGATAGAACTGTAAAAATATTTAAAATATAAAAGTAGAAATTTTTGAATATATGAATGATTACTGTTCAATGATCCGAGAATTGCGAAAAAATTTTCGATTGGTCAAATCAATTATTTTCCCGTAATCAAAACCAAAAATTATTTTGGAAAATATGTTTTTTTTTTTTTGTAATCAGAAACGGAATTTTTGAAAAGACTTGAATAAAATTCAAGCAATGTAAGATAAATAGACATTATTTCTGGATTCGTGTTTCTTGCTGCAAGTATTCTGTTCTCCTTACAATATCCGGTTTAGCAGAGTATACACAATTTTTCAACCTTCGAATTGATTAAGAGCCAGTAATTACAATAACAGTCACAACAATAACCATGCCAAACTTTTTTTAACGACAGCTAGAATGTAGAAGATGTAGAGAAAGTTAGCAAGAAGAATACATTTTCGTGATATCGTTTTCCGTGATGTTACTTTACACTAAGAGTTTAACTGTGGTTTAGTTCCAAAATACTATTCAAACGTAAACGTTTATACTCTCCAAATGAAAAAAAATTCGATTATTAGAAAAGTAATTTTTATTGACCATGTAAGCCTTCAATTCCAGACTGTCAAAAAGGTGAAAAGAAACTATAGAAATTTTCTTACTTGTGTTTTCGAAAAGACTATGGATTGAAAAGTGCAACAAAATTTGCTACTGTATAGTAGAACTAATGTTTTTTCTCGAACAGGAAACATAACAGGAAGATTTAAATTTTTGCAAAAAACGGAAAATAATTATTATTCAGCTCGTGATTGGAGGTATTTTTCAGCAGAGGTTACACGAAATCTGATCTACAGCGCAATCGAACTAAGTATACCAGACAGAAATTATAGGAGGTACATCATCAAAAACTGCTGAACTCGCTACAGACAACGACAATAAAATACAGAAACTCAAAACGAAAAATTCTTTTGCGACACACAAGTCTAATATAACACTGTTTGTAAGAAAAACAAAAAAAAAAATACAATAATGATTCGAGAAATTTCGAAATTTGAGGCAGAAACAGGGCCAAGGGTGCAAAATTCTTACATTTGTATGAAACGATAAACTTTATAGATTTAGATAATCTTCTTATTATGAAAATCTTTAAGGGACTCTTAAAAATTACAAAAACATTTTTTCTTAAATTCTGAAATCTTTTCGCTTGGAATAATACTGAAAATTTGCAGAACAAGCAAAAAATGACAGAAACATTTTAAACAGGAGTTTCAATACATTTAGTCAATCTTTAATAAGCTTTGTGATTTTTACAAGTTCTTTATGATGAGTTCATGCTTTTCGTCAGCCGCAGTCTCGAGACATAACTTAAATTTAGGTGAGCAACACAATCACTCTGAAAAGTAAATATTGTTTCAATCAGTGTCTTTTTCAACAAAGCTGAGAATTAAATTGAGCTTGATTTTACTGTAATTTAAAAACCTTTTTTTTTCTCTGTAAAAACAGTGTCATGTTTAATTACACAACAAAATTTTCTTACCATATTTGTTATCAAGTTTTACCAGCTGCATTCGAAAATGCAGCCAAAAGCCGGCTGAAATACAGCTTATTGTAAGAGCAATCAACGTTGCAGTCAAGTGCAACGTAAAATGAATAGATTTGCCATCCAGCTTTTGAAATAGAGATTTCGATACGTAAAATAAAAAGTTTCAGCTGATTTTTGTTGCAATATAATTTTAACAGCTTATTCAAGCTTACAACAAGATTAACTCCTTAAAGTAATGAAGATTTCAACCACTTTCATCGTAAAAGTGTACGAAATATCCTTCAAAATGGCAAAATGTTCAGTAAGATAGATAACGAGGATTTTATTTTTCCATTAAAAGTTGCACCACTCGTCGTCGGGTTCCAAGCAACGGCTTCCCAGCACGAGGACGGAATTTCACCCAGATACAGAGGCTGCGATGTGCCGCACTTACACGTCGCATGGAGGAAGTGAATAGCGTGGTGAACGGTGGCGTATTCATAATGTAGTCCCTTGCCCATTATGCGCAACTTCCCCAGCCACCACCGTCCTTTTCCATCTCCTTGTGCCACTTGGCTACGGCTGCACTTAGCGCATTCATTGCGCCACTAGCATTGACCGGATCAACGCATTCTCTTCGGGAATTTAAGACCGTCACGCACGATTCTAGCCCCATTGTGCACGCTTGATTCTATCAAACCTTTCCACCTATTCACCGTCGTTGCGAGTTTTTTCCGCGACGGTGCCGTTAATTGAGTTTTCCTTCCTTCATTGTGATGCGCATTTTTTTTTCTCCGTTTCGCACATTTTCGAGACGGAAATTACGCTTTTTCATGTATGTCCGGGACGCCGAGTCAACAAGTGCCACACGCTCCGAGCGTGTATGAAGAGAAATTCTGTTCCCGCTCTTTTTGCCGACTTTTCTGTTTCGGACGTCTTGAATCAACATTTAACGAAGTGCATGAAAAAGTTGGCGCTTTAGGGAAAGACGCGGGGCTCGTTTTTGCGAGATTTCTCTTCATCCTGCAGCCTATTTGAGACTGTTACGGGAGGAAATTATTATGAAGTGAGTGGGTGATACTTTTGTATCCTGGATAATAAAGTTTTCATCATGTGCGATGAATGAAGGGTTTCAGGTTTGAATAGTTTTATGAGGAGGAAATGTATGTTTCCGGCTTTTCAGGCTATTTTAGTTTTAATGAACTTGCATCGAGAGATAAAGCCTCATTCAAACGTTCACTCAGAAGAATATTCTAGATGAAATTACTAGAGATTTTGAATTAGTGGTACCACTTTCGATAGCTGTTTGTATTGAAGGTTACAGTAAACACATTGAAATTATTAGATACATTTATTCGTCACTTCAATTACAACTCTTGAAACCGAAGCAACAATTTGTACAACTAAAGAAATTTTCATTTGGTTTCACGTATAACTTACTATGAGAAATCAGAGACCCATACAAAACAAGTTGTAATTTCGAATTCCAATCAGCAATCTTGCCAGTTTTTGTTTTCACAAAATCTTCACAAAATACTCAAATTTTAGAAAAAAAATTCAATCAATGACGATTGACCGATACTCCTTACCATTATTATTGGCATCGAATTTTCGCAAACTTCATTTAATGCAACCCATTTCAGCAGTCTGTTTACTTGAAGCACGCAGCCGTTCGAGCAAGATTCTACAAGTGCAAACATTGGGATAGTATTTTTAAATTAAAAGACAATAAAAAACAATAAATGTGTCAATTCTCAAAATTTTATTGTTATAACAGTGAGAGTGGCGAAACATGAATTTTTTTTGGGTGGGTACTAGTTAATGCTATAATGAAGGGGTTGAGAGTGGCTAGTTTTTAATGTTATATTTGTTCCAAATATACATTTATGAATTTTTTTTTTACAAAATTAAAAAAATTTTTCAGCTATCTATAATTTTACAACATTATAGTTACTTCGACGAATATTTTACGAAATTTAGAAAGTTTTTATTAATACATACCTACTAGTTTCCGAATTTGAAAAAATTCCATAAGTATGTAAACACCTAAATTTTCAAAATGATGAATAATTTAAGAAAGTTGAAAAATTCTGTGTAATTTTGACACATATTCACCAATTTAGTCACTTGTTTATCCATTTGTTAAAAAATCTGCGGTCATACCATATTAACGCGGACAGTGCATGATGATGTTTTTAATATTTATGCAATAATAACGTGAACAAATGAAAAGTTACTCAATTCACACGAGAAATCTGCATAATTGAATAATTAAAATAAATCATCTAATTGAAATTTTCCGGTGTTAAGAAAGGTTAAAAATTAGTTTGATTTTTGATAAAACTCTAATGAACAAAAAAAGAAAAAAAAAAAAAAAAAAAAAAATAATGGAAATTTTAAATATCATTACAAATTTTTTTAGTAAATTATATAATCTTCATGGGTCTTTAAATGTCTGATAAATTTAGTGAATCATATATATTTTCATATTTTTTTGAAATATGCATCACACGTTGTGTCTGATTTCCAAATAATAATCTTAAAAATTCTTGAAGTGCGATTATTACACAAAAACTGAATATATCGAACAAATCCATCAAAATAATGATAATTTTGATTATACATTTTTTTGATTATTGTAGAGAAAAATAAAAAAGGACGATTTAAAAAAAATCATGATTGATTCCATTTCTATGAAAAATAAGTAGAATTTTAATTTGTGGTTAAAACTTTGTAATTTGTGTTTGTTAGGTATCATAACTTTTCAAGTATGCATAATATTTTTTTTTTAAGTTTCCAATAAGACTCATCTTGAATTTAAAAGTATAATAAATTTACATTCAAGTCTAAATGAATGAGAGATTGATTGTTAAATTTGAAAAAGTAAGTATAGTTCGAATTATGTTTCAAATTTTTGGATGTCAGAAAAATTACAACAGTTTTTGCTTATTACTGAATGGCAAATACAAACTGATATAAAGTGAGAAAAAATGTAGAATAATAATTTTCAAATTCACTGAATATATTTGTTTTGAGTAGATCCCCAATCTTCAGTTTTTTTTGCGTGGCAACGCAGTAAACACAAAAATGCATAGCACTACACAGATACTGCCTTTTTGGCATTTTGTAATATTATATCTTATATTGTATATATATATTTTATATAATCGTATTAGATTATATAAGATTATATATTATATATTATATATCATATTGTATTAGACGTACCCATACACACCACGACACAACAAACAAAAAATTTTTGCTATTGTTGTATAGTACTTACTTCTGTCATCTTCGTAAATTATTCGTACGGCAAAAGAGACGTTTACAAGCAACACTTTTTTAAAAGTATGCTTCTAAACTATCATCATTTTTGTTCAAAATATAAAAAACTTCTAGAGAATGTTCGGAAGTAGAGAATTTGAAAAACGTTCATCAAATATGACTAGAAACGCAATTTCAAGGTAAATGGTAATTTATATAAAAATATTTTTCTCAGTGTGAGCTTTGAATGCTCAACTTGCGAATTCTTGGTTTTAAAGCTGTCGTACATTTGAAGAACTAAATTTTTCTTCAGAAATGTTCAACGATTTTTTCTTTTGTCCAGTTATTGGTACTCTTATGCCAAAATTTCCTCTAAATTTCACCTTGCCTTGGATAATGCAGCAACCGTAAGTGCTGATAGCCATAAACTCCAATAAAGCCGATTCCGGTATCTTGCCAAGCAAAAGTATATTGGCACCTCGCTTATACTAAAACTGGCTTCACCGTTCGTAGGTTAACTCCAAGTTAATGGGAAATTATACTGCCATTTTATCGCAAACGTGAAGTAACGTGGATAGGAGTAATGGATGCATCAAGCCCAACTACTTATAAATTCGGTTTCTCCTGGCTTCACCGAAATACCCATTTCATTCGTAACAGCGTACAAACAGCAATAAACATTTTTTTTCTCGAACCAACATCTATGTTGCATAAAACGAATGCAAACTCTGTTGCAAAGAACTCCAACTTCCGTCTGTAAAGCTATCACCATAAATCCCCGATCCCTCAAAAACAAAGTAATCGTCATCCTCGTAATCGCAGTTCCCAACTTTGCCAAACAAAATTAAAACTCGCTGAAAATCGACCCAATGAAACTTGCTCGTTACCAAAAATTAGGCCAGAGGAAGTTTCCTCGTTCCTCGGAGAGTTCTCCAGAACTTCTCCATCCTTAGCAAGTAATATATATGACAGGACACTTATCGCCCGCGGCTTTGACGGGGCAACGATTTGGGGTCGCGGGAAAAGCCGCGTTGAAGCTCTTGCGTGTCTTTTTCTCCCCAGGAGTAACATACAAGCGCTCCTCTTGACGCCCTCGAAAACTACCCCATGCAAAACCCTCGCCGGGATTGCGTTCTTCTTTGGCACACACGTGCGTGAGACTCGGGGTCTACGCGAGAACTTTCATATGTGTTTTACCAGGTCAGGTCAACGTCCTGTCCCTTTCCCATTGGGAGGAGGAGTTCGCGATTGCGATATTACGCACCGGCTAAATGCGATTCTCGGTGGCCCTTTCCCTCTTTTCTTGCGGTAGAAAACATGGCGATATTCAAGACTCAATGGAAAAGTTTTTCACGAGAAGGTTCAACTGGGCTGTGACGTTTCTGGAATATTCAAAAGGAATAATATATCAAAACAGCACGATCGCAATTAAAAATTCATGGCGTATAGACGTCGTCAATGGATGTTCCCTTATGTACTTTCCCCCTTTTTTCTTCACCTTTTTTTCATGCTGCGCTATTCTTCATCGCATGTATTGACGTCAACTTGGGTTGCATGTGACCTACTATGATGTCATTTATTTTGTGGATTTGAGAATCTGGAAATAAAAATGTCAAGACAGTAAATGTAGCATCAAGTTCTATGTTACGAGCGTTTGTTTAGTTGGTTGAACTTCATCAAATAGCTAATGTAATTTCTGCCTGATTAGGATTTGTTTTTTGGAAAATAAGGTTAAAAAATCGAATGAAATCCCTTTCGGTAATGTGAATGTTGTAATTTGGAAGTTTTAACAGATTTGAGATGTAACAGTTTTTCGGAAATTGGTTTGCAAGACAGTGAGATCATAAGGTATATACGTCAATATATTCAATCAAAAGAATTAAAGAACATTGATAGAAAAACTCATGAAATAGAACATCTTCCGACGTGGTATGTGATATGAAAAAACTGCGACTTACATGTAACAAGTATAGATAAAATGCTCGTCAAGTACTGTAATTACGAGAAAACTGAGAAAAGTTAAAAGCAGCAAAGCTTACAATTTTATTATTTTAAGAAAATTTCAAAATATACATATGTATACTTCAATTTTTCAAAGCAGGTTAAAAAGTAATTATGTCAACTTTTTTATCATTTTAGGCAAGCGATGGAAATAATTATCATGATCCTTTGATGAATATAAATTCTTTATCAATCCTGAACTATGGTAATCAAAACAATCAAAGAATTTTATATATTTCGATGATACGGATTTTAAAATCAGAAAAATCATTATCTTCTTTATTCTTCCTCTTCTTCTCACTCAAATCATGAATTTTTTATAATCTTTAATTGCATGTATTATTTGGGAGAAAGAAACAATTTTTATTTTATTTTTTTTCATCAAGTTCATAATTACACGTAAATGTTTCGAAGATTCTCTGATGAATTAATGCTCGGTTCGTAATCTGAATACAACATTTTTAGATTGGAATATGAAAGTCGAAATTTACGGAATCAACAATATCTACACTCGAGAGTATCACACCTAACAATTTAAATTTCGTGGA
This sequence comes from Platygaster robiniae, assembly GCA_028476575.1. Lineage (NCBI taxonomy): Eukaryota > Metazoa > Arthropoda > Insecta > Hymenoptera > Platygastridae > Platygaster > Platygaster robiniae. The sequence continues at coordinate 36,608,365 of CM052020.1, forward strand.
TAAAAATCGACAAAATTTTTTATCAAGTGGACTTTAAGAGTTCGTGAAATAATCTTGTAGACTAAAATGTAGTTAAAATGTTATAAAAAGGCATTACATTTTTTCGTATATCTATTACATGGTTTGTAGGTTTCAAGACTGCAAATAAGTTTTTTAAACTACCTATAAAAAGCAAACAATAGTTAGTTTTTGATTGCATTCCAGATAGTAAAAAAATTCATAGTTAATTTTTTAGTTTTATAAAAAAACTAAAATTTTTAGATTTTCGTAGTAGCGACAAAATAAGACGTTATTAACAAGTGAATTTACATTTTGTTTTATTAAAGTGAACACAGTTAAAATTTTTATATGTATTTATTTTTATTATGTAGAAAATTCATACTGTAAAGTATTTTCATGTAAATGAATCGTTGAAGAAAATAGAAAATCTCTGGATTTTGACGTTTTGTTAAAGATATTTGATGATTTTTTACATTTAATAGCAAACTGTCTAATAATAAAATACTCGTGAATTTAAATTCCAATTCTGAAGCAATGAAGAATGATAACTTATGTGTTTCTATTTCGTATAGTTTGTAAAATATACATATTTTGCCTATTTCGAAATTTTACCTTAAACCTTCAAAATGTAAAAACTTATACATATAATTTGTTTAAATTTTTATGTGACTGAAGGTTTATGAAACTTTGGTTCAGTATGTATATTGTGTAACGATTGGCATCGGCCAAATTAAAATATCATTAAATTCGAACCGATGCGAATTAATTCATTCTAGAATCTGAATTCACTCGTGTCGAAAATACTCAATCAAGCCAGCTCTTATTTATGTTTCAAGAATACTCTGTAACAACAAAAGACTTTCTAAAGAAAGATAACTATAACTAATTACTTTTATTCCTAGTTGAAAAGTACTATTTGAAAATTTTCAGAAGGGAAAAAATTTTTTATGTCAAATTTCCACAAACAGAATTAAGAATTAACTGTGAAAATTAAATTTTTTTCCAGACAGTTATTATATATTAATATATTATTATATTATTTATTATTAAGTTATTATAAATTTATCTGGCGAGCACAAAGTAAAAGTAGATAACTGAAAATACACAAAACAATTAACGAATGCTTTTACTAATAAAAAAAAAAGATAAATAATGCAAGTAGATATATTGATCAACACTGCACGATTCCCTTCACTTGTAACAAACTTAACAAAGCTACACTTGCCAAGAATTCACTTTCTCAAGCCTTAAAACGAAAAACGAAACCATTTGAATGAAGAACTAATCATTTATATAGCTTAGCATTTCATTTAATGTTTAAACAGTTACTGCAGGAAAAGAATTTGCAGCTTATGCGTGGAGAAAACATTTTTTTTTACTCACTGTTATTAGTCTCATCAACACAAACTGGTAACCAGAGACCCAACGCCCTAACAGTTTATCTTTTTGTATATATATATACATCCAGTATCAGAGCTCGGAAAACATTTTCTTTTTTTTTCAAATTAGACAAAGTTTTTACTACCTACAAGGATAGAAACATGAACATCAGTTTGGTAAATGGATTTAAAAATTTATCTCTTTCCCAAACAGCTGATATACAATTTTTTCCTTTCTCCATTCCTACGTCATTCCTTTTCAGAAAAAGTAATGCATGCAGTGGCAAGATCGCGTTTCACTCAAGACACGTGCAATTCCGTGTATTATTCAGCCTCGGACGTCGAGGAACGCGATATAATGAACAGAGGATTATGGGAAAACGGGCATGAATGAGAGGGTACAAAAATCGAAGGGGTGACGTGAAAATGAGAGTCTATAGAAACCGACCCGATATTCAGAATAGCGTGAGTCTTTGTGGCTGACAATGTTTGCCTGTTCAAAAACGTGAAATTTTTCGTTACAAAACAGTAAACTTTAATCTTTCAGAAATCAATGGAAAAAATTTTTTTGGAATCGATCTACATTTTTTTCCTATGCACAATGTAATAACTTTCCCTAAGTACGAAAGGATTACGTGAATTGCGCATGAGGTACAAATCTTTTAGTGCCCACAAAGATGTCATGCCTCGCAAACTCTACCTCTACCAACCACATAAGATTCACTCGGAATTAGTTATTGAAGCCAGTCATTGTTTCACAATTGATCAAACGAATCCACGATATTGTGCACTGGTAAAGGACCTCTCATCCCACGAATTAATTCCACTATTAGCAATGGCTCCGTAGGGTCCAGAATAGGGCAATCATGCTTCCTAACCCTACAAGCGTACACTTACCTTCGAAAACAAAGCGCATTCAAGATTCAATGGTCCTTGTAAAGTGTAGTTGAAGATTCGACATCCTCGTAAAACAATGTGTGAACTTCAATCCGAGCACATCGGATTTTTCAGTCATGATTTCTCGAGTATCGTCTAATCGTTCACGTGCTTTCAACTTGTATCCTTCTTTGTATATTTATTTAAGTTTCTTCATATACACTTCTTGAAATGTTCTTAAGCACTTGACTTTTACTATCGGCAATATTTATTATAATACATAGTCAGGTATTTTCAAGCAATTCTTACTCATTAAATCAGCTACACTCAAATGTATCATACCAAAATCCCCTTTCCCTTTCAGTGTACAGTTTCTAAAAGTATCTCTTTTTCTTCTATGTTCTTTCTTTTTTTTTTTTTTTTATTTTTTCATTTATTGACCTTTATCCTTCGAACACCAAAAAATCCAAAAAATCATCCATAAACATCCAGAAAGAAAATGATTTTTGAGAAAGGGATCTGCATAATTCGCAGGACTTGCTGAAAACAAATGAAATAGGCACAATGTATTTATTACTGTAACTCACAGTTTAATTGAAAAATCCTTATTCTGGATGAAATCGTGAATCTCTAGGTCATTATAACTGTAAAATATGATTGAATCACTGTTTTTCTCAACAGCAGCGCACGTCTATGCGCTAGACTGTATTAAAAAATAAGAAATGTGTGGTGCATAAACCTATGACCATCTTTATACACAAAGATCAACTTGCGGCAAACTTCAATCTACATTTTCCTAGAAATTGGGTGCATTTCTCGAATTAAATTTTCCACGTCTATCCAACTGTCATTGAATTCCTCTCGACGTATTTTGAACGGAATTTTCATTGCAGTTTTCAGAACATCCTTATCGCGAGAATTCAGTGTATCAACTTTCTTCGCTATTTCCTTGCGCCCCATCGCCCCTTGAACAAAACCCATCGAGTACATCGCGAGTCTCCCAATCGCGATTCCATTTCCCTTGCTCGTACTCGAGTCGCTTTGGCAAAACACGGGTACGACAACACGAACGATTGATGAATACAAGTAGGACGAACGCCGTGGCGTGTAAAAGCCCCCATAAAGAGAGCAGCAGTTTTCGTAGGCAAGCCCTGCGAAGCCTCGTAAAAAGTGCTTAGGAGCCCTTTTCCTCTCACTCCGCCCGGCATTTCTCACTTCCTGCAGCAAGGTGGTGGAACGAGTTTCCAAACGGAGTGTGATGCAAATGAGCCGCGACCCCCCACGAGCCCTGTAATGAGGCGATTTAGCTACGAAATCGTTGGAAAGACTATCCGCTGAAAATAAAGGATCGAGGCATGGCATTTCTTATATGGTTCCCGTCAAACTCATCACTTGTATATGTATAAATAAGGGATGAAGGAGGAAGAAGGGTCAGGGAAAGAAACGACGAGTCGTATTGTGAGAATAAAATTTCGAGCAAAAGGAGAACTGATGGTTCAAAAAAACTACAGTATGACAAATGGAGTAGGTTTGTTGGGGTTGAAACTGAATTTGCTGCTTATTTTACGGGATATTGTAGTTGCATTGTCTTTTCTATGTGCCTTTTTGGCGCCAAGGTTTGAAATAGGCATCTTGCAGACGACAGACTGAGGATAGAGCTTCACGGAAATCTTATTTGCTTATTGTATTTGCAATGATATGGGGCTCATTGAGGATCTTTTATATTTGCATTCCTGAAACTGCAAATACGTGTTAAGAAAATGTTCTAGTTTGTGTATGTTTCAATTTAAACCTTTGACTCTTCAGATCGAAGAATATGCGTTGATAATATTTATAGTTAACAATAGACAGAACTATGAAAAATCATAGACAAGGTTGAGAAAATTTTTTAAAACGTAGCAAGTAATACTGTTCCGAAATAGTTTATTATCTTATCAAAAGCTAAAAAGCGTGATACGTAAAATGTTCTTAGAGAACAAAAAATTAATGATGAGGGAAGGGTATGTTTTCTTGCCTTTCACTTTGAGTTATTTGTTTCTGTTTTCCTGATTGCTTTTGTTTCAAAAAAAATTCTTTTTTTCTTACTAATTGATTTCTTGTAACCAATCTTAATTGTTAGATTTTTTATAGAATATGTAATGTCCCAGATACAATATTTCTCAATATATATTTTATCGATCGAAGACCTTAATTTGTTAATCATTCAAGCGATCATAGATTACCTTATGTACGAGTTTCATCATATTTTTAAAAATGAAAATAGGTTATGTGTACATTAGAGTGATAAAACCTCACTATAAAGAGGAGTGCGGGCGATAAAAGTGTTAGAATAGAAATTACCATGTAACTGGCAGGACCCGTCTTAATAAAACTCTAAAGTAACCAATATTCAACAAATTATTTTCCCTGCACCTGACTACTAATCACCCGAGAAAAACCATCAGTGGACGGCAACCCACACACTCGTCATCACCCCGACGAGTGCAACATTACAAATAATTGGAACCAATTGGTTTTCTTAATTATAATTTTCCACACGAATTCAATCTCAGTCATGATTTTATTCAATAATGAGCCATTCAAAGACATTTTTTTAAACTGCGGAATTCTAAACATCTTCCAAAGCTCTCGTTCTTTAGTTAAAATTTCTCACTGTAACTCAAATCTGCTAACCCGCTTTATTTCCGTTCCCATTACCATCGCATAGACTTTTCCAAAAAAACCCCATAAATTCACAAAGTCAACGCCCAAAACCTGAGAAAAAACATCCAAAAACTTTTTGCACGCAATCATAAACTCCGTACTTTATATCTTTCAACGTGCAAACATGTCGTCAGATGAAATTCATTCGAAATATCACCTCTCACGTACGCACTTCCATACGCTGTCACGCAGGAACAATAAACCCCAAGAGCGTGCAAACGTAAACACATCCTAAAAAAAGCGAGACCCCGTCATTGTCTGTCAAAAAGTTGCACGGCCTAACGCGATTTCGTCATCTTGATAAATAGCAGCAGCGAAACGTTACGCTCCATCAAGAGAACTAATCCTCGCCGGGAACGAGTTCACCGAACATCTAGATCGACGCGGGCACGGGCGTTTATCTAAACCTAGCAGTTTCGGTAGCCCTTTGTCAACCAACTCGGAACTTGTCACGCCTTCGAAAGACGTGTAAACGACGAGGTCTCACGCTCGTTTACAGCGGTCGAGGGAAAAAGGGGGTTCGAGGGGCGAACACCTTTTTCGCAGTTGGATGGAAAAGTGTGTGGATTTTGACCAGAAAACTGATATTTTTGATATTGAGAGGATCGTTATAGTTCGACAAAATTTTACTTTCCATCATGTGGACGAGACGTTTCACCAGAAACCTGTAGTTCTCGTTATCATTACACACAATCCCTAAAACGGTTTTTTATGATCCGATCGCGTGATCGAGTTATTTGCTTTAGATTTTCACAATTTTTCATTTTTATGGAATCTACAATTTTCTCACAATGATTTTGAAACAAAATTTATGTGTAAATCTTGGGTATCAAGAGATTTGTTCTTGTAATTGAATTCGGAAAGAATATAGTCTTAAAAAAAGCCAATTTTATAGGTTTGTGTTATTACTGTTACAGTTATTATGAAATTATGTGTACTGGATGAATATTTGATTTATCCGTTTATGAAGAGAGAAAAACGATATTTCATGTGGAACCGCTACGTGCATTCAAGCATTGGTTTGTTTGCGTTGAATTTATTACAATGTCCATTCTGTGACGTTGATTTTTTTCGCTTATTTATTTATTTATTAATTGATACGTATTGTATTAGATGACGCATAAAAAAATGTTTCATAAAACAAATTAACCTTTTTATTTTCTGATTCCCTTTGAGAACAGTATTGAGTAGAGAAAAGAAAGCTTTGGAAAAAAATTCAAGATAAAGAGAGGAAAATTTTTGGAACAACATTCCAAATTTCAAAAAATACATATTCAAAATTTATTCATCCGTAAGTAGAACATAGTACAAGTTGGATTTCTAATTTTATGAAAAAAATCTTTTAAATGTTCGAAATGTCCTTTTAAATACCTACCTATTATCCAGTAGAATTTTTTAAATATATTTATTAAAATGTGTTTCTTTATTGCATGATAAATTAAAAAAATATATAAGTTCAAATTGACTGACAGTAAATTTAATATATAAATACAATACTTTTCAAACTATTGTTACTTAAAAAAAATTTTTAATTTTCCTACAATATAGGGACAGAATTTAGAAAAACCGAGGACACTTGTTTACATTTTTTTTTTTGATGACTGCGACTATTTTTTTGGGAAAAAAAAGTTTTCCAAGCTTCTGTGGGGTCGCGAAGTACAAAATTATTCTTTTTCATTTTTGCAAAGAAAAGTTTTGAATGTTTAGCTAAAATCATCTTTTGTAGTTTTTTTTCAATAGGTTGGCGTAGACTAAAGAAAGGGTACTAACAGCACCTCACCGCTTTTTGAAAAAAACGAAATTGAAAAGAGAAAGTCCCTAAGCGTAGCATGGACCGTCTAATTTTTTACCTAAATTTTTAAAGAAAACAAAATCATTCATTTTCAAGAGTTTACTCGTTTTATAGAGCGAGATTTCTATATTCAGAATCACTGACTATCTCGAATTCGATTTTTGGTGCTGTCAGTACCCTTTCTTCAGCCCACGCCACATATATTATTTCTGAAAATATCAAAAAATCACTCAAAAAGTATACTTGATAGCCTTACGGTCCCCTAATGTTTCTGCTAATCAAAATAGTAATTTGTGAGTAATATGTGTTAAAAGTTGAAAAGTGCATTCATAAAGAAAAAGAGTTTATAAGGCTCGTAAAAAATACTATTATCGAATTTCAAGGTATTATGAACGCGTAAACAAAAAAAGAAAATGTTTCTGAAAAAATTACGATTTGTAAATTGCACCCGAAAAAATGTTTTAAGTAAATTACAAATATTTTGTCTACTCAGTTTTTTAGAAAAAAATGTCAAAATATGCGTCAATTTACACGTGTTTGTATAGAGCGAATCGTATTTTCGTGTGTAATTTAAGAAGGAGCTAAGGAATTTTTCGTAAACTTTTCCAGACTTCAAATTAGACATTTACAATCAAATTGCAATTTACATAACGAAATTCTACTATTTATTTTAATAAAAAAATTTTAACAAACATGATTCTCGGATTAAAGTCATTGCCTAATTTGACATCTAGCAATGTTGAACACTGCCGTACGCAGTTGCTGTTGTGTATGGAATATGTATATAATGAGAAAGGGCGATAACCAGATAAAAAAAGATGTAATTTTTATATTTTTGCTCATAAAACCTTAAATACATATGACCTGAAAACGACTATTTTGATTGACGTAGACAGTAAATTTTCATAAAGTTAGCAAGTGTATATTTTGAACGATATCTGTATATTTGATTGAATAAAATCGATCGTTCTTGATGTGTCTGGCATTAACTGAGAACAGGAATTCCAAACTTTTTGCTTATATTTTAGAATCATTTCTAGAACAAATAATTTATAATTGTTTCTGTACTCGGTGGAAAAATATAGTTAACACATTTTTCATGTAAACTAGTGTAATGTAATTAGTGTCTCAAAAAAGGAAGACAAAAAGAAAATGTATGATAATCACTGACAATAAAAAGCTTTCGTAATTCGATATTGTGACGCCGTTTACATGGTTAAACAGATACGAAAATTATAAAAATGGTAAAAGCACTTATCATACTACAATTACCGATAAATGCAGTGAAACGATATCAAAATTTCTATTGTTGTTTGAATTGATCATAGCCTGAAACGCAACTTTGGAGAAGAATTACTTCAATTATAAAATCTTATCAGCATCATATGGAGATGGAGTAATTGAGCATAAAGACCTCAAATACATGGTTTCCCACAATAGAAGCTTCCAAACAACTTCAATCGAATCGACTCGAAATCATCTCATTGTGTTCCAACATCCCCCCGGAACAATTTCAATATTCCGCTATTCTCAGCGAAATGCGGCTCTTTAATCAATGCCCCTGGAAGAAAATCAGGACACAAAGGAGGAAGACGGAGCAGCTACTTCACTGTGATTCGCTCGCATGTCGGCACGAACAAGGACTTTATCAGACGACGACGACGCGCGAACCGGCTCGCTGACAAGCAGCCGCCCGGGTAATGATGTAATAATGGCAGTAACGAACCAATGACTATAATGGACCTGTCTGGAGTCAGAGAGAAGCGCCCGCACCGAAGCAGGTAAGTTGCGCGGCGAAGCGCGTTAAGCTCGTCTTCCCGAAAGGCGCGCGTTTAAACCAAAATGCGCTGGAACGTGGATATCGCGTTTCACGTCATTAGAAGCCGCTTGAAAATGAAACACTCGAATACACGCAATTTCGATTAAGTGAAAAAGGTGGTAAATATATTTTTCCTTTTATAAAAGGACGGGAGGGTGGACAGTTCCGGAAGCGAAACCGTTGATTTTTTTATATCCGGGTTCGAACATAGGCAAAACTATTGGGTGCCAAGTGGTTAGCAGTACGTTTTTTAAAATTGTCTGTTTTTTAAAGTTTTTAGGCAGTAGTAGAGTTTTTGGGCCCCAAGAGTTATTTAAGTTCGACAAGTTTAACACAGTTTCGACGGCGTTAGAATCAGTCAGCAGAGCAATTTTCCTGTTTTTCATAGCTGTAGCTTTGTTTTGAAACTTTTAAAGGTATCTAGTTATCGGAAACTCTGAACAAATTCTTACAATGTTTGCTGTTTAGTTATAATTTATAGTGATTAAAGCAGTTTTGAACTTGTTATAGTTTTTGAAACAGTGATAGTTTTAAAAGTTCTTCAATGTTTTTCAAGTAAAAAAGTGTTCGTAGTTTCAACACTTAATAAGTTTAGATAATTTTTCAAAGTTTGTTTCTTTATTTGACTTTGGAATATTTTACACTAGTTATTCTCAGTTTTAATGTTATCTCATTTTTTTATAGTTGAAGCGATAGCGACAATTTGTTCAAATTCCTAACGATTTTTTTAATTGTTGACAGCGTGGCAGTTCTGGTACCTGTCGTAGTTTTTAAGTTATTTTGATAGTCTTCAAAAAATTTGACAGTCTTCAATAATTTTGAAATGAAGTAGCTCATATTATTCAAATATTTTTTACGATCGAGAGGGTAAATGATGTTCATGAAAAGATTTTCAGTACCTTTAAGGATATATGAAAGTTTTGATACATATAAAATTAAGGTTGTTTATCACAACTTTCGCAGTTTTTCATTGTTTATGAAAGTTTTCAGGGATAAAAAGGATTAGAACTTTAAAATACCTTCAAAGTTTCACAGCTTAAAATTTCTTAGCAATGTGGAAGTTTCTGCACTTTTTCAAAACTCCTGATGTTAGTAGTACTTTAAAAATGTTTACGGTTACTCACATCATTTTAATTGAAGAAAATGAAGGTTTACACAAGTGTTATTGATTCAAAATGATTCTAACATTTTTTTCCAATTTTGACAGTTCTTTCACTGTTTTATAACAGTTTCAACACTTTCGACAGATTAAATAGCTTCGATACATTTTGTTTACAGTTCTGTTAACTTTAACACCTAAACAATATGTAAAAAAAGTTGCAACACTTAAAACACGTTCGAGAATTTTGCTATTTTAACGTTCCTCTAACAATGACAAAAGTCTTGAACAGCCTTCAGCTGCTTTCACATTCTCCAAATATGTAGAATGTGACTTATTTTATTACCTTTTGCACCTGTTCTAACAATCACTATCGCACGACAATGTTAACTTCTACAAACTTGTAATAACTCATCAAGTTACTTTTTTCCCATTTTCTAACCTCTTTTAACGATTTTTAAAATACATCATTATTTGAAAAATTTAACGGTTTGAATGAAGAATAAAAAAATTCTTTTCAATCATGAAAATGGCAATGTGCTTGCAAAATATTTTATTTGTTTGATTATTTCCACCAATACACGTATTGTGTTTTTTGTCTAAAAGTTTGTTGTTATAACAAAATTTTTTTTACGTAATAAGACATTGAAATGTAAGGAAAATATACTAAGTATGAAAAAATTTCCAAATTTTTACCATGTTCCCTTGGTAAATTTCGATAACAGTTCATGATTCTTACTTTTTCATTCGAGTTGGAAACGACTTGTATGATTCCTTAGCATCTATAGAGAATATTTACCAAGAGCTCTCAATTTTTAACGAAGCTATTTTTGTCGAAATCGAAATCTTGGTACATTAGAGTAAAAAATGAATGATGTAAAAAAGTCGGAAACTATAAAACACCACAGCCTTCCTTCAAACGGCATAATAGTAGTTTCGTAGTTTGGCCATAATTAAATGTTTCAAAAACTATCTCTGCATGCTTCAGAAAAGAAGCAGCTTAAGTTTTCGTAACGCAAAATGTTATCTATAAGTCATTAATCATAAAAATTTTTAAAAAACGATTCTCGATTATAATTATCTTCATTTCCATCACAAAAATAAATACACTAGAAGTCTTGCAAAGAAATTCAAGATTTGATCTTCGATAGACTAGGTTTATCTCATTTCTAGTCAAAGAAACCCATCGATATTCTTTTATCCTGCAAAAGTTGAAAGATTTTTAAAGGATCCAACGTCTTTTCAACTTTAACGTTATAAGAAGAGTCTGATTTGCATTGAAATTAAGGATTGTGCGTATTTCATGCACAAAAGTTATCCAACCTTAACGGTATCGATTATTTTATCTGCGTCGAGTGATATCGTTATTCAACTTGGAGCAATTAATAATTAGCCGTGCGTCAATCACCACGAGCTACGCGGTCTTCATGAATATTTCAGTGTTTTCTCAATTAACGCATTCAAAATTGAAGGTCCTTCGTCGCTTCCGTGAGCTTGCGGATGTTCCGGTAGTTTCGGTTATAGAACGAGAAGCGGTTATTAAAAGTGTATTTTTTCCAACTCAGTGAACTTCTGTTGACGGAAACACATATATATTTCCAAAGGTTTTAGGTTACCGGAGATAATTTATTTTTGATTCAAGAAATAAAAAATGTAAAAAAAGCATGGTATGAGTTTAAGTATAACTTTGTAAAATACTCCTTGCTTGTGTGCAATGTGATGCATTGATCTTTTAGCCAACTGTTATTGATCTTTTCGGGTTTATTCAACTTCGATTCTTTTCTATCTGCAAAAAAAAACTTTAGAAATGAGTCCCGAGTCGAACTTGGGTCTCTCGATTGACAACGGAGTGCTCTTTCCATTAAGCTACCGAACGCCGAAGACCATGAAAAGATTTTTTTCTGATACTTTCAACCTTGAAGGTTTCTCAAAAACAAGTTTTCACCTCCAATTCACTGCAGGGAAAGTTTCATACTTTTTTTTTTATTTTTACTGAAATTCAGAATTTATTCTTTCGCCACCCTTCGAAATCATAACATAATCGTCCATGAATTATTCCCCGTTTCCCAACATCCACTCCACCATCAACAATAAAAACATCGTAAAAATCCCCAAAACACACAACCTTGTTACAATAAAGCGCACTCTACACGAAAAGTGCATCACCGCCATCCCCGAGCGTACGCCGAAAAAAAAACAACCCCGCCGCGCGATGTAAATAGATCGGAATTTCAAATATCAACGCGTATAAATCCGCCCCCGGTGCGACCGGCCTTATCTTCGGGCCGCTTTCAGTGCCCAGTTTCGGCTTCGTGAGCATGAAAAATTCAATGATTGCACCAACTGATCCATGACGCTGCGACGCGTGATTAAAATCACGCAATCCGCGCGGTCTCAAATTCGCGCTGTAATTGAACATTCGCCACTGCCGTAACTCCGAAATGCGGAATTACGTGACGTGCAATAATGAAGGGCGAGAGAGTTCGAAAAGCACGTAAACCCGGTTGCATAATGGACACTTCGATGCTACCTGGGAGTGGGTGAAGTGGAAGAACCCTATTATCGTGTTATCGCGTTTCCCAAAATCGTCTTGAGCGGAGATGTAATAAAGTGATTAAGTATTACATACCTCGGAGATCGTGGTGTGTGAAATGATTTATCATTTTATACTTTATGAAGCTGGGTAATTAATTGTTGTTTTAACTATGCACTGTGACGTTCTTGGTAGTCAAATGGTTTAAGTGTTTGGCTGATGAGGAGGTAATGGGTTCGAGTTCCATCGAGGGAGGACAATTGGGAAGTGTCATGGATGTGACAATATATTCTTTAAGGTCCTGATGAAAAATGGATATTTGGAATTTTTCGGTTTCGTCATTTTTTGGAAAATCGAAGTTGATTTAGAAGTGTGTATCATTTCAATTTATTTTGGTGCTTTACAAGAATTCTTCACAATTTTTACGAAAGTAAAAAGGAATTTATGTGTGAACACTTTCATATTCTTGGTAAGTTAACTTTTCATAGTAATTCCTATCCTCGAATTATATGACATACAATATTTATAATTAACAATACATATATCGAAATATACTACACATTCATTTTTATCAAATTCATTTTTTATATGTTGATATCACTCGTGTCGAACTTAAAGTTGACGAATTATATGGTTTGTAATTTTTTCGTTAACTCTGCTGTATAAATGTGTTTTCGTATTTCTTTTTCGAGAGGAGGGGGTTATTGAGATTATATATATGCCTCTTGAAGTATAATTGTATATATTTGAATTTACCGTGTTCGATTATTCTGCATCAACGTCAGAAAAAAAGTTAAAATGTCATCGTTTTTCAAAATTTTGAAAGTCTTAGAATAAAGAAAAATATATTATAACAAATTATTAATATACAAGGACGTAGATATATATATATGCATGTATTGACATATATAGATTTATAAAAACAACTTTTGCAGTATGAATGTGTAGGTTAGGGTGATTCAAAAAAAAAGAAATTTTGGAAATTCATGTGCGATGCATGAAAATCTTGTAAAACATCATTTACAAATTTTTTCCCAAAATTTGAGAATAATCAACGTTGCTTTAGAGGTAGCTCAAAGCCATTGTTTATTTTCGACCAATCGCGAATCTAAAATACATCACTTGTAAATAATATCGCTCATTCTTACACATTTCAAGAAAAAAGTTTGAAATTTTGCATATAGTACCTTTGAATACCCCAGAATCAAGTGTTGCGAAGATCGATTCGAAAGAATTCGTGAGTTAATTATTATCATATTGTTAATTAACAAAAATAATGATTTAATAAATTTTAAGCGAAAACACCTTTTAAATCAAAAATTTGATAAAATCCTTCAGAATACGTTTAGACACTAGAATCACACAACAATAATCGGGCCAGGTAACATTTATGACGGAAAAAAATTATTTTCTGAAAAATGTGTTCATTTTCAAATTATCCAATCATGCATTTGTAGACAAGAAAATGGTATACTTTCACGAGTTCGCTGACTTTCAACAAAATTATTCACGCAGTAAATTCAGTGTCAGTCACATTTTATCTCACACAGTCTGTTCATCTAAGTTTTTTAATTAGGAACAATTCATAATAAAGTTCGCATTTAGATATCTCATATCAATTATATTCGTAAATATTCAGTCATTATCTGAACTTTTTCACACAGTTTTGTTAAGCCTAATTAAATGAAGTCTTACAAAATGCAGTTTGGAAGAAACTTTTGTCAGTATATAGCGAATCGTCAATTAACAAAAATTGTCGAATAAATAAATAATCATCGAAAACTATTTTTGCTTATATCATAAAAAACTTTAGTATAGGTACGTTAAGAAAGTATAATGGAATAACAAAAAATTTGTAAGTCAATGTTGACTAGAGATAAAAGGAAAATAAAGTAAATTTCTCTCGAAATATAGGCACATTTCGCAAGTATGTTTACATTAGTGCAGTATGCAGTAGCGACAATGAAACGTTTTAAGGCATCAACGCATCAATTTTGATGCAAGCACATAAATTTTTAAAATTGCCTTTTTTTTAATCACCCCAACGTAGGTATAAAAAGACATATCGATATTAATTGTATGAATACATAGAGTTAATACAATAGAAAAAAAAATATCTCTTCAAAGCAAGAATATAAATTTAGTATGAATTTAGAGAAATACAATAGCAGAGAATTAAAAACAATAATAAAGAATTATTAAAAGACCTTGTATCCTTTTCTTTTACATTGTCGATTGTCAGAAATTAATGGGCATCTCTGGATAAGTTATAAATGTTTCCATAAAAATTCATTTGATTCAAATATAGACAAATATTTTGAAAAAAATGTTTTGTTCATTGGTTGCACATTCTGATAAAATATATTATTTGACTCTTATTCTGCATTATAATTGTTTTTTTTTTTTTTTTTTTTTTCAACTTGATTGATATTTAGACCTTAAATGCAATTATTTGAGCATTGCAGAAATAATGGCCACTCGAACAATCGATTAAGCAAGATGCATTTTTGTCTTTGTAATTCAAAAAATCACAATTTTCAACGAAAATTTTCGGTCAAGGGAAATTCAGCAGAATGAAAAAATTATCAAAGACGTAAAAATGTAAAAAAATAACACCAAATAAATAAATATATGTTAAAAAATGTTTTTACTTTTAGAGTATGATACATAATAATTTTTTTATCACTCTAACCTCAAAACTGACATTTTGAAGTGACTTTTCGGCCATCGCGATGAAAAATATCTCACGTAAACAAGTACAGATGTGCTCATAGGCGAAACGGGTTATAAACCTCGCCTTCGGCTCGGTCTTTAATTACCCCGTTTTGCCAAATTCGCACATCCATACCTGCTACGTATTATACTATTTTATGACGTTTGGGCAGTTATAGATAAATAAATGAAGAGCGCGAGATACATCAGATATATTGAATATCAAAAGGTTAAAATCCATTATTATTTGTTTACAATTTTTTTTTTTTTTGGCAAAATTATGTGCATTGGAACTAAAGTTCTTATTATCGACGAAAGATAAAGATATAATTATCACTATCAAATAGAATCGCAGAATAATATGAAAACAAATTTTTCGAGCAAAAAAAAATGTACTTAATAAAGTTATCTGAGCAACAAAATATTTCAGTTTCGTCGAAATGTATAATAACGACCTAGGCCAATCAGTTGTCGTTAAATGAAAAAGGCCTACTCTCCAAATCAAAAAAAGTCGGATTCAACTGATTTACCAATGGCACACTTTCTTCTAATGAATAGGTGAAATTCTGAGCTAGTGATCAGTTTTTTCTTAATGTTCATGACTTTTTTCTTTCACTAAACACTCTACTTACTTTCAGTGGCTTTCTTTCAACTGTTTTTCAGTAGTATTTCACTGTTTTAAATTTAGCGAGTAAGTACTTGACTGAGCTCATACAAAAAATAAAAAAAAAAAATACTGTACTCTAGACCTGTGACAAAAGTATTGTTCACCTAGGAAAAGTATAGGTTTAATGCACTGATTTCTTATCGTTACTTCCAACACTCGATCGTAAATAATATTGTAATGTAAATGAAATGAAATATTCGTCAGAAAAAAAATTAAATAATATTTGCAATTTTTTTTTTAATATTCAAATTCCACAAACGAAAGGTTATTATAATGTATAAGTCGTTTTCACAACTTGCATTTTCCTGTGTACACCGTTAGGAGTTTTCGTATTGATTTCATTAAACAGTCTTGGAAAAAATTATCATGCGAGTGTTACTGAAAATATTTCACGAGCACTACCTTAACATCATTTAAGTTCTGGGATTTTCATGTGAAGGTGAATTTATAGTTATTTGCTGTTTTATTGTAAACTAGACCTGATTCATCGGATGGCAATCGATTCTTCAGTCAATGCATAAATGGCCAGTCCTGATTCCCTCGGAACATCTCGCAGTATCATGATTCCCGAAACCCGACCCTGCAGTCTTCGCGAAAATGACATTCGCCGATCCATGGGAGTGAAACGGGTTTTCTATGAGCTCGTGCGAAATGCCGGGTGTCTTGACAAGAGCAATTTATCATACCCGATCTATATTTGCATACGTCGTCAAAGGGCGGCCGTCATTATGCGCGGGACATCAGATAGTCGAGTGCCTTTGAAAATGGCGTGTTTGCGAATACGATGCCGGGGCATAAAGGCCCTTTGGCCCAGCGAAATTCTCTCGCGCCTGAGCTTTCTGTTCGAGGTAAACGACGCGCGAGATATGAACTCGTTAGCCGAGCATCACGCTGCGTTAGCTTCCGACGAAAACCTGCTCCAGCGTAGTCCACTCACCGCGTGAGAGACACACGTGGACGGGGAAAAGCGCCCGATAGTCGTGACGTACGATATCAGCTTTTTAGATTCAAAAGCTGTTGATGGATCGGATGTGGACGTCTCGTTTATGGCGAAATTTTTAGGGGGCCTCCAGGTTTTTTTTTTCGCCGTTGCGCTGCGGGCGACTTTTTTTTATTTGGGATGGTGTAGTACTTGTTTAGTTTTAGGATGAAAGAGATTTTCGAACGTCAGGATAGAAGTGGAATGCAGGAACCGTAGACCGCCGAAAACGAAATCGAAACCGATTCGATTCAGGCGGGACCGAAACTGTAACAAAATCGTTATTGAGATTTTTTACAAAATCAAAAACATTTTCAAAAAGGAAAAAACTTTTTTCGGTTTTCACATATTTTTTTTCGGTTCCTCAGCACTTATTGTATGATCATTATGTCGTTTTTAAATTGTTTCGAATTAATAGACATTATATATAAAAAAGGGGGAAGAATGCAACATCTCGAGACTCCCGAGTTACTCCGGGATACAAATGATATCTCTGCCAAAAAAAGAAAAAATGAAATAAATTTTGATTTTTGAACAGTTAAAAAAAAAAGAAAATATATTTAAAATTATTAGGAATGCATTGCTTAAAGTGTTTAAAGAAGAATTTGTAAAAAGTATCTGCAATTTTTTTTGAAATAATAAATACATTATGTATACAATTTGGTGCTATGGCAACGAAAACATCAAATATTTGGATTTACTAAAAAAATTTCTTTGAAAAAAGATTAAAATCGGAAGACTTAATCTCATTTCGTGAAAACCTAAATCAACTGATGCTATTTCCTCTAAAGAAACTGGGAACGTTGTTTTCTCATCTTGGAACCAAAATCGAAAAAATTTTCTTTTCGAGAACGAAACTGTAACCGAAACTGATATTGATTCGTTTTGAGAAACCGAAACCGAAATAGAAAACTTTATTTTTTTTTCTCAAATCCGAAACCGAAACCGAAACGGAAAGTGTCATTTTTTTTCTCTCGAAACCGAAACCGAAACCAAAACAAACCCGTTTATAACGGTCTCCATCCCTGGTGGAATGTATAAAATCCATAAAAGAATTCGTGTTCGTATGAAAATTTGAGCGCTCAGATACTGGCAGCATCAAAATGAAATTGATGTCTGACGTAAAATTGAGAGTTCTACTGAAACTGTACCGAGTGGGTTCATTTAAATCCTTTGTATGTGTTTAATAGCCTGCTGGGCGTACAATTATTTTCAAATTTTTTAGAAAATGCACTAATATGTGGCACTTTGTGTAACATACATCGAAAAAAACATATCTCATTGACCATGATTTGTTGATTCTCTATACGAAAAAGCATGCAAAATAAAATGCTTGTAAGCTTTATGAATTCTACTCATTGTTCATTGGAAGGAGAATTATCAGTGAATAAAAATTGTTTGTTTATTATACTTTTACTCATACAGTGATACGATAATGTGAATGTTACTTTGATCTCTAAAATACTACCTATTAAGCATCCAATAATTTTTAAATATAATGGAAAATTATTGCACATATTTATTTTTTCTGAAGTATGCTGTGATAAATACATATATTTCAAAAAATACAATTGACAGTTATGAATGTACATTAAGAAATATATAAAGTAATTATTAGATTATTACATAGTCAATGGGGATCACTCTGACATATGGTATTGTACATTTTGCTAAATATGTATAGCAGTTTTTGTCGAAATATATTGTAATATCTAATGATATTTCAAATATGAAATGATATTTGAATTATTCAAATATCAAATGATATTTCAGTCAGAGATACTTAAGTAGTGAAAACTTCTATACATATTTCGTTTGCCACTCTACTTTTTTTACGTTCAGCAATGTCATATTGTAATTATTTCAAGTTGTTCCTACTAATCCGGATTTCAGAAAATGCTACACATTTTTGCGAGTATTTAGATCTGTATAATTGTTTTTGTCATTATTATTGTAATTCCATGCAAAATGATCTAGTCGAAAATGGCATACATACTGTAATATGTAGAATATTGCGATTTTACTAAATCTTTGATATTGTACCTAAAAAGTAAGATAAAATTTCCAAAATTTGCAAAAATATCGTATAACGTACAATAACATTGTAAAACTTGGAATTTCACTGTAAAACTTAAAATAGTATAGTATTTTTACTCTACATATCGCAAAAAGTACTAGTTTTTTTCTAAATATACGATCATTATGACTCTTGAGTCGGTTGAAAATAGGCCCAATGAATTTTAAGATTGATATCCATCTTATATTCCGCATTCACTCATTATTACATTTTTCTTGACGTAATTTTTTACGATACGTTCATGTTAACGCTATATTGATATTTGTTCTCCCTTGTTAGGTACTTTAAAAATTTTTGAATCGAGTGAAAAGTTGATGAATATGCTCCACTTTCTGTGGTACATGGAGAGAAAAAGATCTAAATGTAAGAAGCTTGAGATCATAAAAGATATGAATGTACTATTTAAAATTGTGTTCTATCATTCTACATTTTTTTACAATTCATAGAATATTTTTGTTGAAGTAATTTTCAAAAATTCATTTATTTCAAATAAAACTATAAAAAATGTAAATAGCTTTTTGTAATGCATGGAAAAAATTTGCAATACATTCACATTAATGTTTCTTTTTTTTTTTCATCGCCTATAAGACGTTCCAAAACTTCTTCATTTGATACATAATCGACTCATGTGCATGGCACTTTCTGAGAGATTCATTCGAACTCATGTCTTTGATTTGTTTTCGATGGTTTTCTTAATCTTCATTTCAAAGCTCGAACCTAACCCAACTCCCTCAAATCGAACATTTATAAAAAAAAACAGAACAGTAACCGATGCCCATCAATATACTAACAACTGTCACTGAAATCCTCGAAAACAGTACTGGGAATCCCCATCATCGAAATCATCTGAAATTAATGATCTCTCCGAGTTCCTCTCCGCCTCCAAATCAACACAATCTATCACCTCGAGCAGAACCTCTGGCTACCAGTAACAATACACCGGTCAACGCAAACTCGTATTTTCCCACGTGCACCAAGCCGAAAATAAAAAACAAACCCTCTGACCAGGAAGAAAAAGAAACGCCGACCGAAACAGATAGCAAGAGCCGAAAGTGAAACGCGTTTGTCGCAGCGTTGATGCCTCCGATAGAGATAAGTCATGGCTCTCATATTTCAAGGAGCCCCGCGTTATTCGGGAAGAATGGACAACGGTCAACGGTGATTTTGACGGGCGAAGGCTCATTTCTCATCGGGAGGGACGCGAATCCGGACTCCTCGAGTTTTATCTCGCGCTTCTACCCTTAATTTGATAAATCGACGAGATTTTAACCCCACGTACGCATTAATCACCTTATCGTACATGCATATATGGGCTTGCATTAAAACGCAGAACGACGGTCATTTATAAAGGGACATCGGGCCTTGTTTAGAGGCGGTTCATATTCCCTCGAACACCTTTGCCGCTTAGACGAGTGTCGGCGACGAGAGATATTAATGGCACATTAATTCGCGACCCGGGCTCACTTCACTCCTGCTCGACCTTCCTCCTCGCTAAATGCTCGAATTTTCGGACGAGCCATAACTCATCGCGCACAAAAGAAATATGGCAGTCATATTTCACTGGCTCGAGAACCGACTCCTTGCGTTGTTCCTCCGAGTTTATACAAAACAATTGATTCACCCTGGTTGGCATTGTTCGTGAAGTCGAGGACGTGGTGCTGAGAGTGTGGTTGGGTTGGTTATTGATAACGATTTGATGATGTTTAGAGAATAAGTGCTACCTCGTTTGTATCCTTACATAGGGCCGTGAAATGAATAAATCAAGAGGTTAGATTGCATGATGTATGTATATGAAACTGTAAAAAAAAAAAAGTACGTCGTCAAAAACGATTTCAGCCAAACCCATGCTAAATTTATCATTTTGGACATAGGTATATATTTCAATATTTGTTATTAAAAAGCTTAGTTTGTAAAAGACAATGTTTGAAAATTCGTCTATTTATTTACATGCACATGGTATAAGAAATAATTTTGGGAGGTTGATATCTTGGAACATTTCACATGAACGTGTCTTCGGAATTACGAAGACGACTGCAACAGAATCTCTTATACCTAGCGAATATAGAAGATTCTTCGAAAAATGAAATAAATCATCAGTAAGCATGTACATACATGTATAGTAAGTAAATCTACCTGATGGTACAAAGTAGGCCAAACGACAAAAAACTAAAACTGGCTTGATACATTTTGTTTTTAATTTGGCGAGGGATGTTTAAAAAAAAGCATGACAGCGAGGAATTACCATTCATGGATAAATAGCGCTTTTACTATTTTATTGTTTTCTCAACATTCATACAGTTTGAAAGATTTTCTGGTATTCGTATGAATTCACTATGTAGACACTCAAAAGTCGGTCATATAAGATTCAAAGTCTTATGAATTCTCAGTAACTTTATAGATTTCAAAATAAATCATCCTCCTAATAGATTAGAAGTGTTTTTCGTTATTTTCAGAGTTTATGAAATTTTGAAAGATTTTTTAGTACTCCTATGCATATGACTTAAAAATTTCTGATTTTAATATCGCAAATCCGATCAAAAAGAATTATGAAGTGCAGACATTTTTAGTTGCTTCAAAATTTTTTTAAAAAACTTGTGTACCTGGTCTTTCAGATTTTTTAGTACTCTTTGTATTTTTCACTTAGTATTTAAAAAGTTCCATAAGATTTTATAGTATTTCTAGGTTTTTAATGGTACCAGAAGTGCTCTAAATATTTCTAAAATTTCGTAGTTTAATATTCAAACATCAATAAGTTTGTCGTACTTTAAACTTTTCAAACAAAGATTATCTTCTTAGACTTATAATTATTCCAATACTCTCTTATTGATTTTTTTTTATACAGATCAAAAGGTTTTTTTGGGAATTCAATGAACCGCTGCATAGATTTGTAGAATTCTAAGCTATTATTATCCTTTTTTTACATTTTATCAGTTTTCAATAGGTTTATAGCGTATTACACTTTTTCCGTATTTTGTAGCAAATTATTTGTAAAATATTGCAGTATTTATCGGTTTTTCTATGGGGTGTTTCAAAAAATTCTATCATAGTTAATTTTTTAGAATTTATAGTTTGGAAGATTCAAATTTTTACAAGTTCTTTAAGGGGTTATATACACTTGCGCACGAGGTATAAATGGCATTTTTACGATTTTTTTCTAGAAAAACAAAACAATGTAAACAAAAACTCAGGGCCTATTTATGTATTCATGTCAAAAGATATTTGATGAATTTTTTCAGAAAACAATTTTCGTAATGAAGCTCGTAGTGACCATTGTGCCAAAACACAATTTTTCTGACACCGCTCGTGGTGAGCACGATAAATGAGGAACTGTTTATCTGTAATACAAAGAACAACAAAAAAACCTCTAGCTTATACCTTTACGCTCTGCGTGAACGAAGGATTTTGCCAAATCATTATTTTTACTAAAAAAGTGGTCATTCTCCTAAAATGTGTGATTTTTTAACGTTTGGGATTTCAGTTTTTGCAGCAAGAAAAAAAAAGTTTTCTTAAAATCGAAAATCCTTCGATCACGCAGAGGCCAATATAAATATAAAAAAGTTTAAAAAAATTTAGACTTTTCAGATAAATGGTTTTCAAGAAACTGTGCTCACCGCAAAAAAACATCGGATTTTGGCACAGTTGCTGTAGCGCACCCAATTACGAAGATTTCATTCTGAAAAAATTTCTAAAATACCTAGTAACATTAATGAATAAACTGGCAATAAGTTTTTCGAAAAATATTGTGTTGAATTTCCGAAAAAAAATCGTGAAAGCCTTTTTTTCCTCGAGAATAAGTGTATATAACCCCTTTGATAAAAGTATCTTTATTTATTGTTCCAAGTACTCTTTTGCTCTTTGTCACGTCCCGGTGACATACTAATTTACATATAGAAAACTTCCAAGAACCTTCTAGAATATTTCGTAAAAGAACAGTTTTTACGCCTATTAATGTAAGAAAAGTTAAAGAATCACTAAGCATTCCATTTTGTGCTGTAATTACACGAAGCGAGCGGATTGGGATTCCCAATTGCCAAATAATAGAATCCAGTAATTAGGAACATATTTAGTTTTGAAACGTATACATGACCAAATATGGTCATGTCGTATGACATTTCGAGGGTGGGAGTTTTTTTGGCTGATGCAAGAATTTCAGTATATAAAGGGGGCAAATCGGCTCCAAGCCGGTCTGTCGGTGAAAATTCGGAACCCTTGTAAAACCCAGCGTCATTCGGTCATTTCTCGAAAAACCTCGTTAGTTAGTCGTAGGCAGTGGTTTTCGGGAAGTCCTCTTAGTAAACTTGTAACGGTAGAGTCAATAACCTTACTATTGTCGCGCCATCGAACTCATTATCGCGAAGAATTATAATACCAAGAAATATACTTGTGCTCAGTGAAATTTGAGTATTTTATCATTTAATAACCGGTCCCTGAAAAATAAGTAGCGGTTCGAACCCACAATTCGGAGCGTTACATTCTTTTTCTGGAGTTTGTTGGAATTTGGCGGATATCCTGGTATTATAATTGTGTAAACTGATTTCGTAAATCCTAAACTCTTGAATTCGAAGTTAATTTAATTTTTATAACTCCTATAAATTTTTTTTTTTTCAATTGTAATTATAAACTGTTTGAGATATCTTATAAAATTTCAAATTAATAGTGTTTATCGTACATCTTCCAATATACCAAATTTTGTTTCAAATTTCCAACAATTTCTACATGAGTTTATAAATTCGATTTTTGTGCGTGATTACTAAAAACCGATTTAATTCAGAGACTTTTAAACATTTTCTGGCCTTTAGATATATTTATAGAAATTATAACTCTAAGAATCGAAGTTTTATTGATCTCCTGTTTGTTTAGATTTTCCCGAAAATTCTATCAACATTGGTAAGTCCCTTTAAACTCTTGTATTTTAGCGATTAAAGACTGAAGTTTTTTTTTTTGCCAAAAAAAATTTATTTACAGTATTATACAGTGTCATTAGAGATTCGATGCTTTTGAATTTAAGACCTACATATTTTTTGTATTCCAAAAATATGTTAAATAACGTCTACAACATTAATTATTCCTAACATACCGTAGATTTTTTGATATTATTTAATGAAATCATGTGGATACATTAGGTATGTTATATTAAACTAAGTTATTCTTCTTTTGAGTCGAGTGATATCATGACAATATCATAATGAAGGAATTACAACGTCAAATAAATATTCCTGCAATTACTGTTACGAAACTAACAACTAAACAGGGTTACCGAATTATACGAAAACAAGCATATTTGACAAAAATGAATATTTTTTTCCACTTCTTCAGACAAAGAAACTAAAAACCGTTATTCATATAAGCAATGCCACTTTATTATTCCGAAATTTGAAAAACATTTCAAAAAATGAAATCGTCGTTAGAAATCATTGACCTTAATTCCAAATAGTTGAGTTAATTCTGATATTAGCGAAAAAAAGTTTTCACAATTTCGGCTTACTAAGTCATATGATTCATATTACCTAATAATCAAAATATTATACCAAGGCGGAGAAATATCTTTCTGACTGTTGAAACACAACATTAAGTTTTCATTTTTATAAGCAAGAGTTAGGTGCGTCTTGAAATTTTCTTCGTGAGACTTCTTCCCTGTCAGACTTTTAAAGTTTTCCGATGAGTTTGTTTTCTTTCAGAAATAATAAAGGTATGCCTAAATTGAGCCCAAAATTATTCTGCACCTGATTTCTGCATATAGAATTCTCATTTTCCTTTCGAAATATTTCACGAATCTGGTAAATATCTGTTGCATCGATGTTTTCAATCACTCGTCAGATCAAGCGCTGGTTTTCGCGAATGTCGCGACATCAATTTTCAACCCGGACGCTTTTGTCGCTAGCGAATATAATTGCGCAGAAGTACACAGCCCTCGCTCACGCTGACATTCAAAAATTGCAATCATTCGTTATTAAATGTCAATCACTTTTTGGCGTGACTTTTGTTCATGAAAAGCGTACTACGTTATTTATAAAAGAATTCACGGAGCTTAGTACCAACTGAGCCAGAGGCAGCTTTTTTTATATTTTTCGTCAATCGAAAAAGTCTCTTTTTTTGTATCGTGAAACAGTAAAAACTATATTCTTTCGCACTTTAGCTGTGATTGAAAAAAAAATAAAAATAAACACTAAATCCATGTGAACTGGGTTATGATTTTTATTTGTTTTCAAGTTATATTTTTTTGTTTTTCAGCATGTATATGTGATTCTTTAAAATCTTTTCAAACCAAGGTTGATATCAGAGAAGGTTAAAAAGGTCAAAACTCCTTCCAAAATTCACGGAAAATTCATTATTATATTTCGTTTGAAAATATGTGGTAAGTTGTGAAAATAAACAGGAAATAATTAAAATACGAATGATAATAAGACAAATCATGAAAAAATACGAATGATAATAAAAAAATTAAACAAAAATGATACTTTACAATAAAAATAGAAATAAAATTATCAAAAATGTACTTAGTGGAACCTAGGTGACATTATGAATGGTTTGTAAGTTCTTAGAGTTAACCAAAACATTCAGAATTTTCGATTTCTTATTGTGTATCAATCTTTAATTTAAACGAGGCATAACAAAAGGAAAATCGTTATGACCTAGTGAATAAAAAAGAATAATTAAAGTCAACGAAAATACTTCAAACCTAAAAAGCTTCGTTCCTTCGAGTTTTTATATTCTTAGATTCGTCACAAAAATCCATCAAATATCCAGAACAGTTCTCAAACTATAAAAACACAAATAAAATACTCCATTAAAAGTAATGGAAGTCTATGAAAGTAGGATGCCCTAAAAAATCCAACGTCATACTTCAGATCAACTTTCCTTTAATTCCAAGAGCAAAAATTCAGAAAAAAACGTTCATCCATAGAGATGCTTGAGAATTTTGAGATCTATAAAAAAAGAAAATGCAATAAAGTATTCTTGATACGAAAATCCAAGTAATCTACTAAATAGTAAAAATCAATGATTTAGTATATTTTCTCCAGAAAACACTTGAAATAATAACAATTGGTTAACAATTTGATTCCGGAGCATCGAATTCTCAAAATATATACCAATCCTCAAAATTACGAGAAATCGATGAAAATAACAAAACGTCCTTCAGAATTTTATAAATGCTTTTCGAAATCTATAAAATACAAAAAATCTTACAATACTCGAAAACTTCGTATGTAAATGAAATTAAGGTGAAAATTTATAAAACTTTAAATCGTATGGCATATAACTCTCGAATTTTATAAAGAAATCCAGAGAAATGTAAGAATATTCTTCGAATGGTGTCATTACTGAAACAATAGGAAAAAAAGAATGTAACAAAGTATTGCTCGAAAAGTATGAAAAAGAAATTGTTTTCCTTAAAATTTTTTTCACGTCCAAAAACGTTGAAATTTTCACTGCAATACGATCACATTCTAGAAATCTATGGAGCGATATAAATAAATATTAGAAATCTATAAAAAATACGAGGAAACACAGAAAAAAAAAACATTGCGTTTAAAAATTTTAGAAATCTTTAAAATACTCAAGAGCTGTTTGTAATCAACCTATTTCATCAAAATTTTATGAAAAACTCAAATATGCAGAGTGTTTGAATTCCTAGAGCATCTAATTTCAAAAAACTGTCCAAAAATTAGAAAAAAAATCTTATGGTTGTATGAGTACTAAATAAACACGAAAATTACCTCAAGTGGCGACAGAAAAAATGTGGACTTCAAAGTAACAAAAATAGAATACCACTTTTTTCAATACGTAAGTTCATAAATAATATGCCACGCCCTACTTCAGAAGTTGGGTTACATGAAAACCCTAAGGTTCGAAAAATTAAAAAATTGTCTTGTTGTACCCAGATTGTAAAAGTTTCAAAATGTGAGAACCCTGATTTTCCCTGACCCAAAATTCGTTTTTCACGCCTTTGCTTCTAACCATCAATATTCGAGTTTGTGGACTCATGAATAGACTATTTTTGCAGTTTTTACCCGACTGATAAATATATAAAGGTAAACTAAATTTCAGCATCTCTCTGACAATGCACTGCGTCGAAACTCCCTTGATAGTGCACAATTGTTGTCTCGATGTTTTATTGTATCGTTATATTGGAAATAATGACAACGTTTATAACACGAGTATAAATTAAACGTCGCATAACGCGACGTGTAGAGATAACCAACACGTTACCGTTAGGTGCGTATGATTGATACATATTCGACACGGAACTCGTTACAATGCACGCGAGTGACGCTGCTGCTTTATAGACGAGCCCAAAGTCATTTGTCTCCCTCGCTTCGAGCAGCTAAATAAAAGTACCTGTTTAACGTAAATTTCTCCCTTATCGCCATGGCGTTATCGGGTTTCGAGGAATGTTGTTTTTCGGCGAGCGTTTGATTTTCCAACCCCGTTACAGCGGTAAAATATTCATGGTCCGTGAACTAGGTATTTTTTATCCAAGTGCTCGCGAATGGCGTAATAAAGCAGAAGGGAATTTACCTGAAAAATCGTTGATACAGGAGAATGGTTTCAAAGCGCGGAAAGTCAACTTTATTGACGGGGTGGAGTAGAAATTTCGCGTCAAAGCTTGTAAATATTACAAAACATTTATTGACAGTAAGATAGAAATTTACAAACTTTTTATAGTGAATACAAGATTCGTGTACTTTTCGGAAACAGGTGAGTTCCAACTGTAAATAATCGTTACGCGACAATATGTTAAATCATCAAAGAAACGTACAGAAATAAAAGGGATAAAAAAAACTTTTTTTTAGGTTCTATGCCATTCATCAAATGCAGATAAACTTGATTGATGATAACTTCATCAACATGATTTCCACTAAATTATTACATTTATTTTTTTTTATTTTGAGTAGGATTGAAAAATTCATCTGTTTCGATATAATGTAAAATTTAATAAAACAGAAAAAATTCCGAAAAAACTCAAATTCTAATATAGTGCATAAACATGTATCGAGTTATTGAAAACGGATCTGCATATGCAATGTATCACGAAAATGTTTTCCAAATATAAAACAAAACGCATCAGATGAAACTAAAAAATATAACAATACAAACCAACGTGAAAATTAACAATCTCAGTAAATTGCAAACAGATTGGGAGATCTATTTAACCATAAGAGAAAATCACATTCGAAAAATATGAAAAATCAACCTCATTTATAGAAAATTACTGTAAACCGATCAAAACTAGAAACTCCAAAAGCTACAAAATAATCGTTGTGACGATTGCAAGAATCAGTAAGAGTGACAAAATGAGTAAAATGAAATATAGAAAATAATACAGATAAATACTAAAAAATATTCCATTTTCTCCACTTGTTGCAAATCACAAAACACAATGAATGTGTATCATATTATACATTGAATAATGATGATTCTTACAAGGTTAACTGATGACCGGGGAACTATAAATAGCAATGAATATCACACAACAATAATGAAGTAGAAAATACTAGAAGGAAATCAGAATCAGTTTGTAAAAAAGAAAACACAAAAATTGAAAAAAATATATATGTGTAATAAAGTCATACTCAGGTACACAGAATTCATCTTTAATTACCAATAGCTAGAAGAAAAAAAAATCAGGAATATTTCAGTAAATCTGTCCTTTAATACGACATGAAACTAAGGAACTCTATTACATTAGAAAGACTTTGAAATATAAACAAAAGTACCATTACTTACTCTCAAAATATACCTGAAAAAAATGCAAAAGTCAACAAGACAACTACCCAGACAACAAGAAACTTTCAAAAAACAATATTTATATGAAGGAAACTACAAATAAAAATAAAGATACGTAAACAAAGTAAAACTACGAAAACTTGCAAAAAAATTTTTCAACTATAATGCTATACGCAATAGTGTAAAATGTGCAATAAATGTCTAAAACGTAAAAAACAAAAAATACGAACCTGAGTCAAAAATTTGTATATAGTACATAGTGACGATGATTAACAAAGGGAGTATTTGAAGGGTCGGCGGTCAAAACCGGGTATGTGACATTTTTTTCAAAATGCGGATTTTAACACTTTATGATTGTCCTATCATACGCCGACGTGAAACATATTCAGGAATTGCGAAAATGCTCATAGTTTTGTGTTAATGAAAGCTTCAAATAGGCTATTCTGCTATGTACATAAATGGCCGGCGGTCAAAACCGGGTAAGTGCTTATTGAGTCTTATGGGAACATCATGTTTTTTATTGTTCACGCGAGGTTTTAGCTTTGTAGATAATATACAGCTGACATCTCGGTGGCGCTACGTGTAGGAAAAAGTAAGAGAAAAGTCCACGTGCCGAGTTTTTCACTTCCCACCATAACCCGACTGGAAAAATGTAGGAGAATTCCCCCTTTCTGGCTAGGCCCTGGTCGGGATTTCCCTAAATATGGATTTCCTCGCCAGGGCCGGTACTGGATTTCCAAAAATGAGTACTTTCCTGTGAGCGCAAACACTGATTTTCCTTAAAAAGGGATTTCCCTGCCAGGGCCAGAACTGGATTTCCCAGAAACAGGACTTTCATTCTAGGGCCTTTATAACGTTTCCCCAAAACGGGCCTTCCTTGCTAGGCCCTTGTTTGGATTGCCATGAAACAGGGCTTCCATGCTAGGGCCTTTATTAGATGTTTCTGAAACGGGGCTTTCATGCCAGGGCATTTTTAAGATTTAACCAGAATAGGGCTTCCATGCTAGGGCCTTTATTAGATGTCCCCGAAACAGGACTTCTTTGCTAGGGCCATTTTTGGATTTCCCTGAAAAGGACTTTCCAGTTAAGACCTTTTTTGGATTTTCCTGAAACAGGGCTTTCCTGCTAGGGCCCTTTTTGGATTTCCCCAGAACAGGGCTCTCATGCTGCGGCCTTTATTGGATTTTGCCTGAACCCTGCTATTTCTATATGTATCCTAAGACCCTTCGCACGAATTTTTCGCGAAACAGAGAGCATACTTGCAAGGCCTTTTTTTATTTCCTCGGAAAGGTACCTAGCTCCTTTCTGCTTGGTCTCAGTGAATTTTTGGAAGACAAAGTGACTCAAACAATTTTTTTCTAACTTTCTTTATTGAAATGCCAAAATAATCATGAATTATCATTTGCTTTTTATAATTTACTTTTAGCAAAGTATTAAATAATTATAAATTAGTTTTCAAGTTGAAATCATGGATTTAAATTCAAAAAGTTGCCCACTTTCATAAGCACCGCGTACGCATGCGCAGAGGTGCTCGGATGCGACACATACGTTTACCGAGAAATTGTCAGAAAAAAGCGAAAAAAAGGGCGAAACACGTTGACAGTTAAATCGCGGATAATAGTTCACTGAAAAATAATAAAAATCTTCAAAATGAACTCAGGCATGGAGAGAGCTGACGGAAAGTAAGTTCTTCTTTGAAACTGTCGCACTCATTGCAAATGTGTGTTTAGATTGTACGTTCTTAAGTAGCGCGCGTGCCGGAATTCAAGGTTATGTATTTGTATAAATCTGCCTAGGGCCTAGTCAAGTATGCTCTAACAGGGCCTAGCTAGGCATGCCCAGCCAAGCCCTAGTTAACGTTCCCAGGCAGGCACCAGAAATGCGTTACTTGACAGGCCCTGGCTAGGCCTCCTCTGTCAGGCGCTAGAAAGGCATCCCTTAACTAGGCCCTGCCTAGGAGTTCATAATGAAGGCCTTTCCAGACCGCGTGTTAACACCCAGGCCAGGGCCTGACTAGGCGTTCCATACCAGGCCCCGCCTACAATTAGGGAAAGCCAAGGCAGGGCCTTTTTGGCGCCCATGTTGCATTTCCAGCCGGGAAGCACCTTGTCAGTATACTGTAATCAACTTTCAGGTAAGGAACTCCTCGTGTTTATTTACCCTAATATTTACCTATCGCAATCATTAAAGCAGTATTGTCCATCGGAAAATTGAAAACGAATGATTGCTGTTGCGTTTAATATGTTCATCTCTGTTGTCGGTTTATAATTAGCTGAGAAAAATGCGAAAACGCGAAAAAAATCGAGAGCATTGCAGAAGTTGCGAGGAGTACGAGACCAAGAAAGGGAAATAATCATAAACAATTTGTTATTACTTCGTAATGGCAAATTGTTTATGAAACACATCTCGTGAAAAAACTGAAAATAATTCATAAACTTTATTTTTTATTTTATTGGGAGAAGTGACAAAGGTTCGGACAGTTTCTAGCTCAAATCCATTGAACCGAGAAGATTGTCGGAGGAAAAAAATCTGCTTCCGTCAAATCATTGGGAATGTTACAGTGCTTTGATTTTATAAAAAATTGTAATAATTATTTGTAGAGTAAAAATGCTGCAAATACTTTTTGTCTTTTTTACAATTAAAATAAAAACTTTAAGTATACACTTAAAAATTTTGAACTATTTTCTGTTTATTTATTGTTCAAACCAACCCATTAATCTTTAAATTTAAAAATTTACGAAGTATTGAATTATTCATGTGCGTAGTCCTCTGCACATACCCGGTTTTGACCGCAAGAGACTTCTGAACTTACCCGCCGGTAAAATTTGGACGCTGACAAGGAATACATAATTTCATGATGATGGGCTGAAATTCTAGTGAACGTTAAATTTAAACTGTAAGAATAAATTAACTAAACTACTTGAAATTATTTTGCTTTGGAAAGGACTGAAACGGTTTTTATCCCGCCCTGTAAAATTTTTGGAATGTCACTTACCCGGTTTTGACCGCCGACCCTTCAATTTGTATACTGCAGGAAAAAAGAAGAAAATCACGTTAAAGAACACAAGAACAAAAATTAACATGGAACATAGGTTTAACGTATTCACAGTATATGAATTTAAAAAACTACAGAATCTTTTGGCATGTTGCACATTTTCTTGTCTTTATTGAAGAACATCCGATTCCAATGATTTATCACATGCTATAGAAGTTCTTGGAGTTTGATATTCGTTTTATTTTTCATGAGATGTTCAAATTTTTTCTTCTGATTTTTCACGCACGGAAAAATACTGCTCATCATTCTACAAGATTTCCAACATCCTATTTTAACTTTTTTTTATTTTTCCATAGAGATTTACTTTTTCCTTTATTTCATTTTCGTATTTCTTCATTTTTCTAAATCAGGTTCATTTTAGCTGTTACTTATTCTTTTTTGATGTTGTGTAAAGAAGATCTCAAAGAAAGAAGCGTTCCGCTATAAGTATGTATTTTTTTCGCTCGAGCTGCTAATTAATCATGAAAATATAAGATGATCTGAAGATGTTGAAGAAAAATCATCATTGTCTACAAAATATTATTATCATCTACAATTTGTACATTTTGTTGAAAATTTCTTTTCTTCGTTATTTTTTTCTCAAAAAAAAAAAACACATTCTAGGAAATGATTCACCCTATCCCAAGCTTAACAGCTTGGAATTCACATGGCGAACCAAAAAAGTGACTGATTTCCACTCGAGCGCAGCGAGGGTAAAATGCCGTTCTAATCATAAATACCATAATGTTCTCTCTCAGCATGCAATGAATGTCGAATCTATTATGTTCCGTTTAAAAAAACGCTCGCAATCACTCTACACACAGTTTCACCGGGCTTGTGCTCGAAATTCTGCTTCGCATAGTTAATGTCAATTAGGTAATTAGCACAATACGCTAAATTATTTGTACAGCGTTATGTCTACATGGTGTTTGCGCAGCCGACGTTCAATAGTGACTTAAGCTTCATCGAGGGCTATCAAACTTTCGTTGCCTACAAGATCCAAACATCGTTCCAGCATGTACGCAATCCTGTAACGTACACGAGGAAAGGACTCGATCCACGATGGGACGCTCTTGATTTCGGAGCTGTTTATACCCTTTCCAGCCCTTGCTGGCATTATAACCGTATTTAAACTAATAGCCTTACCTGCTCTCTCGAGCTGTGAAAACACGCAGCGTTTTGATTTAGTAACGTCGTAACGTCGTGCCTCAAAAGATCGCGAGCTTACAAGACAACGTGTTAACGCTTGACTTGGCAGGAAAAAGGGTTGAAACATTAGATACATCACTATCGGACTTTTTTAGGAGGATTTCTTTTACACCGGGGCAATGTATGACATGGGACGTGGCGATTAGGTCGGAGTGCAGGAAGGAAAGGTTGCTTTTAGTGGGTTTCGGACAATAAGGGTTTGGATATGTGTCGTTTTTATGAGGTTGGGTTTTCAAGTTATGATGAGAGTCGGAGGTTCTGCTATTTATGGAAGCAAAGACATAGAAACAGGGGTGACAGTTTGAAAATCCTTCTCGAAGTTCGGTAATAAGATTCGCAATTATTTTATTTGAAAATCAATGTAACATTCATAAATATAGATTGAACGTACGAATATAAACAATGTGTAAGAATAATAACTATCATTGACCAAATGAAAAAATCAACGAAAATAATATTCAATTGAAAATATAGAAAAAGCGATGAAGAAGATACCCACTGTAAACAAGAGGAAATTGAAAATGATTTCATGAAAGTTCTTGACAAAAAAAAATTTTTAATTTTTCATGTCACTTACTCGAAAATAACGATGCTGGATTTGTCAGAATTTTTTCTAGAACAGCAATCTATTTACCAACGTTTAGGTAGAATACTGTTGAAAATTTCATCAGATAAAATGTTTAAATATAGTTAAGAATGGAAAATATAATATATTTTATTATCATACTATATCTTATATATAATACAATAGTTTATATTATAATCTATTCATGTGTTGAAATTCTAATATATTTTCAACGCTTGGAGCATGAAGTTCTAGAAATATACATAGAGATCTGCAACAGAAAATCTTTCGTATTTGACAAATAGCGACGTAACAAAAGTTATTGAAATCTATGAAATAAGGGATTTTTTTAAAATCATTACAATATTTTTTGTACACAAAGCTTTTAAATCTAGAGAATTTTATTCTGAATAACTTATACAGCAATCTGAAGAAATACTAAGAATGTATAAAAATACTCCAAACACTACTAAATTTTATACATTTTTGAAAAATAAAGACACGTGAAGGAGGGTTACAAAATAAACAAAGACTTTTTACGTGCTCCTTTCTAGGAAATCTACAAAAATATTGCAAATCTTCAAAAATTGGAATTCCATAGTATCGAATTTAATAAATCTATGGAACAATCTACATACATATTTGAAATCTTTCGAAATACAAAAAATTCTCAAAACACTAATACTTTGAAAATACTAGTTTTCAAAAATTACCTAATGCGGAGAAGACTCATTGTGAGAGATCTATTGATTCTTCAAAACAATTAAGGTATGATATACTCCAAAATTTAGAAGTCTTCAAATCCTAGAGCATATTATTCAAAACTCTTGTATAAAAATTGAGAAGAATAGCAAGAAATTTCTTTTGGATGGATAAATCTTAAAAAAATACAAGGAATTAAATAAAAAAACAAAACAAAAACAAACTGAACAAGTACACAATACTAGTAGTCTCTATAAGAGAAACTATTTCTTTGATAATGAATTTTGATACCAAAAATCCTTTTTTTCTATACGAAACGAAAAGTATCAAGTTTAGACATTTTCTTGCATACCAGAAAACAGTCGAAAATTCAAAAAATATTCTCAAAATCTGTAAAATATCTAGGATCCGTGGAAATATATATTATAATTTTTCCGAAAATCTTTAGGAATCAGTTTTCTAGATCATTAAATGCTTGAAAGCTGCTTGAAAAACCGTATCTTCAAAAATACATTCAATTGTACAAATGCTGAAAAAAAATACAAAAAGTTAAAAAAAAACAAATCTAACTTTAGTTTCTTAAAGATTACGGAAATAAAGTTGTATTTTATTCAAAGCATATACGTAAAATTTGCAACTCTGGACTCCAAAAGTTTTACAACTCGAAAGTTTTTGAATTCGAAAGATAAATAATCATACTTCCATAAAGGCATATTGTCTAATAATAAAATGAAAAAATTATTAAACCCGAATGAAAAAATGTTATTTCAAATTATCCCTTACCAAATTTCTTGCCTGAACCTCTGTAAAAAATTCGAAAAGTATTGTTTCTTTAGGAATAGTCCAAGCTTTAACACATCGGGTGATTTTTTTTCATGCGAAAATACTCCATAAATATCCATTTTTACGAAATTTTCCGATAATCACATCAATTTCTGCCACTCGATTAACGAACGTGAAACATTTCCGTTATCATTAATCAAACGCATAGAAACTCTGGTATACGCGATAACCGAAAAGTGGAGTTTGCGGAAATTGTACGGCTCGCTTATTTCGCATCGTGATATGTGCCTGCGCTAATTACGGATTTGATACGTCCATTGTAATTTGTTGAAGTAATTTCGTTTATTCTGATAATTTTATCAGGAACGACGTTCCATTCGGAATAATTTTACAAGGTTTCGGGCGAAACTCAAAGAGTTCTGATGTCATAAAATACTGACGTACTGGAGAGAAAACTGTAAATCAAGTCTATGGCTTCCCGTCATAACCGAGAAAGTCACTTGTGCCATAGGGCTCAGTTTACATGATCTTCTGATAAAATTTTGAATGTTATAGCATGTGTGACTTTCTCGGTTATAGCTGGAAGCCACAGAATTGTTACTGATCAAGAGCGTTAGACGAAATGTCTCATTTTTAGCTTATCTTAGAATCACATCCGATCGCGAAGTAATGAACGTAATAGGGCCTAAGATAGAAGCCACAGTGATTTGTGGACGTCAATACTGGGTTCATGCCTGACGTATCTTACCGATCATAATTACATCCGGTCCCCTTCTCCCCCAACCCCCGCGCCCTTTCACTGCCCACTCGATTCGGGCTATCTCCCTTTCTAGCGACCCTACCGTTCGTACTCTTGATATATCGCTGTTGACAAGTGGTTGACCATCACTCTACAACTCAATGTACGTTGTAAATCTGAAAAATTACTTGCTCAATCCTATGAAAACCACTAAAACAGAATTGAAGATAATTAAAGGTCATTAAAAAATATAATTAAAGATAATTGGAACAAGTTATCATATACATAGTTCTATAAGAGTTGTCAAAGAAAATTTCCAGAAGCAAAATTTTCAACTGTGTCTTCGGATTTGTACAAATATCAAGCGCATATGCAGAAAGGGGTTCAAGGGATTTAAATCTCGCCACAAATTAAGATGCAATAAATTTTTATCTCATATTAAAATGATAAAAAAGGTAAAAATATTATAACTTATTAGAATACAAGTTTTTTAAAAATGCAGAAAAATCAATAAAATTATGATCATTTATCAAGTAAAAATTAACTACTTACTGTACTTAATGTAACTAAGAATACATATCAAGTTCTCAAAGATCGACTATTAATAATTTTAAGTTGAACTTACTAAAAAATTGACAAAAAAAAAAAAAATGTTGAAAATGAGTTTTTTCTGAAGCAAATTCTTATTCATAAATATTTGCTACCTTTGTGCAGGAAAAAATATTTATGAAAAATCGTTACAACACAATAAATTATAGAGGAGAGTAAGAATCGAGAAAAAAGCTGAAAATCTAAAAAAATTCAAACCCTGCCGTATCGCCCTCTAAAAATCTACACGGAAATCATGAAAAATAACAGAATATTTTTCGAATTATACAAATATTGAATGAATTCTCAAAGTACTTTAATAATGTAAAAGAACTGTTTTCTGACGAATCAAAATGAATTAATACGACGTCTAAAACTTCCAGTTCTAAAACATCGACTTCTCTAAAACGTATACAGCAATCTAGAGGAATGAAAGGAAATCTATAAAAATATATGAAAAAGCTAGTAAATATTATAATTTAAAAAAAAACAAACAAACTTAAACAATCTAAAACGTATGGAACGTGAAACATCTATATGAATGTAATTTCGCAGAAATCTATCAAATCATTGAAAATCAATCAATATTTAATTCATAGAGCATTGAATTATGAACATGTGTTTTGCAATTTTCAAAAATACTAGACATGTGTAGGAAAAATTGGCAATTCTTCGAAGTCTCAGATATACAAAAAAACATCTGAAAAATACGAGAAATTTTTACATAGACATAATTTTTTCAAAACTGAATTTAGCTTCACATCTTGAAACATATCACTGTAGAAACCATTAAAATGCTATAAAATTTTTAAATTGTATACAAAAAATAAACAAAAAAAAGTACTACGAATTTAAACGTGAGAAACTGTTTTCTGGAAATTTAATCAAAATAATCAAAAACATTGAAATTTTCAATACTATGGCATCCAATTCTAGAAATCAATAAGGTGATATATACACAGTAAAAAAATATATAAAAATAGCAGAAACTACGCCGAACGTTCATAAATAACATACTATATGTAAGTATCAAAAATTTTTAAAAATGTACCAAAAAATTGTATGATCATAATTTTCTTGAAAATCTATCAAACAGATAAAATTTCAGAACAAAGATTTCTATAATAAGATAATGGACAATTGTGAGGGAATCCGTTATAATACCAGGAAATTTTAAAATTTGTATTATTGCTGAAATAATAATAACGCTGAAAAATTTTTTTTTAATCAAAGCTCCAATGACGTGAAAACCACAAAAAATGAAATTCATAAAATCTCAAAAACGTATATGAAAAATGTATAACTCTAGACTCCAATAGTATTATGACTTCTGAATCCTAAAATTCGGAGAACTAGAAGATTGTTCTCATGTAACCAGATTGTTGAAGATGAAAATATAAGATCATGGGGAAAATATTTTTTAATGAATAACCCTTTACGAAGTTTTTTTCTGCCTGAATACGCCTACCCCCCCCCCCCTTAATCATACTTGAAAATGAAAAACCTCTTCAAATTGAACGTGGCAGGGAATATCTATTTGTCCGCAGAAATGTCCGTTTCGTAATACCCGATCGATATCCCACACATCCTGGATAATATGGAGGTCAAGTTGCAACACGTCGTTGAAATACGCGTAATACGAGTACGCGCGAATCCTCTCTCGTTAGGCACTGATACAGTTGACGCTTCTATGACGGTTTGAGCTTAGTTAACATCAAAGCCAAAGGCATAGCCGTGTTCTAGAGACGTCCTATGATATGCTCGTGACTCAGCTGTGCTCAGGACCACTGTCGATACATCGTGTATTGACGGGTTTCGAATTACAATTCGTGTAGTAAATGGCCAGCGGCCGTAGATAATGCTCATTTGACACCGCTGGGAATTAATTAATGCCGTACTTCTCTTCGGGATTAAAATTGTAGTCACGATGTATCGAAAGTTTGCTCAATAGTGACAAAGGCTGTGGAACAGTTTTTTTCTTCACGACCTTTTTCAAATACGACAGTCGTAGATTGCATTAGTTTTTTGGCTTATTCCGAAAAAACAAGCAACAGGTACTGAACAGGTTTATTGTTCCTTGCATAATAACCTAACTGTATTTTCTCATATTAAATCTTTAAATGCTGCAATTTTTTGAGTTTCTTCGTGTTTTCCGCATTTTCTCATAACGTCTTTTTTTGTACAAACGAAATAAACGCGTGGATATTAACAAAAACACGGATTTAAAAAAAATATCAAATAAATGTTCGGGATATTCGATGCGTTACTGCTTTCGTGATTGCGAGTTGCAGCATCCAAGCTTGAACAACTCCAGGAGAAATAAAAACCAAGTTCGGTTGAGTTATGGTAACGCATGAAATCGTTTGCATACAAAAGATCGCGCACTCATCACATTGTGATGAGTGCGCAAGTATTAATAGCTGCATGTAACCTGCAATCTGGATAATGATCATTGGCCAGTAAAGTTACGTCAGGGTGAGAAAGGTTCAATGGTTAGCTGTCTCAGATTTTAACAGGTGTCTTCTTCAGAAAATTGCTTCGATTCAGAAACCGAAGGTTTTTTGAGTATTTTTCACTTGTTTCACTGGGAATGGAATCTCTTACTTTTTGATATGTTTATGGAAAACAGCACTATAATATTGCAACTCGTACAGCACTATTGCTTGTTTTACACTATAATTTCTGATGATAATTTTTATATCTTAGGAATAACAATATTGTATAGTGAAAATTGTGAATGTATTCTTTTTATATGGAACGTATTCTTTTTTTACGCAAACATTAATTGTAATGACCGTAATTCTACAAATGCTAGACATTTTCAAAAAAATTTAGTTGATAACATTGAATAATGATATTCAGTGACCGTGGAAGGTGTAGTAGAAAATCGTAAAAGGATTCTACTATGTCCGAAATTTTTTTATCGTAGTTGACTTAAGATTCTACTTTTAAGCGCACTTCACAATCGTAAAACGTTTTCTAAGCTCATTGGAATATGAAATGAATCTGCTACCATATAAAAGAATAATTTATTACGTGTACTAAATTGTTTCGTCATGAATAAAATGAAACTTATAATGAAATTTTCCTTCGGATCGAAATATACTCATTCAATTGGAACACTTAAAGTAAAACACTTCTTTAAAAGTAAAACTCATTTAATATCAAAACATACATTTTTTACTACGTGTATCATTTTTGGTACCTAACACTCTGTGATGATCATTTTGGAATGGCGAAATTAAATTTTAATTAAGTCGTATATTCCTTTATCAATTATTCGAAAAAATTTCTCTAAACCAGTCTCAAATTACAAAATAGAGCTTTCTATAAGTAGAATCAGATGAAATATAATAGTTAAGTGTTTTTGCAAAGGACATACTCTGCTCTTCAGACGTTTTTGCTCGTCGGGAAATAATCAAGGAATACGTATGCGGCTAGGGAATAAGGAAGGAGTAAAACAACGCGTGATGACTGAAAGGTGCGGCAGGGAAGTATGGAAATTGTTGGCAGATGGTGCATCAATGCACTCTCGGTTTTAGAAAAATCTTTTCTTTGATGTCCGCAAAGTGCTTTTTTCGCGGCCTTGTTTCGTATGCAGAGCACTTGAGCGAATATACTTGATTTTTAGATTTTAGATACTCACTGATTTCTCTGTACCTCTGATGTCCATGTTTCCTGGAATTATTGGGTTCATAAGAGGTAAGAAGAGTTACGTATAAGGTCTGAATATTTTTATCTTCGTTACAATATTATCTTTGCAACATGTTACTTCATTGAATAAAGATTTAACACGGAAACTACATTTTTTAGCGTATATTTAAGTTAGTATGATTTACATACAACAGCAAAAAAAAGGATCAAACTTTCATTGTGCATCGTTACAAGTTGTCAAGAATAGTCAAATTGAAAGATCGATAACTATAATTAGCAAATCATTGATACGAAGACCTCATACATTTTAAATTCAATTTTTTGATAATTTTTTTTTTTGGATACTAGGCGATGATTAACGCTTTGTTCTCTCTACAAACTTCTTAGATTTGACATGCTTGCCAACTGTGCTTTCTTACTGTGGCACTTGCAGGAAAAACTTTCGAGAGCGATTAAAAAAGAAAAAATTTTTTTTGTCTACGAAGATTGTAAATATTTAAATAGTGAGATTCCTATTTATAAACTTTTTGTTGCTGTCTTGCATTTTTTTAGATACTGAATTCGCTGCATTTTTAATTTAAATTTAAGGTTGTCCTACAGCTAGGGTCGAATAATGAGAATTCAATAAAATTTCACATACATAGCCTTACAAAAGTACTATGGAAAGTTTCAAAAAGATTCTGTCTGCGGAAAAAAAGAGATACTGCATATCTTCGGCGAATTCACGAAATTTAACGCTTGCGCTCGAGAAACGCGGCAACGTCGAACTGTTACTCACGCGCTCGTAGTGTGTGAGTGAAAACCGTTCGCAGTTGGTTATCAATAAGACAGCGAAGGCGATGTTGCCAAGCGTACGCGTACGATTTTCAATTTTTTCCACGATTGATATTGTGGAATATTATTGATTTCCAAGTTTCGCATAATTATTTGATGAATTTACAGCAATATATAGTTATAAAATGATCAAAAATATTACTTACAACAAGAGTTACAAGCCATATGAATTTGCATTGTATAAAGTTTACAGCGAAGTCAAACTCTAATGCTTTAGCATAGGGCGCAATCGTACCACCATGATAAAGCTTAACCTAGCTGCAGGATAACCTTAAAAGGGTTGCACGAATTAAGAATACTTAGTGATGACGATAACTTAGTTGAAGCTGATGATTTTGAGAATAGTTTTTCTTTTTTTTCTTGTTTTTTTTTTCTGAATTCAAAATCTGAAACTAAAATTTAGTTAATGACCTAAAAAATATTGTGTTGTACAATCAGTCAGAAATGTTGTACTTTTTGCTGGTTTTTGATTTCATTTTCCGTTCGACTCCTCAGATAAATTTCATCTTATACCGTAATACTATTTACTTAATCAAAAATCATTTCGTTCTCCTTCTGATCTATATTATTTTCAAATAAAGCCATTTAGTATCCCTAATAGATAATCAAATATTCACGTATGATTCAGTTATATTTTTCTGAATTTC
The DNA here is from genome assembly GCA_028476575.1 of Platygaster robiniae. NCBI lineage: Eukaryota > Metazoa > Arthropoda > Insecta > Hymenoptera > Platygastridae > Platygaster > Platygaster robiniae. Next base: position 36,649,485 of record CM052020.1, read on the forward strand.
CTAGTATATTTAATTGTGATTTTTAATTATTGACGTTGTGAAAGTATATTGCAGATTTCAAAATATTATATGAATTCTAGATAAATACCCTAGCAACATTATTGTCCCAAAACTTTGGCGACACTTTGGGGACCATTGGCGACAGTTTGGCGACGAGCACGGAAGCATAGTTTTTGTCATACGAAACACTAATGCTGATATCGTGATACCATATTTCAGTTAAAAACAGTTACTCTGTTGCATTTTTAGCTGTATTGAAACGAAAAACATTATTTTTTTCTATTTTTCATAATCATTCACATCTCCGATAGCGAACTGTTATTTCGCTTATGATAAATCGAATATTTTCTACATTACCGACTGTCATATTGGCAAAAATAATTTAACAGCAAATTTTCGACTGAGAATTTCCAAGTTCAAAGTTTATCATGCGGGTAAAATAATGATCGATAAATTTTTAATAATTGAAATTCATACGTAATATCAAATTTTCCATGTATTAATTAGCCTTTCTTTCGATAAATTTATTTTTATGATAAAAGACGAGAGTATTTGAAACGTTTTTATAATTTACAATTTCAAATGAAAAAATATTTTTTCACATGATCAAATGATCCAAACCAGTAACGTAGGATTAAATAACAATTTTTTATTGTAATCAAAGAAATCCTCCAATTTCATGAGTTGAAAATTATAGAAACAATTTAAAAAGTAAAATACTGAGTCAGTGATTTGTATGAATTGAATTTTTTTTAATAACTTACCATCAACAATTTCGCAATGTTTCAAATAGTGAAAATCGTTTACGAAAATCACAAATCATATGCACAAAAGGGGACACGAAAGTCCTACCGACATTACCAACGCAAGATAGAACGTCGAAAATAAACAGTACAGATAACTACTACTGATTGTACGGATTTGGAAATTTAGGTTTAATACGTTAAAAAAAATTCTTTCACAATGCTATAACTTCATTGCGACGTGACGATGCCTTTCAATATCATACCATGCTACATTTTTTATCCCTCTTGAAGCTAGAATGTATTTTTCACTGTGTCACCAAACTGTCCCCAAAGTGTCACTAAACGGTCGCCAAACTTTGGCGACACTTTGGGGACCGATATTGCTACGGGTACTGATAGGCAATATATATTTATTTAATGCAGTGTAAGTTTCAGTATTGGCAAACACGAGGTTTCCAGCCCGAAGCAAAACCGAAATCATCTTTGCCAAATTAGACACTTGCACTAATGATTGTAAGTTGAATAAGATATTTTACACCATGAAATCCGCAAAATCGATTAACAGTTGCAATTTTGAGTTAAGAGTAACATAAAAGAATTTTTCATACATAAAACTAGCTGTCACCCGTAGGCTCCGACCGCGGACAACAGCTAGTTGGCGGCGGCTTCGCCGCCACAGCTGTGCCCTATGCTTGCTTCATAGTATTTATTATATTGGATTATTTTTAGATTTTTGCATGATGCTATGTTTTATAAATGCTTTGGTTATACTGTCGATGTTTCTTATGGTCTGATATTTTTGTCAAACTTGCGTAAATAAAAAGACCAAATAATCAAAGTATTCAGAAGTATATTACAAATGATTGAATTGAAAATAAGTAAATGAATTGTGCGTGAAAAAAAAATCATTTCATTATTTTTTTTTTTTTAAGTAAAAGACAATTTTTTTTTTTTTATTAATGATTCGAGTTATGTGGTAGTAGTAATTTTAATTTTTCATTGAAAGTTTTCGTATATTTTATTATTATGACCTAATCAGTGGCTACTCATTTGTGATAGTAGATTATTCAATCCAGTCAGTTACAGCTTGTAATAGCAGAGTTCTCTTACTGATATATATTACTGGATCTAGAATAGATGTGGGGGCCCCGGATAAAGAAGAATTTACTTATGTCGTAAAAAAAATAAATTTCCATTTAAGGTAATGAAATTGCGGTGCAACAGAAAATTAAGAAATTTATCATTGATAAAAGCATAATTAAAGAGCAATATAATGAACGCACCAAATTTGTCCAAGCACATGAAATGAAGGCTTTTACTGTAGACATTTCATACAAATTTATTGTTCATTATTGTCATTTCATAAAAAGTAATAGCTACTTTCATGATTAATGTAGAATGTATGTCGCGCATACATCCTACAAAAATTAACGTGAGAAAATAAATAAATCAAACTAATAATGAAATTTAAAAAAAGAACACTATAAATTCTAAATGTTGAACTGTCAAAAAATTTTATCTAAGGGCTCTGAGAAAAATTGTCCAAGGCCCCTTTATTTGTAGCTACGCTACTGTCTCGGGTCTGCCTAAGTCTGTGATTATCTGATCTGATCAGCTGATAAATATATATATATTTTCAGTGTAAACCAGTGTGAACTATTTATTTTTCATTATGAACAAACGCCAATAAATGAACGATTCGGATAGCTTCTAGTTTCACCACACAATAAAAACAAAGCCGTATACAAAATTTAGTACAGAGTGGTTGCAGCGTGTGGACGGTTTCTTGGAATACCTTAAGGACACTCTCATTTATAGATATAGGTAATAATAATAAATGAACAGGAAACATGGGATAAAAGAGAAAAAAACGTTGCGGTTTTTTTTACAATACAATGATAATAAATTCCTTGCACTTGTATAGTCGAATATACAAATTTTTTCAGTACATTTCACAATTTGAACTTTTTAAAAACTCTTATATCATGTATTTAAAACTGGCAGACATAAAGACATATTTGTACAATTCAACGATTTTTTCTTCAAAATATAGTCTTATTAGGTAAGATTACAATGACATCATCTGAAATCATATTGTAAAACGTACTGCTACCATTGTAAAACGTACTGCTACCTTCAAAAAGTTCCAATTACTTTGTACCGTACATACATCAAGATTATATATATCCTCTGTGTACAACATAATTCTGATTTCACATTTAAAATTTTACATCTTTTACTTTGCCCCATTAAAATGTATTCTTTCAATAATACAATCGAAATAAAATATAAAGATTAAATCTTAACGTTTCAATTTCAGCAAATTGCACTCCTTACCATTTTTTTTGCTCTAACGATTTGTTTTTTCTTTTTTTTTTTTTTTTTTTTTTTTCATTGCATAATGTGAGAAGAAATTTTGAAATCCCTACCTCCCCACCAACCCTTGATTCCCTGTGTTAGTCACAGCCTCGTCAATTTTTTGTTAAATTCCACGAGCCGCGGTGAGATTATCATTCCTTTCGGAATCAAGCGAAAGTGGAATACCGCAGGGACACATGTGCATCATGACTTCGACATATGGCACGACATATCCCTATATACGTGCGGTGTTAAATGACCGTGAAAGCGGAGGAGCTCGAGTCGCACCTGAACCACCGGAGATAGATGAGGCCCTTTTCACACGTGCACCCATTCACTTCTACCCCTTACGCATACTTCCGATCACCGAATCGTAATAAATTCGTAGCTACCCCGCATATGAAACCGCTCGACCCGTGTTTCCGTTGGTTAATTGTGGGGATGTATAAGGTGTTTCACGATTGATTCTAAACTCCGGTGTGCCTTGCAATTTGGCAAACCGACAAATCGTGTTGAAAAAGGGATTTTAGTGGTTAGGGAGAAAGTTTCTGGTAGGTATATAAGTGTACGAAGTTATGCAACGTCAAAAGAATAAATTTAATAATAATATCAACGTTTTAATTACTTGTTCTGTCATTGACATTTCAATCTCAAACGTTTCTTGGCAGTTGTATGAAAAGAATTATGATCATGTGAGTAATTAGAAAATTCAGGTACTAAAGAATTTGCATTACTTAAATGACATGTTGCTATAAGTGTTGCTATTTGAACTTGAGCAATGATAAAAAAAAAAATAAAAATCGAGAAAATTACAAAAATTCGAAAAATTTTCAATCCTAGAGAAGTAAATTCTGAAAAATATAAAAATCAGTACATTCTTCATCTGAATCTGTTGAATTCAACAGATTGTCAGATGTATTCTACAGATTCCCATGTTGAAATTTTTACGATTTAATCTGTAGAAAATTAGCAAATAGGATTTGTAGAACACAACGATTAATCTGGGAAAAACAACAATCTGTTCAATTTGACAGATACAATTATTAAAAGTACAGATTTTTCAGTCAAAATAATAATTACAATCAATTCGGTAGATTCGGATTAGAAGAGTGAACATATCGAAAAGTATTCTGAATAGTTTAAGAGCTAAAGAAGTACTGGAAGAAATAGTTTATTTATGTGCCTTTTTCTCAAAAAGCTGAACAGTTGCTGAAAGTTGATATGTATATCTATATTGAAGTTCTATAGCATCAATTTCTATACATCTGTACACCAATCTGCGGAATTACTAGAAATCTACGATCACCAAAAAAATATCACAAATTTCATGAATACTAAAATATTGCAAGGTGTGCTAGAATTAGATCGAAATTCAAAAACAATATTGCTATAATTCTCTTAAAGATTAAGATATATTAGATATAAAAGCATGAAATTCATTAAATCCTTAGGTATGGAAATTGAAAAAAAACCCTGAAAATTGTAAAAATATAGAAATACCTAGATATTCTATGTCTATGAGAAATACTGAGAATATGCAAAAGAGAAGAAAGTACTGGAAACATGTTTCAGAAATATTTTCTAAGAAATCAATTTGAATACACTAAATCGCTAAGATTTCACGCGAAACAGCACGAGATTATATAAATCTATGAAAATACTAAGAAATTCTATAGATTACATACGATAAGAAAATTCTTGAAATCATGAAAAACTCAAGATCTTCTCAATCTTACTTACTCTTGAATATCGAAAAATTGAAAATGATGAGGTCCTTCAATTGACAAAGAAATCAATAATAGTATCACAAGGCCCTTCAAATGATATGTAGACTAAAGGAAATTCGAAAATAATTTGTGTACCGTAAAAAGAAAAAGCTAAACCAATGTGTCTTTTGAATTATAAAAATCGTATCGCATTATACTTAATACATACAATGAAAAATATGCGGCTCTGAAGTTGTGTAACTTTAGAATCAGAAGATTTTTAAAAAAACCCCTTGTTACTGTGGTGAAAAATAAAAGCTCACCGTTCTTCATGGTCAAGAATATATTAATCAATTATTCAAACTTCATTGTCCTTTTTTTTGTATTCATACATGCGATCTTGAACATCTTTTTGAAACACCCTTCCCTTGAAATAAAATTATTACAGTTCCAAGACCAACCGTTTGCAATCTGAATATGTCATGGGTCGTTGAAAATTCAATAAACACTAATGACACAAAAAATACAAACAATCCTCTCTAATCACCGACAAATCAGCCGTTTATCCTTAAAAGGCGTACCCATTATTTTTTACAATCTCAACGCCATTCAACCCAGTTCTTCCAGAACGTCCTAATCCAATCGCATTCGGCCCGTATTTAGTGCCCGAAAAGGGACTCGGGGTAATCTGTAAAATACACGCATCATTTGTATTCATTTGCGCACGGCTAATAAACTTTGCAGGGCTTACTACGTTTCAATTAAGGATATGCAAATGCATATCCCCTGAAGAAACGTGAATGGAGGCTACCGGAATAAACGTCGAAAATTTACTACGACAATCGTCACCCCTTCACAAAAATGGAGGGGAAAGAGGGTATCCCTGGGTATTTTGACTTTATTTGTTCCGTTTGGATCCACCGAGTAACTACCAACCATGATCTGTATCACCTTGAGAATTGTTCGCTGTTTGAGGGTTTTTTTGTTGGGAGTGAAATGGGATTACAATAAGTTTGCAGATCAAAAGAATGTCAAATGAAGTATAGGTAGCTAAAGTAAAGGTGTATAAGAGTAGAAAAGAAATTCACATACATATATATCACCCTTACTTCCTTTTTTTTAATTTTCAGATCGCATTGGCATTTTCAGAGTGTAAAAAAATCTTTCTTGATTACGTTATTTGGGCAATTATAAATAATTTTATTATCAACAAGCCTATGTTTTAATGGATATAGGAGAACTCTTAGAAATTAAATTTTGATTTGTGATACATGATGAGAATAAATACACTGAAAAAATTGCTGGCACTATTTGCAACGCGAAACCTATTTAATTGTGATTTCGAATTGAATAATAAGAATGTGGTGGGCTCTCATACTTTTTGTGTTAGTGTGAGGATCTATTTATACGGAAAAAACGAGCTCAATCAGTAAAGCACTTTTTTAATGTTAACCAGGTGCGTAGGCAGATAGGGGCTTCGGGGGTTCAAACCCCTCACGAAATTCTGATAAAACCAATCAATATATCATGGAAAATAAAATTATAAAAGTTACATCGATAAACAATGAAAATATAAGTTACAAAAAAATGCACGAAAACGTTGGCAGTATATTTTTAATAAAAAAGTAGAAAATATCAAAACGTAGGATGAAGTAGTAATATGAATCTGAAAAATTGTTGCAACCCAGTGAAGAATCAAGAATTATAAAAATCTATGAAAACGCTAAAAATTTACAAAAGTCTAAATCTTAGATCATCAAACTCTTGAAATATTTATAAAATCCGATAAAATCCATACATGTAAAAGCATTAAAAATCTTTCGATTCATACAAACTCTACGAGAATAATGAAATTAATTGAACTATATTATATAACTGTTTTCTGAAAAATCTCGACAAATGCCTCTACGATTTATACATCTTGGAATTCTAAAGCACTAAATTCTAAATATACTATAAATCTATGAAAATTCTAGAAAACGCAAAAAATCCTTTCAAATATTTCAAGTATACAGAAAAAGATGATAGATTTAAAAGATTAAAAATCAATATAAATGTGAATGTATCATTCATTCTTGGAATCACTAATAATAGATCGATATTCGCATTATAAAGCATCGAGTTTTTTAAATCTCTGTAGCAATCTAAAAAAAATATAAGGAATCTATTAAAATACTTGAAAATCCTCTAGTTTTTCGTATATTATACTAAATAAATGTCAAAGATAGGTTGACTAGTTTACTAGCTTGATAATTTACTTGTTCACTAGTTTACTAGCTAACTAGTTAACTAGGTTACTTGTTTACAAGTTTACTAGTTTACTTGCCTTACTAGTTTACTAGTTTACTTACTTACATGTTAACGTGGTTACTAGTTTTCTCGTTCACTAGCTTATTAGTTAACTAGCTTACTCGCTTATTAGATCACTAGATAACTAGCTTATTAGTTTTTATTTGACCGGCTCACTAATTAACTAGCTTTCTAGCTTACTAGCTAGCTAGTTCGCCAGTTTACTATGACAAATTTGACAATTTTACTAGTTTACTAAATAACTAATTTACTTGTCAACAAGATTGCTAATTCACTATTCTACTTTTTCACTTGTTTACTATTATACTTTTTTACGTTTTCAGTGGTTTTATAGTTTACTAGCTTACTTTTTCACTAGTTTAGTAGTGGAATAGCTTACTAGTTTGCTAGTTTAATCGTTTTCTGACTTACTAGTTTACTAGCTTACAAGTTTACTAGATTACCAGTTTACTTGCTTACCAGTCGAATAGTTTACTAGCTTACTAGTTTACTGGATATCTTTCAATACATACGAAACATGTAGTAATAATTTTCTTAGAAATTTATAAATCTTTCTGTCCTGGTACATAACTATTATAATAAAACTGTAATTATGTATGTATAATGTCAGAAATTCTTCTAGAAATTCATATGGAGAACAGTAAAAATATATCGAATTCAATTGGTACAATTAACACAAACATATTTGTGATTGTAGAAATATTGAAAAATTAAGAATAAAAGTATTTAAAATCTTCATAAAAGAAACTGTCGTTTGAAAAATCAATTCAAATTCTCAAAATCATTAGAAGTGTCAATACTATAGCATCAATTTCAAAAAATTTATTGCGCGATCTATAAAAATATTAGAAACATATACCCGGAAATAATACTTGATTTGATGAAGAATATACCATACGAAAAGATTCTAAATTTATGCAGTACCTTTTATCTGTTTGGTTAAAATCTACTCAAAAATCAAATCAAATGTATAAATTTTTGAGCATTTTGATTCTTAGAGCATCGAATTTTAGAAAGCCTCATAGAAACTCATACAAGTCAATATCAGATAATCCTTCAAGTCGTATAAATACAAAAAGTATTAGTGAAAAAAATCGAAACCTCAGTTACTAACTAAAGATCACATAAATCGAATTCCATTATTTACGAACATGAAAAATGTGTAACTCTGGATTCCAAAAGTTGTAAAACTTTCAAATTTCGAAATGTAAAATATTTCTAAATCGCTCTCTTGTAATGATCTTTTCGAAGAATGAAAATTATGAAATCTCGGAAGAAAAACATTTTTCAGAAAAACTCCCCTGAAAATTTTTTCTGCCTACGCTCATGATGGCGACTAAAAGTTAATCTCTTCTCGACGCCCATTTCTCCTCAACTCACCCTACTATTTGACGTATTTGATTTGAAGGAGTTTCATTTTAAAATGATGCTCGTGAAGAATTGAAAAGCTTATATTTGAGAGCTCAGAGAATATATAAATTGTATCATATACTATACAGATGTGCAGCATACAAATTTTTTGCAAAAATAATCTTTTTAAAGTGCAGTTTTTAATCCAAGTCAAGGAAGCTCGTACTCATTCTAATACCCATGCACACTTATATTAAAAAGAGATCTAAACAATACCCATCTGAATTTAAACACTCACCGTACGTCTCACGTATCCCCAGCTTACCATAAAGTTTCCAACGTTCACATCGAGAACCGCCCAGTGGACGGTTACTTATCCGAGCACTTTCGAGTACCGCAAGTGGCCATTTGTTTGCGCAGCAGGGGGAAGTGCGCAGGTCATGAAGGTTGTCATTCGATGGGTGAAGGATTGTGATGCATGGCCGGTGTTGATGTATGGCGTATCATTGTTTCAGTGTTTCATGTGAAATCATGCATGATTTCACGCATGATTACGGTCACAAGATCGATGGGAATCGCTTGAGCATCGCGAGGGGCTTGTATGTTAAGTTACGAAGAGCATTTTTGTAGTTAGTGAATTACATCAACTCAGCCTCTCCAGTTTAATAGGTCAGGGCGTTAATCGTGGGACATTCGGTGTTTTGAGATAATAAATGGTAGAACTAAGGGCATTACGTGGGATATTTTTGAAAATTCACACGTATGAATATAGTGCGATATTACATATCGTATCGTTAAGAGAAACGTCAGTTATTGAGTCATATTAACGTGGCTCATTCGCCGTCTTTTTGCGAAAATTTCCTACTTCATCAGGAATTCTGATAAAAGTGGATAATACACTAATTTCCCCACCCCCCTCTTCTCCTCCTAATGGTGAACGAGTTATGTCAATTTTTGTGTAGCAACGAGTTACATGTTCTTATAAATGTGGAACTAAAAATTTCAAGTTTTTTTTAACGATGTGACAAAGCTCACAATTTGAAATCGTGGACTGAATCTAAAGTTTTCAGTTATGAGATTTATTGGAAATCTCCTAACTTCTTCAAAGAAACGAAGTGAGTGGATTTCCAAATATTTTCATTTTTTTTTCAGCTATAAAAAATCTTATGCAGCCACAAAAACTTATAAAAAATGTATTTTACAGTTCAATGTATGTACTGAATTACTTTCCAGAAACCAATGAAAATCCTAAAACTAAAAAAAACTTGGAAGATTTTTAAGTAAATCATAAAAAAAATTTCCAATCTGTACTGATTCAATTTCATTTTATTCATATCCAATGACCAAATATTTAAATCATAAGAAATAACATATAATAGATACCGAGAAACTAATGCAGATTTATTAATATTAACATGTGAAAAGTCAGTTACTCATAATAAAAGTAAAAGAAAATTTAGAAAAAGTAACCAATTATAAATATGTAACTATTGAACCTTAAAAAAAATATAAAAAATAACTCAGTGAGTTTACAATATGTTACAAATAAACAGTTCAAATTGTAAATAAATTATGAGTTTAATAAATATTTGAAATTTTTAAGTCAGTACGAATTTATTTTATTATCCTTCTCTGGAATAAAAAAACAATATATAAAATATTTATTGTCCGCTCCTTTAATTTTCATAATTACCAAATTTTTCTTCACAACGATCACTTATGGAGCCAATTTTTAATAAAAACATAATAGTTTTACCTTACATAGAAAAGGGTCAAAAGAAAATTGAAAAATCTTAAATAAGGAAAATTTTCAAGTTTTATATAAAAGTGGTAACAAATTAAATATGAATATTATCAAGAGAGGAAAAGATAAATTAGAAAGTTTAGATCAACAGGGTGTTGTTTACAGGATTGATTGTAAGGATTGTCAATTTTCAAATGTGGGACAGAAAAAAGGTGTTTAAAAACAAGAATTACGGAACATGAGAGTAATGTAAGGAATTTGACGAAAAATCACTCAGTCTTAACTAAACACAGGATTCAAAAAAATCATGAGTTTAAATAGGATGATGTAAAAGTTCTGGACAAGGAAAGTAATTACAGGAAAGGAATGGTCTCAGAAAGGATTTTTATTAAGGGAACGAAGAATACATTGAATAAGCAAGAGGATACAATGTTATTGAGTTCAGTTTACGATGAATACATAGATGACGTGGTTTGATTATCAGTTCGTTCTCTTCAAAAATTTAAAGAAAATCAAGAAGTTTGTCATTGCTCAGTTGTGTGTTGTATGACGAGGATGGTTCCATGAATTAAAAGATCGAAAATGTTAACTAATTTTTAAAGGAAAAAAAAAATTTTTTTTAGACCGATTGTAATTCGACGATGTTTTTAATAACAAAAATGTAAGTAACAATAGAAATCTTGGAATTCTCTAAAGAACTGATTATAATACTCGTAATTGTAATGAATAAACTGGTAGTTCCTGACAAAGGCAAAAGAATGGGACCATCTAAGCTTTTGATTGATTGTTAGTTCGACGATGTTTTTAAGAATTTAAGTAACAGTATAAATCTTAAAGTGTCACTAAAAATAATTGTCATAATTGTAATGAATAATTTTTTAGTTCCTGATGAGGGCAGCATATATGCCGAAAGCTAGATAAAATTGTTGTTTTTGAAAATTGGCTCCATAAGTGATCGTTGTGAAAAAAAATTTGGTCAATAAAAAAATATATAAAATTTGAAACTCTTAACATCGAATTCTATCAATCTATAACGAAATCCATAATAATACCAAAAAGTCTCTAAAATAGTATGAATTTCAGAAAAATTTGCAATATAGTATGAGCTAAAGAAATTCACGAAGTTATCATGCTATCTAAATAATTTATTCAGATACCAAATATCTACTGAACTTTCAGTTCCAGAGCATTATGTTTGAAAAATCTAAATAGAAATGTGTGCAAAAACTTTTACACACATTGCTATTGTTGTTGAAAATCGTTAAATTCCTGAAAAGTGAGAAAAATGCGAAAAATCAATTAAAATATTAAATATCCGACGATAACGTTCCTTTGAAAATTATTAAAAAATCTATGAATACTGAAACTTGAAATTCTAAAGCAGCCTATTCTGAAAATCTGTATAAAATTCTATGTAGAAGTATTTCTCAAATTAATATAATGAAATGAATAATGAAAACGCAAAAAAAAAAAACTAAATGTATCGGGTATTCATACACTTTTAGAAATCTTCAAAGACGCTGTATTCTTTCATATTTTTAAAATTACTACAAATAAATAATAGATTTCTCAAGTCAGAAGGATAAAATATTATAAATCCACATAGTGATTTATAAAAATATAAGGAATCTGAAAGATTAATAGTAAATACAACTCGACCTTATGAGTTTTACTTATTACAAAAGTAAATGATAGTACAAGAAAGCTTTCGAGCAGAAGGATTCGATATTAATATGATTTTCTTTAAAATTTCTACGAAAACTGAAGAAGCATGGAATTTTTTTATCAAAAAGCATTTAACTCTGCAAATCTATAAAGGTATCGATACAAATATGGAAAAGTATTCAAAATATATAAAAGTTTTCAGATTTTCAAAATTTCAGATTCTAAGGCATCAATCATAAGTTTATAATGCAACGGAAAGAAATACTAACAAAAAACCTAAAAAATTTATGAAAACATCATGGATGGTTTGAAATATGAGAGAATCTATGGATACATGGTATAGATTTAATCCTTAACACTCATATTACCACACTTTCTTGAAAAAACACTTAAATATCGAAAAACCTTTAGAACCTATAAATTTACAGCGTCAGATTCTCTAAATTGATGTAGGAGATCATTAAAATGCCAGGAAACCTTCTGACCTATAAAAATATTGCAAAATAAAATTCAAAGCACGGTTCATTTTTTGAGGCCAAATATCTTTTGAAATACTGTTTCTGGGAAAATATAGTGTAACATACAGAAAATAAAAAAAAAACTTTAAATTCTGTGACATGTTTTTCGAAAAATTGATATGGAAAACTATAAAAGCCCCAGAAAAAAGCCATAATATCTTACAAAATTATGTTGATAATAAAAGTATAAAAATCCTCTAAATACCAACAGTTTGTAAAATAATCAAAATATTTGTTAATGTATTTCTTTGAAAAATCTATGAAAAAACTAGAAATAATTTCATTATTTATCTTATATAATTGAGAACAAGAAATATATAAAACGTCAGAAAGACGATACAATCTTAAAAATCGCTGATTTACCTAAAATGCAAATACTCGAATATGTTTTTCATTAGATTTTGGGTTTGGGTATAGAAGAAGATACATTTAAAAAAATTGAATACCGAAGCTTGCAAGTCGACATCTATTTTTAAGATGGTTAGGTTTCGTTGATATAAATCCATAAATAGAAATGTCTACTGACTTTTTCGTTCATTGCGAGTATTGCGACGATTCTGCAAGCGAGCCATGATTGACAAACCAAACATATCCTGGCCTAACCAATTTTATACTCTCCAGACTCCAAAAAGTTGTTGGTATTACTAGCCTGTAAGAGAATTCTTTCTCGACCAGGAAAAAATGGCTCTCTCGAAATTAGGGGCTCGTGAGGGATGAGGTCCTGTAACATGTGTAAGGCTTCATCAAGCTCGTATACACTCGAGTGTTGTTAATTATTCGTCCCCACGTTGTGAGGCGTTATCACGAGAACGAAACGCAGGTGCCACGCTCGTGGTTCCAGTTAATTTGAAACGTTTTCTCGGGAAGCTCGATGCTAATCTCATAGGCAAAAGTGCAAAGGAGTTGTCGGGGGCGGGTATTCGTGCATTTACGTACGTGTGTGAAACGCGGAGAATTATTAAGCGTCGTCGACGTAGCCGTCTCGACACGCTATCCGGTAGACCGCCAAGTGGGACGTTCTAAAATCTAGCTTGAAATACTCCTAGTACTCTGCTTGATTGCTTAATATGGAAACATGCATTTATGGCTATGCCCATAACCACTTGTTCAAAGGTAAATGTTATGGGTGCGATGGGTGAAATGGCTCTTCGGGGCTTTATAAAACCGTCAATCAGGTTATTAATTCCGGGTCTTAATGAACTGATGGGATGCCCAGGGTCGGTATGATGAGATGTTTTGGTTGAAAATATTGAAAGAGAACTTTGTGTGATGAAATGAAGTGCTTAAGAGATTCTAAAGGTACGGGAATTATAGGTTGATGAGTGTTTTTAGGGGATGTGAACTGGAGTACCGAAATTCAATAAATTCTAGTAATTTGAATTGAGTTATTTCTGTTCTAAGGGATCTGAAAAAAAACCATCGTTGATGATGAACGTGATAGACAACATGAGAAGGAAATTCTAATATGTTTTTGTTGTTTATATGCATTGCTGTGCATTTATGTGGCATTAAATGAATGTATGAAAAAATGTTTAGTTTTTGGCGTGTTGAAGTTCGATGAATAGTCAATTTTCTATGGTTTTTTTTATCTATCGTTGTATTTTGAAGCTATAGATATTATATGAACTCTTATTGAGGCTACGTTCTGTTCATATTGTTATTACTGATGTATCCATCCTCGTAAACATTTTTGTAACTTCGTTTATTTTTTGGTTTCTCATGATTGTTTGTAGTTTGCTGTATTTTAGTATGAAATTTGTGACTTCTTTAAGGGGTTATATACACTTGCGCTCCAAAAGTAAAGGGCGTTTTCATGATTTTTTTGTAGAAAAACAAAACAATTTTTTTTAAAAAAACTCAAAGACAATGTATGTATTTATGCCACAAGGTATTTCATAATTTTTTTCAGAAAACAATTTTCGTAATTAAAGTCGTAGCGACCATTGTGCCAAAACACAATTTTTCTGACACCGCATGCGGTGAGCATGATGAATAAAGAACCGTTCATCTGTAATGAAAAAACAAAAAAAAAGATCTAGTTTATACCTATACGCTCTGCATGAAGAAAGGATTTTGCTAAATTAATATTTTTACAAAAATAGAGGTCATTTTCCTAAAATTTTTGGTTTTTTAACGTCTGAAATTTCGGCTTTTGCAGCAAGAAAAAAAAGTTTTGCATAAAATTAAAAATCCTTCGTTCACGCACGGGCTATTCTTCTACTATATAAAAGAGAAAAGCCAAAACTTTGACCAGGGTACATATCCACACTTCGCGTTCGATCGTCATGAAATTTCGCACACATATGGGGCGTTTCACGCCAGATCGGCCACGATAAATGGGTCATGTTTCCGATATTCTTGAAATTTAGATCTGAATTTTCTTCTTGAATAATCTTGAAAGATCGATAGAGGAGCCTGAATGATGATCAACTGTAAAAATTTGGTAAATTTCGGTCCACTATCACGGCCTCCACAGAATATTGAAAATTTGCTTAACTTTTCCGGATTTTTTAAAAATCAAATCAACAGTCTCAAAATTCTGAAATGATGCATCATGAATGCATGTGACAGTGGCCTTTGAGAACATAATTTTTTTAGAAACATAACCTCAAAAATGGATAAAGTGAAGAACAAGTTTGTAACAAAATTGGATTTTTTTCAAATTACCCAATCTTCGAAAATTATCGAAAAAACTCTCATTTATACCCTCAAAGTCCACGCAAATTTTGGTGGTTTAACTTTGATGATATCTCAAAAATTGCACGAGTTATGAATTTTATAGTACAGTGTCGCGCGTGAATTTTTTACGGAACTAATATGAATTTTTGCAAGTCAAAGTTAAGAAGTAATCATGAACGTTTTATTACTAATTTATCTCTACCACTTCTCATAAAAATGAATGGAAAAGAACACATTGTAAAAAAGTATTCCTTCTTAGTCTCATGTGTTACGATTAAGTCGCATACTCGTAGCTTGGAACAATTCTCAAAGAAACGGAAAATTTTCAAAAATATGAAAATATAACAATGCTTTTCTACATTTGAAATTGTTTGTTGTACAGCAACATTTTTTTTTTGTAAATAAAAAAACGAATACATAACAAACTTTTCATAAATTCGAAAATTCTTATACATTAAGCGTGAGTATACTGAGAAAAAAACGTTGCAAGAATCTATTTAGCAAATGCGACAGTCATAAGTTTTATCATGTTTTCATGAATTCAGAAAAATTAGTTGTATCTGTTTTCTTTTACTTCATCAGAGAGTTATTTTTTGAATTCTCTAATATTTGTTGTATTCATTTTCAATAATTGTCTCTGAAGACGTGTGGAAGTTACGAAAATTTACGGAATCACACAAAAAAACAAGTTTGAAATAGTGATAGTGAGAGCTTCACTCAGGATGGTTTTCTTTGTCCATCAAATTCACGATGTGATTTCCTGTGAAAACAGAAATTATTATACTACTATCTTTTTAATATTTTTCTCAAGTACAACTAATTATTTATTTGCGTCTTGTAATTTTCAATGTTTTCAAAATGAAAAGAGACAAGAGAAAATCATGAAAATATTGAACACATTTAGAAATTAGAATTCACTTACTTGTGAGACGATAATTTCATCTAACTCAATAAGTACATTAAAGTATATTGAATTGTATTAAAAGATTTTTTTTATATGCTTACCTGATGCCATGCATTTTATATTTTTATGGATGGGACCAGGCACAAACAATGTGTTCTCCGTCTGAGCCATCTAAAAAACAATGCTGTAGCCTCAGAGGGCGCAAATTGCTGGAGCTAACTTTCATATCATCATTTTCATCGGAGAATTTCTAGAGGAAATATTGTTTTAATTCAGGAAAATAAAAGTTCTTTGATATATTATTACAAAGTCGTACACGTTCCTGACGAATTATTCGTTTCTAGTGCATGAATCGGCGCGAGACCAATTAAAATAAAAAACTTTTAGTACGATGAGTTCTTTGCTATTCATTTTTATGAAAAGTGGTAGAGATAAATTATTTAGTTAAAATGATTTCATGATACCCTCTAAACTTCGACTCGCGAAAATTCATATTGGTTCCGTAAGAAATTCGCGCGCACCACTGCACTTTAAAATTCATAACTCGTACAATTTTCGAGGTATCATCAAAATTAAACCACTAAAATTTGTGTGAACTTAAGAGCTATAAATGAGAATTTTTGAAAATTTTCGAAGATGGGGTAGTTAGAAAAAAATTCGATTTTGTTACAAATGTGTTTTTCTTTCAATCCATTTTTGAGGTTATGTTTCTAAAAAAATTATGTTCTCAAAGGCCACTGTCACATGCATTCATGATGCATCATTTCAGAATTTTGAGGCTGTTTGTTGATTTGATTTTTGAATAATCCGGAAAAGTTAAGCGAATTTTTCAATATTCTGTGAAGGCCGTAATAGTGGACCGAAATTTACCAAATTTCTACAGTTAATCATTATTCAGGCTCCTCTATCGATCTTCCAAATTTCAAGAATATCGGAAACATGACCCGCTGATCGTGGCCGATCTGGCGTGAAACGCCCCATATTATGCATGCTCCCGGATGTGTCGACGTGATATTCATTAGTCATAATATATTTTGCATTATTTTTTTATAATAATTAATCAAAGTTTCCAAGTGGAATACATTAAGCAATATGGCGGACGGTATGTATTGACAAGTACACTATCGATATATCGATTTTTGTTCAGGTACTCTATCGATTGTCCGTGATTTGTAAGATTTAAACAAATGTACAGAGCAACAGAGATACATAACATAGGTAACATAATTTTATTAGTTCTAAAATCATTATCAATGATTATTTATAATTGGCAATTGATCATTAATTGATAATCTATTGAAGATTGATCATTGTTAAAAAAAAAGTGCAATTGTGTAGTGAAATTCCGTTGAAATTAAAATTTGAGACTGCCAGCAGTGAGTAAAAATCTTTCATTCACGTAGAGGCTATTGTAGTTATAAACAAGCTTCAAAAAATCCAGACTGTTCGGATAAATGGTTTTCGAGAAACTGTGCTCACTGCGAAAAAACATCCGATTTCGGCACAATTGCTGTAGTGCACCCAATCATGTAAATTTCATTCTGAAAAAATTTGTATAATACCTTCTGACATTGATAAATAAATAGGCAATAAGTTCTCCAAAAAATATTATGTTGTTTTTCAAAAAACAAAAATTGTGAAACTCATTTTCTTACCTCGAGAATAAGTGTATATACTCGTAACCTCTTAAAGTATTTGTGGATTGTTCAGTAACATCAAGTAGATTCATAAATTTTCACAATTACCCTAAATTCTTTGAAGTTTGCTATAATATTAGGCAGAATAATAAAATGATTTAAGTATATTTGAAAGTTGTGGTCGCGTTTTTTAGACACTTTTTACAATTTCTCCATACACTTCAGTACTTCTACGTAGTTGAATGTTTTTTCAGGTTTTTTTCGTTCAAGTTCCTAGTCTCTTGATATGTATTTTTCATTTCTCATTGTCTTCAAATTTTTACAATAGGCTGAATTAGTTTCTTACCATATTTATGTTTTTTCAACTTTTTATAATTTTTTTTGAATCATTTTTCAACTTAATACGTTGCCACAGGTGTTTGTAGTTCTCCATAATTATCTTTTTTTTTAATTCAAAGAATTGAAATAAATAGCTTTTATCTCACCTATTATATTCCGTAATTTCTTGAAATTTCTTCTGCTTTCTGTCCGTCCATTGTTTATTAGTGATTCATGTACCTTCAGGGTTTATTCAAATACATTTAATTTTTTTCAACGTGATGTCTGCATACTTTTTACGGTATTTTTACGATTTAGTTTATCGTAGATTTGATTTTACTATGCTGCTACTTTCACACTAAATGTTCTATACTAATTCAAATGTTACCTTGTATTTTAAGAATTTAGTAGTTTTTTGTAGTCTTGCGTTGTATATTTCGAAAAATTCCTTGTTGTTGACTGTCTTTTTCAGAGTATTAAAGATTTTGATCCTTTTTAAATAGGTTTCTATCGTTCTTTCTATTTTAAATTGTTTTTAGCTTCCAGTACATTGATTGTTTTACTACATATTTTCTGTTTCTTTTTCCTGAATGATTCGATAAGTTTTCGTAATTTTCGCAATTTTTTTCCATTCTCATACATATTTCAGTTGATATTTACATTTTGAATTTCTCTATCTGCTATAATAAAAAAGATATTAAACTATTTCTAATACTACAATAATAATAAATAATGAATTGTCGTTTTTACCGTACGAATAGCTTTATAAAGTTACTGAATTATCTTCCTGTTTCTTTGAGTAATTTTGAATTTTTCGATCAAGTTATAATTTTCTATCTTTTCTTTGCACAAATTATAATTGAATTTTTTCTAGCTTTTGCACTTCATTTCAGCATTTTTCAGTTTTACTATGTGTACCTTAAGCATTTTTGAAGATATACTTTAATTTTTGTGATAAATATATTTCGTTGCGTAGTTTCGAAATTATCTTGTAACATTGTGTGTTTAAAATACATAGTTTTTTTCGCTCATCTCATTTTTTTTTTATTGTTAGATTCTTACGGTGTGTTCCTGTGTTTTGAAAGTTTTTAGTTTTTTAATTTTTTTCATGCTTTTTTTTTTTTCGTTTTCGTCGTATTTGGTAATTTATTATATTTCTATCAGATATTTTACATTTATTCGAAAAATGTTTGGCCTTCGAAAATATCAAAAAATGCTATGTAATTTGGCTGGTATCCAAAGTTTGTAGAAGTTAATTCTATTATTTTTAGTCCTGGTGCCCTACGCAAAATATCCTGCAGTTGAACATTCAATTTATCATTTTCGAACATTCGGTGTAAAAAGATCTGTTTTTGTTTCTTACTCTTTGCAATAAAATTTACAGCACGTCATTCCTTGATAAATATGGTTCTTTTTTTTAGATCTGATTATGTTTCAATTTGCCCTACTGTAGTTTTTCGTATTTAGCTGAACCTTTATGTGTTTTCTTACAGTTTGTCACAAGCTTTTGTACCTTTCGGATTAATAAAATTCTGAATGAGTTTTTCACGAACTTGTTCAATTATTTTCCGTGTCTTATAAATTTCACATAATACTTCATTTTTTTTAATTAAATTTTTAATAAATTATTGAATATTCATATATTTTTTGAAGTCGTCTTTTGAAAAAAAATTTTTAGCATCGTTTATTCTTGTTTTATTCAACACGTACAGTTTTTCATACCTCATTGGATTTACATGTTACTTTCAGTTTGTCATACAATTTTTCTTTATTATTGACAAAATTTATAAATCATTGTTTTTATACCGTTTTTGCAAGTGATAGTTGATTGCTTATTTCTCTATAGTTAAACACATTGCTGGAAACATATTTCATTTCTTGATAATCTTTTAATAAAAATCTGTATTTTTCTGTTATTTTATAAAAAATTTGCTTTAATTTCACTTTAATTGTTGTACACCGTTTATTTGTTATAATTTTGAATTTTTTACTGTTTTCCTATAAATTCTTATTACTTTTATTATATGCTGTAATTTACGAGGGACTTCAAGCGCTTGTAAGGTTTTTTCTTCTCACAAATATAAATAAATGAAAATAATATATCTCTATTCTCTGACATAGTTACTTCACATGATATAATTATATGGATTACTACAACTTCAAGATAACATTCCTTCACAAAGAATCTCGTTTGGATTCAAGATGCTCTCCTCTTCGGATATAACATTCTTATCATTTAATCATACTTATATTGTCTGAAATTCACTGCGCCTGAGAATACGTCGTTTCCTTGCAGAGACATCTAAATCCTAACTCTAAACTCCGAACGATGGCATAACAGCGATATGAAAAGCGGCCTCGGTTGATGTTTCAATTTCACGGGGAAATCGTAAAAGTTTCGTCGTTTTATGACGAAGGAAGACAATATAATAAAAGTATACAATTATGTCGAACTTGCTCGGCCGCTTATGTCCCCTCAGCATACGCAATTATTCAAACGTTCGTCACACGAGACGGCAGCAAGGATTCTTCACGAATATATTCACTGAGCTTTATAGCACGCCCGCGAATCACGATAAGATACGGCTGTTAAAGTACGTACTCCCTTAGTTGGAAGGCACGATCCTCTGCGTGTAACCTTTTTCATTCACCACACCCTGAGAAATAATTCACCTAATATACGGGATTCGCGTTATTTACGAATTGATGGTGTGTTTACGAGTGCACTGGCGATGGTAAAGTTCACTTGAATGTGATTAACATGGATGTCACCCATGAATGATTTCGATAACGGAAGGCTCAGTTTTTTTTCTCTTTCCTTTCCGGGAATTGGAGTAATGGTGTCCTATCATTTGCATTACTAGGTATTTAAGCAATTTTGTAGAATTCTCTAGTTTTTTACATTTTTATGGTTTTGTACATGGTTTTCTAGAATTCGACCGATTTTCTTTATATTTTGAAGTGAAACTCGTATGCTCTTGTTCGGACGCTCGGTTGGGTGTGAAGCGAAAAACCCGAGACCAGGGTTCCCAGTAAAAATGGTGTTCAGCCGGCCATCTGCATGACGAATTATAGCCAAACTCGCCAACTTAACTCTCACCACATCAAATTTCTCCCGCGAAGCTAAAAAAAACGAAGTACACACATATGTTCAATTTTTTTCAATTCAGACCTCAGATTCACGATCAGCGGCCTAGAAAACAATGGAAAGCATACGTATCTTAGTAAATATATTTTTATCATAATTTGTTAAAACAAATAGTTTCAACAAATTAATTCACAAAATTCAACTCATGAATCATCATATTCATGATCAGCGGCCCAGATAACCATGGAAACCATATGCATTTTGGTTATAATGATATTTTCATAATTTGTTGACATGTATAGTTCAAATAAATTCATTATGTGAACTCGACCTAAGATTCATAATTATCGGCTCAGGTAACAATGGAAAGCATGTGAATCTTTTTTTTAAAATATTTTGACATGAATATTTTGAACAATATAATTTTTTATAATAATCATTCATTATTAAAATGAGTTTACTTTTGAAGTATAACCTTGAAAATTCAGAAATGCACATCATTGAGCAAAAGTTCTTCGTCTCCGGTCATAGCTATAATGCTTGTGATTGGTCTTTCGGTTTGATTGAAAAAAAAGAAAATCGCATGAAGATATCGAAACACCAGAAGATTGGATCGCAGTTGTCATTAACTCGCGAAAAAAAAAACTTAAATTCATTGTTACAGAAATGAAAAAAGAACTCTTTGTCACATTACGTGATTTGCTGGAAAAAAAGATTACTAACAGGAAAGTCGATGAAGCGAAAGTGAAAATTAGTTGGTTGAACGCCCGAAAACTTTTGTAGATCCG
This sequence comes from Platygaster robiniae, assembly GCA_028476575.1. Classification (NCBI taxonomy): domain Eukaryota; kingdom Metazoa; phylum Arthropoda; class Insecta; order Hymenoptera; family Platygastridae; genus Platygaster; species Platygaster robiniae. The sequence continues at coordinate 36,671,296 of CM052020.1, forward strand.
AAATGAACCTTTTCGTACTGCCATCACAAACAGCCAAAAGAATGGGCAAAATTTGTCAATCAAAAAAAAAGGCACACCTGAAAATTTTGCTGGTACAATGTTGTTTTGTATTTATCCTGATGGTAGGGCTATAACGAAAGCCAAGTAAACCGATCTTCAATTTTTGAAAGCTTAAGTCAGCGCTGACAATAACCAATTTTATGACAATCTGAAGTAAAACTCGAAAGCAAGATATAATGGTTTGGGGAGTGGTATCAGTGATGATAGCGACGCAGAATGATGTACACCCAGTCTCAGTGATTCGTTTTTTATTTGCCTGATTCCCCTAGATTTAACGAAAGAAATATAGGGAAAGCAGGCAAATAGAGAAACGAATCATTGAGACTGGGTGTACGTGTAGATGATTGCGAATTGTATGAATAGTTTAATCGTATGGCACACAAAGAGTTATTTCATCATGTAATGAAAATTTTATTGCAATAAATAAGAATATCTGTTCAATTATTTCAAAGAATTTATTGCATTGTTCCAAATGCGCAATTTCAACTAGTTTAACATTTAAATGTCGTATAAATTTTTTTTTTTTTTTTTCGAAATTTGTTGAAACAGATTAAAGTTTTCGAATTCGGCCTTAAATTCATAGTCAGCGGCTGAGATAACCAAGGAAAATAGATGCATCTTAGTAAATTCGTTTTTGTTCATAATTTGTTGAAACCAATAGTTGTACAACTGAATTTTTCAAATCCGACCTCAGAATCACGATCAGCGGCCTAGATAACCGTGGAATAAATATGCAACTTAACAAATTCTATTTTGTTTATAATGTGTTGAAGCATAGTTCAAACTAATAAATTCTGAAAATTCGATTTTCATGAGCTTAACTATTAATTCATTTCCCCAATCTGCTCTTTCGCACCTTTCGCAGGCACTTTTCCGACCATTGTTTTCCATCGGACATTCTCGATCTCAACTCTTCCACTAACTTTCCTGTTCTTCACTTTTCCACGCACGTTTTTGATCATCATTTTACGCCGTGACATTTTTTTCGGTACTTGACCTTAAACTTTTTTGATCTGCTGTTTTCCTCTCAGGCTCTCATATAGCTTGTAAACAAAAAATTGTTGAAATATAGTCGAGGTGGGGCGTTCAAAAATTTCATAATTTAGTAAGTAAAAAAAAACAATATAAATAAATATTATTGAGCAATAATACATGCACTTAAAAATTTTACTTTGTTTTCGTATGAATCATAGCAACGTTTTTGCATTTTTATTATTTCAGCAACTTCAAATGATTAGGAAGATGTGTCAACTTCGAGCATAAACAATTTGGAAACGTGTGAAGCACAACTTAATGAGGTAGACTTGAAATAAAATTAATTTACTTTTCGTACTTCGAACCATTCATTGTTCTCAAACAAATGAAAATAAAAATATTCTGCCTCATCATCAATTATTTTTTATCTAAACCTCAAACCTGAAACTCATTCAATATAAAGTCTTACCTATCTAAAATACATTTTAAATGTAATAAAATTTTCTTAGTGAAACAATCCTTTAATGTGTGTAGAAAACAGACCCCTACTGGAAAAGATCTATTGAAAACCATTCATGAATGATTCAATGGTTCCAATCGTTTATTTATTTAGGGTAAAACACTCTTGATGAACATTGACAAAAGGTTCCAGGTTTCGAAACAACATGAGTGGGCAAACCAACCATTGACCAATAGGTATTTTTATCTGACCGATGTATGTTAGACATTTCTCTGCGTCGCCATCACCACCATTTTATCCAGAAGCGTTGCTTCGTAGGGACGAAAAATATCCGCCAGATATTTTGTCCGGATATCCACTTACAGATATATTTTGGATATCTTTCGAAGATTTTTTTTTCGATCGGGTTGTGCCATTCAGCCTAAATGTAGCCAATAAAAATCTAAAATAGCCAAAATTCAGACCCGTAGGTAGAAATCTAGTTAGGAGGAGGCACAAAATGTAGTTATAAATTTTTCTTTGTGGGGGGGGGGGGGGCGGAAATGGTTGAGGGATGTCTTTTACGGATATTTGTTTTCAAAGTTGGACTTATTAGTGAAAAACTGCTTTATTATTATCAATATCCTCACTGTAATTTTAATTGTGAATCACGCACATTCATATCAATTGTCAAAGAAAAGCGTCCATTGCAGAAGACAGAATTAAAAATTTCGCAATTCCCTTGCTGCCATAATCTCCAGATCCTCATTCGAATCGATACCTAAGTTTCCATTATTTGACAGTACAGCAAGAGCACTAAGTCTTTCATTGCCCGTTGAGTTACATGAGTAAGTTTTGATTCTTTTCAGTGTCGAAAATGACTTTTCCTCACTTGCGGTAGTGACCGGAAGAGTTACCAAAACTGTTAAGAGATATTTGATTGTTGGAAATCTGCTCGTGTAACAAAAATCTAATACTTGTAAAACACTGGCATCTTTCGCGAGTCCCGATAACGTCTCACATTAAAATTTCTACTCTGCTTTGACAGCGGATTCTGAAACTCGATCATCAAAGTATGGCGAAAGATGATACAAGTCATCCACTTTTTCGATTGCAGAAAATCCAGAGAGAAGTATTTGTATTGAGCTTAAAAAGATTCCCGCGTTCTCATTAAGAAATTTGTCTGACAAATTCTGAATCAGCGTATCGCACCGCAAACGGAAGATTGTTGGAAGACACAAAATAGCATTTGAACTAACTGCGTTTTAATACTTTGGGTGTCAGCGCCTTTAATACACGCAAAAAGTATTGAAATGCTGTGCATTTGAATCCTCTTTTGTGTCCTTCAATAATTTTCTGCTCAATTGCAGCGTAAGGCAAGAAATGAAACAGCAAACTGAAAGTACGATTCAACAGAAGCTGAATTATAATTGAAACGAGTTATTTGCTTTAACGTGCGTCTCGGAACTTTCAGCTTCATATCGAATGTTGCTTTTGCAAGCTTTTCAGCTGCTTTAAAAATTTTACTGAACGATACTTCTGCAGTTTTTCGTTCTTCTTAAAGCATATTCACGATTTCGCATGAGTGACTGCTGACGCCAAATCACGTGACTTTTCTTGCAGTTGAACTGACAAAGGAAGCGTAAAGCTGAAATATTTGTTACGTATCAAGAGACTGACGAGAAACTCGCTTTTCTGAACTGCTGCAAGCAAGCAGGCCGCAGTTCTTGTAATAGTTCAAGATTTTTCTGAAATAACTTCTAATCCCATGTGAATGATTCGGAACAGTAGTGCGAAAGATTGTATGCTGTCATGTCGTTCGATGAATCTTGTTTCGCAAAGACGAATAGCCTCTTCTTTTTGTTATCTGGAGCATGTTCTTGGATGAGATCTTGAAGAATTTTCGTCGCATACGCGTGGTTTCTCAATAAATTCACAACGTCGTTCAAAATCTCAAGACAATTCCGAACAGGTGGGACTATATGGCATTTGACAATGCGAGGTTCAAACGATGGCTATAAACAATGAACGTACATCATCAATGAGTACAGATTCTTCATTCTCGCCTGGACGCCACTGACATGACCAGACATATTATATGTTCCATCGTAACATTGATCAATGAAGTTTTCCATTTTGAGGCTCAACTCTTTACACCTTTTCTGGAGAGCTTCAGTTATTTTTTTAGAAGCCTGGTTGTCAGTTGGTACAAATCCTACAAAATCTTTTCAAGTAATCAGTTTTCGCAAGTCTTAGTCAAAGTCGAGGTATCTGAGACCCTGGCAAAGGCCGGGGGATGAAACTCCGTTTTCCTTGCGTGCTCCTTGTGTCCTTTTTCCATTCTATGCTGTTTTCTCAGTAATTATGATAAAAATCCTTTAAGTTTTTCCTTGAAATGGCTTTTTCTACTGTTATGTTCATGACGAAACAGTTTTGACTTTATAATTTAAGAATAATTTAATTTTTATATCAAAATACACATGTGTTTCGGCTTGGTAATAATTCGATGGATGTGTGACCAGGGCAGGATCTAGCATTTTACGATGTAAAAATCGTGGGTTGTCTCGGAGCACATATGGCCCACCAGCGTGGGCCATGTGTGCTGGATCTTTGCGTTAGAAAGACATAAAATCTGTAAATCCTCGCTGGCGATGGGGTCCAGTATGTTTCTCCGGAAACCGAGAACATTAAAATTAAAGCGTTTTTCGGAAACTGATCTCGTTCGGGATTGGTTCCCGACGCCTCCCTCTTCAAGCCCTCAGATTCGTTTTCCCCCCAAATGGACAATCTTGTAACGATTTTTGCTAGGGATTATTATTACCCTTCGAGACGCGATCGCGAGCGGTTGGAAAAAGAATAAGTTAGCTTGTAAGGTAGTTTTTATGCCTCGCGGCTTTTCCACCAAGGGCCAATAAAGGACAAGTTTCCTTTTTGGCCTAATTATTGTGTTTTATTTTGTACGAAACCCTTCCCTCCCCTACGGGACGTGTGCGCCCGGCTGCGTGTCGACCAGGGATCAGCCGCGAGAAACTTTTGTTAGAAACAATCGTCCTTTTTTTCAACATGTAAGAATACAATCATCATCTATATAATAACGGAAAATTGGACTTTTTTTATTCAATATTATCAAAAACAAGACCCTTCCGCGTGAGATTTAGGAGAACTTGTCAAAGAACGGAGTTGGAACGTACGCAAGAAGCACAGAGTTCTGTGCTTTTTACGTTCCTCTTGCATCCCCGAGCCTTTACCAGGGGACTTACTGAAATTTTTTCAGTGCCTGATATATTCATGATTTCATCCCCGAGCAAGGTGAAGCATGTTGCATTATCTATTTTCTAAATGATGAAAAGTATTTTCAAAATAAGGTTAAAATTTCTGACTTCTCAACTTTTTGGTTTTACTTGTTTTCTTTTATTTTGTTGTTGTTATTTTTTTTTTTTTTCTTAGCGTATTTTTTACTTCTAAAATAATGTATTGAGTTTTTTGGTAGTCATAAATCACATTACTCTCACGGAGGGTCGGCTATGAGATGGCTATGTCGGTTCCATAAGCCAGCATAGCCTAGCGTAGCCGCTCAATAGCCATTATTGAAAATCATTAAATAACATTATTTTCGTTGAAATAAACGTGATTACAATCAAAGTAAGTGTCAGTAGGTTCCGGAAGTAAAAAACTGCAAAAAAAAAAAAAAAAAAAAAATACAAAGAGCGCAAACAACAAATAAAATGACAAATAAAAACATATTCTATGAATATAATAATAAGGATTTCGGCTTTGTTTATGCCCTCTTTGTATTTTTTTTTTTTTTTGGCAATTTCATACGTCCTTAACCTACTGAAACCTACTTTGATTGTAATCACATTCGTTTCAACGAAAATAACGCCATTAATATGATTTTCAATATTGGCTATTGAGCGGCCACGCTAGGTTATGCTGGGCTATGGATTATTTTATTGTTCTTAGTTCGTTAGGTCCGAGAAATTGTTATTTTAAAAATTCTGAATTTTTATTTGAATTTTACCATTGAGATAATACTATTGTAATTTGTATAAAGTCTTGAAAAGGATCCCACACATTGAGATCGAAACGTCGACGACACTAAATTGCATAAACCATAATTTAACTGGGAGATCAATGCCAATTTCATTTCACTTTTTTAAATAACTTTCCAAACCCTGCCCAACTTCACGGGCTTGTGTGTTTGATTATTAATTTCATGTACCTTTGACATAGAAAACTCGTTTCTCGTCGAATTCGAAATCTCTAAACTCGCTTTCTAGCCCTCAGTACATAAAAAATCGCACGTAACTGGGACATTAATTTTATATTTACTCGTGTAATTGTTAATATAAAATAAGACTCCTACTTACGTAAAATACTATTTGTTAAATTTTCACTTCTGCCTTGTGTTCTTTAACACACAAACCAATTTTAATATTAAAATTTGTATAAATTGGAAACATACATAAAAAAATATCTGTATTGATATTTTACAGCACAGGGATATTAACATTTTGTACAAAAGTATAACATATTTTGAAATACTTTTGAGAAGTTCTTGCTTTCAACCTTCATATTTCAACACTCTCAAAAACTGAATGTGTATGTAACAACTTGCATACGTATTTCACGTATTTTTTAATATGTCTTCTAATTTTGATTTTATGTCTCAGAATCTATTATTTTTTTTTCTTGTTCTTGATTTTGTTCTTTATTACTGTCCTAATTACTCAATTTAGTAGATCTAGACCTAGGATTTTCGTAAAGTTTTATTATTTCAAAAAATTGTATAGAATACAGTATCTCTATAAATTTCCAGGACATCATAACTTTCTCGTACCTCGAGTACTTATTAAAAAACTGGTGTGAGTTTAAAATCTCATGAGGAAAGTGAAACTTCTCGCGGTGAACTACTACAGGTTTAATTAAACAAAAGAGAAAGTTGGTTCAATTTTATGAAAAAAACAACTTAATTGAAACCATTAAAACCAAAGCATGGAATGCGTTGAAAACTGTAGCTTGAAACAGAATAAATTACAATCGGAATTTCAAACGAGTCAAATTCAAATTTGAGGCTACAGTTTAACCACAAAGTTTCACTTTTCTTCCACATAGTATGTATACTATACGATTTGAGCTGTGGAAAAAAAGTAAATCTTTGTCGCCAAAATTCACACCAGTTTTTCTTCAACTGTTATCATAATGAAATCAGTGTGAAAAGTTACGAATAAAAATGCAAATTTTACATTTTTAATTTACACCACATTTATTCAAGAAAGAGAATTTTATTTTTAATCATTTCTGAATAATTAACTTGATATTCTTTTCAATTCAGAATAATGAACTTGATATTTTTTTTTCAAGTGAATTATTGCTGAAAATATATGATATTCGCTTTGGTTTTTCGGATGTTAACTTTTTCATAAAATAAGATTTTTTAATGTCTCATTTATGTGAAGCAATAAATTTTTAGAACAGTAACCATTATAGAATGGATAAAAAAGATGAAACTAAAAATGTAGGTTCCATGTTGACTATTTCTCTGGGATTCATTTTAGAATCAGCATTTTGTATTTATTTCTACGTCACAATATCAAGTAAGTTTTGAAAAATATATATATATTAAATTTCACTTACATTTGTCTGAAAATACTGTTTTCGTAATATTTTTGTAATATTATCAATTGAATAGCAAATAATTTCTTTAGTAAGTTGTAATTATTAGAAAACATATTAAAAAGATATAGAAAACTAAAAATGTAGGTTTATATTCACCATTTTCCTAAAATTCATGTGAGAATTGTGGTTTAAAATTTATTTTGTTCTTTCAATATCAAGTTGATTGTTTATAAACGTTTTCTTTACCATCTGCATTCCACATTGTTCTTAAATGATGCGCAAATTAGAGCATCCTCGCGCACAACAATAGGGATTTTTTCCCAAGCCTTCGTTACGCCAGCCTTTATTATACTCTCGAACGGATTTTACTCCGCACGAGTCATTAGAAGTCTCACTTTAAAATATATGTCTAGAAATTATCTGCAGACCCATGAAAAATTTTCTTTACATTTTTCACAAAATCTAGTTATTCATAAAATCCATGAAATAATGAAAAAGAATGATGTCATTTCAGAAGAAAACTCTTCACTATGAAGAATGTATCGATCCGGGTGCAGATCCGGTACTGACTACGTCAATTCCCATAATCCTCGTCGCTCTGTCACCCTAGCAATTAACAACTAAAGGAAGTCATCCTAACGATCATAACCGGTAATAGGTCATAAAACACAAAAACAGCACTTTCTTCAGGTGAATCCTGCTTCTGCATTTCAGTCATCTCCTGCTCGTGGTTTCATAATAACCCTCGGTCATTATCTCAAAACATGATTCGTCCTTCGAATACGGACATAATAAAAATTTCTGATCTTCTTGAAGCCAAGTTTTCTCACAGTGACCGTAATGATAAACCTTGAGAACTTTTCTAGTCTTGCTTATTCAAGCTGTCTTTTCTGTTTGCGGTGACCATTGTGATTTGCGATGCTAACCCTTAACGCATCCTGTTCATTGTGCCCGAGTTGTTTCTCCGGCCGTTTCTCTATCTCATCTGCTCCTCAGTCATTACTTCGGAGAGTTTAATTTCGAAGGAAGTGCGTAAACGTGTAATTCAAGGACGCGCAATGCGTGTCCGTGTGGAATACGCTGCATCGAGACGCTAATGGACGATGGTTTATCAATGAATTCGTCATCGACGCGAAGACCGCAAGGAGGTACAAAGCGTTGCTTCACGGCTGGTTGGCGCGTGACGGGCTATCTGATTTTTTTTCCTTTTCGCTGCCAAGCAGAAATGTAGCGGATGTTACACGTTGCATTATCGGATTATCGGGTTGCTTAATGTGCCAAGTGTGAGAATGAGTGTTAATTGTCCTCAGAGTATTTAGAAAGTGAGAGTAATGTCCCTTAAACTGAATGGTTTTCACAAAATGGAATCTATCGTGTGCATAATAATATGAAATTGTATCGAAATTATGATAATATCCTCCAAAATCATAAAAGCTCTTGGGAATGCTAAGATCTATGAAGATAGAATTCACTTCGAATTGAAAAGAGTTACCTTAAGTCGACGCAACTTGAAATCATAATGGATTGAATGCTGAAAATTTATGTGAGCATTTACGAAAACTAGGAAAATCCTTCATATTAAAGGAAAAATGAGCAAATAAAAAAAATACTGTAATGAGTGGAAATTCGTGTAACACTGAAATTTTACTAATATACTGTGATTTAGAGAACCGATCGAAACTTTTGAAATTCATGAAAAATTGAAAATTCAAAAAATAGATTCTTTAAGTGCTGTAGCAATCCATGAGAATATCAGAAACCTATAGGAAAATCTAAAATACTATAAAGTATCAAAAATGCCGACTAAATGAAACTAATTACTATGTCTTATTCAAATATGATCCTGCAATAAATTGTACAAAGGTAGTTTCCTCAAACATTTATAACACTTTTCTTCTAGAGAAATCCATTCTGAAGATTGATCTATAAAATAACTTTTGAAAATATCAGAAAACTGATGAACTTGAAAATAAAATTCAATAAATACGGTGTTCGTTTGATTCTAAAATCTATAAATTTTTTTTAATGATATTTTTGAAAAAACTGGATACTATTATTGAATTTTATTCTACACAGATTCTTAGTACATAAGATTTTTTTTATTTTTTCAAGAAATCTCAAATTTTAAGTATCTACCGAATTTTTATAGGCTTGAAATATTTCAATGTATTAATATGAAAATTAAAAAAATTTAATGCTTCATCTATGAAGTCAAATAGATTTTACATGACTAGTGGCGAAAGTAGGCACTTTCGCCACTTATCGCGTATCAAAAATTCTACTTTCGACACGTTGTAATGTAAAAAATTGTAGTCAACTTTTGCAGAAGGTCGTTTTTGATTCATGTGATTGCAAAACTCGCCTTTGACTCATTTTCCAAACTTCACATTCGTTAAAAAAGCTTCTTCAGCAAGTGTTCAATAAATAGCTCTATTCAGTATTCCAAATTACTTTCTTGAACGCAGAATTTTCGTAAATTTTCAGATTTATAGTTGAAGAGTCCGTGGTCAAAACCTGTTATGAGCCATTTTTTTCGAAATCCACTTTTTTGGATTTTTTGATACTTCTTAAGTATGATGTCAACATCCCACAGAGAAAACTCGGAAATATTGTTCAGTTTTTTTTTACTGGATTTTTCAAAACTGCGTTTTGCTATTGACGGCATAGGTCCGCAGTCTAAACCTGTTATCAGCATATGGCGTATTATGTAGAAATCATGTTTTTTTCTCACATTTGCTCAATTTGCTCGTGCAATAAAGTACTAGGGCTTAATTCATTATGTATAAGGTGAAGTTTAAGTGTGTGTTGAGAGATTTTTGTTTTCAATTCCACGACACCTTCTATATTATTTGTCAATTTCATCAACATATGATCAACAGGACAAATCGTCTTAACTTTACAAGATAAGTTAATTTTTATAGTAAACTATATTAAAATTTTGCATGCAGCTTCATATTCGACATACAATTCCTAACATTTTGATGTATAATAATTTTCTGTAGCTTGCAACAGAGAGGAAAAAAATGCGCGCTCATGAAAAAAATCGACAGCGTCGTTCCAAAGGCGAGGAATATGCAACGTCAAAAGGGAAGAAAATATCTGCGGTGAAAAAGCCATCTCTCAAAGCAAGCGTTTTGTACGAAATTTTTTGATGATTTCTCCTTTTGATTTTTTAAATTCGACTCATCATGAAAACGCAATCAAAGTAATAATAATAAAGATAATAATTAATATGACAAAGTAAAATATAAAATAACATGCAAACAAAATGTTTTATATGAAATCAAAATACAGTAGGTTCCCGATCTCTGCAACACCAATTCTTGCGAGAGACGCGCGGCATTTAAGCAACCTCGAACTATTATCCTCGTATTAGGCCCCATGTGGCCATTCATACGGAAATCATCTGGCGCACGAGACACTTATGGTCCGGGAGCCTACTGCAAATTTTTGGGTCTATTGATCCTATGGCTGAATTTTGCTTAAAAAGTTAAGTTGAAAGTAGGTTAACAAAGAAAGTGTGTCTGCATAATCCATATCGTTCCCGGTGTGACTTATATCAAATTATTGACTTTTATAAATATTTAGCTTTTGGGTTTATTTCTTCTATGGACAAAATTGGTATCAATCGAAAGGTGTGCGAATTACCTTTCAAAAAATATCCAGCTGACTTGCGAAAGCGTTCCCGAAGGTCAAGGCCGACAGTGATTTTGACCTCGGGAGAGCGACCTGCTGAAGCTCTGAATTTGAAATGCGCGCCGTAGAAAAGGACAAAGCGTGCAGAGTGTGTAAGCGCGCATGTGCGTACGCGTCTCGGTACAGCTGACTGTACAGTTATTAATTTTTTGCAATCAGAGGCACATGCACGCTTACACACGTTGCACACTTTGTCTTTTCCTTCGGCCCGCATTTCAAATTCAGAGCTTTAGCAGATCGCTCTCCCGAGGTCAAAATCACTGTCGACCTTGACCTTCGAAAAAGCTTTCACAAGTCAGCAGGATATTTTCTGAAAGGTGATTCGAACACCTTTCGATTGATACCAATTTTGTCCATAGAAGAGATTAATCCAAAAGCTAAATATTCATACAAGTCAATAATTTGATATAAGTCACACCGGGAACGATATGGATTATGCAGACAACTTTCTTTGTTAACCTACTTTCGACTTAGCTTTTTGAGCGAAAGTTGTCGACTTAATGCGTTCTCGATTCGTATACGAATCGATCGAAAAAGTCGTATACGACTTGTTTTTCTAGACCTCCGAACTGTTTGACGGATCGGGAATCTACTGTATTAACATTGATATAAAACGGAAAAAGAAATAAGTATGAAAAATACAATAGTATTCATTGAAATTCAGAAATTTTCTCCATAAGTACATAAGTTCTGAGATAGTAATAAAAATAATAATAGTTATTATTATAACATTGTAATATTACAATTGTATTAGTACACGATGTAAAAAAATGAAATAGCATAGTAATTTTTTATACTAAAACAATACATTAACATTGAAGAAAAATAAAATAAAAAAATGTTATCCATTGTCGCACATGAAAATATCACATAACAAACTTTTATCACTAGAATTTTAACTTTTACACGACGTTCACTACGGTTGATTTTGTTACCGGGAGAAGTGCGAGCGATTTAGACCGATACGAATTCGAAGCATAGTATAATAGCAAAGACAGTTCTAGATCCCCCCCCTCCTACTCCCATCACGTGACCCCCCTCGCAGGCCCCGCCCACTCCCCGCGTCGGTAAGGTCAAGCACCAAGATGGCGGCGGTCGGTAAAACAGGGCGTACCCTGGGTCGGTAAGGTAGGAACTTGGTCAGTAATACCCGAGGTCGGTAATACCTGAGGTCGGTTATACTTCCTGTTAGTAAAACAAATGGTGGCTGTCGGTAAAATAATATTGTAGCGCTACGGTGTCGCGCTATGATTTTGCTTGACTTTTGTCGCTACAACACAGCGATTACCCTGATTCAATTGACATGCGCAATGCGAAACTAGGCAATGTATTTATTATTATGGAAGTGATTAATTTTTTTGTGGAAGGAGCCCCACCCCGCCCCTTGCTGTGGAGCACAACCGTTTTATTTGCCCCTCAATTTTTTTATTTTTTCTCAATTACATTCAATTTTCATCGAAACAACTTTATTATGCAACATTATACATTATTTTCAATACATTCATTTCTCCAAAGTGAACTCGCAGGCGTTGAATTTTCCTCCGAGAAGACGAAAATTCACTGGACTCGTAGACTTTATAGAGGCTTCAATTTTTCGTAGCTCTTTCGGTTCCTTCCGTAGAGTCTCGCAGATCCTTTCTGGCAGAAAAACCTCAAACTTTGTATCCAGAGCAATGATGAATTTAGTTCCAAATTTTGTGTCAACGGAGCGAATTCCAGTCACAGGCAAGCTTTTGTCAACCTCCATCTCGGCAAGCCTCTTCTTTGGAAGAAAATTTCCTCCACGAGCAACTTGGTTGAGCTTGGCGAAATCCATATTGTTCATTCAAAAATCGTCTTCGGAATGATGTTCTGTGCTCAAACTTCTATACTCGTAAGAGTTTATGACTAACTGCGCAGACGTAGTAAACGCGAATCAACCAATCATAGCGTGCGAGAGTGGGGGATTGACCAATCAGAGTATGCGTCATCACGACAAGTTTAAACACGTTTATTCTAGGAAACGATGACGTCATCACGACAAGTTTAAACACGCAAGCGTGAACCTTGAAATGATATATTTAGAATGCGTAGACTAAACAATTCTCGACAAGCTTAAGCATGTTTATTCTAGGAAACGATGACGTCATCACGACAAGTCTTAACACGCACATCTATTTTTAGAACTTGATCGATCAATCACAACCCCACTCCTTTCATTTGAACCAATTACAGAGCATTATTATGCGCATACGCAGTTAACCTTGCGCAGGCGTTGCCATGACAACAGCGCGCGATCGCAGCGCTATCACATCCCATAAATACGAAGTTCCCAAGCGGGAGCTTCAGTTTTTCTCACGAACGTCAACATGTCTATTAACGCAGCAAAACAAGTTGTACGACGCCAACGTCGGCTTTTGTCGATCCGTCCAGTCGATCCGCTCGAGGCGACGACTTTGATCGAGGAGGCCGTCACATCTATCGCGGAACTGAAAAACTTTGCGCATCATGTCACGATCCCGCGTGAATGACAAACAGTGAAATTACAGTGCGCGCAAATAATTTTACAATTGAAGAGCTATAATTGCTTGATAAGTGAAAAACTTGTACGCGATGTACAAAGTGAACAAGTACATGGTGGGGATCTTGGTGCGCGAAAAGTGCGTGGTGGTGATCTTGGTGCGCGAAATCCAGTGCGCGTCAAGTGGGAGGATGTCGATTCAGCTTTCGACAATCGTCTCCAAACGGGGCTAATTGCGAACCTTCGGCATTTGGACCTGCAAAATATTCTCGAAGAAGCCAAGGTGGTGTTTATTGAGAAGATCCAAAAAGTTCTCGAAAGCCATAACGCTTTGAAAGTGAACAACTCTCTCGAGGTCGAATTCAGTGTTGTCAAGGACGACAAGGAAGTCACCGAGATGAAGGCCTTCTTCACGAAAAACGCGCCCATCCTCCAAACAACGGACCTGAGTGAATGGTTCACCAAACATGTACAGACTCAATTACCAAGAAAAATCGAGGAGTTCCAAGAGCGTGACTCTGGATGGACGTTGCGCAGCATCATCAGCCTTGCTGTGAATATAAATTTATACAACCCCATGCACGGGAGCTCTTACATGGAACTACCTCCATCCATCAAGAATAAGAAGGCTTGTGTGAATGTCAAGAACTTTTATGATCAGTGCTTCAAGTGGGCCATTCTTTCGGCGCTACATCCTGCAAAAACAAATATCGATCGTCTCTTCAACTACCAGAAATATGAGAATGATCTCAACTTTGACGGAATAAAATTTCCTGTGATGCCAAAACAAGTGCATCTTTTCGAGCAACAAAACGACGTTTCCGTAAACGTCTATATACTTCAAATGAATAAAGGACGATATGACGTTCTCCCAATACACGTCACAGCACATAAGAAAATACTTCACGTGAACCTTCTCTTTACACAATATTTCTATGTCGAAGAAGACGAGAAAAACGAGAAAGAAACTGAAGAGAATAACGAGCCTCTGCGTTTCCATTATGTCTGGATAAAGGACCTCTCTCGCCTTGTCAGCAAACAACTGTCCAAAAATGATGGAAAAAAGTTTATATGTGATCGACGCCTTCATTATTTTCACACCAACGACAAGTTGACTGCACATGAAGTCGATTGCAATGAAATGAAGACGCAAGCTGTTAAACTACCTGAAGTGAAGCACAGTAAACTTCGATTCAAAAATTTCAAGAATTCCGAGAGAGTGCCCTATATCGTTTACGCCGACTTTGAGTGTTTACTCAAAAAAGTGGATGAACAAGCTGGTCGTAACACAAAAATAGTTCAAATTCATGAGGCTTGCAGCGTGGGATACTACGTAAAGTTTAGCTATGACGACAAGCAATCAAGATATCAGAGTTTCCGTGGACACAACCCTGGTGAATGGTTTGCAAACGAATTGGTGACCCTCGCCCACAACGTGGAGGACCTCTTTAAAAAACCAAAGGCAATGACACCGCTCACTCTGGAACAATCAACAACCTTCAAAACAGCTCCCTCATGTCACATCTGTCACCAACCGTTTACCGCCAAGGATAAGAAAGTGCGCGACCACTGTCATCTAACGGGAAAGTTTCGTGGAGCCGCTCACAACAGATGCAATTTGCAGTACCGAGATTCACTCACCATCCCGGTAGTGTTTCACAACCTCAGTGGGTATGATGCTCATCTCATTATAAAACAAATTGCACAATGCATTGAAGGACGTATTCAACTGCTAGCCCTGGCGATGGAGCGCTACATCTCATTCACCAAGTTCATCAAAGACAGTAAAATATCCTTGCGCTTCATCGACTCCTTCAGATTCATGGCATCATCCTTGAAAAAACTGGCTTTATATCTTAACGAAAAAGTCATTGTCCGAAAGAACTGCATTGGCTAGAGTGAGGAGCAACTCGAACTTCTTATGAAAAAAGGCGTTTTCCCCTATGAATACCTTGATTCATGGGAAAAACTTGACAACAACGAGCTTCCAACCAAAGACGATTCCCACAGCAGCCTCACCGATACCGACATTTCGGACGCAGACTACGAACATGCGCAGGCAGTGTGGTATGTCTTCAACGTCACAACGCTTGGGCAATACTCTGACATCTACCTCAAAACTGATGTTCTTCTTCTGGCAGATGTTTTCGAGAACTTTCGGGAGGAATGTATGGAGGCGTACAAACTCGACCCAGCACATTACTACACGACACCCGGACTCACATGGGATGCTATGCTCAAGCATACATGTATCGAACTGGAACTTCTCACAGACATAGACATGGTATTGTTCATCGAGCGGGGTATCCGTGGAGGCATTAGTCAATGTATTAATAGATATGCGTTTGCGAACAACCCATACTACCCCGCGAAATACAACCCAGTTGATGACGAATCTTATCTCAT
Organism: Platygaster robiniae; assembly: GCA_028476575.1. Lineage (NCBI taxonomy): Eukaryota > Metazoa > Arthropoda > Insecta > Hymenoptera > Platygastridae > Platygaster > Platygaster robiniae. The sequence goes on from CM052020.1 coordinate 36,686,991, forward strand.
GTACTATGATGTGAATAATTTATACGGATGGGCAATGACTCAATGCTTGCCTTACAGGGGTTTCCAATGGGTTGAAAACTTTGAGCGAAATTTTCAATGGGATGTTCCGGAAGACTCTGAAGAGGGGTACATACTCGAAGTTGATCTAGAGTACCCTGAAAACCTTCACGATCCTCACAATGACGTCCCATTTTGTCCTGAACACAAAATTCCTCCCGGTTCAAAAAATCCAAAATTACTCACAACTCTATACTTAAAAACACGTTATATAATTCATTATCGCAATTTGAAACAAGCATTGAGTCATGGCCTGATTCTTCAAAAAATTCATCGAGTCCTCAAATTTAAACAATCAAAATGGCTAAAATCATACATAGACCTCAACAGTGAAATGCGTAAGGCAGCAACCAATGAATTCAAGAAAAATTTATTCAAATTAATGAACAATGCTGTGTACGGCAAAAATTTGGAGGATGTTCGAAAACGACTCGATATTAAACTTGTAACACAATGGCTAGGCAGATACGGCGCGGAAGCTCTTATTGCGAAACCCAACTTCACCGCGCGAACAATTTTCGATGACAATTTAGTTGCGATTAAATTGACCCGACTTCAAATCATCATGAACAAACCAATTTACGTTGGCTTTAGCGTTCTAGATCTATCCAAAACGTGTCTTTATGCTTTCCATTATGATTTTATGAGACCCACGACTAACGGTCAAGCAAAAATTTTGTATTGTGATACCGACAGTCTCATCTACGAGATTCAAAACTTTGATCCATATAAGTTGATGATTAACCATACCGATCATTTTGATACATCAGACTACCCCGCGGACAACCAATTTGGAATTCAACAACGAAACAAAAAAGTCGTGGGTCTCATGAAAGACGAATGTAATGGGAAAATTATTACAGAGTTTGTCGGCTTAGGGAGCAAAATGTATAGTTTACGTGTCGAAGGTGAGGATAGAATTAAGAGAGCCAAGGGTGTCAAAATGTCTGTTGTCGCGAAAACACTGGATTTCATGGATTATGTATGCTGTTTGTACTATAAGGTAACAAAATTCCGCTCGCAACGACTCTTCCGTTCACACCTCCATGAAATCCAGACAGTCGAGCAAAACAAACTAGCGTTAAATCCATTTGATGACAAACGGTTTATTTTACCAAACACAACAGACACTTTGGCACATGGCCATCACAAAATACCTGAATTAATGGAGCTCGAATAGATTATGTTTGTAAATAAACGAGCGTTTATGTCTGCGTTCATATGAATAATATATATATATGTAAATATGTACGCAAATATAAATATGTACAGTCAGTTGCATTAAATAATGCTACTATCGTGGATTAGGCCTACTGGGGATACCACGTTACCAAAAACGCGCCACATATTCTACCACCCCATGTGGGCTCTGGTGGTGCGGAAATGAATAAAACAATTTTTTATTTACATGTCTGTTTTATTAATCTAACTATTGTGGGTATTATCCGCGCTACTATGACCCGTGACGATTTCGCGTTATGGTTTAAAAGTGTAAACTTCGAAACGTTCTGAATCAGACTTCTGATCCCAGTTTGAAAATTCGCAACTTATATACTTTGAATTGATTCATTTCTTATTGAAATTTTATGCTAAATTATGTTTTCTATTCTTTGAATTTCCATATTGACTAATCCTTCTTTTTTTCCAAACTTTCAGAGTTCATAGTAACGTAATAAACATTCAAGGTTCTATTTCATAATATATTTCTTATTTCATATTCTAATTTTCGGTACGTAAAATAGGCTAAGAGCAAATTTATGTTTCCTGTTCCATGAATTCAAAAGAAAAGCTGTCGTTTCTATTTCTTATATAACATTCGAAAAATAGATTACGTAATAGAATTTCAAAGTTATATTCGCATAATTTTTTCAACTGTTTGAAAACATGTTTTCTCTTCTTTGAATTTACATACAGTATGATACTTATTTTTTTTCCAAACTTTTAGAGTTGTTAGTCACGTAATAAATATTTAAGGTTCTATTACATAAAAAATTTCTCTTTTCATATTATTATTTTTGACGTATGAAATACACTTAAAGCAAAGTTATATTCACATTTTATTAAATTTTAAATATAAGCCGCCGTTTCTACTTCTTATCTAACGCCTAAAGTGATAGATCACGTAACAGAATTTCGAAGTAATATTAACGTAATTTAATTCACAGCAAAAAATAAATCAATGTTTTTTTCTCTAAAAAGGAATGCGTTTAAACTCGATGGAAATTTTTCATCGAGAGTAACAGATCTGCGTAAGTGAATTTATAACGAATTTCGTAAAATTTGAATATGCTTTTAAGACTTCGCGGATGATATCATGGAAATAGTCTTTTATGACTATTCCGAACTTGGTCAATGTATTGACATATCTTATACCGTTTCCTGTTTTCTATCGTTGCATTCTTCAGCAACATAAATGGATTATCTTCGATTCTACTTTTACTTTCTTGTCGACACACGTGCTACATCGCATCGCGTTGGATTTACGGAATATATTAATTCACTCGGCGTCTAGAAGGCAAGCGTTTGTTATCGAGACATTAATCGCTCTTTCAAAATACATTTTTTTTAAAAAGTGAACTCTCGCATCGATCGCTTTCCTTGAAAATCAGAAAAAGTGATTGAGGTAATAAGAGAACACGCTTCAAACTGATTTTGAAAGAACACAGATTTTCAGAAGTTGGACAAAACTATAATTCATGAATATGATCATACAATATGTAAATTCAAAGAAGAGAAAACATGTTTTCAAATTTTCGAGTTCCTACATTTAGTAAATAGAGTTTAATTCATGAATGAAAAAGAGGGTCATTTCGACACGAAAGCAAGAAGTTCTTTAAAATGATGAATTCAAGAAAGAAATTCGTAGTTTCTCAATTCCATAAGTAATCAACTCAAATTTTTCCAAAATCTTGTTCTCTAGTACTTGCCTTTGAAGGAACAAAAAACTTTTTTTAAAAATTTCGAACTGGTTTCGAGTTCTACTCGGTCAAACATGACCAAAAAGTCAGATTTTCAAGCAAAAATGCACTGTAGAAGTTACAATCGAATTATATTTTTTTGTAAATTCACCTTAGTCGTTTTTGATCGCAAATGGCGAGGAGGCATTTATATAAGCTTATTTTAGCATATTTGAATCCAACAGCGTTTAGTAAAACTTAAAAGTTTTTTGGGTTTCATTTATCTCAATAGCGGTTTATTGTAGAGGAAATCTTCCTGAACGGAGATTGTTCAAGGCATACTTTTCCATATAATTGTCATTGGATCGATGCCCTATGACTAAATACGAGAAATATAGATGGCACTCAAGATTCAAAAAGCTTTTTCACTCTTTCAAGCTTCAGACAAATGTTATAATTAAGAATGTAGTTATGAAGTCATTCTATTGTTACAATGTATATATATTATAACATTATTTTTATTTTCTTTATTATTATAATTTTATGTATTTATTATTATATTATTATATTTTATGTTCAGGAAGATTTCCTCTACAATGAACCACCATTGAGAAAAATGAATTCCAAAAAACTTTTGAGTTTTACCAAACGCCGAGTGGAGCAATGGGGGGTGCGAGAGATTAAAATACGCTAAAATAAGCTTATATAAAAGCCTCTTCGCCATTTGCGATCAAAAACGACTAAGGTGAACTTACAAAAAAATATAATTCGATTGTAACTTCTACAGTGCATTTTTGCTTGAAAATCTGACTTTTTGGTCATGTTTGACCGAGTAGAACTCGAAACCAGTTCGAAATTTTTAAAAAAAGTTTTTTGTTCCTTCAAGGGCAAGTACAAGAGAACAAGATTTTGGAAAAATTTGAATTGATTACTTATGAAATGGAGAAACTACGAATTTCTCTCTTAAATTCATCATTTTACAGAACTTCTTGCTTTCATGTGGAAATGACCCTATTTTTCATTCATGAATAAAACTCTATGTACTAAATGTAAATACTGAAAGATTTTTGTCGAATTTGAGATATCGCTTACGAGTAAACTCATAAAAACATTGGGACGAATTGACTGATCAGAAGTAAGAAGGGATTTTCTCAAAACAAAATTTTTTTTCGTAAAAATGGCGGTATTTTAAAACTTTACCCTTCTTGCGGCACGGGTTTATATGCATCAATCTCGATGAAATTTTTACACCCACATTTTTTGGCGTTTTGAAACTTTTAGGGAGGAGCGTGCATCGATTTTCAAAAATGACCCAAATAAGGACTAACCTAACGTACAAAGTTTAAAAAGTACAATCTATCTATACTGTAGGTAGAAAATTCTACAAAATACACGTATAATAAGATTTTATTATCTCAAAAGTTAATTAAAATGGTCAGATTTCAGAAATTTTTATAATTTTTGCATCGAAATCTGAGAGTGAATAAAATAATCAATAAATAATTCAATTTGATTGCGCGCGCATTCGACTCCATTAAGAATTTACGAGATCGTAGGCTACGCATACTTTATTCTTTCATGTATGAGACTAATTGGAGATCATACATAACTACATGAAAATGCAATGCTATTGCAAACTTATTTAAAATAGAGATAAAATATAAGACTACCTAAACGTATTTACAAATATGAATTGATAAAAACGTTGCTGTTCAAAACGATACCATTTTTCCGCATATAACAAATTATCACTTGGTTCCAAAACAGTTCTAAAACCAAATTAAAATTTTGTTGTACTTTGAGCTCTACAGAGTTTCCACCGAACCATATAGTACTGTTCAGTCATCGGTTCATTTACCTTACATGTTCAATAGCAAAAATTAACGAAGCAAACATATCTAAGCCCTCAAATCAAATCCCCAATGCACTCTGAAGGAACATCAGGATCCCTTCACAAAAAACCACTTCTTCGTCCTTCCAGTCAAACGGTCATAAAGATCGTACAAAACATCAGTTTCACGTGACGTATTGCACGAAATCGAATAAAAAAGACAAATGAATCGCCATAAGTCGACGTCCCAATAATTTTCTTGGCTTGCAGACCCGTATAGATACACGTGGCCCTAGAAAAAAGGAAAAAATAAGCAAAGAAGCTCATATGTACACACCGTTCAGAAGAAGGCGGTATCTCATAAAACTCGCACCAAGATTTATTTCCGGGACCAATGAGAAAGTGCGGACATTCGTTCGAGGAAGAATAACTGACGCGTATGTCGTCCTGGTCCAATTACTTTTCCCCGGCGTGGAAATATTTATGTACTTTTCTCTCTCTCGTAGGAACGATGAGGTGGAATTGGCAAGCCAGTATTACTGGACCTAAAGGGACGGTACTTTGAGAAGCGACAATTTTGTTAGGTTAGGTTCTCGTATGCGAGTAGACCAGGATTATTATACTTTTACAGGGTTGAATGAGATGTCGAGGTAAGTAATAAAGTTAAATGTTAAACAAGTATTGTAATTGAATATATAATGCCACAATAATAAGTGCTACCTGGAGGGTTGGTGGAGGAGAGATGGACAATTTTTTATATTTTCATTAATCAAGCTGTGCATTTACAACTAGGAAAAATTCCAGGCAGTGCAAGTTTTATTTTGAATTCTTTTGATCGCAATCATGCATTGCTACAGTGGCCAAAAATCACACACGTAAATATGCATGGCATTTAAAAAAAAAAATTGAGTGTAGATGGACTTGATGAGGTAAGATGGACGACGTTTAAAAATCTCCAATAAAAATAACGTTGCACATTGTGCAGTTATTGCCCAAGAATGATTTATTATCATATTTTTGAGGTGTATTATTGGACTTATCTTTTACAATAACAATAAACTGTCCTTTAAAGAATCCTTCCACCTAACTTGAACTTGATGTGTTTCCGAGTTTTTTTAATTGTTTTTTCTTCTTCTTCTACATTTGCAACACTCCTTAATTACCTCTTCGACTTTTCAGAAGTCAATAATTTTATCTGCGGCAAGAAGAATGAATGAAGTTGAATCGAATTGCGAATTCATTATAACTTCAAGTAGAACTTCACCACCTCACGTACCTTGTCTCAATTTCATAAATTTCATAGCTGACCCGTGAAATTATTGTACCAGCGGGAAAATAAATAAAAGGTCTATTTATACAGCAGGGCGTGTTTGTGCGGTGTGGCTCCATAACGCAATACGTGAGACCAGCAAAGATAACACTGATTTCATTAGTGCAAATGAACCCCGCTACGACACTCACTGGACGCTCGTTTGATGAAACGTACTTCGTCCTGCACGCGCTTTGATATCATGTGACACTTTCATGCGTTTCATTTTCAAAGTACATTTCATTGTTGATCCTTGAAATTCTATTCTCTAATCGAGCTCAAGTTATGTGTATAACAATCGGAGATGGTTTCTTCTCGCAGAACGAGAATGAAGAATGATATTTTAAAAACGATACATCAAAAATCCTAAAATTAGAGATGTCACTCGATCATTGCCAAGAAAAAGTATTCGCAATTTATTCAGCAAAGTGGTGTAAATCTCAGTCGCATAATGAAGAATGTCTTTCAGGAATTTTCTCTGTTTTTTCAATAAAACTTGTGACGTACTCTAGTACACTGGTATATCTGAATAGATTGTAAAAAAAGGAGTTTCTTCAATATTTTTATTAGTTATAATAACCTCAAAAAATGAAAACATCTCTGGAGAGGGTCACGATCTGTGCCTGAAGACTTGAGAAATTATAAAATTTTTCTCTTTTCATACTCTAAGATGAAAAATACTTTTCTTTGACTCCGAGAAACCGATGATCTAGAAGAAATCCATTGAAAACCTTTCGGATCAATCTTTTTTTTTTCAAAAACGGTTCGATATACCTTCAACGGAAAAACTTCATTCCCCTTTGACCAGTCGAACAATGGCCGAACAATTCAGTGTACCGTACAGTTTAGCAACGCGTTTTTTCCAGCACGCAAAATTCCATTAACATCCCGGAGTTATCCCTCACAATAGCGACCTTTTTGGTACAGATATAGAAGCCCTTTCCGGCGCTTCGCAAAGAACTTGTAAATGAGAACGTTGCCGGGGTCCGGAGTTAATTAAAATATGAGGAAAAGGAAGAAAGAGTGAGCGGACGTTTGATCGCGTATACGAAGGGAAGAGGAAGGAAGATCGTTGGACTGGCTGGCACCGTTGCGGCCGTTACCGTGCAACAAGCGCGAGAAATAAAATCGTCCGGCGACTTTGAATCGCGGTATTATTCAAAGAGTTTCTCGCGATTTCGGGCTCCCGCTTTTCGCCGTCGTTTCACCTACTTCCGTCCCGAGAAATTTCATATGCGAGAGCTCGAGGTTTCCCCATTTCACCCGGCGTGGCGTATTCCGATGCGATTACCTCAAATTTGCGCCACGCATGCATTATGCGTCGGGGTTTCCATGTAGTGGGTTTGATTGAGAGGTTTTTCTCTGGGATTTTTAAGATTTTTGAGGATTACAGCAGGGAGCTTATTTTTGTTTTCTCAATTTTTGTTTGTAGAAGAATATACAAGTAAGTTTATTGATAAGGTGTTTATAATCTATCAGGACATCCATGGCCATTTCACCTACTGAGGAAAAGTTGAAATAAAGCAAATTGTAACTTATTCTAACAAATTATAATATAACAAGTATGGATAACAAGTAATGTAACTTAGTAGAGCAAAATTTTATCTCGAATCGTTGAGGTGAGTCTGGTTAGCGCATTTTTTCGAATAAAAATAATTTCAAAACATTTACAGAAATCACCTGAAGTACGATATTAGATTGTTTATCCCCTAGTGTTCAGAGGGTTTTGCATCTCCAATTGATTATCATAAGTATTTTTTGGATAGAATCCTTATTCAAAAAGTCGGAAAATTTGAGTCTCTGAATTGTATGCTACAGTTTTCAAGAGTCTCCCAATAAATATATGTTTGGAAATAAGTAATTCTCAAGATACTTTTGAGACTTGAACGGTACTTCGTTGTTAACTCGAGAAGCTTTTGAAGACTTCTAAACAATTTCGTTATCTCTTGGAGATTCTAGCAATTAGTCACTTTTGTAAAGCCTTTGGAAACTGTTTGATTTTCATTTTGACATTTGAGATACATGTGTACCTACTTTTTGAGACGAAAATGACGCTCTGTTTTTCGATCCCGGCCGATGAGACGCGTATTTTTCCTTTTGCTTGAGTTTCAGTTATTTAATTTGAGGAGTTTTTTGACTATCGTTTTAAAAGTTCATTTTTTTGAATTCCTACGTGTATATTTTTCTTTGTCAATTCATAACTTTACTGAAAGTTGGATAATTGTTACAATATTTTGATTTAACAGGTAAAATATCATTTCAACATTAAAGAAGTTTTCACACAAATTTAAAACCGAAAATTTTTAGTATTCGTGCCACTGTTCAAAACTCTAGTATTGATCGTATGAAACTTGTGTTGGTAGTTTTTTACATAAACGCATGTGAAATTTCATAAACGTTCCTGAATTTTAGTAAACCAGTTTGTGGATCTTAATAAACTTATGTTTAGAATTTTCATACACATAACACAAATATATTAAATCTACATCCTAGTTTCTAAAATTTGAAAAACATTTCATGCATATTTATTTTTAACTTAAAAAAAAAATAATCTTGGTAATTTGCTCCAGTATATCTCAGAACAGGCTTTCGAAAATTGTGAAATAAGTCCAGAAAAATTTTCCGCCTCAAAGAAAATTTAAACCTAGTACTTTCTTACCTAAGCTACTTACAAGGTCTATATGTTTTGACAACTGAGCATTAGCTTAAATGTAAACAATTTTTTTTTTTTTAGATCATATGCACCAAAAGTTGTAATGCACTAGTTTAAAACTTTCAATAAACACTAAAGGTATTTATAATTTTCAGTTTAATTGAATATTCATGTTCAATATCAACAGTTCAATAACTAGTCTATAATTGTCAACACAACTTCTGTATATTAAAGTTTATGAAAATAATTACGTTTGTGTACGATACAGATTTAATGCAATTGTTCAGAATTTTTCCAAAAGTCTTTACATATTCTCAGATGCGTTTAGTTTTTGTAATGCACATGTTTTTTAATAACGGTTTCAAACACATGTTTCTTATCTTTGATACTTTTGTGATACATAAAAGTTTATTAAAATCCTTCATATTTTTAACAGTGCGGTCTTTTCATGAACATCAAAGAATTTAAAGCTTACAAATTTTTACATTTTGTGGGTTTTGTAGTCTTTTTTTTCAAATCAGTTTGTTAAATAAACAAAATGTCGTCTTATCTCTATTAACTGAAAATCATTGTTTAATAACTACAAATTCCTAAAGTTGAAGTGCTTGTTTTGCGGTTATGGTTATGCTTCATTCTATTATATTTTATTATTCTACCACAATGACTTTTTTTGAAATTCATCGGTAAGGATATTTTTTCTATACATATAAATCACCCAATAAAAAAAAAATTTTTTTAAAAGTAAAAAAAAGGTTGGCGGGCTTACAGGAAAAATCATTTTCTATACATGTAGCAAAAGATTACAAAAAAAGAGCTTAGGTTTTTTCAACGACAGAAAGTTACATAAAACCTTTGACTTATGATGTAGGTATACAATAGTGATCAGCAAAAAGTTATGATACCTAATTAGCGGGAAATCTCTCCATAATTTCAAAAATACTGATATTTTTTGTATGTTGCGTAAGAAACGTGAAATAACAACTAGGAAATTTACAAAACGCAATCGATGGAATACGTTTCACAAAAAGTTAATGATTATTTATCATTGCATACCATTCAAAAATTTACAAAAAGGCCCGACAATCCGCTTGTTGTATGATAATAATGGTGGTTATTACAAAACTACACTGAGAGAAATGAATTAGTGGAATTAGTGGTTAACTAAATTTTGTATTTGGCCTTGAACGGAAATTTCCATTAGTGTACATAACCAATTGCATCGTCAATCTATGATGACTATTTCGAAGACTGCAGTCTTGTTTTGTAAAGCTCATTTAAATTCCAGCAAAAACGTAACCAATTTTTATTTGATATTTCTATGCTAAAGCAATCACATGCACGATATTATAATGTCAAATTTTTATATCGATGCTTGTTACATCATCGGAATACAAGCTATTATCATCGAAGTTGAAACTCTGGTCCTGACAAAGACACACGCTCCACACTATGATGCACTGCGAGAAAATACCCCATCAGATACCTTCTTCGGATAAGAAGGTAACTTCATCTTTTGGGATATTTTCTCATACAGGTTGTTATTATTCTCAAGTCAGATTTGTGTAATTACTCCTATGTTATAATTGTATAACTGTTAATTGCTATATGTTTTCAATAATTTTCTAGTGTGTTGAAAATAGAGAGTGTTCTTCACGGAATCATGCATCTTATAACTTGCCATATAAATGATAACTGATATATGTATGAGGTGAGAAATTTTGACATGACGCTTCTTAAAATATATTACAGATGTACGCTTCATAAAAATACGCGGGTTGTAGGGCCTTTTTGTGAATTTTTAAATGGTATGCAATAATAAAAAATCATCAACTTTTAGTGAAACGTATTCCATCGATTGTGTTTCGTAAATTTCCTTGTTGTTATTTCACGTTTCTTACGCAACATAAAAAAAATATGAGAAGTATTTTTGAAATTATGGAGGGATTTCTCGCTAATGAGGTATCATAACTTTTTGTTGATCACTATTGTATACTTACATCATAAGTCAAAGGTTTTATGTAACTTTCTGTCGTTGAAAAAACCTAAGCTCTTTTTTTGTTATCTTTTGCTACATGTATGGAAAATAATTTTTCCTGTAAGCCCGCCAACCTTTTTTTCACTTTTTTATAGTTTTTTTTTTTTTTATTGGGATATCATTAGTTTTTGTATATTTATCTATCAGTGGATTTTCAAATGAATTCGGTCAAATTTTTAGTATTCCATGGAATGCATTTAATGATCCGTACGTAATCATAACGTTTATGTGTAACAGCGAAATTTGAAATGTTAATGTTTTGATTTTTTCTCTAGAATCAATACATAGGATTCCTTCGCTTATCTCGGCCAAGATACCTTTTTTTTTTTTCGTCATCTATTTCATACTACGCTGTACTCTTGCAACATACGTATTTCAATATCGCTGTGTTATGCCCTTGGTGCAATTCTTAGCCGTGGTGAAAAATTGCACGTATCAGTGTATACGATGCCCCCGATATTGTATGTTCATTTTGATGAATAACTTTAATGCAAATTTTTTTTTAATTCATTCTATCATTTGTTTCACGATCAATTGGAGCTAATTTTATATATTTAAGAAATTCTGAAAATCGGCAAATAAGAAAAGAGGAAACTTACATGGATACTGATGTATAAAAAAATTTGTTATTTTATATCTCAGAAAATAAATATGCATTTAGTAACTGGTTGAATAGATTGTTATTGTAAGGGCAGTAAACAGGAGAACTGTCAAACGACAGTTCGACAATTAGGTTATGTCTGTGTGTACCATATGTCTCAATGTTTTTTATTGTCAAAAAAGTTATTTATTCAAATTGAAAAGTTTCTTGTACATACATTTTTTCGATTTGTGTCGATCACTAATCGAATATGTATTCCTTTTTTTTTATCGTTGATCATGGATGAACGATCACGATGAAAATGCAAACATACACTGTTTTTCCTCACGAATATTTACTTTTTTTCTCGATGATTTTTTATTATTGTGACAATGTTTTCACTCATTCAGACACAATATATACCCTGACATACAATGGTCATGCATACACTGGTTTATTTTATATTATATGAATATTTTTTATCGATTTAATTTTTATTGATTTGATAATAATAATAAAATTTGCATTTATTGAGTATGTATTTCATCATTCATCATTCAGCCTGAGCATGTGCTGATCCTAATTTTTACAGAAAAGACAGGGTCTCCTTTCTTCGCCTCACAAGCCCGCCAAAGAAAATTCGACCGAATTAGTCTGATGAAGCTTAATTTATAATTTTCACAATATTTTGGCTGATTATACACCAAATTTAGAAATTTCGCAACCTATAAATGTGAATATATATTTACATTTTATTCTAATTCAATAAAAAACATTGAATAATGTACTTTATTTGCTGGAGTTTGTTGTTTATGTAACGACTAATATTGTATAAATTACAAAGGCCATTTGATAGTTATTTCTGTGCATTGTTTTCTTAAAGGTTTATTATTCAACCAAAAATTGGTAAATAATTTCAAAGTTCTTCTTTCAGTTTGTCGGTAAGAATAAAGTTTCGAGCACTTAAACATTTACAGGTTAAATGAATTTTCAACTGTTCTTTTATTATTGTTAACAAAAATTCAAAATTTCTCTATTCAAAATGTAACATAAAATATAGAATTTTTTTTAGAAAAGTTTTTTGGTTCCCTTCCTGTAAAAACTGAAAAAAATCTACGTTTTTCTGTTGAACTATACAAACAATTCTTGGCTTTTTTAAGTACAACTGTTAAAGAAATCAAACTTAAAGTTAAGCATATCATCATTGTTCAGGAAGAAAATTAGAGCTTCAGTGATATTTGATGAATAATGTATGAAACCCATTGGTACATATACAATGTATATGTATATTATACCCTGGTGAAAAAGTTCCGACCGAAAATAGTCGAACCATAGTCGTAAAATTGTCGAATGTAACGACTGCATTTTTAAACTTCGATTTTAGGCCCATCCCATCATATTTTTTGCAAGAAATTGTCAGAAAAGGAGCGAAATTACTTCTTTTCATTAATTGTGATGCTAAATATCTGTATATTGCTCTAAAAATTATGATTTATCAAGTATCAAAAGTAACAACATCGCCATAACCTCAGACATTGTTTTTATTGTTTCGCCCGTTCAAGCGTGCCAAATTTGAGGATGATATTATTTCAGTTTTTTTCAATCTTAAATTAAATAAGCGTTTTGCTCTTCAATTATTATAAGAATATATAATAATTGAATATGTTACTTATGATTAATCAGTTATAATATATTAAGAATAATATTATTATCAGATTAATATTATTCAATAATAACTTATTGATTATAGAATATAATGTATATGAATATATTTATTCATTAACAATGTATATTTTTTTATTATAAATAATATATATAGAATGTATATATCAATTATAATCTATGATTTTATTATATATAAGAATATCAAAATATTCACTCATATACGTAACTAATTATAATTTATGTTATCGTATGCATTGAGATTATTGTTTTAATAATTGTTAATATTAATTTCCAATAAACCGTGCGCGACATACTACTTCAGCCAAATAATCAAGCACTAATATATAGATTGACACAGCTTGTCAGATCGACAACTTTGTCGATAGAGTCGCATTGTTCTGCATTGTTTTGTGTCGTTCTGTTTTATCCAACTCGAATACCACTGCTAAATTGTTATATATTTCTAATAAACACATTAAAAAATGCGTAATTTTTTCTGGAATCAATAAACTGATCACTTTTACTTTTTTTGCAGCCACAAGATCACAAAACGTGACACCAGAGTCAAGGAAAGAAATAATCAAAGTTACAGTCGTAACTTCGTCAAACGTAACGACTATCTTACGACAGTTGTTCGTCGTAATATAGTCGGATTTTTTCCACCAGGGTATTGTATAATGTACATGTATATTATGCATATACACGAGAAACAAAAATTTTTCATTAAAATCATCAACGAAGAAGTTGACGCAATATTTTTTTTTAGTTTTACTTTTCTTTGGATACATTGTAGAAAAAAAGGCTATAGTAACTCAAAATTCGACAGCGTAATCATAAATTACCAATTATTGAAAAAAAAAGTTTCAGTCAGAAAGAAACGGTCAAAAAGAAAAGAAAAACATCCATGAACTAATTTTTATTTAAGTAAAAAAATATGATGACACATGGTCAGTAATAAAATCATCAATGTTTCATCATTGGAATGAATTTGATAATGCATTGATCTAAAAGTACCTTGCATGAAATTCAGTAGCCATAGGGCCGTTTTCTTACTTATTTCGCACGAATGATGAAAATGCGCTGTGAAGCATGACTTACCTTTTTTTTCTAGTAATCCAATGTGCTATTTTTACGTTTAAACAAAGGTTTAATACTTTCAATTCTGAGAAATATTGACAACTCTCCGTGAAATAACTGATTTATATCTGTAGCGAAATATTTTTTAATAGAAAACTTTAAAATATCGTAAAGTTGATGAATAAATCCTTTTTTACAGCTTCGCTCGAGAAAGCATTCATCTTCTCGCTCAGCAATAATTAACAAGAATACAGCGACAAAGTAAATAAGCAGCATTTTAGCTCTTTGAGCCGGCAAAGATGTTTATTTTTGCGAACTTGGCACTCTCCCTCATTATCGCCTCCCTCGGTTAACTTCGGTTTGCTCCAAGTTTCCGAATTATTCTTGCAAATATTATAGCCAAAGAGAGTCGTTCCAGCAAGTGAACCTACAGCGGGATTAATGTTTGGAAAACTGCAATTCAAATAACAATAGGGGGGAAGCGGCCGACTGTTTGTCGTTGAAGCGAGTTGTCTCAAGATTAATGCCGTGGCTGTTAATAAAGTAAATTCCGAGTCGGAGTATAATCGCTCATAAATCAAAAGCAGCGGGCTTATTCAGTTTTTCCGCAACATAAACTTGAAATTTAGCTATGAAAGTGGATTTAGTAGGTCGAGTGCAAAAAGGAAAAAAAATGGAGAAATTCTGAGCCTGGGTAATTGACTAATTCTTAGTTTGTTTGTGTACATTGTAGAATTTTTGTATTGATTTACAATGGGTTTTATAGGAACAATTTGTACGGAGTGGTCATTACAAATTTTTTTTTTTTTTTAAGGTTTGTTAATGACTTTGGAACTGCTAAGGTACGATTATAGTGAACAAGAAAACTGTATGTATATTCAACAACAACAATGTCCTTTTTCTGGATACCGGTGATGAAATGTTGTAGTACGATAAATAATTGGAGAGGTTGAAAAAATAATGCGTTGCCAAATGAAAATACAAGTCAAATGCCTTCATATAAGAATTTTTACAACAATTATTGTAATAAAATTGTATTATAATTAATAATAATTACTTGCCAATTTCGAAATACACATTGCAAGAAAGAATGTATGTTTCATTAGGGACACTTGTTTTTCATTTTTACAATTGTAAAGTTTTGTGTTCATGTACAAAAAAAAAGGCCTATCATTTAAGAATAATAAATCATTCAGAGTCCGTCATACAGCATCTGAACTGACGTCATAAGTACTTGTATAGAATTTTTACAATATTCTTTTTGCTAAACATACGTTTTTTCAACTGATTGTTAAAACTGTTTTTCAACTGATTACAACACGTCTAATCTTATTTTTGTTTTTCATGGAAAAGTTTAATTCGAGTTCCAATTATTTCATCTTCGTATTTTTGTCATATCCACATTGCCAAATTAGTTAACTGTATATCAATTAATTTTTTTTCAGGGCACAAAGATAACCTCTTCCTGAAAAACTGCTTCAAAACTTGGATGTCCATCTCTCGTAGCGTCTCCTTGTCGTCTTGGGCCCACTTGCTGAATGATCATTGAGTCAATTACCCACATAAAGTGCGCCATTGTGCGTCATTTTCTAGCCTTGTTCGCTACGATGACTCCGGGGTGACAGGCTTGATGACGCTTCGACGCACTCGCAGCGCAGAGGCGCCCACGCTATTTCACTTTACGCTCGTCTATATTTCAGCTTATGATAGATGAATCCAGCGAAGACCGCGAAAATCAAGCTCAAATGTTACAGCCATTAAAGCCCGTTAAAGTTGTAACTGGAGCAAAAGCGAGCAAAGAATGGAAATTGTCCGTACCGAGTAAACAGCCGTCACGCTTCGCGCAAGATGTTAATCTTGGGGCCTTTTTTTCGCGGACCCGGTGCTTCCGTTCGGCACCGGAAGAGCAAACGTTGATAACTGCTTGTCAAGATTGCACTGAGTTTATGTTGTTCTTTTGGGTAGATTTATTTATCTGGAGTTTGGAATGGACTCCAGTTTCCAAAAGGAGACCAATGTAACCTATCAAGTTTATGTATATAATGACTACATCATAATCAAAGTAGTTATCTGAAGGTACTACTAGCAATGAGATAAATATCTACAGATTTTTCGTGAATGAAGTTTATTCGTGCATTATATTATGTTCATTGTAAGGTGAAAACAGGCGCGTAGGCAGAGAGGGGTTTTCGAGGTTCAAACCCCTCCCGAAATTTTGATAAAATCAATCAATATTTCCTGTAAAACTGAAAAAAGTTACATCGATAAACAATAAAAATATAAGTTACAAATGAATGCATGGAAACGTTAGCAGTATATAATTGATAAAAAAGTGAAAATTATCAAAATGTAGGGTTACGTAGAAAATATATATCAAAAAAATTGTTGCAACCCAGCGAATAATCGAGAAAGAAAAAATTTACGAAATTGATAAAAAATTACAAAACTTTGAATCTTAGATCATCGAATTCTAGAAATCTATAAATTCATATAAAAGTATCAAAATCTTTCGATTCAAACAAACTCTGAAAGAATACTGAAAATTATCGAATTTTACGAAAAAAGTTTTTTCAGAAAAATGTCAGCAAACACCTTTACGATCTATAAATTTTGGGATTCTAGAGCATCAAATTCTAAATATACTCAAATTCTGAAAAACGTAACAGAATCGTTTAAATATTTCAAAAATACGGCAAAAGAAAAATGATGTAGACCATGTAAAATCTATGAGTATGTGATTTTATCATTAATTTTTAAAATTACAGAGAATAGATCGAAATTTTCATTTTAAAGCATCAAGTTTTTTAAATCTATATAGCAATCTAAAAAAATATAAGTAATCTGTAAATATACTTAGAAATCCTTCAGAGGGTTTGGTATGTTACATGTATATTACCAAGAAAATGTAAAAAATAAGTTGAATACTTCACCAGCTTACTTGTTTACTAGTTTTCTATCTCAGTAGTTTACTAGTTCAATAGTTAACAAGCTTACTAATTTATTAGGTTACCAGTTTACAAAATTACTAGTTTACTTGCTTACCAGTTTACATGTTTACTAGTTTACTTGCTTACCAGTTTACTAGTTCACTAATTTACTTGTTAAAGAGTTTACTAATTTACTAGCATACTAGTTTACTAGCTCACTAGTTTACCAGTTTACTATTGCAAATTTGAAAAGTTTGCTTGTTTACTAATCAACTAATTTACTTGTTAACGAGTTTGCTAGTTTATTATTTGACTTTTTTGCTTATTGAGTATTTTACTTTTTGACAATTTTGGTAGTTTACTTTTCTTTTAGCTTACTTGTTACTACTTTAGTAGATTACTAGCTTCCTAGTTTAATGGCTTACTAGTTTAATAGAAATCTTTCAATACATAAAAATGATGTAGATATGATTTTCTTAGAAATTTATGAAACTTTCTGTTCTAGAGTATATTTATTGTTATAATACAAAAACTATATGCCCATAATTTTAGAAATTTTCTTAAATATTCGTATAGAAAACAATAAAAATACATCTTATTCCATTGATACAACTTCTACAGTCGAAGATACTTTTATTTGTAGAGATATCAAAGAAATATGAAAGAAAAGTAAGTATTGAAAACGTTTATAAAATAAACTGTCGTCTGAAAAATCAATGAAAATTTTCAAAATTGTTGAAAGTTTCAATACTATACCATAAAGTTCTAAAAATTTATGAAGCGATCCATAGGAATTTTAAAAATATATGTAAATACCAGAAAATACTACTTACTTTGATTAATAATATATTATACGAAAATATTATAAACTGATGATGAACCTTTTAACTGTGTGGTTAAAATTTGCTCAAAAAAAATTCAGATATACAAATTTTTTAGAATTTTGATTCCTAGAGCATCGAATTTTAGTACGCCCCATGAAAACATATACTTCTCAATATCAAATAATCCTTTAAGTCGTATAAATACAAAAAGTATTAGTGAAAAAAATCGAAATCTCAGTTACTTATTCAAAATCACATGAATCGAATTCCATTACTTACGAACATGAAAAAAGTGTAACTCTGGATTCCAGAAGTTGTATAACTTTAAAATTCCGAAACGTTAAATATTTTACAATCGCTCTCTTGTAACATATTTTCAAGGACTAAAAATCATGAAACCCTAAAGGAAAAATATTATTCAGAATAATCCCTCCCAAAAATTTTCTTCCGCTTACGCCCCTGGGTGATAATATCTATATATATAACTCTTCCAATGATAAAAAAAAAAATATTGAAAAATGAGTTACGAATAGTTTTATGAAGAAAAACATAAGGTAGATAAGAGTCTCAAAAATATATTAGGGCGTAAGTGGCAAAAACTTTTGAACTTGTGTTTCTGAAAAATATATTTAATTCAGGAGTTAGTAGTTAATAATTATCTTTAATAATCTGACGACAGTAGTAAAGTATCACAATTTTCCGTATTCGGGTTTTTTGAGTTACGTAACGTTTTGAGTTCAAAGTCACACATTTTTCATATAAGAACTTTCTAAATTCAAATTATGTTTTTGTCTTCAAACAGTAAGGTTAGAATTTTTTTTACCTATTGTATTTTTCACCTTAGTTCCAGGTAACTTTCAACTCCTAAAAACTCAATCTACCTACGCCCTTGAAAAGATAACAAATAATGTAATAAAAGTATCATATAACACTGTTTAATTAAAAATTTTTTTAAAAATTTTCGTATTTTGTTTTGAATAAAATTCAGCAGTGACGAGACAGCTAATTGAAAAACCCGATTCCCACCGCGAGAATCTGAAAGCCCGTGGGGTCCCACAACGCCCACAGCGCTTATAGATACTCGCCAGCCCCCGATCGTAATGTAATATCGTAGATATCGGGCATTTATTGCCGAACACGTCAACGCACAATGGCCCGGTGTGTATTATCCTTTGTAAAAGAAATTACTATGATGCGCTTTCGCTGCGTGCGCGGTAATAGCCGGGTTGAGTCCGTGGGCACGTGACCGGGCCACAAGTTAACCATTGCCCCATACACTGAGACCTCTATTTCCCGGATTTTCGTCGGCGTCGTTCCGGATGTCGTCCCTTTCAGTTTTACGTCACGGATTTTCTTATTGTTGGGCAGCCGCTAATTGCCCGTTTCGTCCCCCTTCGAGGGCTCGCTTCGGCATCGACTTTCTATATTGGGTAATGAGTTGTAATTCGGGTTATTGTAGGGTTGAATTGAATTTCATGTGTACAAGATTTTTGAAATCGGAAATTGAGTGGCATGGAACTGAACGTAATATAACTTAACTTACTGTTGATTTGTTGAACCCTCGAATTTAAAACATTTGGGCTCGTATTTTTAGAAAACTTGAATGTTTTTTACCATATATATGTACAAATGAAATTTCCGAAAAAATACCCTTCCTATGTCCTGTTTGTTTGTTTTTTTTTTTTTGTTTTCAATTTCCAACGAACGTTGCATCTTCGAAAAAAAGTTGTCAGGTAAAATAATATTCAGGAAAGTATTTCGGAAAATCACAAGGGAATCGATAATCCAGTCATTATTGAGGTATTCACAGACGTGAATGCATTTAGCCAATTTTCATTGCAGATTGTTTTATGATAAATGTGCGTGTTCGACGTTAGAGGCAAACATTGTCACTAAAGAAAAACCGCAGCAAGAAACGTCCGCAACTGGCAATGAACATTCAAGCGATTGCGAAAGTGAAGAGTCTTTTCGTCGCAGGGGAAAATACGCGGCGACAAACCGTTACGTTTTCCACGTGCGTGCTGGGGATGAAAGGATTCGCTTTCTTTTTCATTTGCTAAAACAAATCGTGCAGCGTTTATCCAGGACACACCGGTGCACTTAGCTGATGAGCGGACGCGCTCAAACTCACGCGAGTTTGCGTGCGCGCGGTGTCCGGTGAATGCGTCCCGAATTTGAATACGCCGGCGGGGCTCGTAAATTTTCGCGTTCCCGATGTATCGCCGGGTCCTCTTATTCGATTTGCATACGAGCGAGCGATTCCGGGACACTCGCTCATACCGTGGAGAATCCAGAAAATCGAGGGGCGAAAAACTTGGCGCCGATCACTCAATTTTCGCGGCGATTTAATCAGGGAATTTCTCAGCTGCTTCGAGTTAGGTAGTGTATACAGCGAAGATGGATTAGGTAAATTAGATGCGGATTGCTGGGACAACTGAAAGTCGATGGATAAAGTTGATAAATGAAAATGAGGCCCAAAGCTAGTTATTTCACATAGATTAGAGTGATTGTAAACAATTACGTTTATATATGTAGATGTAGAATGAATTTTTTTTTATATGACAAATTATTTCAATTAGCTGTAATTTGAGATCTGTGGTTCTGTATTTTAGGTAGGTGCGTTACTTTTGTCAGAATTTTTGCATTCCTAGAAAAAAAAGTCGTCTATAGACATACATGTAATAAAAAAGTATTGACAACTCATTACTGCTCTGTCATAGATGATTCAAAGGAGGAAACTCCATTCAATATTTCTATTCTTTTTTTACTTTTTATTTGTAAGTTTTTTAAAAGTACCGTTTATAGTTTTTTACGATTTTCCTGTCTTTTTGAACGTCATGTTTCCAGTGAGTAGAAAATCGAACTTACGACACAGGGAGATATGAGAATTTATTATGACATTTCTCCGAAATATGTATCCATTATGTGTTTTTTTTTTTTTTTTTTCATTTTTGACAAAAGTGAGAAAAAAGAAAACTTTACAAAAAATAACAAAATACATTTATGCGTTTCTTAAATTGTGTTGATACAAGGTAAGTTTGTAAGAGTTTATAATATATGAGTAGTTTTGAAAATAACAAAAAAAATTGAAATGTCAAAGAAAAATAAGTACTACAACTAATTCAAAGAATTCATTAAAATTAAGTTAAAAATTATAAATATCGTAAATTATGTTTGAGTAGTTTTGTAATTAATCGTCTAGGTCGTTTGGGTTGGGTCTTTATGATGTTTACAAATATGTAATATTTTCTCCACTAAAACCAATGAAACTAGTATATTTTGATTTTCCTTGAGTTTGAGTTACTTTGTCGTAAAAAAGTTTTAGAATATTAGCTAAAAAAATGTTACTTACCCTCATATTTCTATGTGTTATTTTTCTTCATAGTAATTCGATGACTTATTTGTAAACAGACAAATGGCTGAACATTTTTTTTTTTTATTTCCTTGATAAGGCTCTTTTAAAAAAAATGAAATTCTTCGCTTTATTTTCCGAAAAAAAAATTGTCTGGCAAACGTATTTTTTATGAAAATTCGGACCAAATTTTAACGTCAATATTCTAACCTTGCTTAAGCTCTTTCTCGACAAAAAAAAAAAAAAAAAAAAATTACTCAAGAAAAAAAAACCTCTGGTTTGAATCTTTTTAAGTCAAAATACGTTATTTGGGAATTACGATTTCTCAAACTCAAAGTACTATTTTTGCAGTAATTTACAAATTACTAGTTTTCTTGCAACTCTACATTTTCACCGGGAAAAGACTGAATCATAATGATTTTTTACTAGATTTATTAGTAAAGAATTCTATTTGAAGTGAGTCAAGTTTTTTCAATTCAAAACCAGTTACAAAAAACATACTACAAAATATTTATTAAAAACATATAGTGTATTGACAAGTTCCGTATATTTTATACGAACTGAGCAAGTTTATGAAAGTTTCTATTGTTTGAAAAATCAAAACCTCAGCAAAATGGAACAACATTGAAGATTTTGTAAATTTAAAATTCTTACCGATTTGCAAGATACGAAAGATTTTAGAGAAAATTGGTAGGTTTCTCTATTGTAAAAAATTTGGAAATCTTTGTCGAAAAACAATACGAAATGATCAAAAATTGAAAAATGTTTTACAATACGTAAATGATTATTAATGTTCAATAGTATAATTATGTTTGGGTTTTGCGAATGTTAAAGAATAAAAAAAATATGTAGTTTCTATAGACTCTCAACAATTCTCGAAATGGCGGAAAAATGTTCATAAATTTTATTGTTTGAAAGGATTGAAAAATTTTTGAAAAATCGTTTGAAAATTACTATTTAAATTAGTACAAAATTTTCAAAATTAAAGCAAATACCGGTGAGTAATGTGTTTAGAGGAAAAAAGGATTACTGCTGAAAAATTTTTACTACCTTTATTGGTACACTACTTACAACGATTTTCACTCGTCACTACGACAAAACTCCATGAAAAATGCATTTGTTAAAACCGCCCCTATCGTTGCAAAGTATCGTTCTTTAGAATGAGTGTCGTACCGTGTTTCCCGAGGAAACAGAACCGTCAGATGTGTAGTTACGTTCGATCGAACAGGATCGAGCTCGCAGCTCATTCCCCCCATTGGTAATCCTTTTAAAGTTATTCAACGAGCTCGCAGAAAACTCTTCGAGTAACGTGTTCCACTCGTTGATGGAATCGAGACGGAGCGAGCATCGTTTATGTGTCTTCAAATAAAGAGAAAAGACCATTTCTAAAGTTCCTTCCGCCGAAATGGCCGAACCTTATCAAATGTTTGTTGCGGAAGGAACCTTTACTGCGTCTTGTATCGCATGAAATCCCATG
This sequence comes from Platygaster robiniae, assembly GCA_028476575.1. NCBI lineage: Eukaryota > Metazoa > Arthropoda > Insecta > Hymenoptera > Platygastridae > Platygaster > Platygaster robiniae. Next base: position 36,709,675 of record CM052020.1, read on the forward strand.
CATTTTGCAGTACCAATACCGATGAAAACGTGCGGGACACAAGTTTTTTTCTGTTACGAATATTTTATAGGTCGTGGAAGACTTTACGATAAGTTTGTATACTCAGGAATTTTTAGTTTCTTCGCCATTTTAAACGTAATATTAAGGTAATCAGTTAACCTAATCCATGAAGTGGTAATTTTGTATTTAGAAATCAATATATTGAAGAAGGAAAAAAATATAACTTTAAATTGAGCCACCTACTGGGTTAGGTTTTATTTTTTACCTCATTTTTTATAGAGATATTGGGTGAAATTTTATATGTTGTAATAAAAGTAAATGTTTTTGCTGCTGCATTAAATTATCAATCTAAAACATTCATGATTTTTCATAACACAATTATTGACAAAAATTCAAAATTCGTTTCGATATATATTTTTATTTTCCATATGAAGTTCTATCATACTTACGGTTAAAAGGTATAAGTAATTTTATTACAATTTGAATTTATTTGAATTTAATTTAGATTGAAATACTTTTATTTCTATTTATCGCACTATAATGAAAATTCGGTTTCAACATAGTTTTCATTAGATATTTCCTTGTAATTTAATCGCAATCGTAATAATGTGGCAATTTATTCTCTTCTTACGGTGATATTGATGTATTTTGACATTGATTTTTATTGGATTACATCCAAGCAAAACCTTTTGCAATTCAAATATCTTCGGCATTGATTATTTGTTTACACATTGCATTTAAGAAAATCTGTTCCGAATTCAAATATAATAAAAATTGAAATGGTCTATATTTCTTTGTAACTTTCAATTTCGAGTTGACCCAGTAAATTAATGGGTTATAATACTTCTGAATTTGGATACTAGGTATCATTTTTTGCTTTGTTGCAATTTGTACCCCCGATTTTGAGGCACCAAGCGACACCTTTTTTCAGTTATTTATTTTTTTTTTTTGACGATTGTAATGTAGTTGTTCAGAATTTCCCGTAATTTCATGCTACTTTATTATTTTTAGAACTTTATTTTCAAAGTATCAAAACATATGGTACTGTTTTCTAGTTGCATGCATTATTCTTCAGTTTCATGGCCTGTATTTCAATTATCCCATGACCTTATTATAACAGAACGTTCTTGCCTTAAATCTAAAAATTCGCTTCCCTAACATTTTGGCGCAACATGATTATCAGTGATACGTGTTAACGGAAGTCACGTACACGTAAATGGCGAATAACGTTCTTGGCGCCAATGTGGTTCCGTTTCCCGCTCGTTTGTGTATCTCCTTCATAGGCAAAGCGTGCTCATAAGGATAATAGTGTATTATAGGCGCATAGAGCCGACTCCCTGCAACGGTAAAGGGTCGAAAAGGGACGTTATGCTTGATACCTGCCGGCTATTTGGGCGTATCAAATTAAATTATCACGGAAGCGAAGCCACGGACACTGGGAATTCATTAAAGGGCACTTTGCTCGAATTGTAGGGACACTTTGGTAATGCTGATCAAAGATGTCAGAGTTTGCGATAGCTGCATGCAAATTGATCCTCTGTTAGAGACACTTTATCAATTTTCCAGAATGGTCGTCTCTGAAATTCTGAAATATGTAGGTTGTTTTGTTAAATTCACGCAAGAAACTACCGAAAATTTGAATTTTTTTTCATTTAATTCGTTTAAGGTTCACCATGACTTTTAGAAAAATATAATAAATTTAAAGAATAACTGTGTATTGGTAGGCTCTTTTTATAGATTATTGTATTGGCGTACATCATGCAGCTTTAGGTACTTATTTCTTCAACGTGAGTTTATAATGAGCTGAAGGAAAAGTCTTTCGAGCCAAAGTTGTTCATTCAATAGATTTAATTATTCATTAAGGATTTCGCAGATTAGAGCTTTTCCATCGATGGGACTTTGAACCAAGTTAGAGAATACGAGAGAAGAGAGAAGAGTAACATATTTTTATAATTTTCAATCATGGTAAAGCTGCAGAACTAAGTATGCTGTTCATGCACTTAAGATTTTTCGTACCAAACTATAATTAATTTATTTTTGATAAGATCTGAAGTTATAGTACGTTATGTTTTAGCAGAACATGTTTTACTATTGAGCTTGATGTCTTTTCATCTTGCGACTTGTTATAAACATCATGCTTTTTTACTTCAGTACATAAAGAGTGTTAACACTTTTTATTCCAGTTAAATTTTCTTTTGTGAATAGGAAAATACCGGTTCCAAGAATGTGATATTTTGAATGTTAATGCATTTTCAAAATGAAAAAAAAAAAAATTCTCAATGTTCATAATTCATAATTTGAGAATTCAGATGTCAGTGTCAGAGTAATTCAAAGTATTTTAGTCTTAAATCGAAAGTAGTGGAATGTTACCGCTGATAACAAGCTCAAAACTTATGAAAGTGCTCTTATCATTGGTTCTTACGAAATCTCAAAATGAGGTATTATTATTTATCCAAAATAATATACATTTTTTATCCCAAGTATTTTATAAATACAAAGTTTCCCTCTACTTTAAGTTTTAAACTTGGAATTTTTAAACTTTCATAGTTAAGAAAAATTTTTATTCGTGTACCTCAATAAATTCATAAGTTCAGAATGTATGTCTTAAAAATTTTCAAATTCTCTTTTTTTCGTAATAATTTTGTTTTGCTCGAAAAAAAAAGTTATTGAATGTTATTATGGTACATTACGTTTTGCGGGCCCAATATTTTTATCTCGGAGTAGGAAGTATTGTTCCCGAGGAGCGTACCGTATTGTATACACCAAGGTGAAATAGAGGGCAGTTAATTTCACTGAGGTGTATAAAAATCTTAGAAATAACACATTTATCATTTATCATAAATATAAGGGAGAGTCTCCAAAGGTGGACACCAATCTTTTGAACAATTGTAGAATCCAAACAACATTATATATTTTATACAGCATATATTTCCTAAAACCATATTTCATCAACTAATTATTAATTTAACGCGATTTCGATATCATCAAAATGACTATAATTTTGGACGATTTTAAAAAAAGGAAAAAATTTCGACTTTAAAAAATGGTCCCCCAAGCTGGGTGACCAACTTGTGGGAACGGATTGGATTTGGTTGAATCTGATAAGGAAGTGGATAAGTAATCGAATCATATTGGATTAGCCTGGATAGATAAGTATGGACTTAAGATTGGATTTGGTCGGATAAGGTTGGATTGGGTATTATTGGGTAGGATTAGGTTGGCTTTGGTTGGATGTTGGATTGATGATTTGATCGAGGATTGGATTGGATCGGATTAAATTGAGTGTGATTGGGGCTCAGATTAGGGATTGAATCGTATTGGATTGGACTGAATTGATTGGTTTGGATTAAAGATGTTGAGTTTTTCACCCTTTACCTTCACCGCCTCTTTGAACATTGAATCAGCGTGCCTTTTACCAGCTAGACCGAAGCGGAAATGGTATTCCGGGGTTCGATGACTTTTCATTTTAGATCAATATAATTATCAATATGAACCGGATTTTCCAAGTAGTAGTAGATTCTCTTCTGCTTCTGCTTACCATGGTTCAAGCTTAAAATTAATAGTAAAATGATGAGCGAAACAGAATAGAAGAAATTAATTTTTCCTAGAAAAAACTGGTTCAGGATACCATTTTTCCTTTTGTTCCAAAATGAAAAATCATCGAACCCTAAAATTCCATTTCCGCTTCGGTCTAGCTCGGTGAGGCATGCAGATTCTGGGATCAAAGGGGCGGTGAAGGTAGAGAGGAAAAAACTCAAGAATCATATCTCACAAGTTGGTGACCCAGTGGGGGACACTCCCCTAGGTATTTCGAAATGAAACATTTAAACAAATATGAATTTCGGAACTCGAAAAAAGGATTATAATTTTTGAACTTGATAAAGTTGCATTGCCTGTTTAGGAATTTATTAATTTCAAAACTATGTTTTTCTATATATTTAAGACAGAAAATTTTTTTAATCCTAGTATCTTCTCGCTAAAACGATGTCCCTAAAACGCTGTCTTAGGTGGGAGTGAAAAAAATTTCAGTCATTTTGAGATTGACAAACGTTGCAAAATCTCCATATCGCTTTGTCTTTTACAAGCACGGGAAAAGTCTCTCTCCCCGTTCACCGTGAGCTCAAAAGTTACGCGGCCAAGAAATCGTTTTTGCATAGCAAGTTAACACCATGAAAATGATGTTTAACATGTTGGCATAAAAAAATAAGTGGTTTAGAAATGTTCAATTTATGAGATTCAAAAAAATGTAGGTTGTTGGTACATTTGTATATTCTTTTTTTAGTTGTAAAGATATAAAATGTGGTGCATCTTAGATATTTACAGGTGTTTGCGAATCAAAAAGAACATTTAAATCAGCTGCTTATTAACGTAGATTTTTCAATTTCGGCAGTTCTGTGGATGTGCTGCTTAAAGAAGATGAAGAATTTTCTGAAATTTTAGTTTCGTCGATAAACAATAATCAAAGTTCTCGTAATATGAAATACGATTTTAGAATCTTGCCATCGGAATGGTAAAAATATAAAGTGAAATAAACAAAAAGTTAGTGGTGTAGAATTTACAGAATTCTATGAATCGTAGAGAACTGTTTAATTTATCAATTAATTAGAAAATGGTAAACAAATGAAAATTTGTGCATTTTTGAAAGTTTAGATGCTCGAGATATCAATAAACCTTAAAAATTGGCCTTTTAAAATCATACAATAGAGGCCGCGGATTCTGTAACATCATGAGCGCTCGAAAATACGGATAAGTATTGTCCGAACGGTGACGTTACGAGTGGAGATCAAAAGTCCGAATTTGAAAAAAACAGACAAGACACAGAGAGACAAGTAATTCGTAATGCCCAGAGCATCACCACTTTCCAAGCTGATGAATTCGCCTATAACCTGATGAAAGGACCCGGATACATGGCCCTACTCACTGGAGAGGTCATACAGCTCATCAAATGCGTGCCAGTCGAGGTAAAAGTTCGTCAAACACAACGCTGCTACCAAGAATTGGCAGTAATCAGAGGAAACGACAGCCTGCTTCTCACGCCTCGTACCCACATCTTGAAGCGCGCCGGAACAGAGGTCACCTGCAGCCCACTCATGCCCACCATGTTTGAAGTAGATGGCCACTGGTAAAAATTTATCCCACAAGGAGTCGAGAGCCAGGCCCCCGAGTCAATGGATCCAGAAACCAGGCCTAGCTGGGAATACCAGAACGCTGGAGATCTCGCCAACTCTGGAATATATGCAGAAGAAGATATCGAAAAATATCGTGAGCAGATACTATTTCCAATCGACCGGCCTAGTATTCTGAATACCATCACCCGCCGGATCATAGGAGAACAAGTAGACATGGGAAACCTCTCCCTCATGGAATTCATGGACCCTAGTACCCTTGAGACAATTGCACGCGGCACCTGGAACCATGTTTTCGCTGGGTTCGTCACCTTTGGAACCTGGACTGCAGGTTTTCTCGGATTATACCTGACCCTGAAATTCGTGAAGGGAATATTCAATCTGATCTTACACCTGCTCGCCCTACACGCAACCATCCGGTTTAGTTTTTACCTATTGGCAAGTTGCTGGGGAGCACTGACCAACTTGTTGCTGCACTCGCGTCATCCAGTACCAAAAGATCCCGAAGAATGCATCCCCTTGGAGGTCATCACCGAGGAACCCGTCATCCCTGCACCCCGATAAGCCCGGGACGCAAGACATCAGCCGGACCAGCAGGCCATGATTAGGAATTGTAACCTGCGAGATTTCACTTGAAGTTAGTGGCACATGATGTTATCTCAGCTACGCCTATGGATTATTGAATAGTATGCTAGAAAGGAAAAAGAAAGAGAAAAATTGTAATTCTACACGATTTTATGACGATGATTTCAAAGAGGAGGAAATGATAATGATACTGAGAATGATAATGATAATGATAATAATGATAATGATAATGGTAATAATACTGGAAATAATAATAATAATGATAATGATACTGGAAATAATAATGTACGACGGGAAAATTTAAAAAGGAAAGAAATAGTCACAGACGATGTAAATATACGAACGAGAATGAATATTCTACAAGTAAGAATTAGGAATGATGTGAATATAGGAATGTGAATTAGGAACGAGTGAATATTAACAATTTGTATAAGAAGGGGTGAACATTTTAATTTTGCCCACGCAATGCAAATATACAGAAAATACGACGTAAATTCTATAATGGGGAACAGGAAAGGGGAATATAGAAATGGTAAAGAATTTTTTTTATTATTACGTTGTATTCACTGGATAATAATGATGACAATTATAATAAGGAGAAATATGTATGACCTCGAAGGGAATCGGGTAAGGGATGTTTTCAAAGAGGAAGGATATATATATATATATATATATATATATATATATATATATATATATATATATATATATATATATATATATATATATATATATATATATATATATATATATATATATATATATATATAAATATATGCATGTACGGATCACCGACAATCATTGATGTTGACAACTCCAACGAGGAATGTAATACCCCCAGTCGCTTCGTTTTACCTCGGGCACGGAAACGAAGGGGCAGGAATAGATCCCAGCGGGATGTCAGATACTTTTTTCCTAGAGCCAAAGAAAGATTCTCGGTCAACGGAATATTTTTTTTCCTCTCCTTTCTTTTCCCTTTCACGGGAACGATGGTAATTATAATAATGGGGATCTTAATAGTGATAATGGATATATGGGATCTAAGGCAGACGAGAATTTTTTTCGGGTCACAGAACTCTAGAAAATAAGAAGGGGCGATGAATTATTTGAGATCGGGACGTCAAAATCGTCTACTCTGAATATGTTCTCCCTTTTTTCCAAAAGGAAAAGGAAAACAGGGAAAATGCCATTGATTTAAATACGATAAAAAGTAACAGAGGAATTATCGAACGGTGAATGGATTAGAACCAGGAACATACCAGGGCTAGGTTATCTATGTTTTTGGAAGTATGATGGAAACAGCGGACTTACCTGGATACATGTCGAATTCTCGTCGAACGATGTATCTCCGAGAACCCTACAAAAAGTGGGGGAGGTGTGACGATCCACAAACAATCCTTATCCTTTTTCCTGAATTTCCCGAGATTCACCGAGATCCCGGAATCTTTCTTTTTTTTTTTTGAACAGTTATGGGATTTCTATCTCGTCACGTACAATTGCGTAAAATCACGCGCCGGCCTCGAGCGGCAGATATCATCGATACACATCGACAAGTCGGTCGAACAAACAATCGGCCGCGCAACGCGATCGCTCGACCGGCTTGACGCGTCGAATTTCGAAATTAGAGAAGCGCGATAACATGCCGAATTATTTTCTAGTCCAATTCTCATAGAGGTAAACCCCCATTTTTTATAGATTAGAGATGAATATATAAACCCGTGAATTTTGTCACTAAATCAGTTCTTTTCGAACTCCAAAACGCTCTCGTAGCCACTAAAAACGCTCTTGAAGACTCAAAACGCTCTCATAGCCACTAAAACGCTCTTAAAGCCTCAAACCGCTTTTGGAGCCACAAAAACGTTCTCGAAGCCACAAAACGCTCTTGAGGCCACGAAAACGCTCTCGTAGCCACAAATACGCTCTTGAAGCCACGAAAAGCTCTAGTAGCCGCAAAAGTAAGTCCACTTGATTTTATAATATTTGTATCCTGTTGTCTCGAAAAAATCCAGTCATCCAGTTACTGGCAGCTCATTTTTCGGTTATTATTTTGTTTTCTTTCAATTCCAATTACCCCACGCGGGATTTTCATTTTTCGTTATTGTTTTGTTTTCTTTCAATTCCAATTACCCCCCGCGGGATTTTCATTTCCGTTTTTCTCCCTTCTACCTTAGTGCACCCTAAGGCTTTGGCCCTCGAGGAGGAGTGCGTGCGCCTGGCCCGGGAAAAGGGACTGAGAGGGAACGGCCACGAGAGTACTTTCACAGCCAGGGGTTTTGGGTGGCTGTGGGTAAAATTACAGTGGGCCCGAGGACGCTTCGCCCTCCGACCCTATCACCCTCACACTGACCCGGAGGACATCGTGACTTGGTATATATCGTCCGCCTACGGCGTGCCGATATATACATACCCGAAGAAGATCCGGGTACAGTGCGAGGCTTGCGGGCGCCTCAACCTCCATTCTCACACCCCGCGATTAATCGAAACATCCGTCAACCCTCGGAGGGCTCCGCCGAGGAACCCCCCACCTCACAGAACCTCATCCCCTCATCCCCCTCTGCAGCCGTCATCCTGTTATCCCACTTGGAGATATACTCCCCCACCTCCACCTCCTCTCCCGGTCGCCGATATTCCCCTTCCTGACACTGTTCAGGGGGACAGCGACCTCTCCTTCTCACCAAGATCAAACTGTTTTCCCCCTTATTCACCTGACCCCGAGATATTACCCCCTTTATCTCCAACTACGTCGGAGGGTTCGGATTTCGAGGAAGTCGAACCAGCCCCCCGACCTCATACTCCACCACCAGTACCCGCCGCCTTGCTCATTCCACCCTCTTCTATTACCTCACTCCCCGCTCCCCTGGAACCGTATGTGCCCCCCGTGGTGACAGAAATCACATCTCCCCCCACCTACGTTCCCTCCAAAATCCGGAAAAAGAGGGGATCTAAGATACGACCCCACCGTGCGCCGACCGGAAAATCTTCGACTAAGAATTAATTCCTCTTTTACTGATTATCTTTCACGATTAATTGTATTATTCCGTTAGTTTTGAAAAGGAATGGATGGATTATAAGTGGACTTGTAAGGGAATTGGGATATGGACATATATGTTTTCTATGAATAAATGATGTATTAACGAATTGAGATATTGTTTACTGTTTTTTTTCTCCTCCCGCATCCTTGCTTGCGAATCCCTTGCCCGGGGTTGAGACGGAGTTTTGAACTCCGCGCTCAATTTCGGTTGCCACGCTCCACTCCGGTAGTTCGTGACACTGCTAACTTTTTATAAAGATTAGTTTAGAGAGCTAAAAGTTTCCAAAAAGTTCGACACTACACTTAAAATTATGACAAGCGTGAAAGCCCCTGTTAAAAACTAGAATTCCCTCGATACATTTTCAAAGCGAACGTCAGAAAACATGGTTTTTCAGTCGGATTCAAAAAAATGTCAGTTGTTAATATGTTTTTATAAATATTTTGATAGCGTGTTCATCGCTTGACCTTCCGCAACAAAAGTATACAAAAGTTATGTAAATAGATTAAGAAATGAATGCTCAGCGGCGATGTAAGTTTCAAAAAACATTGATTTTTCGATTCAAAAGCATCAGTTTTTATTATTTTTAACAAAAACTATGACGTTTACAAATAAATTTTAAACAGAGACTAACGTTCATTTTTCAATAGCTATCGAACTGTATTTTTTGTTTCTTCAAATTCGGACTTTTGATGTTGACTCGTAAAGTCACCGTGCGGACAATGCTTCTCCGTATTTTCGAGCGCTCAGGACGTTAGAGAATCCGCGGCCTCAATCTTAAAGATAAAGTATTGTATAAGTATACACAAAAGTACATCGATGAAAAAAAAACAAGTGATATTTTCATTGTATATTGTAAACTATAGATATACATAGCTAGCAAAGAAAAACCTATTTTTAAGCAAGTTAAGATTTATCTCTTCATCAAAAGAATACTGATCATCTTACTGAGCGAAACCAGATAATAATTTTCTGTTCTTCTCTTTCCACAATATGTAACCCTATTAACAATGGTTTACAAATTGTTCTATCTTTGCGAGTATCTCGTAAAAAAAGGATTTTTCACGCTCGCAGCTCAGAAAACCTTTATTCTTGTGTTTACTACTATCCCGTGAAAAACGAATTCTCTGCCACCGCCTTTCGCTGCTATTTCTATGCCGCTTCAAAGTCGAGCGGCATAGAACTCGTTTTTTCACGACACAACAGTAAACAAAAGACTAAATGATTCATGTGCTGCGATTGTGAAATAGTATATATCGTAACAGGCACGGATGTGCGAATTTGGCGAAACGGGGAAATTCGCACATCCGTGCCTGTTACGAACGATATTTTATGTACCGAGGGCATAGAAAACGCGTTCAGAGATCTCGAGCTGGCATAGAAACGCGTTTTCTATGCCAGAGGTACATAAAATATGTCTCGTGTCAAGGAGCATCAAAAATCGCGTTTTACTCGTGCGATTTGCTCACTCGCTACGCTCGCTCGCAAAACTTCACACTCGTAAAAACGCTCGTTTCTGCTCCTTGATACGAAATATACTATTTTGCGCTCGCATGTCGAAAATTATTGATTCTTGTGTCTACTGCTGTATCGTGAAAAACGAATTCTCGGCCACGTGACCTTGGAGCTAGTGGCGAAAATCAAAAGAGTGCTTTTTCTATGTTGTGAGAGACGGAGCGCGATAGGAAATCCTCGCAATGTTTCTCTATCTCAGGTGGTACGTTTATTTTATTCTCCGACTACTATCGCTTGAAACAGCGAGATCGTCGCGTTTTCAAACTTATATTTCAAAATTTCAGCAAGTAAACACAAGAATAAATGGTTTACGACATCCGAGCGTGAAAAATACACTTCGTATCAAGGAGCAGAAACGAGCATTTACGTGCGAAGTTTTGCGAGCGAGCGTTAGCGAGTGAGCATATCGCACGAGTACGAAATCTCCTTGTATCGCACGAGTACGAAGTATCTCCTTGATACGAAATTTACTCTTTCCAAATCATTTGGTTCCTGAAGTAATAATATAACGTCATTTATATTTCTGAAGAAGCGGTATCGAAATATTAGCAAAAAAACATGTTTTTCAGCTCTTTTTTTTCAATATCGACGGAAATGTCAAGAACGATTTATGCTATTGAAATAAAACGTATTATATGTGTTATTTGAAAAGTATACTAATTAGCTTCACGAGGATAGATTCTGCTTTTTTTAATCCAAATAGAAGCTCCAAAGCTATTGGCGCTGTCAGTTGTAAAAAAAGCATTTATAAATACGAATAATATTGAAAAAACTCAAAAAGTGCACTTTTCTTCATTTAACGACTGTAACTTTTGATTAACTATATCGATAGACAAAAAAAAATATACCCCCATAGAGCTAACAAATATTATCCTTCTTGGTTGATAAATGTATATGTTTTTTAAGAATAATATCGATCATTCTCCAAATTTCTGGCAATTACTGATAAAAGGACGAGAAACGCGGTTTTTGTTAATATTTCAATAGTGTTTCTTCAGAAAAATATACAAGTTTTTATTTCGTACTCGGCAACTTCAAATGAGTCTAAAAATCTTTTTTTGCACGAGTTATATTTTTCGTATAACCAAGTGTATTGTGTAGAAAACTGTTTTTCTTGGAAACGAAAAAAAAAAAAAAAAAAAAAAAAACACATTGAAAGGAAAATTATTTTAATTCTACGTCTTTTTGATTGTCGGGCTTTTTTGAATTTCGAGCCCAAATTTTTTCTTTGTCGCTAAACCCCCTATCAATCTCCTTGATCCGGTGTCAACCTTAATAAAACCTAACACCTTCCCTCATTGCGTGAATCGCATGTCCTTCTGTCCGTTGGAATTATTTTTCGCGAGCATCCAATTTACAAACTTTTCACTTTCAACGTGTCATCGATATTTCAAAGGTAATGAGTGCCTCCCATTACCCTCTCTTCCAGAAATTCAATTTTCCCATTCTTTCTCGACGCACGCTATGACATTGGCGTTTCCAGCAAAACGCTCATGAATCTTGTAAAGCCGTTGAAAAAAAATACAAGCATTGTCGGGGACGCTTCCTAGTTTCCATTACCGGCTTGATGAGAGGGCTAAACTCGCGCGATTCTTGTCGTTCCATTAGTTTCAGTATAGACGATTGGCCTGAAATTTCACGTCACACCCAAATTGCGTATCATTATCCACGTTTCGTTGCAACCTCACGATTTGTTTCGCTTATTTTCGGCGGAAAGTTTGATAAACGCCACGTACGATTCGAATGCCCGATTTCAATTATGCAGGGACCACGTTGCGAAGTTTTATATGATTCCTCGTCAGTTTTCCTAGGCTCACGCGATCACGAAGGCAAAGATAATGGCGAGCACGGTGCATCACTTATTCATCCCTATCCGCGCATCGCCGAAACTGCGGTCGAATAAAACTTTCATCCCCGATCACGAATCGTCGCGTTGATTAAAAAAAACGCCGGGCGTATATCGAGTGACGGAGGTAAAAGAACGAGTTATTATTCATGCGCTTTTTTACGGGACGTTGTTTTATAGCGTTCTTTTATCACGCTAAAGTGGTAATTAAAGCGGTGTAAAAGCGCGATGTAATGGTCTTAGTTTGTAAAGAATTTAGGAGGGTTTTTGTAAAATTGGGATAAAACTTCTGTAACGAGTGATTTTCTTTTGTGAATTTTCTGTTTGGGTTCTGGTTTGTTTAGCCTTTTCTGCAGTAAAGTAGCAGATAACATCTTTAAATTTTAGAGTTTACAGTTTTTTTAATGAAGACATCGGACTTTTTTAGAATTAGCACGAAAAGCACATACGTATTGAAAATTCGCCATGGGTAGTAATAAAAATAAACACATTAATAATAGGTTGATGTTATGTGAATTTGAAGACACATGAATGTCTTTGTACTAACATGTTTTTTTTTCTGATTGTAAAGTATAATCATATGTTACAAGTGTTTCTATTTTGATATCATTTGTTCTTAAGCTTTTACACGTACATTTTGTATGATGAATACTTAGTTAGAAAATTAAATATCATATTTTTTTTTTTCTCATTTGTTCGTTGTAAATTTAAAAAACTTTAAGAAACCTTAAGATCATCGAAGTTGCATTGTCTCTAATATATACAATGGTGCAAAAAAGGGGGATAGTTGTTGACTTGGACGATCTAAGTTAATCGAAATAGATAAGATACGAAAAACACCCTCGTAAAAATGTATCACGTCTCATATTATCACTTTCTTTGATTCTCGAAACTTTTTACAATTTGCGAAATTCATAAATTTGTCCTAAATAATTGTTTTATATCTGTTCGAGATTCAATCGACTGAGGACGTGTTCGGAATATATAGAATTTAAGGAGGGCCTGTTCCCGATTTTTCTACTTTGTTTACCTTGCTTGTGTTTTTGTTTCCTTTCACCTGGTTTTTCAGTCCGTTTCAGTCTTCGTCCAGACGTCCAGAGCGACAGACGAAATTTCGTTTCTTCAATCTTCAAAAAAAAAACGTTCACTTATTTTAAAAAAAAATTTAAATATCATAGACATTGCTGTGTAAAAAATTTTTAAATTCTCTACGAAAATTCATTTTTTATCAATGGTCCATTTTTTCAGAGTACGACATATCTGGACTTTTTTCTAGAGTGGCAAACGATACCACCAACGTTTCCTAATATGTAAACCTAATAAACCTCCATGAGCCAGCGAAAAATGGCGGAATCGAAGGAGCAACGGTGGAGTTAGAGATATTATTTATCGATGGAGCGTATGCTCACGGAAACGAATACAGAATTCCCATAATGGCAATCACCATGATAACTGGGAAGAGAAATTACTCTAAAACTCTACCGGAGGTGCAGATGTACGAGGTATAGAAAAGCTGAAAATAAGTGGAGTACTATAGCTAATAAATATTTTACGATACGTTTATAATTTCTGCGTCTTTTCAAACCTGCAGAGCGATCCTAAGATTTCTTTTTTCGAGCGATGAAATGCAGTTCGACTGAGAATACCTCCTAAAAATCCCAAACCCAAATAAAAACTCGTTTTTCCCTCCGGCCAAAAACGCATTTTGTAGCCTTTAAAATTCTGAGTAGCTATTTCGGCCCAGACCACTCTCAAATTTCTTCAATCAATTAAAGTCATAAAAATTAGTTTCCCCTTTTCCAAACTCTTGATAATTTCAGCATTGACAGTCTTTTTTGATTTGTTGAAACTTTTTAGATATTTGTATTTTCATTAAAAATTTGCCTAATTGTTGACAATCTCTGGAAAATATATTTTTTTTGGACTTTGAAACATTTTATATTATGTGTAACACAAATTCTATAGTGTAGCTAAATCATTGAAATATTTCACAATATTCAAACTTTTTTATATTTTTAAAACAATGCAAATTTCCAATTTGTTTCTTCATTTATGGCAATTAAAAGAAATTTTCATGTTCGAAGATTCTTACAAAGGTTGAAAAGTTTTTAAATTTTCTAACTCCCGAAAATGTAAAGGTGATAGATATTCAATTTCCATCTTCATCGACAATCTCCGGTACATTAAACTTTTCTTAATTTTTCAAAATAATAAGGATATGTATAACGATGTGCCTGAAGTTTTCCTACGTCTTTCGAACACTCGACAATGAAAAAAATTTATCGACACCATCTGGAATTTAACAAATTTGCCAAATTTTGAAAATTATTGACAATATTTGAGTTATCAATGTTCATGTGTTTGAATGAAGTGCATGAATTCTAAATTTTGTCAGTAATTTTCGAAAATATTGTCTACCTCTGTGCGATCAAAAATTAAAAAAAAAAAAAAAAAAAAAAAAAAACATGCACAGGTTCTACTGAAGGGAATTCTTTATACATTCTGCTCTCCATAAAATCTACCAACATTTTCGAAATCCTGCAAAAATTATATACATATTTCTTGTAATTATTGACTATCTACAAAATTTTTAATACTAATTTTTCGAAATTGCTGATGTTCTTAAACTTTCTAAATTTCATCGGAATTTCATGAGTTGTCAAAAATCTTTGAACGATAACACATTACTCGATTGATAAAAATAATAATAATAATAATAATAATAATAATAATAATAATAATAATAATAATAATAATAATATAACACAGTTTTAGTTGTTTGAAGAAATCCTTAAAATTTTCACAATTTACGAAATTCATAAACATTTTCTTAAATGCTACCTATTTTCCTGATTTTTGACGTTTTTGACCAACTTACAATTTCTAAATTTTCCATCCTGTTAAATTTTCCAGAATTATTCATTTTGTAGATGTAATCGGAATTTTTACAACCGTTGACGAGCCTTGGACGAATACAGGTATTTCAATTTTTTTTTTAAATTAGAAATATTACACATTCTTTGTACTATAACGAAGTCATTAATTTACTTTGCAATGCTACAAAATTTTTACACATTTTTTAAATTTTACGGATAATTTAGCTTCTTTAAATGATGGCTTTCAATACATAAATATATTTCCAATTTAGCAAATATTTTGAAATTCACATTATGAAACGAACTATCGAAATATTGTCGACTGTAATGAAAATTTGTCCAACTCATTAAAATTTTCCGCATATTTTTATTACTTTTACCTGCATTTATCATTAAGAAATGAAAAAAAGGCATCGTGTATTTTTAAAAGAAATATGATAAGAACTCGAGACCTTGCTATAGTCTCAATTACTCATCTCAAAAAGTTATTATCACGTCGGCTTTGAAACACAATATCAATCATTCATAAAAATATCCTCGAAAAAAGATTTTCATCGCTTTAGAAAATCTTGATGACGGCAATGAAGATAAGTATTATCTTCAACACAAGAAATTTATGGATAATTATACAACTGATTTTGTAGAAATAGTAGAAATAGAACTCCGACGACTCAATACTGATAGTAAATTTGACAATCATTACACTGCTATTCATTTTTCGTCACTGAAATCCATTACCTCCAATTTTTTACAAATTTGTCCTTTATCTATGTTTGTCTTACACGTAAATATTACTTCAAAATGGAACCTAGAAAAAATAAAAAATTTCAGTGAAAAAAATATTGTTCCCTAGTTTATTCTAGACCATTAATCATGACATGCAATAAAGGAACCAATGAATATAAAGGTCCACCGCGTGCGTGAGCAATGATGACAAACTAATGCTGTGACACCATTAACGTTTTCGTTACACGACTCGCAGGGCGTGGAAGAGTGATGTATGCACAGCAACACATGGATTTTCGGGAACAAAAGACACGGCAGCGGATAACCAAATCGAAGTTAACCAACGGCGCGCGGCTGCATCGAATCGGTGAACTGCACGGGATCCGAATTCGCAAATGATAGCAGTGCCAGTAGGCATGCCCGGGGGGCAAGCACCCCCTACGTTTGTTCATCTCGTTCGTACTAATCTGCGGTCCAGTCGTAAACCGTTTAATTCCGTTTCGTGATAAACCGCGCTGTAGTTTACCGCGTCCCCTTTTTCCACTCCCGATGACGGTCATCGAGATTTCGATGTACGGATGTGATTAATAGGCGTAGTTACCTATGAAACGTTTATCGCAGTTTTTCGAAGGGAAAATCGACTGAGTCTATATCAAAAATCTGTTCGCAGGGATAAGAAATTTAATGAAGTTACCTTTATTCGATTATATTCAATAATGTTAATAAAGTTTGAGTAATTAAATTTATTTCGAATTAAATCAAAGATCACGCAGCTTAAATCTCAAAACATATCGACTGGTTATATTATGTATTATTTATCTGCAAACTATCCGTACCTGCAGATTGATATGAGAGGGGCTCAATAACGAGTTAGTGCAAACGGCCTTGGACTTGTTATTAGGACACATCTGTTTGACGGATAGTGTTTTTTTAAGATGATTTAAAGGTACCGGATAGTGCAAACAGGTCTTGTTTGCAAGCAAGATTCCGAAAAACCTTTGCAAAAATTTTGGTAAATATTTTTTGCGAACATAATTGAGAGTAAAATGTTCACATCTATGGAACGTATATTATGTTATGTGCCTTGAATTATGTATCGTTGATCTGTAATTTCAACAAAGAGGCTGATTTCATGTTTTTATTTTTTTCGACCCCGTCTATCCCCCGCAAAAAGTTGAAAAAGTTGCCTTAAAGACCTTTGTCAATGACTAATGTTTACAGAAAAAATCAGAATTGCACCATGAATTCTAATGCGAAAAAATTGCATGCTTTTTTGTATCCGCAAATTTTATGTCTAAAAACTCGCAAAAAATTGATAATGATGTTCACTTACGACAAGTAGCAGTGTGAATTTTTTCAAAATTTGAGAATGAATAGTTTGGCTGAAAAAACCAAAAAACTAAAATTGCAATATCTATCATTACTCATTCAATATGGCGGCTACGGACCTGTAAGTTTCTGAAAACTGATTTTCTGAAGTACTTTGATGGTGAATGCAAAGCTTCATTCGATTTGGGGGCACTTTCAACATTAAAACACGGCTACGCCCTTAATGAAAAATTCCTTTAATTTTACAAAAGTTTCCTAGAATCCTATGGAAATTCTCAAATCTTATACAACTTCTCACGTTCTGATTTGTGATTGTTATTATTAGTGAAAAATAGATCACTTACAAACAATACATATTGCAAACTTTCGGAATATTTTTAATATTCGCCACAGTTATTTGAAGAGAACTATTCGTCAAATTGACGAATACTTTCGTACGA
Source organism: Platygaster robiniae (assembly GCA_028476575.1). Classification (NCBI taxonomy): domain Eukaryota; kingdom Metazoa; phylum Arthropoda; class Insecta; order Hymenoptera; family Platygastridae; genus Platygaster; species Platygaster robiniae. The sequence continues at coordinate 36,727,147 of CM052020.1, forward strand.
ATACTAAAAAAGTTGAGAGTATTTTCGTATACTTTCAACTTCCACAGATTTACATTAAATAAAGCAAAAAACGCTGTTATGTTTATTTTGAGGACATATGATAATAACTCAAATCTACAAGATTTTTAAATATTTTTCGGATTTTTACAAAAATTTTCTAATTTTCCAAAACTTTTCATTTATCAAATTTTCTATGTTGTTTTGTTTTCTTGAAGAAATACAAACCTTATAAAAAAAACCTTTCAAAAAGTAAAAAAAAGTTTGGCAGCTTTCCAGGTAGAAAAGATCTTTTGCAGTTCATGATTTAAAAAAACTCAAACAAGGTACATGAAGAAAAATCATTTCCAATCTTAGGTGGAACGGATAATTCAAATGTTTATATTAAAAAAATTTTTCGTTACCAAAACTTCTGGTACCATAATGATAGGCTTTCATTATTGTTTGACATTGACGATTTTCGATTACGAAAGATGATGTTTAAAAATAATGATAAAAAGCTCATAAAAATAAGGTCCTGAAACATATGACGCAAAAAATTAAAAATTCCTTCTCCAATCGCTATCAATATTACAACTATTCTGTTCATGCTCACAATCAGTTCATGTCCAACCGACATTTGATGTTCCACGTAGGTACATTCGTTCGAGCTCCAAATGATGTGTGGAATTTTGAGATGGTGTAGTGTAGGAGGAGTATTACATTAGAAATTTGCAGAAAAGTTCAAAAAAGGCCTGACAACCCGCTTCATGTTTATCTATAAGAAATTCTTTACTTTATTTGCCGACACTTTATATCTTTTGTTTATCGAATTCACTTTATAAATTGTAATTCTTTGCATAAAATTGCTTCACAAATGTAATCAATTACCGGGAATCATTATATTTACTGGATGCATTTGAAGAATAATTTTCGCTGCGAAGAAAGTCAAAAAATGTTATTTGATAATTTTCAATTTTTTGATATTGTATTAAAACATTATGACAATCTGATACCAATCCTAATATATTTTATCGGATCGTCATCCAAAAACCTTTGCTAATAGGATTGGTACAATTGTTGTCAGGTAACAAATTTTTGTCATAGGGCAATTATGTACTAATGTAATAATGATTAAGAAACTTTTTCTGTATCCTATAAACAGTTATGTCATTTTTCATTTTTACATTAACAACTTTACTTCTATTGATTATTATTTTTCTTAACTATTTGGATGCATAATTTTATGATAAGTTTTCATAAACGAACGCTTATGAGTCTAAATTCTAAGAATATATATCCTTTACCCTTCAATGGAATTAATGTAACAAATCAGTATTACAGAAAACAAAGCGGGTTGTCGGGCCCTTTTTAAACTTTTCTGCAAATTTCTAATGTAATACTCCTCCTACACTACACCATCTCAAAATTCCACACATCATTTGGAGCTCGAACGAATGTACCTACGAGGAACATTAAATGTCGGTTGGACATGAACTGATTGTGAGCATGAACAGAATAGTTGTAACATCGATAGCGATTGGAGGAAGAATTTTTAATTTTTTGCATCATATGTTTCGGGACCTTATTTTTATGAGCTATTTATCATAATATTTAAATATTATCTTTAGTGATCAAAAATCGTCAACATCAAACGATAATGAAAGCCTGTCATTATGGTATCAGATGTTTTTGTAACGAAAAATTTTTTTAACATAAAGATTTGAATTATCCGTTACACCTAAGATTGGAAATGATTTTTCTTAATGTACCTTGTTTAAGTTTTTTCAAATAAAATGAACCGCAATAGATAACTGTCTTTTGTGCCTGGAAAGCCGCCAAACTTTTTTTTACTTTTTGAAAGTTTCTTTTTATATGGATATCAGTTGCTTTTGTAAGAAACAAAATTTTTTTGATATGTTCTTTAATGTCGCTTCGTTTAATGATGAATATGTAAGTTCAGCACGAATCCGACAGTACGGAAACCGAAGTTTTCGGGATTTCACTAAGAAAAATTTTCATAGCTACCAGCAATATCGTTTGAGTTATAAAAACTGCTTAAATTCAGGTATTACCTTGAACTCTGTAACGAACTCTATTGCTGAAGGATTTGTTTTAAATTTCAGGATTACTTTCAACATTCCTTTGTGAACATTTGGAATTATAGATTTTTTCAATGAATTTAAACCATTATATAATATACACATCAAAAAGTTTCCATACAGAATAGAAAGAAATCCTCAGTAGAATTTTTTTTCTCGAAGATATAAACCCGGTTTATTTAGACCGTAACCGACGACTACAGTGCCCGTATCGCTAATCTGTCATTGTGATATAATAAGACGATCGCTATGATTATTTTTTGTATTTTAGAATTACTTTGTTTGGGATGGTATCTTTGTGCACAAATTTATTAAGCACCGTATTTATTGTGCACTGGGTGATTCTGCACATTTTTAAGAACTTGTACGCAGGGTGATACAAACATTATTTCACAATAATATTTAAAAAATTTTTAAGTTTTTATTTCTGAATTTGTTGAATTCAGCATCATAGTGATGAAAATCGTGAAAATGTGCACAACGCCCAGTGCACAATGAATACAGTGCTCAAAAAATGTGTGCACAATCGATACCATCCCCTTTGTTTCAAATAAATATACGATGTTTGTCCAAACTTAAAACATATTCAAAAAATTTATATTAGACCAATTCCATTTCTATTCGTCGAAGCTTTACGGGTTCCTTATATAAAATGAAACTACACGTATTAATTGCAAATCTCGAACTGCATAAGGTAGGATATTAAATTGACAATGATGTGACGTCCAATCCCTTTAATATATCAATGATAAATAATACATCCGCATTAAATAGGTAGAATTTCATAGATTTATGAGTGACACTGTTATTTGTGTTTATATGTTTGATATTAATTGCTGATTTGTTAGTATACTTTTTTTTTAAGTACGTGATTTTCTTATACATATTTTTCGCACTCCGTTGATTCTCTGCAGCGCTCTTTCTCTAACGATCCGATGAAATTTTACTAAAACTGCCTAGCAGATAGTGTTTTGTAACTTTTTCAATTAGAAAAGTCATTTCGAGACTACGAAAATTGGATTCAAGGCAAAAATGGGTAAACTCAGATGGTGTTACACGTAGAAATTGAACAATCTTTTCTAAAACTTATGTCTTTGAAACAAAAAATTTTCGCTCCTCCGAAATTTTCCAAAATAGAGTTGAATCAATGTTCTAACATAAAAAAAAAATTTATCACGAAAAAGAAACGTATTTCAAAAAATTGAATTTTGAAAATTTTTTTCAGTTTTTAAGTTGTCAGGGTTTAAACGAGGCGATATGTAGGGATCTTATAAATTTGAAATAATTGAAAATTTCAAACTTTTCCACGCATTAAAATCATCAAAATCGGTAAATATTTGTTCAAGTTGTAAGAATTAAGAAAAAATTTTCCATTAGGTAACCTGAAAAGTCAGTTTAGACAGCCCCAGACCAATACTTTATAACTGGCAAGAAAAAAAATTTTCTATTGGAAAATAAAAAAAATTTTGGGAAAATTTTTTTTTTAATTGTCTTCAAAAAATAAAAAAAATCATCTAATGTTAAACCCCAAAATGTTGGTTTTGCTTCGATTTTTCCGTTCCTTGTTTTTGTTTTCGATTGGTATTATACCATATGTAAACAATTTTTTGGAGCCTTTAAAAAAACCCAATTTTGCTTTTCTTTTGAATTTCATGCGAGTGCATTATTTCGGGTAATTTTCGCTTTATCAGAACTTTATTATTTCGTTTGATCAAAAGGTCATTAAAATGCATGACGTGTCTAGTGCTTTATAATTTAAAATATTTCAAAACATTTTACGTAAATAAAAAATGAAGAAAATCTACAGTTAAAGTATTCAGGTAGAATAATGGCAATTCAAAATGTACCCATTCATTACGTACATTTAGTTTAAGGAATATTTCCACACATGAAAATTCATTTTACCGAAGTCCATTCATGCTAGCATGTTTTTGCAATGGACATATCAGTTATGTTTTCGGTTTTCTTGGCACTCCATGCATTGTTCCACTCGGTCTTCTGAGTCTTTCTGAACTTCTGATAAAGCATAAATTACTCGAAATAATGCACTTGCATGGAATTCAAAAATCATAATTCAAAAGAAAAGCAAAATTGGGTTTTTTTGAAATGCTCCAAAAATTTGTCTACGTATAATATTAATCGAAAACAAAAATAAGAAATGGAAAAAACGAAACAAAGCCAACATTTTTGAGCTTGAAATTAGATGATTTTTTTTATTTTTTGAAGATAATTGAAAAAAAAATTTTCCCAAAATTTATTTAGGTTTCTAATTTTCTCTTCTAGAGTGAACCTTAAACTGTGAATGGAAAAAAGATGATAACGATTGAGTCACTTCTGGCGAAATGATAGCATTCCTTATAAATAGAGCCTAAAATTACTGAATAATTGGCACTTTGACTTTAAAAAATCATGGCTCCTTAACAATGAATTTTTGCTGGTAGAGGCTACTACATAATTTTGTTTATACGTATAACTAAAAAAAAAAAAAAAAAATGAAGAAAAAAAAACTGTAGCAAATTAAAATTTTTTAAGTCAAAAATTTTTTTGATTTTTTTTTTCGCTAAGTTATCGCATTTTCAAAAAAAATTAACATACGCCAATAGAGCAAAATCGGGTTTTTTTGCTCTATTGGCAACAAACAAACGAAGTAATACGTGTCTCGCCGATTTCGATGTAGAAACTATGAAAAAAAATTTGATGCAAAAAAAAGACCTAACCCTCACTGCCTGGACGATTTGAGATGAAATGACCCAGCTTTATAGTGAAATAATACATAAAATTGGCAAAACTAACAGTTTAATCATCTATGCAAAAGCCATAGAGCTCTTCTGATTTTTTAAATAAATGTTACCGGTTCACAACTTGTAAAAAGAGTCAAAAACATTTCACAAAAACCTTATAGCCATTATCCATGAGGAATAATAGGTAACGTTACGGCGTAAAAGATACGGACTGAGCTGGGTATGGTGCTCCATAGTTTGCTTACCAGCAAACTTTCGAATAAATCCTTCATAAAGCATTTTTATAATGACGTCTAGATGAGAAATAAGCCAAAATAAATTGATTTTTCGATATCGCGAAGGTAGACCACCCCCTCAGTCGAGAAACTCTGCTACTAGAGTTTTTTTGTCTAGCTGTTTTGGAAAATTTCCGTCCTGGTAATTTTCGATGTCCCATACTTTGTGGCACAGTGTAAAAATGTTATATGTATTATTTCATATTATATATAATTTATGTATGTGACCTGTCGCAAAGAAAGGTACGCTCGGGAGAAACGCGTTAAGACGACTTTTACTTTTTCCGAAAACGATAATAAATATAAGTTATTTCTTCTTAATGTACCTTTTTTCGCTACAAGTCACATATTGCATTATAATATGTATTATCTATTACACATAATATATTACATATTCAATATTTTGCATCAGTTATTACATGTAATATGTAATATATAGATATAATATAATATATAAAAATGATATATAATATATAATGCATTTATGTACAGTATATAGCATATAGTTTGTAATATATCATATAAATGATTTAGTTTAAAGTTCATGTTCATAGATTACAATATCACCATTTTTCACGTATTTACATTTTATAGTGATTTCGAGAATCATCTTAAAATACACTTTAAATACGGGTTCAATGCTATTATAATGTTCATGTTCGCTTTATTTTAACAAAATATAAAATAGTATCGATCCACAAAAATCTGCTGAAATATATTTACATGTTCTATGAGGCCACAGTTAAATGTGAGTATATACGGCATTGAGATGCCTAAGCGCGGAACAAAAGCCGAGAGCAGCCGAAACGACTAGAGTCGTTGACTGTTGTGTCCTACCTCGCGATTTTGTATATTTATTATTGAAAAAAAAAAGCTTGTTCTTTAGATTTTTGTTCTATCTTTGATTCGTCACGCCGCGTGCAAGCACGCGCAAGCGCTGCATTGTTATTGGTTGTTATTATTGTTGAAAAACTCGTAACGAGCACAAACTTTGACAGCTGCGCTGTGCGCTGGGCCTGAGTAACAGCGCCACTGTCGGAATTGTGCGCTCAACAGAGGTTTTGTCAAGAACCAACCAGCGTAGACGATATAGTCAATAATGATCGACCTGTTAAATGCGCGAACGCCATTGGGCGATAGTGAGTGAACAAGAACACGCATTGGCTACGCACACATTTACTCGTGCATGTGCTAATACCTGGAGTAAAGTACTCGGCCTCTTTTACTTTGAGAGTACCTGAAAATCCGCCAAAGTAATTCGACCGAATTTACTGATAATTATAAGTTCTAGGATAAAGGATTTGTATGAAGAACTATAATTAAAAAATTGTAATAGTTTATCCATATGAAAAACATATGATAATTATTGATTTTATTTGTCAAATTATTCATTACATTGTTAAAACAGTTATATTGTTTTTGATTGATTTGTATTAAAATTTTATGTTTGTTATTCTATGTTTATCACATAACGTATGTAGAATTTTATAATTGCAAATTTTTTTTGATTTCTTAAAACTACAAATTAGAATATTGAAATATTTATTGGATCGTTTTATCATATTTTTTTTTGTATCTTCATTGTTACAATTAAAATTTTTTTTTATTATATATAATATATAATATTTGTATACAATAGATTGTGATAAGAATTGTAAACTATAATTGTTTATATTTTTGTCATTAAAAAGAAAACGTATTAATTTTTCTCATTTTTTTTTTTCAGTATTCGTTCTATTGTTCAGGTACAGTTCAGTGGCGTAACTATCGGTGTTCAATGTGTTCCAAGAACACAGGCCCTCAAGATCTGGGGGCCCCCAAAGTTCCAGATTTCGAAAAATTTTGTATAAATGTTGTAAGGGGAGAAATGCCCCTTGTTCCCACCGAACACAAGATTTTTTGAAGTAGTTACGCCACTGGTACAGTTCATAATTTTTGATTGCTGATAATTCTTGTTAATTAAAATTCGTAATAAATGTTGTTTATTAAAATTTCGTCTGTGTTTTCATGTTCATTACATAAGGTATGTAAAATTTGATTTGTTGCCAAATTTAATTATTTACATCCTAATTAATCGAAACCAAAATTTGGCAAAATTGAATATTTATTGGATGGTTTTATTAACTCTTTTGTTTCTTATTTCAATTGTTTCTAAAATTTTGTTATTTTAAAAATTAAAAATGTAATCGATATTAATCGAATATGAAGCTTAACAATTACAAGTTTTTGCATGAATCATTCTTAGTAATAATCATGAATAATTTCTAGTAATAAACATGAACCATAATTGTATATAATTTTTTCATACGAAAAAATGTATGGCACTTCATTATAATTTTTTAAATTATCGATAAAATTGTTAGAATTAGGTTTATTAAATTCAATATGATTTTACAATATACAGTTTGTACATAAATAATGTGAAGATACACATATACAGAAAATTTCAACTACCCAGTAAACCTGTGAGCTTAATTGTGAGCTCACAGTAAGCTCACAGTGGGCTTCCAACTTCCGCTTTTCAAACACGTTGGCGTGAGCGTACTGTGAGCTCACTGTTAGCTTCCATGGAAAATCTCGAGGTGAGTTTACTGTCGGTTTTCTGTGAGATACTTGTGAGTTTCCCGGGAAAAACAAACTTGCATTTTTCATGTATGCCACATGCATCAGCATACATGTCAAAATAAGCGATTTTTTTTCTTTCTTTTTTTTGCAATGCATTTTTTTGCAATGCATTTTTTTGCGCATGGAAAATTACAAGTTAAATTTGCAACCATAAAAAATTATTCATCTATATTTGTAGAAAGTACAAAAAAAAACATAGTGGACCTCAACTTCTTAGTGATTGCGTCTACCGTGCCTTTGTGGCACAAGTAATTACACTTACTAGGGAAATGGGCAAAAAAGTGCAAAAAAGTATCATATCAATTCACAGGAGACATGCACTTGATTTAAGCATTTTCAACAAAACTTGAAACATGAGGAAAAAAACCAGCAGCCATCTAGCGAGCACTTGGGGAGAGCGCGCGAACTTTCAAAATTCCAATATAAAGTAATTCAAATTTTGAAAATTCGCGCGCTCTCCCCAAGCGCTCGCCAGATGGCTGCTGGTTTTTTTCTCATGTTTCAAGTTATGTGTAGAATTCTTAAATCAAGTGCATGTCTCCTGTTAATTAATATGATACTTTTTTGCCCATTTCCCTAGTAAGTGTCATTACTTGTGCCACAAAGGCACGGTAGACGCAATCACTAGGAAGTTAAGGTCCAATATGATTTTTTTAATTTCTAAAAATATACATGAACAATTTTTCATGGTTGCAAATTTAACTTGCAATTTTCCAAGAGCAAAAAAAAGAAAGAAAAAAAATCGCTTATTTCGACATGCATGCTAATGCATGTGGCATACATGAAAAATACAAGTCTGTTTTTCCCGGGAAACTCACAAGTATCTCACAGAAAAACGTCAGTAAATTCACCTCGAGATTTTCCATGGAAGCTAACAGTGAGCTCACAGTACGCTCACGCCAACGTGTTTGAAAAGCGGAAGTTGGAAGCCCACTGTGAGCTCTCTATGAGCTCACAGTTGAGCTCACAGTGGGCTCACGGTGAGCTTACATGTTTACTGGGTATGATTGATTTGAATGTACACGGAGAAAAAAAATATAATAAATTTTATAATACCTCCTCGGACCAGAATCATACCTGAGGCTCATAGCTGAAAATTGGTAGACCAGTATATTAAAATATACACTACGTGTTATGAAATTTCTTATACGATTAAATTATTTTTGGTGGATATCCGAACAAAAAGTATTCTATCCTATACTAAATTTTAGTATACCAATGTACTCATTTTTGGGTATACCAGGTGTACTCCTAATCAATTTCCGGTTTTTTTGCAAATAAAACACATAATTCCAAAAAAACCGTAACCTTTATTTTATTCAAAGTATTTTCCATCGCTTTCTACACATTTTTCCCACCTTTCTGGTAAATTGTGGATACCACGCCAGTAAAAATCATTGCCTTTGGAGGTGAACCACTCGGTGAGCCATTTTCGTACATTTTCGTACGAGTCGAAGCGCTGCTCAGAATGGGCATGGCCCAACGAGGCAAAGAGGTGGTAGTCGGATGGCGCCAGGTCTGGTGAGTAAGCCGCATGATCAAGCACTTCCCACTTGAGCCTTTCCAGCGTGTCACGAACGACTTTCGACTTATGCGACGGCGCATTGTCGTGGAGCAAAATCACCTTCTTCTGTCGTTGTTGATATTCTGGTCGGTTTTCCACAATGGCTCGGCTCAAATCTTTCATTTGCTGTTCGTAGCGAACGGCATTCACAGTTTCACCAGGTTTCAGCAGTTCAAAGTATATAACACCGGACTGGTCCCACCACACACACAGCATGACCTTCCGACCGTAACGATTTGGCCGTGCCGTCGATGTCGATGCTTCACCTGGACTCACCTACAATTTGTTGCGCTTAGGGTTCTCCAGGAAAATCCACTTTTCATCACCAGTAACAATACGATGCAGGAAAGACTTTCTTTTGTATCGTTGAAGCAGCATTTCACAGGTCACTTTTCGATTCTTCATTTGTCTCTCGGTCAGTTCATGGGGCACCCACTTTCCACACTTCTGAATTTTTCCCATGGCTCGCAGACGTTTGGAAATTGCTTGCTGTTGAACTCCCAACGCATCTGCAAGCTGTCGTTGTGTTTGCGTGTTGTCTTCATCTAATAATGCTTGCAATTCGGCGTCATCGAACGATTTTCGCTTGCCGGAGCGTGCGGCGTCGTTCAGGTCGAAATCTCGATTTTTGAACTGTCGAAACCACGTTTCACATGTTCGAAGTGTTAATGCACGATCACCATAAACTTCCACAAGCGCACAGTGGCTCTCGGACACTTTTTTCCCCTGATTGAACATGAAAAGCAATGCATGGCGCATATGCTCGAAATTCGGTACAAAATTCGACATTTTTGAAGCGCAATAAAAACTTACTGGAAGATTTTTTCGAGAAAATGTCAACGCAGTTCAAGCACTCGATATGACTGAACAAAATGACATATGGTATGTGTTACCAACAGCGGTACAAAACAGAACGCCATCCATTGAAAAAACCGGAAATTACTTAGGAGTACACCTGGTAGGTCTGAGGTATGATTGCTGTCCGAGAAGGTATACTGGAACTTCTTATGACTTTTTTCTCCTTGTATCATATTTGAATTCAGAATTCTATATATTTTTTTAAATATTCATGTACCTATACAAATAGTTGATATCAAATTCATCATTTATTGAAAATCATTATATGGATTTGTTTTATTTATTAAATTGTGGTTGATAGTCGTTTCAAAGAATTTGTTGTAATTTTTAAATTATGTGTGAATAATTCTACTTCTTACTTCATATCAATTTTTTTTTTTATTTCATTAAAACTTCAAGTTTCAAAATAAATAATTTACTAGATGAATGATGAATTTTTATTTTTATATTTTTATTTTTTCAACACAGCTGTTCCTGCTCAAGGTCATTCCCAAGAGCGACCATCAGCAGGAGCTGAAAAGCAACAACCACGATGTTAAAGTTTTTTCATTAGAGTTATTTAACAAAAGATAAAATATATTTAATGAATGCTCATTCTTTTTCTAATAAAGTTTGCAAATTAAAACAAATTTAAACTAGAAATTTTAACTGTGAATTGTTGAAAAAAAAGTTTTTAAGCTATATTCTGCATTTGACTCTTTCACATAAACAGATCTGGAAAATTTTTCATACGTAATTATGAAGATATGTTTTTTGAAGATTCCTCTATAAATTGTAGAAAAATTTCCATATTCATGTATGGATTTTCATAGCGTATGGGAAATTTCCCAGACCTATTTATGGAAAAAGTTACATACAGAGTATGAGTTAAAAACTTCCAATACTTGTATGGAAAATGTACCAAATTTTTTATAACATTGTATACTGTATTTCATACACTTTTGGTTTCTAGGTCAACAAACTATTATGTAGTTACTATTATATAAATATTTAAATATTGTTACAATATTCTCCAGGGAGGAGTACTATTAGTAACTCGCGAAGTCAACTGCGAACTCAGTGTCCTCAAGTATCGATTGTCGTTCTCTTTCTAGCATAAAAAAACATTTGTTTGTTTTTGTTTAGTAGTGGTATAACACTACGACTTAGGAGGGCTGTGTGAACTATTGAATATGTGTTTTATGAATAATAAAAACAAATTTGGCCCAACGTTTTGAAACAACAAGAACTACGTACACTATAACCTCTGGATAAGGCGTCGGTTTTCTTTTTCTATTTCCATTAACGCCTTATGAGTGTGAGTAAAGGCAGAATGACGCCCTATCCAGAAGTTGTACTGTATATGCATATTATACTCATAACTAGCAAATAACTTGGAATTGAAATAAATCAGAATTGCAAAAATTTGACTTGATACAGTTTTCCGTGGAAAATGATATCCAATACAAAATTTGGCTTGAATAATGCGGTCGACATGAACGTCGTACATACTTTTTGAAAGTAACGGACACGCTTTTTCCATTATTGAATTAGATTCAGTTTGCACAATACTGATTTAGTAACCGATTGTTGTTCCCAAATCATATGTTTCTACTGACTTTTGTGTCATACTTTTTAAAGTTCCAACATTTTAATTGATGAAATAGAAAAAAAAAGGAAAAAGGAACACTTGTAAAGTAAAAACAAAATACAATTGCAATTGTTGCAACACTATGCATCTATTATTCTGCGTATGGAACGGTACTTTTTATTAATCTTAACAGCAGCCCACGAATTAATGTTCACCTACTTTACTTCTGAGGCTATTAGATTTTCACAAAACTTAATTTCTATAAAGTTTACCGTATCTGTATTCCATGCAGAACTGTAGAAACTGATGTTTTGTAATGTTTTGTTTTGTTTTGCTTACCACTCAAGTATAATGGCATATCATATAAAAAATCTGATCCTGTTTTTGCAATGATTTATTGACGTTTCAGTTCAACATACTACTTCTAGTCGTTTAAAAATTGCATAAAAATTAAATACTTTTCCTGTTCATACATTAATTCATTACTGATCTCAATACTTTTGTATCTCACTTTTTTTATGAAGTTTTTTCATCAGTTCTATTATACTCTATTTTTATGAATTCTAGGATTTATACATTGGTAATGTTCGGTGTGGGTGGTGGAGGGTGGGGGGGGGGGCGATTTCAGTCATTTTTTCATTAATATTATTATTCGTATCTTTCTTTATTTTTACGATTGTTTTATCGGAAAATTGTATCATATTATGACATGTTAAAAACATACTTTAGGAATATTCAACTTTCATGCGGTACCAACGAAACCTTCCGTATACAAATAATGTCAGTTTTCAAAAGAATCAATCGTAAAAATAAAAAAAAATACAAATAATATATTTATTGCAATTTCGTATATTCATGTTTGAAAAAAAAAAAAAAAGTTATCTTTGGACGGGGATCTAACCATCAACATGTTGATTGCGAGGCAGGTACTCTCTCCACTACGCTATCCATCCCTCGAAAAACGGGCGTATATGAAGTATTACACGGCGTCGCGCTTTTTTATTTCGATTTATTTTTCGCAAAATCGTCAAGTGTCATCAAGTCGTGATAATTTTGATAAATGAACGTTCAGTTGTGTGCAGTAGTACTGTACTGTATTACTGTGTACTGCAGTGTTGAGTTGCGCATGTACTGTGCTCGACAATCGGACTCGTTAAATTTAAATACAGTGCAGTGCAGTCTAGTTAAGAACAATAACAGACTGAGTTGCGTACAGCAGCGTACAGTGCTCGATAGTCGCGTTCAGTCGACAGAGTCGTATTAAACTAGCTAAATTTAAATTTGGCGCGGCCACCATTTTAAGCTTTGTACATCTGGCCATTTCCGGCTTGCCTTGGGTGGCGCGTTGGCCGCGCCGCCTCACGGCAGAAATCGGCAGTACCAAAAATTGAGTGCTATAGTATAGTCACAGCATGAACAGCAGTTACTATAGTAAAATGCTGATGACAGGACTAAGAACATCCACGCACGCGAGGTACTTTACGTATGTTATAGTCTCAGTTGACTCTGACAGTAGTTTTCTTTTGATTGATTTTTTTTATTAATTCTACTAGTCTCAACTGAGACTATTGATACGACGATGACGAGGACGATGGGAGTATCGCCGGTTCAACTCTAATTTCTATATTTTATAACTGAGTGAAAAATTGTATTTTTTTACTTTATGATTATAATTGTGATTGTGATTATACAGTAAAAGTTCGAACACAAAAAAATACACATAAGGAAAATGATTAAGGTTTTTTTTTTCAGTACAAAAAATAACCCATTTATGTATCAGATCATAATTTTTATTCATAAGAATATCGTATTTATTACATACTATCTAAAAACATAAAGGGATATTTATTTTATTATTATATTACAATAAAAAATTCACGATAATTATTGAGTAAATCAATCTGATTTCAAATTGAAGAAAAAAAATTATTATTAGAAATTGAATATCAATAATTTAGTTGATATATAAATTTTTTTTTCATACTTAAAAGTTAATAAAATTGTAACAACAGAGTGTAACTAGAGAATAGTAAAATTTGCGAATCAAAACTTATTCGAATAAAGTAATAAATATAAATGAATGTGATTTTGAAAATCTGCAAAATTCATTTGCGAAAAATGAAACAAGAGAAAAAACGTTTTTTTTTTTTATTTGAACAATTCTCAACTGTTGGATAATTATATAAAAAAAAAAGCAAATAATGTAACGTAACATGCCCGGACCTTTTGCAAAAGCAATAATTTGATGATAAAGAGGAAGTGATGACGACGATTAAAAGGACGGAAAGGTTAAAAAACCCGGCGCGAAAAAGCGGAAACAGGCGAAAAACGGGTTTTTCTACTTGGCTGGATAGCTATCTAAAATAGCGGGTTGCGTCGGGACAACGTTCTCCCGCACTTCCCGGCAACTCGGAAAACCACAAGGTGAAAATAATACACACAGTTGTGGAAATACTCGCGATACGCGGCGGGCCAGTGATTGGTGCGCGGACTTGAACTGCAAACGCACCTCACGAGCGTTTTTAAAGAAATTGAGGGATTCTTCTGGGAGCCTTTATCAGCTCTGTTTCCCAACGAACCCTATAAATAATTTTCCATTGTAAGACCAGATTGAATTAAACCTAACCTAAGGTCCAATGGGCCAAAGTTCTAATCACAACCAGCTACTGTAGCCACTGGACGATGAGTAATATCCATAAGGCCACCCAGTTTAAGTCAGATTTACATTTAGCCTTTGCTGCTTGTTTCGCAACCAATTTCACAGGAGCTTTAGCAGTGATAGATTTTGCTGTTGGTACCTTTCTGGTATCTTTCTTAACTAAAGCTGCTTTTAGTTCTACTTCGGTTTTTAATGTTGGAATGAATGTAAATTCAACAAATGTGGGTTACGTCTTGCTCCTGCTTGAGCCCTTTGGGGATTATTTTAATCAAGAAAACATTGACTGTATTATATGCAGATTTCAAGCCAATCATTTTTTCGCGTATATTGCAAATTTCTTCTCCTGTTTTATTTTTACTTTCTGTGCAAGATTCTCTTTCTGCGGAGGTTTCTTAGCACCAGGAGCTTGTTTTATAGTTATTTGTGAATTCAAGACATAATAAACACTGCATCTTCTACATTAAACTTTTTATCAGATTGGTCAGTTTTTTTAACTCGATGTTCGAGAAACTGAAAGAGATGTCGAGTGAATAAGATTGAGTATCGTCGATGAGTAATTTAGTCGATCCGGAATCTTCGCTTTCAGAATTCTCGTCTACTTTTTTTTTGTCAAATTGAGTTTCAGAATTTTCATCCTCTTTGTTCTCGTAAAATTGAGTTTCGAAACTGTAGGCTCGTTAATTTGTATGTTCGAAGGGATTCTTTTCTTCAGCTTCTGACCTGAATAATACATTACTAATATCATATGTGACCCGATCTGTTGAAAACTACCTAAGGACCAAATCAATAGCGCCTACTTTCTCTTTCATTTGAGATGAATAGGTTGAGTCGATTTGGTCCTTAGGCAGGTTTCTACAGATCGGGTCACATATTATTCTTGTTTTGACAAAATTTTAAATACTTTTTTAAGGCTTCTTTCAAGTAAATTATCAACCCCAACAGCCTCTTTTTCTTCAGGTTTTGAATTCGGATAAGCCTTTTCTTCCTTTGAAGTTTTTCAGTCATTTGTAATTTCAGAACCTGTTTTGTCCTGTGATGAATTTCCGTCTTCATTTCTCGGGAGGTCAACTTTTTCTTCAGGCTCTGAAATCGAAGTAGTAATTTTATGCTCTCTCAAAGTTTTCTAGGTAAGTAAATCTTCTTAATCTTGATCCTAAGAAGAAGCCACGTACTCTTGAGTAAACAAATTTTCAGATGCTTTTTTTTTGTTGCTAGGTCCTGAACTCTTACTAACATTTTTTTCCTTTAAAGTTTTTCGGTTGTTCGTATTTGAAGTCTTTTGGTTAATAAAATCTTCAGATATGTTTGTGTCCTCCAAAGAACTTTCTTCTTCTGAATCTTCACTTTATTCATTTGCAATCGACTTAACTTTTTCCTTAGGTTTTGGACTGGGACTAATCTTTTGTTCCTTTAGAGTTTTTCGGTTGTATAAATTTTCAGCAACTTTTGTTTTCTGTGAAGAATTCTCATTTTCATTTCTCATGAGTCGTTGTATGTACTGTATTTTCTTCAGGTCCCGAATTCGAACTAATTTTTCGTGTCCTCACAGTCTGTCAGTGGATCAAATTTTCAAATACCTTTATTTCCTCCGAAGAATTTTCGTCCTCTGAATCATCATCATTTTTGTTTGCTATCAACTCAACATTTCCTTCAGGTTCTGAATCCTAATCAACATTTCGTTCCTTCAAAATTTTCTGATTCGCCAAGTTTTCTTTATCTTGATCTTGCGAAGAGCCCAAGTTTTCTTCAATCACAAAATTTTAATGTCCTTTTGTTCCCTCCAAATAAGATTCCTCTTCTGATTTTTCTCTTATTTTATTTATCACCAACTTAGCCAACAATTCTTGAAAATCTGAATCCAGTTTAGCTCTGGGTTCTTTCAAAGATTTTCGTTCATTTTCAGAAGATTCCTCGTTCCCTTCAGACAGCACTTTTTCAGAAACTTGTGAATCCATTCAACCTTGCAAATCTTCTCCATCATTATTTCCCATCAACTCAACTTCTTCATTTCGCTTTTCCAAGCTTTCTTCATCTGTGTGTTGTGGAAAACATGCTACTTCTTCCATCACCAATTTCAGACAAACTTCTTTCTCCGGTGACATAACGTCTTGTGAATTTTCTTCATCGCGATTTTCCACCAAACCTGAATTCTCCTCAGTTTCTGAGTCTGGAGAAATCTCTTCTTCCTGCAAGGAGCCAACTTTTTCTGAGTTTTCATTTTTACGCTCAAACACTCTTCTTGATACTCGAATGTATTCTCATCTCGTAGAATGTCAATTCTTTTTCCTACTTCTTCCAAATCACGAGACTGTATTCAAGGACGGGTGGCATGGTCCGTTAGAAGTTGAGAAACAAAATAAAAGTAAGACAGATGCCATCGAAACTCACAATTTTCCTAACCCTAAATTGGAAATTATACCTGGTGAAAAAATTAGAGTCTAAGTTTAAGAAAACGCCGACGAAGAAGAAGAAGAAGAAGATCACTGAAGAACAAACTGGATAAAATCAAAGAACAATTATTTTGAGAGGATTAGTCGGAATGTAGAGAAATCCCTCAAGAAAAGTGGGAAATCGACGGAAAAAGATTCAAAACTGAACAACGCAAGTTTCAGCAGCTAATAAGATGGTCGAATTCCCTTGGCTCATTCGACGTATGTATATCATGGTGAATTCCGAAGTAGAAGATGAATGGCGAAAAAAAAATTAAATCTTTCACAAAAGTGACGAATCAAATTTTGAAAAGGACCAAAAGATATTTGCTTAACATTAAAAGCTACAAATCTTTTCGGTTGGAAATTTTGAAAAAATGTTACAGAAATCCCGAGACAGACATTGCATTAAAGGCAAATTTGGAGCGCCGTGCATGTTCGAAATGTTTAAGCGGTCTTTGTTGTAGTGAAATTTGGAAGGTTATAGGGCAGTCAACGGCGGCTTGAGGGTGGGGGGGGGGACATAGTAAAAATAGTTTCTATATGCACGAGATTATTCAGAGGGATTCAATATTCTGGAACAATAATAACATTCGTTTTAATATCAATGAAACTAGAAAATACGTTTCATAAACTGACTAGAGAGAGAATTTTTAATCCATGGTCATTTTCCACGATACGTTACCTAGTAGTAACAAAAACCGAAATCGAATTTATAGAATAGGTACTGTTCTATCCATTACGATACTTCAAACTAGACATTTCCGGAAAACAGAGATATATAAGGATAAAAAAATAGAAATTTCTTGAGATCTTTCGGAATGCAAAAAATTATAGAAAGAGACTTTTCGAATTAGAGAAAAAAATCAATTTATTAGACGATTGCGATCGAATCATATCTAGGATTGAATTGTTTTCGTTCAATCAGCATTAAATAGAAAAAAAGAGATCACTAATAAATTGGGAAATGAAAGAAAACAAAGCAAAAAAACCATTTGAATGAAAAGTGTTGGACTTATTTTCCTTTGTATAAAATGATTATACATTTCTCGGTAGTTTCAGAAAATTAATCACTTTCTAATTAATTATAATGTCAGGATACTGATGATATCATTTTGAGGAATTACTTACTAGGTCTTTAACGATTCTTGAAGATGACAAAACAATTTAATATGCTCGTTAGGTTGATGTTAAAAAAAGAGTATAATGAAGTTTCTAATATCTATTAATTTTTTAACAACCTTATCTTAATAATATCGAATTTGAAAAATTGAATAAATTGAATTCGAAAAAAATGTGGTCTACACGTATCTTCAGTATTCAGTATAGTAGTTGACGAATGCGTAGACGGAGAAAAAATTAGTAGTAAATTTCAAGACAATGCATGTAATCTACTTGCATTGGCAGTAAAAATGAGTGTTTGCAGCAATACTATGGTATTTTGTCATATATTGAGGAGAAAGTACCCTGAAAAAAGCAATTTTCTTCTTTGGGAGGTAAATACTATGGTTCCTATAGTCAAGGATTCTTTTTTTAGCGAAAGCAAGTAGATTGCATTCCCCGTAGTGAAATTTACTTTCAATTTGTTATCTGTGTACACACTAATTTCCTCTGCTGCAAGTTTCAGAAGTACAATTAGGTCGGCACAATGCCACTAGGGGTTTCATGGCACAGCGCTTGTCGTACCTACTTATATAGAATACTGCAAAGTATACTTTACAAGAGTGAAACGTCACAGAATTCGTCCCCTTACCGGGCCTCGGAACTTTGAAACCGGAAGGCCAAGGCCTAGCGTCCCCATCAACATCCATTCCCACCACGGGCCCACGACGCGTCGAGTGACGCAAAGAGGAATACTCTCGCGCTTCTTTTTTTTCTTACGTCACGTTTTCGTCGATTTCGCCTTTGGATGAAATTTTCTTTGCCCGAATTTGAAGCATGACAGGGCAAAAGCGGTGATTCCGTGATGAAAGGGCCAGTTACGCATTTTCAATTTTTTATGTTTTAAAGAATGCAAAAATTTGCATGTTTTCATGATTTTGAATTTCTTAAGAATTTTATAGAACTTCATCACATATGCAGTATAGTTATTTAATGTTCTGGTTTTTGAAATGACGCACATTTTGATGATTTAAAATATTTTTTAATTATGTATAACGCATTTTGAAGGGTCGCTCATGAAAAAACTTTAGCTAGTAGTGACTAAAAAATTATTTTAAAATTAGTTAACTTATAATTACTTTCATGTACTATATTTTACGGGCTTAAAAACTAAGTCGCGCTTCGAAACAGGTCTCGGAAGGGTGGACTAAAAATTTGTCAACGGAAAGGTGGACTTAAATTCTTCAACAGAAAAGTGGCGCGTCGAAAGCCTACAAGGAATGGTGGCCTAAACAGATCTTCAACGGAAGAATTATACTAAAAATCTTTTCAATGAAAAAAAGATTCTATTTCAGGGTCTAACGGAGTCTCAGTTGAGTAACCTGGATTAACCACCCGCAATGCTTTGTTGGGAAACATGAATAGGCAGCTTAGCATTACATGAATAATTTTAGAAAAAATATACTATATTTCTCAAGTGCCCGAAATGTAAGTTTCTTTTTACGCGTATGTATTATGTCTTGTGAATTTTTCATCATTTTTATTTTCTTCAATGTTAGAAAAAATCTTTTTCTCAAGAGCGGCTGAACTATGTCAACTAGAATTCTCAAAAAATTTTGTTTTATTGTTTATTCAAAAAAGCTGCATCGTTGAATAAAGGAACGTGTCTCCCAAAAAAGCTTTGGCGAATTTGAATAATTTTTCATTATTTCGTGCATCAAAAATTTTAATAGTTTTTTTTGAACTTTACATATATCTCAGCCAAACTATGATGAAAACGTAAACTTTTTCATTTTCAAGCCTAATCATTATATACTTTATTGTTAGCGTAACTTTTTCGTCGTTTGTAAAATGTTATTTTATCATATTAAAAACAGTTAAATTAAGCATTTAACGATTATATATTGCCAAAAGACTCTTTTCAATACTTCAACAATACTATTCATGCACCAATGGCCAGCGAGTAAATTAAAAAAAGGTTTCATATAAAAATATTGTTGAAAACTTCGATGAATCCATTGAACTCAGAAATGCGCGAAAATACTACTCGTAAGTACTCGAGTGCCAAGCACACATACTCAAGTACAATCCAAGTAAAAAAATACTTGTACTTTATTACATACTTATACTTTGTCCTATATTAAATAAAATACTGCTAGTAGTCTAGCAGCATTTTTTGTGTTAATTATTTCCTTGTACGATTCCATTGTTTTTATCGCTACCGTGTAATGCACACGCCCTTTTCTTCTTAATTTAATGTCACTAAAAGGTGATACTGTTCTCTTAAAAATGTAATCAATTTTCATAAACTTCCATGTGTGAACGTTCTATGAAAAATAATAAAGTAGCATGTTGAAGTAGAATATAAAACTTTCGTATTGAATAAATACACTTATATTTAAATCTATAGACAGTTTATTAAAAATGCTAAAGTTGTGAACTGAATCTCAATCGCACACACTATGCTTAGAAAACACTTCAATGTATGAAAGTATATAAAAATCGATTGTTTTTGGAAGAATTCTATATAAATAAACATAGGCCTTAAAAAATTTTAGATTTCTTATAGTATAACCTTATAAGATTTTTGAGGACCTTATGAGGTTCTTATAAGGAGACAATAACCGTATAAGAGATCATAACCCTTATTAGGCAGTCTTATAAGGGATCCGATCTGATGAGACTGCCTTATAAGGTCCTTAGCAGAAATTTAAAATCTTAATAGGGTCCTTATAAGGTTTTTTAAGGAGACCCTTTAGGGACCTTATTAAGATCATAGATTTCTTATAAGGTCTACTTATTAGAACCTTATAAGGTCCTTATGAGAATCAAGGTTAGTAGGAATGTGACAATAGCTCAGTTGTCAATACGTATAGGCTAGGTAGCTTAGGTAAAAAAGTACTAGGCGCAAATCCTGCTTGAGGCGAAAAATTTATCTGGAGTCATTTAGAAATTTCCAAAAGCTTTGAGTAAAATATACTGAAGAAAACTATGAATTTCTTTTAAAAGTTCAAACAATATATGCCTAAAATGTTTAATAAATTTTACAAACCAGTACATCGATATTAATATATACTTGTACATTGAAAATTCTATAAACAAGTTTATTATTTTCCGTAAACAGGTTCATTAAAATTCAGAAGCATTTATGAATTCGAAAAACGCCGTATATTACATTTAACATGCGTTAATGTGAAAAAAACATCCCACACAAGTTTGGCACTTAAGTACTAACGAGTAGTATTTTCGCGCATTTCTGAGTTCAATGGATTCATCGAAGTTTTCAACAATATTTTTATATGAAACCTTTTTTTAATTTACTCGCTGGCCATTGGTGCATGAATAGTATTGTTGAAGTATTGAAAAGAGTCTTTTGGCAATATATAATCGTTAAATGCTTAATTTAACTGTTTTTAATATGATAAAATAACATTTTACAAACGACGAAAAAGTTACGCTAACAATAAAGTATATGATGATTAGGCTTGAAAATGAAAAAGTTTACGTTTTCATCATAGTTTGGCTGAGATATATGTAAAGTTCAAAAAAAACTATTAAAATTTTTGATGCACGAAATAATGAAAAATTATTCAAATTCGCCAAAGCTTTTTTGGGAGACACGTTCCTTTATTCAACGATGCAGCTTTTTTGAATAAACAATAAAACAAAATTTTTTGAGAATTCTAGTTGACATAGTTCAGCCGCTCTTGAAAAAAAGATTTTTTCTAACATTGAAGAAAATAAAAATGATGAAAAATTCACAAGACATAATACATACGCGTAAAAAGAAACTTACATTTCGGGCACTTGAGAAATATAGTATATTTTTTCTAAAATTATTCATGTAATGCTAAGCTGCCTATTCATGTTTCCCAACAAAGCATTGCGGGTGGTTAATCCAGGTTACTCAACTGAGACTCCGTTAGACCCTGAAATAGAATCTTTTTTTCATTGAAAAGATTTTTAGTATAATTCTTCCGTTGAAGATCTGTTTAGGCCACCATTCCTTGTAGGCTTTCGACGCGCCACTTTTCTGTTGAAGAATTTAAGTCCACCTTTCCGTTGACAAATTTTTAGTCCACCCTTCCGAGACCTGTTTCGAAGCGCCACTTTGTTTTTAAGCCCGTCATTTATAAGAAGTTACTCACATGTACTGTAAAAATATTTACTTAAATTTCATCTGAAAATCACGTGAATCATTCACGAAAATTATTTATTCAATATTCGCATTATATTTTTATAAATTTTACATAATGCTTGCATGAAATTTACCCTGACGGTGCGGTTTCACGATCTGTCGAGCCATCACGAGCCTATCCTATGTGTATATCTATATATTATATATATATATATAGATATACTAATGGGATTGGCTCGTGATGGCTCGACAGATCGTGTAACCGGGCTTTAACACTGTTTACGTAAAAATCGTCTACGAGGGATCTCATCTTTATAGGTGTAGAAATGTTAGTGATTAAGAAAACTTAAGCAATCATCTAATGTTTTTTGAAAAAGGAGCATAATCTATTATAAGTTTTTAAATGTAAATAAGTACGGATTTTGAACAAGCTATCTTAAGGGTTTCTCAAAGTATTGTCAAATTTTTCTGCGAAGTGAAACTTGTAGAAAGCTTGTTTTAAAATTTACTCGATGCATTAAATTGTTGTGCACTAAATAATCAAAATAGATAAAATCTTAACGTTTGTAAAAATATTTCAAAACTTTGTGTCATTTTTGGGCAAAGACTTAATTTCTCACAATTAGCGAGGGTGTTGAATATTATGTAATACATTCATAATTTATTATTTCATCTTTATACAATTTTTTGAAACTTGCTCTGGTTCTGCGCAACGCATTTAAATCCCATCATTTTTCCAAATGGATTTTCTGTGCCAAGAATTAGAAGCATAATGAAGATTACTGATGGAATTTCTCAATGATGAAATTTTGAGATTTTTTTTTCTATTATTTGAATTCGAGAAAAATACTGAGCACCTAAAAACGGAGATTTTGCAAAAAGTGAAGTTCCCTGGGTTGGGTTTTTTTTTTTCGAATCCACTTCACATGAATATAGACCGTTTAAAAATTTTCTTTACATCTCCCAATTTCCAACGTGCAATATGGTGCAATAAGTGATTTGGCCGAACTCTGGAATTTTACTATTCACTGTCACCACTAATGCGTGATTAATTGGTCACTTTATCGAATACCTCATCTTCGAAAAAAGGTGTTTTGAGAGGGACAACAAAATTCAAGGACATTTTCGGGGCCCTTACCTGATATGGTTACCTTTGTAAAGCGGTACTGATCCAATGCAAAGGAGACAAACCCAACGAAGTAAGTTTGTACATCGTAACTTTTTTATGGTATATCATAATGAAAATCAAACTTTTCTTTTGTTTTCTCTATTCTTGTATTACCTATACTATCAAAATGGTCAGTTATTTCTGTTCGCGTAATGAATCTGAAGATTGATTAGTTTAAAAGAGGAGCATGGGGTCACAATAATAGGGATCACTTTTATCTTCTTCAAATAACTCCCTGGCTTAATTTCTCATATCAGTGCCTTATAATACTGTGATAAGTAACATAATAATGACAAAAACCTACAATTATTTTATATAACATGCATGACTAATGTAAAATTTACAATATTTTAATAATTGTCATCATAAATAATAAAAGCATTAGATTTTTTATCAATGTGTGTTTTCAGGATCCGCGGTGTGTAGTAAGACTTTTGATAAATAGTCGAAACCATTTTTGAAGTTCTATAATGTTATTTGGAAAGCACCAGTTATGCACTTATTGTAAAACAATCTTTAATAAAATTTTACCCTAAAACACGAAGAATAGCAGAAGAAAAAGAGACAATATTCAGCGAGAAATTGTCAAATTCCAATTGTTATTATTCGACAAACTCATTTTGAATTCGTGTCTGTGTCAAACTGAAAAACACAAAAATCATTATTGCTTATTCATGATGACAATTTATCAAAAAAATTAAAAATTGATTTCACTTTAGCTGACATTACGTTCATAAAATTTTTGTACAGCTTTTGCCGCAGCATGTAGAAAAAATATCCCACGTATGATACATTTGAATACTATTGATAAAGAAGGAAATAAATGTTTATCATTACTGTTCCAAATATTACTTCAATATCGCACGTGCTGGCTTCTTTAACATTTCCTAAAACTTCGAATATTTCCTGTTATTTTCCGTTACATATCTGTTTACTTACCTTAGATTAACATACGACTTGGTTTAAATTGATTTCTATCAATAAACCTATATTACTCTGACACCATCTTTTCTAGCACAGTCTTAATCCGACAGGACTCCACGATTTCCCACAGACTGCGCATCTGTAACTGTCATGATTTCGCTCTCATCAAAGTACCTAACCATCTTAAAAAAAGAAAAAGAAAAAAAAAAGGGATTAAGCAGAGTTGACCATACTTGAATCCCGCCAAAGGAAACAAGCTCCAAATAAAGAAACTTAAAGAGAGAAAAGGAGCTCATCCCCTATCCGTACGCGGCACCTCGCTGTCCATTACAGTAATCGCTTGACCCGAAGCGGAGTTGATCGCATTGCTTATTCATGCGAATCTACGGTGGGTTGAAATAAAAAGCGAGGGAATTAATCCGATCGAAGAACAAATTGACCGATACAAAAACCGCAGGCGTCTGAAAGAGATCGGCCCGCGCGTAAATCGGTTGCAGCCCCGGTCCGGTATCTTGCGACTTTTCGAGTTATCAACGTTGGGTTTTATTAATGACAGCTAGACGGGAGTCCCGAGTTTATGGGGCCCCATAAACTCTAAACTGATTAACAGTAGCCGGTGGCTTGGCTGCGCCGTGATATATATATGGAAACACCGGCTACGCGCGGAGAACGAAACTACTTGCCGCTGTGTCTCGTTAGCAATACCCGGTTTATAGGCCATCGTCGACTGAATTAACATTGCCCAATTAAATTGATAGATGTCTAGCGCGACATTAAATTCCGATCCCTGAGTAAAATTACGCATCAATCAACGCTCGTGTGCAGGATATTCATGAAGGTCGGTTTTGTGGGATTTTCTTCGGAGCATTGGTGAGTAGAACGTTTTTTCAGGTATCTAATTTACAATTCATGTTACCAGGTGTACTCCTAAGTAATTTCCGGTTTTCTCAATGGATGGCGTTCTGTTTTGTACCGCTGTTGGTAACACATACCATATGTCATTTCGTTCAGTCATATCGAGTGCTTGAACTGCGTTGACATTTTCTCGGAAAAATCTTCCAGTAAGTTTTTATTGCGCTTCAAAAATGTCGAATTTTGTACCGAATTTTGAGCATATGCGCCATGCATTGCTTTTCATGTTCAATCAGGGGAAAAAAGTGTCCGAGAGTCACTGTGCGCTTGTGGAAGTTTATGGTGATCGTGCATTAACACTTCGAACATGTGAAACGTGGTTTCGACAGTTCAAAAATGGAGATTTCGACCTGAACGACGCCGCACGCTCCGGCAAGCGAAAATCGTTCGATGACGCCGAATGGCAAGCATTATTAGATGAAGACAACACGCAAACGCAACGACAGCTTGCAGATGCGTTGGGAGTTCAACAGCAAGCAATTTCCAAACGTCTGCGAGCCATGGGAAAAATTCAGAAGTGTGGAAAGTGGGTGCCCGATGAACTGACCGAGAGACAAATGGAGAATCGAAAAGTGACCTGTGAAATGCTGCTTCAACGATACAAAAGAAAGTCTTTCCTGCATTGTATTGTTACTGGTGATGAAAAGTGGATTTTCCTGGAGAACCCTAAGCGCAACAAATCGTGGGTGAGTCCAGGTGAAGCATCGACATCGACGGCACGGCCAAATCGTTACGGTCGGTAGGTCATGATGTGTGTGTGTGGTGGGACTAGTCCGGTGTTATATACTTTGAACTGCTGAAACCTGGTGAAACTGTGAATGCCGTTCGCTACAAACAGCAAATGAAAGATTTGAACCGAGCCATTGTGGAAAACCGACCAGAATATCAACAACGACAGAAGAAGGTGATTTTGCTCCACGACAATGCGCCGTCGCATAAGTCGAAAGTCGTTCGTGACGCGCTGGAAAGGCTCAAGTGGGAAGTGCTTGATCATGCGGCTTACTCACCGGACCTGGCGCCATCCGACTACCACCTCTTTGCCTCGTTGGGCCATGCCCTTTCTGAGCAGCGCTTCGACTCGTACGAAAATGTACGAAAATGGCTCACTGAGTGGTTCACCTCCAAAGGCAATGATTTTTACTGGCGTGGTATCCACAATTCACCAGAAAGGTGGGAAAAATGTGTAGAAAGCGATGGAAAATACTTCGAATAAAATAAAGGTTACGGTTTTTTTGGAATTATGTGTTTTATTTGCAAAAAAACCGGAAATTAATTAGGAGTACACCTGGTATATCCTTTGCAACCTTTGAAAATGTGGACTTGAAAAATTATTTTAGGACAATGATCAAATGCGATTTTCATTCATGGCATGGGATTTGAGAAATCTCGAACGGAAGTGTTAATTTTAAAAACTATTTTCATTGTCAAAGTAATGGAAGCCTTTTTGGATCTAGATTTTACCTGTTTTTTTGTTACATGGTCATAGAAGATAAAGCAAAAGGATTTTCGTATAATTTTTGGATACTGCTTTTTAATAACTGAAGGTTTGTGGAAGACATCGTTACAAGTAGGATGAACTTTTTTACTGCGTTTCATCCATAGTTCAGTTTGCTGTCGGAAAAGAAATTGTAAAAATGAGTAATTTTTTGATAATCAAATAGCAAGCAATGAGGAAGTACTCATAAAATTCTGATTTCTAATCAGAACCAACTTCCTTACCACGATACTTCCCAATCTTCCTGCAAATTGTAGAATAAGTGTGAATTTAATAGTATTTCAGGCCATTATATTGGTAAGTATGATTTCATGCTAAAAATAACAACATTTTGAAAAATATTTTCAATTACGAATTCCCAAAAAAAATCAATTTCTTTAGAAGTAATCAAGACATTATTGATGATAAAAATTTTAGAAATACTGACAAACAAGAAGTTTTTTAGAACAAACATGAAAACTTGATGAAAAAAAAAAAAAAAAAAAAAACATATTCGTTGATAACGTTAGTAGAATATGAAAAAAATTTTCAGACTTTCAAGAAGACAATTAAAAATTATCAATATACGTCGACAAAACTCGGCAAGAAATTTTACTGGAAAATTGGTTATAATGAAATCAAACAATAAAAAAGGGTAAGCAGTGTTTAGTTAATTGATTACAATGATCGCGGGATAAAAATATTACCCAGGCACGTATAGTTTGTTGATAAAAAAAAGCAAAGGAATATTATCAACGCAAATCCATTTGCATTGGTAATATAAAAGGAGTGAACATTTGACTGAAAAATGCCTGAGGATATTCCCAAGTTCAGGTATGGCCGGTAACACGTCTTCTTTCAATAATGTTTGTTAACCCATCCGAAAATAACTTTTTACAAATAATTTTTCATACAACCTCGATATTACTAGGCAAAAATTTCTTTATATTAAAAAATTGACTATGAAAATACTGAAGTCAGGTACAGGCTGTTTGATAAATTATACATACATAAATTTCACATTCTCAAAACTGCCTGAAAACTTTGTATTATTATCCAAAAAATCATATTTCATGACTGAGCTTGTGATAGAATGTCCCATTATAATCTTGCATCGTAATCTCCCAAATCGCCACCGATGTCAATAACGACAAAAGCACGTGGCGCGAGCCGTGGCGACGTTATAGAGAACTACATCGCGAATATCACGCGAGTCCTGGATCAAAGCCGGAGAGTAATGTCCGCCGCAGAAACATTGCTCACGTATGCATAATGAGTCACGGGTGGTTTGCGCGCACAAGTCGAACCATTAGTTAATTATTGTCGACATGTAACCAATGATTGGTAATAGCGCCCGGGCCACAATTCACGGCAGAAACTAAGCCCGGAGTTATTGCCGGGATCATCGTTAAAACTCCCGAGATATATCAGCCGACCGGAAATACAGCTTCAACTCCCACTCTCTCTAGTTTCTGAATTTAATCCAGTAACTCAGGCGCTTGATTAGAGTATCGCTCGCGCAGGGCCAGCTGACATTTTGAGATAGAGCAGTTAACCTCCAAATCTAGACCCCATCCCCTGACTGGCTGGTTTTCCATTGGTCTTCGGATGAAGCGATTTCAAAGTGCGATTCGTTTGTTGCTGAAAAATGCAGTAAACTGGTAGACGTGACGGATACCGTTGTCACGATAAACGAGCGACTAGGGAGATTCATTAGGCAACGGACGTTACGCTCATCGAAGCACCTGAGAAAATAGCGCCGGTGCGCCATTTCATGTCTTTCGGGGATTAATGTGTCGGCTGTATTTATTTTCTCGGGAGAATCACGT
The DNA here is from genome assembly GCA_028476575.1 of Platygaster robiniae. Lineage (NCBI taxonomy): Eukaryota > Metazoa > Arthropoda > Insecta > Hymenoptera > Platygastridae > Platygaster > Platygaster robiniae. Next base: position 36,755,492 of record CM052020.1, read on the forward strand.
TGGAATCGGGAAACGGAGAAGTGGATCGTGATGAGTTATCGAAGGATTTTATTTATATATTATAGAGTTTGATTCAAGAAATGGTGACATATACTCTTTCGTCGATCGAACGAACCGCTTCGTCTCTTTCTATTTTGGTTTGTTAACATCAGAAGCAAGGGGCAGACAGAGTTCGTTCGATCCAGGAACGAGTGTACCAGGAAGTCTGGCACCAGCCCCTACCTGAGCTTTGATTGTGAAATTATTTCCTATTTTGATGAGTACTGCCTAAAAACATAATCGATGGGGAGAAAAGACGAATCATTTTGAACGTTCTGACAGGTGTTCTCTTAGACTGAATTAGTATGAAAATGACTAATAATTAGTGACAAATGTCAACATAGTGCCGTAGCATCCATTTCTTTATTTCTATAAGTGAAAAACATTTTAAAAAAATTGACATTCAATAACGAAACGAGTCATTTTGTGCTTCCGATTAGTTATTTCTCACTTATTTTCCTATAGTAATCTGTTTGATAGTTATGTCAGTTCAGTTATCATCAACAATTCGTAGAAAATAAATCTTAAATTAGTAAAAAATGATTATGAACAATTGAGTATCCGTATTCTCTAAAGTGTTCAATGAAGGGACTGATTGTGTGCGTAGAACACATCATAGAATCCATTAGAATCCGGACGCAATATTGATCTAAAATCACTAAGTAGAAAAAGAAAATAGAATAAATAATACTTAGGTATAGTGATTTTTCGTTAATTAAGCCTAAGAGAGGAGATCCCTTTACACTCAACCAATGTTTACCAAAGAAAATTTGACCGAAATCCATGTTTCTTAATGCAAATTTATAGCTTAAGTATTTTTTCGCTCAAAAACTTTTGTTAACACTTTTCGTTGCAAAATGGTATATTTCGTAACAGACACGGATGTGCTCATAGGCAAAACGGGTTACAGTCCTCGGCTGCGCCTCGGACCGTAATTTCCCCGTTTCGCCAAATTCAAACATCCGTGCCTGTTACGAACGATATTTTATGTACCAAGGGCATAGAAAACACGTTTAGAGATCTCGAGCTGGCATAAAAACGCGTTTTCTATGCCAGAGGTACATAAAAAACTTTTTTTAATATTTTACGATCCATGTATGAAATATAATCGACCGACTATGTGTTTCATAATGCAAATAAACAATTAATCAACAATCTTTCATTTCAATCATTCAAATAATGGTCATGTAGTATCAATTCTATAAAACGTTTCGTTATAATTGTCGGTTATTCATAAAACTATCATTTGTTGAGTTATCACGATTTGTATTTTTAAAGATTCTTTTATTTGAGAATGATTTTCATCATATTGCTGATACATTATGGTCTTGTAATTTTTTCTGATTCAAAATACAATTACAAAACAAATGTAAAATCAAGGAAAGAAAAATAAAGAGCACCCATGAAATATTTAAAACATTTCGCAGAGGTCAAGTACTGAGTGACAAATAAATTTTTGAAATAATACGTGGATGATATTGTTTCTAACATGAAATCCAAAAGCACCACATTTGGCAGATTTATTATCCACGTTTAATAAAAAACAAATGTTTTTTTTTCCATCCAAAGAGATGATAACAAAAAAAACATCATTACGTTTTATATGTTCTAATTCAAAAACTTTAAAATATTATAGAAGAGTTACAAAGAATACAGATTTTATTGTACTCTATTCCGAAATTTCGGAAAATCAGAAATTAATTTTTTTTTTTATCCATTTACTTAATTTTTTTGAAAAGGTTTCAGTAAAAATGTTCTTTAGGAAGAAAACATTTAGAAAAGTAATACTTAACCGTTTTGGAATCGTTAGGACTAGTGAGAAAAATTTTCGATTATCATGGAAGAACATCGAGATTAATGATAAATTACACGAAATTATAGGAATGAGAAGGAATAATGGCAAACTCAGGAAAATTCTTATGGACCAGAAATTACCACCGAAACTCATGGAAAAACATGAACCATCACGGGAAATAATAGAAAAAGAATATGCAACACCGTGAAGATCTATGGTGAAAAAATGAGTATTTTTTGCAATAATTGCCCCTAGTTTCCCATACTATTCGAAAACATTAAATGAAATGGTCGGCAAGAACGACAATGCAAGTCAATTGTGAATAATTTCATTTTATTCTCCAACGAAAATATATTATCAACATGCTACACTAAAAACGGTAGCCAGACTTACGAAACTCTGATATTTTCCCCAGGGAGCCAGGGACAGTCACGATAATATACACAAAAACGGTCATATTTTTCGGCTGAAAGACGAACAATGGAAACGGTTTAATGACTGGGATTCACGGGCTTTTCGGTTCGTTATTTCAAAACGCTGTCATTACTTTTTGTCATGCGATCCAACAATTAAAAAGCGTATCGATCCCGGGCAAGGTGCCGCGATGTGTTTCAGGAGATTAATCGCGCGCGAGGAGGGTGGGTAATTTTTTTTAGATATGCCCGGATGATAAGGGCGAGATAAATTTATAGGGCACTTCGCGGGCGCGTTTTCGTTGATGGATGGGTGTCCTTTTGTTAGTGGTGTTTGGAGAGGAAGTAGTTATTTTGGATTGGAATTTGGAATGATTAGTTGTTTACACAATCGAAACGTTTTTTTCTATTCAGAAATAATGTATATTTGAAAAAAAGTCCTTTAAATCAATTGTAGACAACTTATTTGTACAGTTATATGTAACCCGAAACGAGAAAAGTACTGGTGCACAATCCCTGTCAATGATGTTCAGTGTTAATAATAATATTTTGTAATACAACAAACAATATAGTTCAATAACACTGTGCGACAAAATATGATCAAAGTGATTCGTCTGGGATTTTTCCACAATTGTATAAATGTACGTGAACACCATAACCCATTCCTGAAGGAATTTTTTTCGGGCTAGCTCCTATAAGCGAGATATCAGTATTAATATTATTCACGAAAAGACGATGATGGAAATGGGCAATTCATGTCCAATTTTCATGATTCGAAAATATTTTTCAACATTTTTTAGGCGTTTTGACTCATTTTACTGATCAGATTTTTTTTAAATTGATCAAACTAGAATTCTACGAAAAACGATGTTCGTCCATTAAAAAGTGAAAACTGCTCTGATGGTTGTGGGTTCCGCTGAATTATACCTGTTATTACCTAACGGTCCAGAGTCGAGGGTCAAAGCTCCATCAACTTGTTGGCCATTCATCTCCGGTTCCAAATTCTTTTTCTCATTGATGACTGTAAATACTTGTATTATATACTGACCGCATTAAAGGAAGACCTAATTTCGAAATTTGTCATGTTGAATAGGTGGAACTAATAAAAATGTATAGGCCACGAGTTCGGCAAGTCTTTGGTCCTCAAGTTTGTAAACTGATATAATGTAGCGAAACATGAAACCATTACAGCAGTTTTCACTTTTTATTGACAAACATCGTTTTTCGTAGAATTCGAGTTTGATCAATATTTAAAAAAATCTGATCAGTATAATGAGTCAAAACGCCTAAAAAATGTTGAAAAATATTTTCGAATCATGAAAATCGGACATGAATTGCCCATTTCCATCATCGTCTTTTCGTAAATAATATTAATATTGATGTCTCGCTTATAGGAGCGAACCCGAAAAAAAATTCCTTCAGGAATAGATTATGGTGTTCACGTACATTTATACAATTTTAAAAAAATCCTAGACGATTTTTCGTGTGGCACAGTGGAATTTATTTCTCTCTATTTGAATATAATTTCGTGGGAATCAAGGTACGATCAATAAATCACGAAACCCTTGAACTTCTCGATTGACTTTTTTCCCATCGAAAACGATCCCTAACCTGAAATTTACTCAGCCACTGCACTACGTTTTCCACTACTATCAATACGTAGTCCCCGCGATTTCTTCCCACATAATTCTACACGACGCTACCGACCCTCGTCCCATTCTCGAGCGTTCCAGTTCACAACAGCCGTTGACCACCATTAATCAAACATTATATACCACGTATATAATTACAACGTTCACCCCCCGAATACCGCAGTTCACAGTATGGGAATAAACAGAACTTTTAAAGAAAATAGGAGACGGTAATAGGCAAATAAAGAAGAAAAATTATGTAATGAAGTATAAATGTAGCTGAGAATTTCTCCTTGCATTAAATGTAAAGAGAAGATTATATTACTTATTACATGAATATACTGTAAATTTCTCCTCCTGAATATTGCCTTAAAATTCATCATTAGTGTACAATATTAACCTCTTCATATTACTCCAACAGCTGGGGAAAAATTCAGACAGAATGAATATTGTCGCAGTTACTTCTCGTTCCTAAAATATTTTCCAAATGTGCGTTTTCCCCTTTTGTTCCGAGACAATGTATAACATGACTCAATGTTTTTCATCCGAGTGCAAAATACGAGCGGAATAATGCAACGAAACGTCATGTGGCGCAACAGCCGTCGTATTTTTGCAGCGAGGTTACAGCCACACGTGGCTGTACGATGCGAGGTAAGTGAAGTAGCGACAAATGTACGAAATAATTAGACCGCAATGCCTCGCGAAAGGGCATAGCATCGGCATTACGTAAAAGGGTTGCGGATAAAGTGTAGATAAAATCGCGCATACGCGACCTCCTGTCGTGAGGCGCACACGCGTGCCGCACGCATATCGCTGAATTATGCGCTGATACGTCCGCCCTGGCGCGAATAAGAGAGGTCCCGAGAGTTGAGCGTGTTTTATACTGTTTCTGAACTCAAAACGATCAAGACGAGCTTTCGTGTTCAGTGTCTCGTGAAATTTTTCAAAACTGATTTAAAGTAATCTCTTGCAACTTGTCACAATTTATGAAACTTGTCGTCTATCTAAATGATTGTATGAATTTATCAATAAAAAGATTTCTCAGAGCGAGATTTCACATTTAAATAGTCACGGCCATGAATCATAGGATCATTCTCTTGAATACATCACATATCTTTAACAGTTATTGAGCATTCGATCATTAGTGTTTCGGTCCTCTTCAAGCATCTATCATTAACAATCTTGTTCATAATTTTACGAAAATGATATTATACATCATGTGAAACAAAAAAATTAAATCTTACTTCATAATGCTACGTACTTGAAAAGAGTCACTAACTATAAGGATAGTAAGACATCACTTTTTTCATATTTTTTCTAAATTCATGTTAATTTTTTCATGTGAATCGTATGGTAATAATTTTATCAATTTTTTGGCTATAAAGATGATATCCCTTTTTCATAAATTTCTAGCTTGTTTAAAATATCAGTAGTAGTAAAACTTGATGAAACACAACATCTTGAGTACGATGATTAGTTTTATTACAGGTATATAGTATAATACTATAAACTTTCGAAATTTCAAGAAAAAGACAAGTTCCTGAAGTACTCTATGTAAAATGAAATTCTGTCTCCACCAAAAAATACTATTCGATTTTCTAAAATATAGTCATAAAAATATCAAAAGCTTTAGAGTAGTTTTTCTACAATATATAATTTTTTCAATAAAATTTTTTCGTTTCTGTTTATGGCGCATTTTCTCATTTTATCTAATTTACATTTTATCTGTAAACTACGAGAAAAAGATTAATTTCTGATAGTCTGGAATTTCATATTCACGTGTTACTCGTCATTTACAGATAAAATATCGTTTTGACAGTTTTGGGAATTCCTTTTTCGTTTTGTCAAACCAGGCGTTCCCAAAAACTGTTAATAATATACTATCTTTCGCAATCGTTCTTTCGAGTCAACTTTTTTATTATCGAATACATTTAGATCATTTCAGTAAGAGTAATAGTAGTCATGATTATCATTAATCATGTGAAAAATTACTTTACATGGTATGTGTGTTTTATACAGGTCAAATATCATTCGATTTCTACTTTATTCTTGTTTTCTTTATAACAGCGTCAAAATCGTAACATTAAATAGGTATCTTGAACTTTTTCTTGACAGTCATCTTTCAGAACTTAACCTCTACATACTTAAGGAGGCACTTCTCCCAAGACATATGTATGTCTTTCTTACGATGTAAATTTTCTAAAGCGATTGAATTTGAACGTGTTTTTCAATCTAACAATTTCTGATTCAAAAAGACTAATGAGTCCATTCTTTTCCATTTCATGCGTAGACATAATCTGTCATAATGAGGCTTGAAAATCAAAAGAAACAAATCCACTTTTTTTTAAGGAATTTCCATCAAAATGCAGTCTCGAAGCCAAGAGTAATATATAAGTTGACAGTGCAATTTTCCTAGACATATTTTTCTTTATAATCTTTCATTACTTACTCAGCTGTTATAAGTGAAATAGGCCCACTCATAGTGGTAACATATTTTTTCAAAAACGTAACCATGTAAAATAAAATCAGATGATTTCAGAAACAATGACACTTTTCCTTGCAATTACATTTTTTGAATTTTTTTCTTTCGCTAGCAAAGTGTGTCCTCTTTTTATAACTTTAAACAGTGAATTCTAGAGTACATTATTATACAGAGAAATTACATTTTAAGATGTCATTCTATCTCAACTATGAAACTATGATTCTATCGGTTTCTTCAAAATTTTATTTCTTCTTTCGCATAACCTCTAATTCAATTATTTGTTTTATTGAAATCTGAATAAACGTCTTTGGTCAGAGAATAGGTAGGACTGTTAATAGATGATACGATAATAAGTCCACATACACAAATAATTCTACTAACTTATGATTTTTACATCAAACAACATCATTTCAAGTACCTGACGATTCAAAATAATAATTTTATTTTATTTTCTGACAAGTTTTTATCTTACCTTATAAAAAAAAATTGTGACTACGAATAATTAAAATTTTAGCACTTCTACTAGCTGGTCACCTGCCCTGACTATTTGTATAATTAATCTCGACTGGTTGGAGTAAATTGGTCAAATTTTCAATTCACTTAATTGACTTCATAAAAAGCTTTGATTCTTCATAAAAAATCGATGTATTTTTCACCACGTATAACAGCCGAATTTTTTAATTCATTCAAAAAAGAAAACATCATTTAAACTTCACCAAGGTCTTCATCCAAATGCTATGCTAGACTTCCAGGACTACATTAAACTTTTACACCAATTTCGCTACGAAGATAGATGAGAATTTCAATAGCAGTAGTTCGTGTAACTCAATAGCCAACATTGTATGTCGTTAATTACCCTCAATCAATGCAAATATTCTCTCTCATTTATCGTCCCTGTACACAAACCCGCAACAAAGTGGAACTATTTGTAACACGCCGACGTTTAGCCCGTTACTTCGGGCCCTCTTCAAGAGAAATTAACTTATGCGTGCCTCATTGAAACTTCGGTTCATATTCAGTAGGATTAATTCAAGAGCTGCGCCTCAACCTACGAAAATAGTTTCGTACAACAATGTACGCCAAGTTTCGTCCTCTAACCCAATTACTAATTGTAACCCTCGGTAAACGCAGTTACTCCAGTCAGCCCTTACCACAACAAATTTGATGAGAAGAACTTTACAGATACAAGGTTAGCGAAACATGATGATTCTAATTCATTATTTACAAATTAATTGATAGAAACGTTTTTTTTTTTAAGAATTATAAAAGGTATGAAAGGTATAATTATAAAAGTCATTATCATGTACTGGAATGTCGAGGAAAAGCAGTTCAGAAAATTCTAGTTTTCTGATTGCTGGAAATTAGACGCTGAAAAATTACGAATACATAAAAAAAATTGTCATGAAAATATTTTTGAAACATCAAGTTTCAACAAAAAAAAAAAAAAAAAAACAATACGTTTAAAAAACCTAGAAAAAATTCTTTCTGCCTAAAAACCAAAGGACAAAGACGATTATTTCAGTCAATTAGTGATTAGGATTCAGGCAACAGAGAGGAAGATTTCATTATTATAACTATTTGAACTTTGCATGATATTATTTTCAAGTACCGACACAAATCTATAGAAAACTTAAATAATACTGAAAATTGAACAAAATCAAAGTAAGGTGTACAAATTTTTTTTCAATTTAAAAAAAATAAAAAATATCTATAATATCAAAAAGTGTTAATGGTTCTGAAAAATTCTCAAATTTGTCGAATTTAAGAACATGTTTTCAAACTTCTAATCTCGCAGTTTAAATTATATTTCTTTAAAATATTAAGGTGTTTGTTTAATTTTTCAAAAAAAATTGAAGAACCATAAAAAGTCATAAAAACTACCGAACATCATTGTCAGTTCGACTAATCCTAATACATTATAACTTAGGTATTTAGATAGAGTTAATACTATGTATAAACTCTATTTATATTATTATTATACTATGCATCGAAAATTATCGGCATTTCTACAAAATTCTTAAGAATTTAAGAAGCTGTTTGAAAATTATTTAACAACTCCGTAGACCATGCATGTAATTATTTGTGTATGGAATAAATGAGGTCATGTTTTTTTATTGATTAAATAAAAGTTAGAGAAAACAAAAAAATTTGGACAAAAATTACAGAAAATTCTAATGAGTTAGGATGTTTTTGTATAAATTAAAAGTTTCGAATCGATTGTGCCATGTTCAATATTTTGAAAATGTGAAAAAAAAATTGAGGTTGATATTCCGGAAGATTGTTAATAATTCAAAATAATTGAAGAAATGCCTGAATTTGAAAACATGTTCATGAATTTTTTGATAATGTTCAGTGACAAATTTTCTCAAAATAAACATCATGCAAAAAAAAAAAATCTTGTCAAGTACTTAAGAATTTACAGTAACCACAATCAGTTAGATAAATTTTTATAAAATTTGAAATGTTTCAATGACATAGTATTATGAACAAAATATATTAAATTTCTGAAAAAAACACATTCAAAATTTTAAAGATTGTCAAAAATATTGAACCGAATTGGAGAATTTCATAGAATTTTAGGAACGTTCATGAATTTTAAGTTTTACTTATAATCATATTTTTCCAAATTCTGTGATAATTTTTTTAATAGTAATACGAAAAACTTAAGTAGAAAAAAATGAACGAAAATCTTTCTAAACAGTTTTGACAAATTTTTTTCAAGTTCGGAATAAATTCATAAGTTTGGATACTGATAAAAATTATGAACATTGAAAAAAAAGATACATAAAATATGTAATAGATTGACAGTTACATCTAAATTTCTATGATTTAGTTGAGTATCAAAAAAAGTTCGTAAGTTGTATAGATGGTGTTCATTATTGTTTTCCCTCGAAATATGCATGATAGTGCACCAGCATGTATATTTCGAAGCAATAAAACCAAGAAAGATTGTCTATTTTTTAAAATCGGAATCTGAAAAACTTCGAAATTATTAGAGAATCTCAAAACCTCATTATTGTCATTCATAATAATACGACAATGAATAAGAATATTTCAGAAAAATTCAAATTGTATAAATGATGTTGAATATTTCAAAAATATTCGAAATTTTTAATTAAAAACTTCGTAGATTACTACATTAACTCTAGGAAATAAAAAAAATTTGTAGGTTTCCAGAAAACGTGCATGAATTGTATTTATTGTCTTCTTTATCTTTTTTCTATGATATATATATTACGTTCATTATTATTTTAATAAAATATCAGAAACGAGAATAAACAAAATATGCAGAAAATTCTCATAAGTTGAACGAAATTCTATTAAATTTGAAAGTTAAAAATGGTAGATAGTAGGTAAAGAATTCAGAGGATTCGGAGAAATTTAGATATTTGGATTCATGATTTCTAGTATTGTCAATAATAATTCCATATACTTTCAAAAATTTGTCAAGTTCCCTTTGAAATTCCTTGAAATTTTTGTAATTATAGGCTGTGGCAACTTTCTAGGAAATATATACATTACTTTTATTGTTTTTCATAAAAAAATCTAAATAACTTAAACTGATGAATCATTATAGAAATTTAAATTGGTAAGAGTAATAAGTTCAAATAATTTTTGATGTTGAGAATGGTTGGTATGATGCTTAAAATATTGAAGAACGTACTAAAGTTTTACATTATCATTGAAAATTTGAGAGATCGTCAATAATTTTTGAACATTTGTAAAATCAGTAGAGTTTTAGAAAACGTTTTTAACTTATTCAGATTGTATTCACTATTTTATTTTATTTTTTTTTTTTTGAATATGTGAATAATATGTTTTTTTTTCGAAGAAACATTTAAAAAGTTTCGAAATAATAAGAAAATACGAAAATATTTATGAGTCAAGCAATTTTGTACAATAATTTTTAAAGCTGTGAATAATAAGGGTGCAGATTTAAATTTTTGCAATATGTGATAATTAGAACAAACACAATTTAGATGAATTTCGTCAATGATTAGAGAATCTTTGAAATTAGAGGTTATGTGCAAATTCTTATGAATGTTTTTAATTTTGTGTAAATTTCGAAAATTCCGTTTATCTACAACAAGTATCTTATATCTATGAAATATTTTTATTGTAAGAAAGTTTCATCTCACATAGATTATTGACGGTTTAAACAATTTTGAACGGAATTCGGAATCTTGGAGAATGCTGATAAATTTTTTTAATATGTAGTGAAAATTTTTGACTGTAAGGCAAATCTAAAAATTGGTTATCTTACACTTTCACGTAAATTTTTCAAGTATTATACAATTGAAATCTCAATCTGTCAAATTCGACAGATTGTTGTTGTATCCTACAGGTTCAACACTTTTGTTGTTGTATCCTACAGGTTCAACAAGTTTTACAAAATACAACAGAAGATCTGTTAAAAACAACGGACATGTTGAATGAAACAGATTCTTCTGATAAAATTTTTCCAAGTCACAAACCTTTCACTTAACAATTATTAATGAATTCTCTGTGAATACTTAAACAGATTCAAATTAATAGAGAACTAATTTCGAGTTTTCCAGGTAGAAAATCCTACTTACGATCCTCACATCTTCCACCGTCCCTGACACAAAACGTTGTTTGTCCTTTTTAAACGGCGCTTGTCCGCATTGACCTTCCCGCAAGCACGGCCGCGATGCGCTCGGGATTGCAAAAAGCCGGAGAGCACTCTCGGGAATTACTGTGGTTTCAATTAGGACAGGGGCAGGGGAGGGGTACAAATTATCGCGATGACGCTCGGGACTCTTGAAAACGACGGAAAAGAGCGAAGCGTGCGCTTCAGCCATTTCTACGATCGTTTCTCGATCATCCGCTTTGTGCGACGCAGTGCGACGATGCGCACTACCCGGGACAACGTTTTTGCCGTTCCAACGTCTCCTTTCATTCGGTTTTCCATTAAATTCACGAACGTGGCCGCGAAAAGGAACTAGGGGACATTAACGCTCCGCGAGAGAAAACTTGTTCCGGCTTTTTACCTTTTTTTTCTACCGCCACGGTGGACGTTTGTATTGGGGCGGAATCAATCTTCGTAATGCGCGCATCGTGTTCATTGTCCGGGCTTCGAGCGTTTGGGCTTTTTAATTTAGAGCACTTTAAATGCATAGAATCAATGTTATGAAATGTTTTTGGTAAAGAAATTAGATTTTTTCAAATCGTTTGGAGTGACTTTAGTTACCAATTTCATTTTCTTCTTCAAATACTGATCACGATCTTTTAAAAACACTTCTCTAAAAGTAGAATGTCACAGCTTGGATCCATTAAAAGTCATCTGAATTATTTCTAAGGAAAATGAAGGGGCGATATACCTTTTTGTGCAAACGAATATGGTTTGGAGTATTTTCTAAAGTATGTAGCAATAATGGTATGACACCAAAGTTATTGTTTTTAAATAGAGCATAGTCCACTATTAAATACACTATTATACACTATTTTGCATTAGAAAATCTAACAAATTTCATTAGTCTAGAAATGCATCTAGTTCTTAAACGATAGAAAAAATTAATATTACGTTTTTTCTATATGTAAGAACGTTTTTCCTGAGATTTCGATTCTTTGAGCTCTGAAAATTTGTTTGAAAAATTTTTATCTGCAAAATAAAAACTTTTCAAAAAAAAAGCGATCGTTCAAGAACTAGAAATATTCCCAAACTAATGAAATTTTTTGATTTTGCTTATTTAACTTGACTTGTTCGACTTGCATCGTGGTCACCGCAAGCCTCTTGAAAAAAAAAGTTGGTCCGGGGAAAGGGCCATAAGTCTGCCAATTATTGATATTTTTTTATGAACAAATACTTGTTTTTTCAAGTGAACAATACACTATTAAAAAACTATAACTTTTGTGACATAGCATTGTTGCTACATACCTTAAAAGTTACTCTAAACCATCCTCAATTTCTCCGCACAAAAAAGTATATAACACCTTAAAAATCAGACGACAAACATGAAAACTCCGAGTTTTCTCAATAAATGAATAAACACGATAGAAATTTATGGTTAAAATCTTAAAGTTTGATTATTGAATGAAAACCTTACAAACACTTTTTATTTAATACAAATTATTATGTTCGAACTTGTTGGTGTCATAGTTTGGAATCCAACACTTCGAAAATTGTTTATTCAGAACGCCTAGGTTCTTTAAAAGCCGATTAATATGACATTGACACATGAAAAAATTAGGTTCAAAAACCAAACAAAAAAAATATTGAAAGATGGATGAGAAAAAAGACGACAGAAGTTTTAACTAAACGAAATATTTTATTTGAGAGTTGAAAACTGAAAGAGAAAGAGATTCCTACTTTACTGATTTAAATTCAGTATACATGCATTGGAATACTTATTAGTAAGCGATACACCTAAATTTTAAACTTGTCGGACTCGTTCAAATTTGCCTAAATAACAATATTGAACTATTTTTATGAACATTAGATGAACAGAGAATCTTATTGTAACCTTGCGTTATTACATTATGAAGATGTAGATTCTTGCTATGGAAGTGATGAAAAACAAATACTTCTTTACAACGTTTGAAAAATTATTCGATAAATAATTTTTATTTTGCAATTTGATAATTTCACTCATATTACATAGTTTCAAACAAACTAAGTCAAGTTCGCGCAATGAAAAAATGTACCATCAAGAAAAAAACAATTTTTTTTTTCTTTATTTTTTTAACAGGCGATAATGCCCAAAATACAAAAATTCTCAAAAAACAAAGAGTATACAAAATTTTACAATTGTTGGACGACATATTCGGTGTACTGCACTCAAGCTTAGTTGAATTTTTTTCAACATTTTGTGAACGTCAGATAATCTTATTGCATACTACTATGTACCTATGTATTAAGATTTTCGTTTAGTTAAAGTGGATGTTTGTGAAATCGATTAAAGTTTGAATAAGTTTAACATTTTCCTTTCTTCAATATTTTCTTCATTGTAATTTTTCTTTTTTCGAGCTTTCAACCTCAAGTCAACCAAAAGTCCTCTTCAGGAAACTAAATACAAATTTACTTTTTTTTAAAATACATATTTATATATTTATGAAACCATCAGATCTTCAATTCTTTTACAACTTACATTTTTAAGGAACGTTTCTATTCACTTCCTAATCGAACAATGCGTTGAATATATTTCCTTCTTCCCAACTCACGTAAGTATAGGTCATTCGTGTAGCTAAAAAACAAACCATTACATTGAAAAGATACACTAACTCACTTGAAAACTTTTTTAATGCAACTTACCACCTTTCATATTTTAAATTGCGTTTATAACTTCCCCCGTTTTTTTTTTGTATTCCGTTCTATGTGAAAAATTCTTTTATTTTTGATAATATTCACTAGAGCAAACAAAGTTACGTGCTTCGGTGATAGGGGACAAGACATGACTGATGGGAAAAATATCTGAAGCTTCTAGAAAAATCTAACATTAAGAACAAGAGAAGGGAAACCATCAAGACCAACTCAGATTTTATTATGTGTTCCAATACTGGATTCTATTAAATAATTTATCGTGATCAGCGTTTAAATTTATGGTATCAATCTGTGGATAACAACTGTTTCTCTTTGTTTAAATGAAAACCATTTCAGCGATTGGCTTTTGTAATATTTTTTTACATATTTAAAATTTTAACATTGTTCCAATCAAAATCATGATTTCTTTGTATACGATTATTGGTTAAAAAGTTTGCGTGTCGTTGTTATATGTCTTACGTTGTTCTCATGCTCTTTTTCTATTGTATTTCCTACATGTCTCACCAATATACACAGAATTACAATCTTCACATTTCAATTCATATATCAAACCTTGATTATATTTTTTTGCGAGTTTATCTTTCCCTTTTTTTATGATTTTAGAGTTTATTTTGTTTTGAGTTTTGAAAACTGTTTTTATACTGAATCTTTTAATAATTTTCGAGGAAATGTTCGATATCAAATTTTTCGTACTTTTTGATTCCAATTCGTTATTCCGTTTATCAGAAAATTTAATACTTCATACTGTTCAACCTTATTTTAATATGTTTATCTATGATTTCCTCCGGATAATCACTATTTCTCAAAATCGTTCGGACAATATTCAAATTTTTCCATGAAAAACAGTATCAGATAATTTTTTCGCTTTATCAACCAAGTTAAATATCTTTTGAATTTTTTTGATGATGGAAGCTAAGATGTGAAATCAAAAAGTTTGTCTGACGCAGTGATTTTTCTAAACCAGTGAATTTCAAAGCAGTATCATCACGTATTTGATTTTCAGTTCTAAAAAATATTACAATAAAAAAATATTGAAGAAAGAAAAATTTTTAACTAATTCAAACTTCAACTGATTCAACATCAAACTTCTTCAATCGCAAAATTGGCTCCAAGGATCGATTTCATAAACATCCACGTCATTACGGAGCGAGTCATTTTTGCGAATTGTAGTTTTTAATGATACTGTTTAGTTAATTTTTAGCTTTCACTGCAACTAAGTCATGTGGATAAACTTTTCAACGATCAGCTTCGAAACCGTCAAAATCTGTTAAAGTGTCAATAACAAAGACATTTTCATATACTTTTCTGTTATCAACATGTTGAAAATATCTCTAGGTATTAGAAATTAACTAAAAGTGTAGATAACTATAAAGACCATTGGATTTTAAATTACCAATTTATGTCTATAATTCATCATGCAGATGTGTATAAAAAGATTCTCCTCATAAAGTCGTAAAAACCGACAAAAAACGCTGATTTTCACGACGCTTCAACTCCTTTCTTCGTCGTTTTGCGACGAAGACGCGAGTGACGATCGGCAAGCGCGCATAGAATATAAAGTATGCCTCTTTTCTTCTTCGATAGCGGCCATCAAACTAATCAGGGGTGTGCTCGACAGTAGAACCTTACTGTTGGTAGTTGCCGACGGCCATGAGGAAGCGACGATCAGTGTATACCGTAACTTACCGATTCTTTTCCACTCCGCGAATGGCTAATAAAACGCTTCGACCCATTTCTTATTAGCCCGACGTGGCCCGCGGCTGGCATTACGCTGAGCCATCAATCGGTTCCACGCGAGAATCTAATCTCGCTATCGAAATGAGCGCCTGATAAGTTCTGAACCAAGGAATCGGAAATCATTTGCGGACAGAGGCGGCGGAACGTGATTTTTTCAAGTCGATAGTAATTGAGACTCGGAACGAGAGGAACCTGGGGAGGGGGTGCAGTTCATTTTTATATTTCTTTGAAATACACGGTACAATTTTTAATTGTACCGTGTAATATTGTAAATTGTATTCATTGTTCATTATCATGTATCTCCTGAATACGTATAAATTGTTTTTTCATATGTAATAGCAATATAAAAAATACGGAGTCCATTGAATAATTATTTCAAATCGTTATAAGTTGGACAAAAATTCAAAAAAAATTGAAAGTTTTTAGTAAATGGTATTACATTGGAAACCGCGGAAAATTTCAAACATATGGAAACATCGGAATTCCCAAAGTTTCGCAAATAACTGTCGGAAATTTTAAAAATTTGTTGAATTTTGAATAAATTTTATTCATTTCGTAAATTGTAGAAAATTTTGAAAATTTCATGAAATTACAGAAGCTACGTGACATTTTTAAAAATAGTTAAAATCACCAAAGATTTTTTTCCAAAAAAGTCTATTTATCATCAAGAACTCTATGAAAATTCATCCATAAATTCGCAATATTTTCTTTGTTATTCCAGCACTCAATAAATCTCATTCAACTCATGAAAATCACTTCCCCAATCCTTAATTACCAAGAGCGCCGAAAACACTTTATCCCACAAAACAAAATCACGCGAGCCCGGCCCTTAAATTCACACTTTGCGCTTTTCAATGTACCGCGAAATAATGAATTGGTAAACTTGCCAGTAAATCCTGGGGTCGGAAACTCTCGAGAAAAGAAAAGTTATATTCCCTAAAGAGGAAGTTAATCAATCTTCCCAGCCTTCTCAGGAATCAAAAGATCAGTGCTGCGTGCTTTTTTAACGTCTACAAAGACACCTTTAGGGGTCGCTTTTTATTCTCTCATTTACACGAAGGTAAAGTATTTCTAGTGATGCAACGAATGATTAATAATTGAAATAAATCACAACAAAATTTATACCTTTCGGAAAGTTTCATTGAATTTGTTTTCATTTTTTTAACTGACGAGATCATGTTTTACTGCAAGTACAAAGTGATTAGATTACGCTAGTACTTGCTTTTTGAATTAATTAATCGCAAGTTATCTCCTCGCATTCCCCCTCCTCGTCGTGCATGTTCACTTAACGTCGAGGACCCTTTAAGTAACTTTAATCGCCGCTACTTTTGCGAGCTTTCATTTCATCCGCGCCAATTTAGGTGAATCATTGTTTCGCTCTTTCGATATTAATTGCGAACGTACCAGGGATATTTTATCAAAATATGAATTGTTCATACGGGTACGTTATTTTTGTATGATTCATGATATCTAGTTTTATCGTTACCGTTAAAGCGATTGTATGAGCTACTTGCAAACGGATAAGAATCAGGGCGGCTTTTTTTGAAATGCTAGTGTTTTTCTGCAAGGGCGATCAAACTCTAATACTAACTTGTGAATGTAGTAATTGAGAGTTGAGACCCAAGCAACTAGGTAATAGTGTTTATTATCATATTACTTTGATATATTATGCATTATATAAATTTCTAAATTTTAAATATATATCTTGAAATTTTGTAAGCATTACAGAATTTCGAAAAACTGTAATAGGCTGGAATAGTTTTGTGAAATTCGAGAAATTGAAAGAAAAATGCAGTAGAGAAAAACCACGAACATTCGAGGTAGTAAAAATATATTATCAAGTCCAAAGATTTACAATTTTCTGCAAAAAACTAGACGATTTGTGGAGTTTTAGAAAATGTCTATAAATTTTGTAAGCAGTAGATTTTCTCACTTTCCGGTAAATACTGAAATAAAAAAAAAAGTCATGAGAAAAAATTTCGAAAACATGGACATGTTTTCGAAAAAAAACTTTGAAAGTAATAGGTACAAAGTTTGAAAATACTTCGAATCATGAGTTCAAAAGTATACATTGGAAACGTTCAAAAACGTAGATTATTCCAGAAAATTCGAAAATTCAGAAATTATTGCAAAATTTCCAAATTTCTTTAATTGTTCGTAATTTAATTCTCATAAAATAGTCACAGCAAGGTATTTTCATTACTTATTGAAATTCTGAAATACTATTAAGGTATTTGAAAATTTCGGAGGAATACAATGTTTTCCTTCAATAATTTTAATTAAATTCCGAATAATACAAAAATCTCAATGATTTCAGGGATTGTGAATAATTCTAGAAAATGAGAAATATTTGTAAAGTTCCGAAAAATGTTCATTCTTCTAGAGGGTGTCCATTATTATACTGAGTCTAAATATGCATTGTAACGTTTTATACATTTTTTAGTGCGCTGAAAATCTTGAAAAATGCTAGAATACAACAAAATTATTCGTGATTTTCTGGAATTGATAAAAAGTTCACAAAGTTTTGAGTATTTTGTATTCTATATAAAATAACAGAAATATGAATACAGAAAAAATTAATACCATTTTTAACGAAAATTAATACTACACTCAGAAATCGAAAATGTTTGTGAAATTTGTATAATTTCTATACCGAAATTGTGAAGTTATCTTTATTATATTTTTCGAAATGTGAACAAAATTTTTTTTTTCATATTTTCTGAAAAATTGTGTGTAATTTAAAAAAGTTACGAAAAATAATAATGAGTTTTACAGGTGACCTGTAATTTCAGAACATTGAAAACAGTAAAACGTTGAATCTATCAAGATCATCTATGATTACTTAAGATTCGAAAAATCGATAGAATTCTGGTAAGTTTTTAATTACATCTCACAGTTTTTCCGTTATCATATCTGTGGCTTGCCGCCATTTTATCAGAATATCATGTAAACTGAGCCTTATGGCACAAGTGACTTTCTCGATTATGTCGGGAAGCCACAGATATATCTCCGAAATTAGAAAAAAGATCGTTTTTGTTTTACATTATACATAGTGAATTGAAAAACTGAAGAAGTATCGACAAATTACAGAAAAAATTGCAGCGTGTTGAATCAACACGCGTTAGAAGTAAAACTTCTCGTGCTGATTTCTTTGCGGTTCAGATGTATAGATTTTTATTCCTCTCGCCTTTTTAGTTCTAACAAATACCTCAATTTTTCTGTGTTGTATTTTTCTTGTTTTTTAACTGTAAATCTGGTAAAAAGCCTCCGATGTATAGATTTTCATTCATCTTACTTTTTTAGTTCTGATAACTCCTTCAATTTTTCTGCGTAGTATTTCCCTCTTTTTTTAACTGTAAATCAGTTATAAAATTATTCTATTGTTGATTATGTGACTTTTTGTGATTTGTGACATTTTATGATTCTGTAAGACTTTATGACATTTTGAGATTTTGTGACATTTCGCGGTTTTGTGACTTTGTGACATTTTGTGACCTTGTGACATTTTGGGTGTTTGTGATATTTCATACTTGTGACATTTCGTGATTTTTGTGATATTCTTCATTTTGTGACATTTTGTGATTTTGTGACATTTTGTGATTTTGTGACATTATATGACATTTTGTAATTTTTTTAATATTTCATGACCTTCTGTGCCATTTGTGATTTGTGACATTTTGTGTTTGTGACGCTTGTAATTTGTGACATTTTGTGATTTCGCGATATTTCGTGACTTTCTGCAACATTTGTGATTTGTGACATTCTCTGATTTTGTGACATTTTTGATTTGTGACATTGTGTGATTTTGTGATATATTGCGATTTTGTACTATTTTGTGATATCATGGATTTTTCGCGATTTTGTGACATTTTGTGTGTTTGTGACATTTCTCTATTTTGTGATGTTTGGTGATTACGTGAAATTTTGTGATCTTGTGACATTTTGTGTTTTTGTGACATTGCGCGATATTGTGATTGTGACATTTTGGGACATTTTCTGATTCCCTAAAATTTTGTGATTTTGTGACATTATGTGATTTTGTGACATTTAGTGTATTTGTGGTATTTTGTGATTCTTCACGAGCCGTTAAATTATATGGTAGATTTTACTTACATCATAATCGGGAACGCCAAACTCTGTATGGCGTCGTTTTTGTTTGCGGCAAGTGCCAGCAGGAACTTCCACTTTTTCCATATATTTTTACTCTCTCACTCTTACAGAATCTCAAAATTCCTCCCTATAATCGGACTTATAAGTATACATGTATACATCTTACAGTCTTACAGTTTCGAGTGTTACATGTTACATTGTAAAATCTCAAAATTACTCCCTGCAATCGAAAATATTACACTTTTACATCTTACAGTCTTAGAATTTACAGTGTTACTTGTTACACTGTAAAATCTCAAAATTACTGACTGCAATCGAAAATATTACACTCATACATCTTACAGTCTTACAGTTTACAGTGTTACATGTAACAAAATCTCCAAGTTACTCCCTACATAAATTTATTTTAGAATAAATTACACTCCTAAAAAGTGATAATGCCACCTAAAAAGTTTTACTTCAAAATTTTATGTGAGTTAGGGGCATTTTCCTCCAATCTGAAAAACTCTTGATAGTATGTATTGTGCTCAAAATTAGTAAATTTGAGGCAACGGAAAAACATATAACATTTCTAAGATAATTAGGTAAGTAAATTATAAAAAAATTGTATTTATTCTGAGATCATCCACCAATTTCTTAGATTTAGAAAAATTAGAATATTTCGCAAAACCACAGGAACCGTGTCATATTTCTGAAATTTTCAAAATTAATCAAGTATTCTCCAATTCAACGGATATAGTCTGTCATCGTTATATTTTTTACAAAAATTCAGAATTTTAGAAAATTTTCCTAAATACATTCAGACAATTTTGGAATAAAATGGACGAATTTAAAGTCGTTCATATAATAAAAACTGTTTTGTCGCGAACTTGCCGAGGGTGGCAATGTCCGCGTTTTTTCGTTGCGAGGGGAAAATGTTACTAATTCTAAAATAAAAACACAAATTTACGAGCCGATACGCATATATTTTCGGCTCGAAGGCGGAAAACCCCGAAGGGAAAAACCACCTCTAAAGGTAAAAACACCCCAAACTATTTACAGGATATTTTACAATTATACGTAATTTTAGTACTAAAGATCGATTCTAATTGTACATCGAAACTGGGACTCAGCCCAAACGATTATAAATCGAATACTGGGACTCGGCCCAAACGATTGTGAAATCTTCAAAATCTTTTCACTAGGACTCGGCCCTTGAACGAAGGGAGGACTCGGCCTTCCCGAGACACCGCACGTCAACCCGAGCAACAAACTAAGTTAAGCAAATAAAACAAAAGGGGGAAGGGGGGAGTCCGATATACCGAATTCCGTCCGAACGACTCGGTCGCTCTTGCCGAACTACTCAAATCGTCATTCCAAATTTTAACATCAGTTTTTTCCACCCCTAGTATCCGACTTGCCATTGCCCCCGATTCTTTCCGTCCACCAATCCGGCACAAGAGGCCTCGAAAAAATCAAAAACAGATGGACATCCGAGAAAAAATCGGGTCCCACGTGTGTACGCAAATCAACACCGGATGGGTTTTACGATCACGAAATCATTCTCCATGCTCGCACTCACCCCCCCCCCCCCCCCGGCCTTTAAGTCCAAAAGGAAAACATGCTACACATCTGACAGATTATCACCGCCCGGTAACTCCATAAAATTCTGATACGGTCATCGATTGAGATGTGCCGGGACTCCAGGCCCTGGCCAAGGCCCCATCAGTCACGAAACCCTTCAATGACTTCCGCAATAAAACTGAACAAAAAGACGCGACACGAAAAACCCGAAAATTCAACGACACGTTTTAGACTTAAATGTCAGAGTTATTTAACTGGGTTGGAAATGCAGTGAATAAGGCGAACACATTCTGTTCTACAACAGAACAAAAACTTTCTAAATTTTGCGGAATTTTCAAAGTTTTGAAGATTCAATTAGAGTACGATTTGTAAATAAATATCATTCGAAATATATATTTTTGGTATTCTGCCTATCTTCAGTTTTTCCCTGAACAGAGTATTTACTAGTTAAATATTATGTATGTGACCTGGAACAAGAAGAGGGACCTTTGGACCAAAATCGATTCGGGATATAATCTGACTCAAGGACATAAGAAAATACGTGATTTCAAACAAGTTTAGTCTTCAAGTTCATTTGCTCGTTCCAGGTCACATAGAATGTATTCTTTGTAATAGGAGAGTTGACTGACATCGACTTATTACTAGAGTCAAATGAATTCTAATGATATTCTCATAACGTCACGAACCCGTTAGAGAGAGTAGACTGTATTTTAGATTCTTAACGCAAAGTACAGCTGTATTCAAAAAAGCTTTTGCACAATCAATATGTGACAAAATTAATGTTGATATTTTGAAAAATTTTGACATGGAATTAATGTTTTCAATGATCCAAAAATTCAAAGTTATGAGACACTGCTTATGAAGATTTCCAAAAAATAAAAAAAAACACTATTTTCTTTCTGATATCGCAAAAACACGAACATCGTGATCCAGACAAAGATTATTAAGTTCATGCTCCATACGAGATACGTCTCTCTGTTGACTCGAGCTGATTTACGTGTCGATTGTCATAAATATCAGAGTGTGCCTTCTATATTTAACTCCAGAAAATGCCTACTAATAAAACAGAACTTTACAAGAACCATTTGCTAGAACAATCCATAGAAAATCATGGATATTGAGACTTTGAATGTATTTTGGTGAAATTTCTACTTATTACTGTTTGAGACAGAAAATTACTTTATTTTCACGAAATTTTTGAATGTAACATTCATTGACTTCTTTTTTCATCTCTATATTAATGAACGATTTTCATCGCGTATGCCAAAGTAAACATTCAAATTCAGTATTCGAAATTCGAACATAACAAAAAAAAACTTTCATACGTGTATCCAGTTTTTTATCTAAACGTCATTGATATGCCTGGACTATCTGATTCATATTTACTTCGTCATCCTCTCAGAAATCGTTAAAAAAAATTCTATGTTATCGTTACAAAATAATGCCAGCTTGAAACGATTTGTTTTGACATTTAGATCAGTGTAAACGCAGTCTATTAATCTATTAGGTCTTTCTGTTCTAGATAGGCCTATTACATTATCAGTGTAAAGTAGTAGCAACGTCGCAGCGTATACAACGATCGCCCAGCTGTTCGCATCGAATTAGCCTTTCTTGATATGCTCAACAAAATCGACTCGTGTCGTTTGATTGCCAACGACGTATACTTTCGCCAAACGGTTTTATAATCAAAACGAATTGAGCAATTCACAAAATGAGTTGCAGCACATTTTCATAATACCTCGAATATAAATAATAAGTAATTTCCGGACTGTGTATATCTATTTTTACATGAGTTTTTTTTCAGAAAACTGTTGAAAATAGAAACGAATGACTGATTATCGTATTTATGCAAAATTCTTGAAAAATGATTCGTTGTAAAACGTACTATTTTAGGCCAATTTCTAGCAATTTACCACCTTCGTGAAATAATAACATGAAGTCCATCAAATACAGTAGCGGTTTTGATGAACCGTGAATCAGAACTCGATGATTATTACGTCCGAATCGGAAAATGAGCTCACTTCGACTGACACAAATCATCTTTTACTGCCGGCATTGAAATGTTTCTGGGTCATTTTTTCCCCATCAAACTCATCGCACTCGCGCGGCATCATTTTCCAGATAATAGCAAATTATTCCAGTTGATCGATTCACAGAAATTTTTTTTTCGTATATATGCACGCCACGGTTCGACAATTCCGTTGTAAACAGATCTAAGTTCGCAATGAGGATGAAATATTCAATATACCTATGTATGTTTCAATTATCGAAAGAAAAATTGCTTGATCTTATTATATATTACGATCCCATGGAGCCAGCTTTCAATATTCAAAAATTGATGCTGATAAATGATACAATTTATATTACCTAAATATTCCGCTTTTTGATAACTTTTCCAGCTTTCGATTATCAATTTTTTAGGGCGATTCAGGCGAATGGATCAGAATTGTTATTGATATTTTTGTTGTATATCGTAATATTATATCATATAAACTCAAATCTTTCTTTATAGTACACAGTACAATGAAATCAGATTAACCTACTAATCATGAGGATATACTTTTTATGCACTTGTTTATATTTACGTTCATTTATTAATGTCAATTATCCATAGAAAATTTTTTCCTACATTTTTAGAATTATCGATCTGTCATTATTTCCGTTAATTTTTCTTCCTCTTTTCTGAACAGCACTAGAACCTAAATATAGCATTTTCAATGTTAAGGTTGATTCCGTACAATTTCATTTCAATAAAATAACGTTCAGTTAGTTTTGAGTTAAAAGTTATAAGAACATCCAATGATCGCAATATTTATCTGCATAAAAATTCATCATTTGTATTTGCCTTTTTCATATCTGTTTATTTATTGGAATTGATTTTCATATGAATCGTTTCTTGAATCTTGTACTTATTTATTTTGTTTATATGTTTGTTTTCATCACACCACTCCAATCAAAGTCATGATCATTTTCTATCCTTTGATTTATTTCTACCAAGTGTGTATTGTATATTCCAAAAATTATTCCCATAATCCTTTGTCCTTCTTTTTATCTTACTATTCATTTTGTAAATTGCATATATGAACTGCGTCGCAATCCTTAAATCCATTTCCATTAACTATTCCTCAACGCCTAATAAATTTCATTCTTATATTTTTTCATAACTGAACTAATTAAATTTTTTTATATGTACAAATACTTTTTCTGAATTTTGTTACTTAGAGTATTTTTTGAAATATCACTCATCATTTTATCATATGGTTGTAATATGTATATGCAAGTTTCTATTGACTGTATTGACCGTTTTTACTTTATTACGGTTTTATTATTGAAAAAAATTGTCCTTTAGAAAGTCGTGTATACATTTTTGAGGAAAGGTAATGATCTAAAGTATTTCTGTAACACTATATAATTTTTCTAATAGAATACATCATCTTATAATCTTTATTCTTATCGACAAGTTTATTAGTAATTCTAATTTCATAGACTAATGAATAATTGGACAAAATAAATCGATACATCTTTTAAAGATGCATCTTGTGCATCTTGTGCATCTTCAAAACCAATAAAATTCCAACGTTTTTTACAGTAATTTTTTTCAGTTTCCGAAAATTTGTTATATATATTTTTTTTTGGAATTGTCAGTAAAATTTCATCAAAGTATTGCTAATCAAATGGAGAAAATTTCGCAGTATATTATCAAATCAATTTTTTTTTCTAAATCATGCTTTGCAAAAAGGGCCTGCTACTGAGGTCCTTCATATTTGCTAAAGAATTAATCCAGTATCAAGGGAATCAAATTACTTAAATAAAAATTAAAAAATTTCTTAGTATTCCATTTCTCAATTATTAGTTTCAATGTTATTAGCAAATCGTAATGTCTTTGAACCAATTTCAACGCTTAATATTGAGGTACATTATCAAACAGAGAAATCATGTCGAAAGATATCAGACTATGATTACTAGGCAACAATAATAACGTCCATTCCCCCTTTGATAATTAATAGTCTTTTACATCACTTCTATCTCCATTCAAAGCTCCAATTGTAAATGTGTGAACATATTTCATCAAACAATAAGTAGGACTCCCTATTATGTGATACAGTTATTCATAAAGAAATATCACTTATATGTATTGTGAGAAGACCATATGTCCTATAAGGTAAATTTTTCTAGTCTTTGACACCCTTCTATGAGGATATTTATTGATAATTTTTCAGCCAATAATTCGGATATATTCTGTGCACTGTGTTATTATTTCGAATT
Organism: Platygaster robiniae; assembly: GCA_028476575.1. Lineage (NCBI taxonomy): Eukaryota > Metazoa > Arthropoda > Insecta > Hymenoptera > Platygastridae > Platygaster > Platygaster robiniae. The sequence continues at coordinate 36,780,810 of CM052020.1, forward strand.
GATCTTAATTGGATGTTACATAAACACTTGTATCTTCACATTCTGGTAACATTTTTCCTTACACTTATTTTTATGCATTACAATTTTTCACCAGATTCAGTTCTTGTTACAAATAACTAATAACAAATGTTTGTATACCTTTCATTTAATTCTTTATCATCGAATATCATTCAACACTTGAAAATTAACTGTATTTTTGTATTATAAAATTTGACTATAGCATAGAAACTTTGATCTCTAAAATTCTTCCTATATTTCCTAAGTGTGGTGAAATCGATTTATTAATTTTTTCTGTCTACCCATCAATTTATAAAATTCTACACTCATGTTTTATTTCAATAAAAATATAATCTCCGTTACTAATTTTTCGACCACCCAACTACATAATCAATACCTGGTAATTAAGGTTCACAATAATAAATAAATGAAAATGTACCCTCAGAATCTAATATTTCTGGAAAACAAAGAAAAATATGTTTGAGATACAGGAAAGTGCGCAATTGCAGAGGCAAAACTTGACCACGTTCGAAATTTACGACAACAGAGGCGTAATTAAGCAACTCGATACCATAATTGCGGAAAAAAGCCGGAGATACGAAAAACGGCGGGCGAAGGCATATTAAATTTTTCACGCTTATTTCGCGGTATCCTATGATAATGCGGAACTCGGTAAGACTCCAATAAAAATAACAGCGCCGAGATAAGGGGACGCGAGAGTGCAGTGGCCTTGCAATTATCCGACGTCGGAGTTTTAAAACACAGACGTCGACATCCTTTTCAGATACAAATATTATCAGTCATTCTGGCAAAGAGCTGACTACTCGTGCTTTTTTCCGCATACTACGTAGATACGGGCTTTTATTACCCGAGTATCTGAATTGTCATAAAACGAGGAAGAGGTACATACTTAGGGCGCGTGTTTACGTTAATTATTTGCGTTTTATTGCGTGGAAAAAAAGAGAGGGATAGAGAATATTTTAAGTAGATTTTTGCTGGTTTTTTTTACCAATAGAGAAATATTTTCAGCTTTACTGCAGTGTATGCATATAGAACATTGTAAAAAAGTATTTTTTAAATTGACTGAAGTCGATGGATTTTTTATTCTACTAAAATTTAACAATGAGAAAAGAAAATTTTTAGTAAGAAAAACGTGATTCGTGTCAGGATTTAGGTAAGAAAAAATTTTTCAAGCAATGAAAATCTCCTGATATGACTCAAGAGTGACTGGGGTAATTACATCAATGTAATTCAAATCATTTAATAAGACGAATGGGTTTATTTCAGTTCTGTTCATTCCTGAAAAGAACCAAAAAATTTTATGGTCGAAAACTAAAGAATAAAATGAAATTGATGTTTGTACAAAATAAAGAATGTGCTACTTTTTTTTCTGAGTTGTACTATTGGCGCCAAGGATCGTCGGGTTTACTTACATAAAAAGAATGGGTCGAATTCGCTAATCAACCATATATTAAAAAAAAAATTTTTTTTCTCTTTTTCAGGATAATTTGTCTCCCTCTCTATAATGTATTCTCCATCTATTTACCATTTCTTCCTGTCACTTTTATTCTTCCTAATTTTTCTCCCGTCAAATAATTCTCTTCATACTCATCCTTACCTTATTCAAATGCCCTTTTTGTCCTTTTCACATATTTTAATTTTTATTTTACATTTCTCAGTTTACTCTCCCCTTTATCTCTTTTTTTTCCAATTTTTTTGTTGCGCCACCTTTTCGCGAATTCAGCATATAAACAAATTCAAAATTAGAAACATAATGTTTCTTTTCCAAATTATGTTATTCCGAAATTTTCAGCATTACGCAAATCATAGAAAACTCTTTGTATTTAAAGTCTGAATTTGGAATATCAAAGGGTTATGAATTTTCAATGTTCTTGATTTGAAAAAGTCTGTAAATTCAAAAACCGCATATTTTTGAAAACATCATAAACGTTAAAAATTCTGAGCATGTTCTGTACGTCCAAAGTTCAAAAACTCTTGCTTTTGGAAATTGAATACATAATTTTGGAACATTTTATTTAGAGTAAGGTGCCTTAGATCTCTAAAATTCTACTCAAATTGTTCAAAAATAATCATTTATTTTTATATGTACGGCTTTCTTTATCAAGGAATAGGTGATTTTTCATTTTATATACTTTTACAATGTTTTTGCGCCAATTTAATTGACATATATAATAAGTTTTTAATCAGCATTTGACACTATAAGACTTTCAGCATAATAATATACGTTTCTTACATATGTCAACCATAAATTTTAATTTATTCCATACATTCAACATTGTCAAGTGAATAAATTTCTATTTTTTTAGAAGCGTTATTTTTGTACGTCAAACTTCCAATAACAGATTTTTAGTTTCACGAATCCCTGACTCTGCTTCTATGAAGCAATTATTATGTTTATCTACATGTTGTTTTTATCCACATAATGCTTTATTTTGTGATTTTAACATTTGATTTTATGATTTTTTTGCACCGATTTATTCTACCAATATAATAAGCTTTTATATCAGACCTTTTAGACATCAAAAACTGACTAGCTCGTAAGAATAGTAACTCCAGATTTCACAAAAAACAACCTACCACTAACATAAAATTTGCAAGTATTCAAGTATCAGATTTGCATAATAACATAGCTTTAAAATTTGCATTTTGGATTGCAACTCAAGGGTTTTACGAACTTTGGAGTCGGATTCTTCAAAAATAATAGGTTTGTTTATTTGCAAGACCTTTGTAATTCCAATAATGCATGATTTCGTGTTTTCGTTACCTACGAAATTTTGGAATCTATCCATTCAATCCAAAAGTATGTATACAATTTCATAATCGACATCAAAAACTGCCCGATTTGTAGGATACTCTGCTGTTCATTTTTCGCAAATATCAAAACCCAATTTTAGTTGTTATAAGACATTGAGCATTCCTAATTAATGATTGACTAGATTTTCAATAACGTTTATTCTGAACCGAAAAGTTTAAATTACACAATTGGAGTTTCAAAACATTTTAGACTGCTAATTAGAAAATAATCTAACTGTTCATTTTATCAACTTATGTGTTTTTTATAACGCATGATTTTGAGATTTCGATACTTCCGTAATTTTCCGTAATTTCCGTTGGTCTCCTTTTTTCTAATTGTGCGTTCTTCATATTGAGCTACCTCATTTTCATATACGTACAATGATGACTCACATTATAAACGCAAGTCTTTGAGGTTTTGATAAATGAATAAAATACAGAAAAGAACAAGTACAAAATTCAGCTCAAATTACAACACTTGGCATTCAATTACATTCGACAATTTCAATATAAACAATTATCTGCTAACGACTTTCGTTGAAAATCCATTCGTGCTGTGAAAAAGTAAAAACTGTTGTCAGATGAACAAAACCCTCTTCCTGAAGGCAATTATTTAGCGGCTTTAAATTCTTGGCTACGCACAAGTGAAGTTACGGAGAGCGCGTCATAAAATCCCGCTTACGGCTTGGATCGCTTGCTCGGGGTAAGGTCAGTACACCGCGTGACGTCACCAAGCACCACGTGATTGCGATAAGAGGAGCCTCGAGGGAGACGGAGTCGCCAGTAAAAGAAAAAGTAGGAAGAAAAACAAAGAAAGCGGTGTTGGGCATCAATTACAAGACGTTGCGGAGTACGTGCAATTTCCTAACATATTTTTCTTCGAAAATATTGTTGTTGTCTACTCTAAACTGATTAAGACGTAATGATTATCTGAGTACAACCAATGTACAGAAGAAATTGGTACCTCGTTCAAACTTCAAATTATTGACGATCAATGAGGAGTATTACAGGGTAAATTATGTAAAGTGACGTCACATTTTATGTAACTGAGACTGTTGCAAAATAATTTGATGAAAACAAAATGTCACTTTACAAATATAAAATTTTATTCGATTTCTGACGATTCTAATCAACTATTTCTCTCCTCAGTGATTCAGAACGAAATTACAAACGAAAAATCTTTATCTTCAATGACTCAGATCCCTCAACACAAAATAGGCCCTAACCTACTGAGATGTTAAATAAATGAGATATTTCACATGAAAAACTTGTTGGTGAACCCAGTTTTCACAAAACTGTCATGAACGAGTTTTTTCTGAAATTTTCTTTTAAAAAACGATCTTCCGCTTGAACCATTTTAAACTGTAATTCATTAAACAATGTAACAAATCAAAAACATTATATAAAAAAACTTATAAAATATGCCATCCCAGATAGAATTGTCATCATTTACGATTTTCCACTAGAACTATATTGGAAGAAGTAACGAAAATCATTATTCTTGAATGGAACCCATCACCCAATACAAAACAGGCTATAAGTCCCTATCTAATACAACAAATCATAAGTATCACATTACAAAACTTGTAGAAAATCACATTCTGCATAAAACTTTGAGAAACAATTTCCCTTCCAAACCATTTTGAAAGAAGTTGCATGCGAGAGACTGAAATGCTATACGGCGCTTACCCTTTAAAACAAAACACACTGTAACTAACCCAATCACGAAACAAATCGAGAGCTTCATAGTAAGTATATAATTACATTTCCAACAAAATTGTCATTCTTGATTTTTCATTGACTCCATTTTGAAAAATATTACGATAAAAAAACAAAATCCTAGATGAAGCCCACCCTGCAAAACAAAACAGATAATAACTCACTATATAATACAAGAAATCAAAATTTAACGTGATTAAATTTGTTACAAATCTTGTTTTTGACGAAATTCTTCCAAATGATTTCCCACTAAAATAATTTCAAAAAAAATTACGAGTTAAAAACTATAACCCTAGATGAAGCTCTTCTCCCAATTGAATATGAGCTGTAACTCGCTAAATAATGTGACAAATAAAAAGGGTCATATAAGAAAACTTATAGAAAATCTCATCCTCGACAAAATTTTTATGAACGACTTTCCGCTACAAACATTAAGAAAAAAGTTACTGGCGAGAAACTAAAATCCTAGATGGCGCCTACGCCCGGGGCCAAAAACGGACAAAATCGTGAAACGTATGAGGGGCATTTCAAGTAACCTAGCAATTTCCATCCATTATATCGTCAGTGATAATTTAGAAAACCGCACAACTGCGTATGTACGTTCACAACCTCATCGACACGATCATTTCTAGAGATAGAAGAAATCACGAACAGAGCTCGAGCTACCGCGGTCGCATCTCGGGTGCTATCGCCTTATTTCCGATCGCCACGTACTGACAAACCAGTTTTGCAATAAAATAATTAAAAAAAAAGTTCTCCCCTCGGGTAAGGTGAGAGCAACGGTACGTTATACTTTACCGAAGCCGTAGGGAAAGGGGTCTAAAGGGAAAGGGTGCGGACGGGATAAGGACAAGCGAGTTGGCGTAACAAAACCAAAGTGAGTCAGGGACTTGAAACCGAGTGGAAAAAAGAATCAAAAGAATACACGCTAAGAGTCAGGAACACACGTGGCCGAACACGTGTTTCGGACGAAACTGTACAGGGTGTCCCGCGTGCGTTTGCACATACACGACCCCAAAATACGATCGACATTTTCCCCCAATTGACTAATATCGAAGTGTATTTTCTGTTCCGGAGAGCAAATCGGAAATTGAAAATTGATTATGCAGGGTACTAAAGCTTTGAAAAGAAGTCTGAATACTCTGAATGGCAATCTTTGGGAAGGAATCGAAATGATTATCACCATGACCCTGTCAAGCCCCGTGCTATTGTTTGGTGCTTAAGGCAACACTATTTTCGGTGTCTCGTATTTGACCATCAGAACAATATGTAGACAAGATAACATGAGCATATTGCACACACCCCATACCTAAACAGCTTTAACAAACTGTTGACACGATATTTTCATACGGTTCTTTGCGAAGTTTCCGTTAACTTTATGCAAGCATTGTGTGGACAGTAGTATACGTAAGAGATCTTCAAATTAAGGTCAATTTTTTATGCTGACCGTAAAATTGTGTTTTTACGTAAATTATCCTCGTATAACAGAAAAAGCATGTTTTACTTGTAACGGCAATCAATAAAATCATACAAATCTGATAGAGGTTCAGTAGAATTCACTTGAGTTCTGATGTATGTGTATGGGTGAGCTTGAAAAAACTATTGAATTATTTTTATTCATACATGGAATGAAATAAACATTTATTTCCGTTTTAAATCCTAACAGAGATTTCGCGAAAAAATACAAAATTCAAAAAATCTCCAGTCTTTCGTGTAGTAAACTCGTTTAAAATCAAAATAATGTTGTAAAAACTCAACTACAAATTCTTTTTTTTTCTCTCTTTATTCACGACCAGTTTATAATATAATGACTCCAGGAAAAAAATTTTTTATTCATATCAATGGGGTCAGTAGCTTTGTTGTGAATAAATCGCAATTCTAGAAAGTACTGAAACATAACGATAATATACATTTTTTTTTAGTTTTCAAAAATATCATGCTTAAAACTGAATGTACTTTTCAACTACATAGGAATAAAACTCAGATTATCGTCCAATTTATGAATTTTAAATACGTCATACAGGCAGAGATACATAAAATAGCGCATGTACGCAAAAAAGATACTATAAATTTATACGTGTGATTATTACACTGTACGACGAAAAAAAATTTTTTTTTTGCTATAGATCTGAATGCATAAAATCGATTCCTAATGACCCCATAAACAAGTCTGCAAGAGCTTTTCACGAAGTTAGAGCAAGTTTCCGAGAAATTATTTATGCAAAATTTCGAAAATATAACTTTGTAATTCTTACAATTATGGCTCGATTTTTACCGGATAAAAGCGCACGTCTATGTATTTGAGGTCGAAAATTCTATTTTTATCATAAAAACGTTGAAAAAGTGCATTTTTCACATAGTTGAAACTTCGAAGAAAATCACTTAATGCAAATGACTAACGGTTGCGGTGGGGGTCTCTCTAGCGCTCGATCGTCATGAATGCCTCCCTATTCAAGACGATCGAACGCAAGCGAGACCCCCACCGCAACCGTTAGTCATTTGCATTAAGTGATTTTCTTCGAAGTTTCAACTATGTGAAAAATGCACTTTTTCAACGTTTTTATGATAAAAATAGAATTTTCGACCTCAAATACATAGACATGCGCTTTTATCCGGTAAAAATCGAGCCATAATTGTAAGAATTACAAAGTTATATTTTCGAAATTTTGCATAAATAATTTCTCGGAAACTTGCTCTAACTTAGTAAAAAGCTCTTGCAGACTTGTTTATGGGGTCATTAGGAATCGATTTTATGCATTTAGATCTATAGCAAAAAAAAAATTTTTTTTTGTCGCACAGTGTTATGAGATTTTTAGCTCAACCAATGAAATAAAAAAGAAATAACAAATATCGATGCCAGAATGAAAAAATTTAATTTTTTTCTTAACTAGAAATTAAGGTTTTTGTAATCCTAACGAATATGCTTTAATTTTACATATTTTGAGTTAATGATTTTTTGCAAATGGCTGAAGAAAATACTCAGAAATGGAATCGAATCGAATTTCTTGGATTTCTAGCTTGATTTTTCAACACATGTTTAGTTTTAACATATTAAAAATCGAAAGTTCCGTCTTCTTCAATTAAGCTGCCTATATCTCACCAGTACAAATTTTTTACTTTCAAGACATCGCTGTTAAGTGACGTTTATTTTATTCATAATTATATTCCTGGGTTTCTCAATTTGAAATTGAGAAATGGTTATTTATAATTTAAAATTTTTGAAATTTTTGATGAAAATTCGAAAAATCTTTGATTTTAAGAATTTATGATTTATCATATCGTATCCAAAAAAGGTTGTTATTTATGGATTCGGAAGTGATTTTCCAATGATTTGTACGAAATTGCCAAAAAAATTTTTAGGCTAAAATTTCACGTTAGTTTACTTTTTTGTTTTCAAACGGTCACCTTTTCATATTATGATTCTGAGTATATAAATGCTACCAATTCAGAAACGTAGTATTCAATTTACAAGACTACAGATTTTCAAATATGTTATCCGAGAATAAATATGAAAAATTTTAATTTTTAAACTGAATTCGACAATCGCTATTGTACGCTACTTTTAAAGGATCTTCTTCTTACATTTCAAGTTTTCATGATTAATGAAATGCAAAACAAATCGTTGCTTCGATCATAAATTTAGAGTTCAGCCGTCAAAATATGCAGGAATCTTAAAAGTTCGGACTAGAATGTTTCAAGAATTTGTCAGAAAAATTCGAGAATTTAGTAATTTTTTAACGATCACTATTTCATTTCCAATACAAAAATTCAAGTTCTTCGAGTTTTCATGAGTATTATTAATATCGTTTTTTAAAAAAACAGACACGTTTGCAAAAATATCAGTTTTTGATAGCTAGACTGAATGTAACACTTTTTTGCGAGTATAAAAAACTTATTCAAAATTATTTTGAAAAATGGAAAAAATTTTTTTTAATTAAGAATTCTCAGGACATTATGTGTTTGGTTAACTAACCAAGATCTCGTAACTCAACCTCTATAAGGTAAACTTTTAATTAGTTTTTCGATTGGTTCATCAAAAATCAACTAGGTTTTCAACTATGGTAAAAACCTAATTAAGTTTCCAATCGGTTACCTTACATAATATTAATAACAAACTAATGGCATATATGTCAAAGTGAAAAAAATGATTTCATAACCATTCGAAAATCCAAGTGTTAAAGCCAATCGGATTTATCAATCGAATCTTACAGCACGTATCTGTGAAGTCAACAAGCCATAATTTTTTTTAAAAAATGTAGTTATATTGTCCAATTGGAAACCTACTTAGATTTTCTAGTAGAAACTGAATTAATTTCCCAGTTAGGTAAACCTATTGGAAAAATAATTCGAAATGTTCAATACAGTCACTACGGTTCCAACCGTTCGACAGTTAAATCAACCATGAGTACACTTGCATCAACTACAGACATAATTGACAAAAACCTTACTATTTAAGTATATTCCTGTAACAACCATACCATTTTTCTATCATAATAATTTGACATCAGATCTAAACCGATTTCCTTCTTTACAAAGCTTCATATATCCTGCGAACACATGAAAAATAATTTCTCATATATCTGTTTTTTATCGATCAGAATACTTACGTAAGGAAACGTAGCGTATTTTCGCACAAAAGGTACCGCGAGGGACGACAGTAAATTTCCTTTTGATGGAAAAGTGAAGGTTTTGTCGATGGAATATGTACAAGTTCATGCGCGACTTCACTCATTAATTAGTTTTGGAGTAAATAGCCGGGATATCTGGGGCGTTCAAGGTGGATGAGAAACTGGAATGGAAACCGCGATCGAGTTTCGCATGGAGGGAGAAGGAATCCTCGGCGGTTAACTTGGATCAAGTGGCAGAAACCAATCAGCCGGTTTATACACGATCTTCTCACTCTTTCACAAATCCTTCGATTATAACGCATGTTGATCACCTATGTACTCGCGTTTGCGTACATTTCGTACATTAACCCTAAAGTGGTTCGTACCCAACATCGTTCTTTTATCTCGTCATGCGCCATTGCATGTAAACATGAATTATAGTATTCCTACCATCACTTTCAGCGTCATAAACAATCATGATCCCAAGCAGTTTTTTTTCCACATTTTTCCCTGAACAAATTCAATTTATTCTGAACATTTTTTTAAATTATTCACTTTTTATTTGATAGAAGAAAAATTTTCCAATTTTGAAAGTTTTTTATCACAAATATCAAATATACAAATTTTTCGGGTCCAAAATGTTAATGTTTCGTGATTTTAATCCAGAAATACAGCTTAATTTCGTTAGCGTATTCCTCAATTTATCAACTGCATCACTTTGCAGTTGATTCGATTCAAAAATCTTCGTATGGAAAATTTATGATTATTGAACCCTGAAAAATAATGATGAGATATTATTTCTTTATTGACTTACACAAATAAACCAATTAACATCTACAAATATAAACGTATACTTTATGGCATTGACGAAGTCAGATGATTACAAAAAATTCATCAAATTCGAAAAGTTGTCAAAATTCTGATGAAAAATGCTATATCAAAATTTTAGGAATCATCTGAATCAGACTAAGATAATTAAAAATAAACTTACACCTAATAGAGTTCGCGAGTCAACAAAATAACACTATCGAAATGAACTTTATAAAACTAGAGACTGGAGAACTGGCTTTGAAGAATATCTGTTTTCGTTTCAGGAGTCTTTTGTTAACTATTCATGAAAAAATCATCAACAGAGTATATACTACAAGATTCATTGAAAATTACGAACAGAAATTTTTACATACAAAAGGTCATATGAGCACCAATGGAAGCGGTGAGATCACAACGTGAACATTCACGTGGGTGTGCGCAGGGGGGTGACACTCCTATCCCTAGCGCATTGTAGTTCCCGGCCACTTAAAGTAGGTGGGATGGCGCGGGTGTTTGCCGTGTAATCCTTCCCTCTCTCTCTTACTTGTTTACAAAACATTGTCACATGTCATGGTATCCACGGTGTGTAACGTTTTGTTTTGTACTTTACTTTTTGTTTTATAATTTTATTAAATAAATATCGTTGTCAAAAGTAAGTCGAAAATTCAAACATTGCGTTGCTCCATTTAATATATTTTTAAATTCAACCGTTTTATATTTTCCCGCAAAAACTTCACGGCAAACGCCAGCGCCATCCCACCTACTTTAAATGGCCGGTGGAACTACAGGATTGTCACCCCCCTGAGTGTGCGATAGGTCCAGCCCTATGCGCATGCGCAGCTCATGCGCACAGACAATATCACTATCACGTGACCATCCAAGCCTCCCAGAAAGTCAACGTAGCCAAACTCATACATAATGCGCTGCGTGTCAGTAAGCCCGACCGACATGCAGTACGTTATGTGTAGGTCTGGCTACATTACTCTCTGAGAGGCTTGCCCTCAACCTCATGTCTCATGATTCTACAGAGACGCTTTCTCAAATAAAAACCACATTTAAAGAAAGATTGTCACGAAAATTTACCTATAAATGTACCCAATTGGCCAGAAAATTGTTCAATACGACCAGCAATGAATCTCTTCTGTAAAACTTCATTTTTCATCGACTCTAGGCCACTAACTTCCAAATGTAATCCCATAACGAAAAACCATCACCGGATCCAAAAAAATCCCGAGAGCCAAACCTTCAGCCTCGACCGAGCGTACTATTGCCAGGAAATTGATAATCCATATCTATTTCCGGCTCGTCTATGCACTGGCTGTACAAAAAAACAAATGCGCCCGCTTACATGGATTATGTACATAGCGAGTATGTATTGTACGGCGAACAGTACGGGAGCAATAATTGCCGGGACGTTCGAGGTCCAGATGCTCCCCAATCAGCGGTTATCCGGGCTCTGGGGTGTGTACGTGTGCGTATTTATACATTGTGACTGTGGTGAGAATGGCCGGTTAGTTCCTGACCATACGCATGGACGCACCGTTTAATTGGCACTGGACACAATGGATTATGGTATGCGCCGGGCGCACTCTACGTCAGGACCATTTCATTCGTTTATCCGGAAGACGTCGAAGAACAATTGCCGGCGACAAGGGATTTTTACCCCGGAATTGCGAGAGGAAAGATAGATTTTGTTTTGACCCTACTGCAACCCTTTGAAGGGTTCATGAATGAATAATGAAGGAGTGGACGAAAGAAAAAGAAATCAAACGAATTTTTCAAAAATCTCTCAGTGGTAATCTTTCGTTATTTAATTCTAAAATCGTATTTGATACTATTCAGAGGATATCATTTTTTTTCTCTTCTTACACTCGATTCAAATTTCGTAAAATAGTAATAGTTTAGAACTTTTCCATTTTTGAATATTTCAGGTTTCGAAATTTAAGATTTGGAATTTCTCAACCTAGGATCTTTCAGGGCTCGAAACCTTAGGACATTGGATTTTTTCGACTCGGGATTAACTGCATGGAACATTTGGCTTGGAATAGTCGGTTTAAATCTATCGTTTCATAATTTTTATCGTAAAATCGTGGAAACCATGTCATTTCTTTCAAGTGACCTTTTCCAATCTTCATCTTGAGAATGATATCTTAAAAATCGTGAGCCCGAAATGAAATCGTAGATGCTCACGAATAAGCCTGAAGGATCTGTGTCGACTTTGTGGCTACTCTTCGACAAAATCAAGCCTATCAGAATCTAACAATAGAAGGGAAATAAAAGCGACGAAATGACGAGAAATTTTATTCTTCCGGACACATGTTCCAGCGAGATGAAGGCCAATAACAAGAAATCTAATCGATATTGTGCCACTTTCAGGCATAATTTCCATGACCAATGGAAGGCCTAATAAGATATGGATAGAGAAAGAACAAATAACGGGAGCTCGGTTATGTTTCGTTTTTCCGAAAGGCGAATCAACTACGCTTTACTCCGTTTGGCAATTATCGATAATGCCGCCAATTTCGTGATAGGATGCATCTTATACACGAGCACGAATGTAACAGTAACAGTAATGACGGTCATAAAACGTCGCCCGTCATTCTCGAAGATCGGGGCGTGGCGCGGCACTTCTCGCAAAAAAAATTTTTTTCTGAACGACCTGAATAGTGAAAAGAGAACAAGACCCAGGAAAAATTCGAGGACCTGAGCTATACTGTTGTGGGGCTCATTTCGAAAGTTTTATTATAGTTTTGAAAATCGAATACAGTTGTTTTCAATCCTATCCCGATACAGCGAAAAAAATTCTCGTGAAAGTTAAAATGATAATCGATATTATATTTTTTTTCTTATTTCAAGCATTTTATAAAAACTATCCAGAAATTGTAATGAAATTATGAAAAAAAAGGTAAAAATCATACACTGACTGAATTACTACTTGAAAGAATCACATGGAAAAATGAAATAGGTTAAAGGCTATGAAAAAGGTTACAAATGAGCAGAAAGGTGCAAAAAATCTTGTTTTATGTCTGTGCCATTGACATGTGAAACAAAAATTGCTTTTTAGAATGAAAAAATACACACAAGTTTACTGGAAGCAGGAAAGGTTGGAAAAAATGAAGTAAAAAAATATAGATATATGTAAAAAGCTGCGGAAAAAGCATTAAAAATGTGAAACTCCGAGAAACTGGTTAAAAATATAAGAATGATCTGAGACTGTATAAATATTACAGAAATAGGGACAATATATGGTAAACCATATCAATAACAAAAAAATGAAAAGGACTGCAATCAAAAACGAAGAATCTTTAAAAATGTAAAAAAAAAAAACAATACATAAGGTAGAACCATGGAACACGAAAAAAAACAAAGATTTAATTTTTACACTCACAGAAATTTATTCAACTACAAAAAAATAATTTAAACCGTACGTCCCAATAGTAATAGATACCAATGCACATGACGAACAAACGAACTACAAAGAAAAATGGGAAACTGGAAAAATTGGTGAATGTAAATAAAACTGAAATAATCATAACGAGCTCCCGTAAACCCCGAACGCCACGGAAGGAAAGAACAGAATCTAGGTGTTTTAAAAATTTAAAATTTGATAACAAAAAAACACAAAAACTGCAAACGTTAGGAATCATGCAAACGTTGATTGATGATGAAATATAAAGCTTATTTGTGATATGGAAACATAACAAACTTTTCGGAATCATACAATACATTATGTGAATCAGAAACAAAAAGCGAAAGTAATAAAAAGGAGAGGTCTGAAGTATAACAAACTTTTAAAAACTACATGAAATATCTCTTTTTATTCATGAATGATTTCATATTTCAACAAAACACTGTAATATGCTATCTTTTGTCTATATTTTTAAGACGCATGTTGTTTTTAGAACTACAAAAAATTTCATTATTCGTTTCATGCAATTCTGCTTATGGTTCATTAATCAAGTCTTTCGTTAATTTCAGGATTTCCAGTTTTAAAATCGCGTAACTTGCACTGAAGTAAACGAATTGCGAGACTTTTTTCAAACACTCGTAATTGTTATAACTGTTAAATAAAATTACTCACACGTGATCATAAATGTTATTTAATTTTTCACATTGCAGAAAACAGATACTAAGTAGGTGTTTTTTTTCATTTCGTGTTTTCGTAATGTGTTTTTTTTCTGTCACAAATTTTCAACCATGAATAAGACACTTAGAACCTAATCTAGCTAGATGCTAAGTCACCCAAAATTTTTTTTTTCAAAAATATGATTTTATCAACAATAAATTGCCATTTTCTGAAAAGATTGCATGATGCTTTCATATTATAAAGTGATTCATTTAAAATATAAATCATGTCTAAGTTACAACTTTTTTGGTATGGATTGAACGTGAATAATTTTTTAATTGAACTTATAGTGTAAACATGATGTTGAAATTGAATTTTTTTTAAAAAATCTCAACAACTTTGCCTGCTTCACCTGCATTCTACGTACTGATTAAGTAACAATATGTACGAAATTCACTTTCTTGATTATATTTCGACAGAATGCGTTAATAAGCTTGAAAATACCATGAAACAAAAAACCGTTGCTTAAACAATTAAAATCGCAAGATTAAATATTTTATGTACCTCTGACATAGAAAACGCGTTTCTATGCCAGCTCGAGATCTCTTAACGCGTTTTCTATGCCCTCGGTACATAAAATATCGTTCGTAACAGGCACAGATGTGCTCATAGGCAAATTCGCACATCCGTGCCTGTTACGAAATATACTATTGCTCTACGAGTTTTCATCCACGTTGTTAAATTTTCGCCGTATACACTACATAACATTAATTAATTAAATGATATCATTTCTCCGCATCTGCATCTCTCGTACACCTGTGTAAGCTTTATTTCCAAATTTTGCATACCAATGCTTTTTCGTAATTGACAACCCACATTTCCTGCGATAAGATTGATACTTTGTCGTTTATTGAGGGAATCCTGATTCATTATCGTCCAATCTGTTGAACGAGTTACTTACGTTACGACTAATATTACATTATATAATGGTTCGACGAGAGTTTTTGCTATTGTATGTATGCTTTTTATTTTCACTCTCATAAAGTACTCATCCATACCAATCCATACTAATAAAGTTGATGTCGGTTTTAGCACTTCAGAGTGGTTTAAATTTATCCGCGATTTGATTGGCCGCTGAAAAAGTTAAGTTGGCTGCATAGTAGAGTTCGAATTTAAAGTGAAAAAGTTTTGGAAAATATCAGCGTTATCAAAATGCCCATTAATTCGCGGAAAATTTAAAATTGAATGAAACTTGTAAGTTCAAGTAGGTTTATATTAAAATTCGAATGTAAAACGCAAGCGATAAAAGTGACAGCTGACAACTCAGAAAGAAAAAAATATGCATGTAAACATAACACGATTGGTTATTCGTAAAAAAAGGTTGGGTATCGAATGATAAAATTTTTGGAAAAAGAAGAAGCGGGTAAAATAAACATAATCGAATTTTCGTAAAGTAAATCATCTACAATAAAATTGCAGAACATTTCGGCACATCAACATAAATAAATATCTAGTCACAACAACATATAAAATGCTCTGAATTTTTTAATTTACCTGAACCTTTTTTTTATACAAACGTCTACAAAATAGTACATTTCGCATCTAGGGAAAAAAAAAATTCTTCACGAGGGTGTGAGTTCTATCCTAAGGTAGAAATTTTTTTTTTCCGTGGTGCAAACGATTTTTTTTATTGTAGCGGTAGAAAAACCTGATATTTGCCTGCGAAGCGGGCAAAAAAGTAGGGTTTTCAGAGTGCTACGATAAAAAAGCATTTTTAGGGTAAGTTTTTTTCGTGATGAATAAATTATTAAAAATTGAAAAGAATGAAATTGTTTTTCGATCATAGATTAATCAGCGGGACGAAGAAAAAGAGTCAACACGAGTTTAATTTTGATGGAATAGAAGGAACTAGACCCAAATAAATTGTTTTGAAATCACAATTATTATTGTGCGAAATATAAAAAATGAACATTAGTTTAGTTTGTTGAAAATTTGTAAGATTTCAGAGAAACGAAATTGTTATTTTGTGTTTAAGTGTTATTTCGAAATGTCTGGTCATACTATATTTAATTTAAGTGTATATTGCTAGAGTAAAATAATGTTTTCAAGATACTTGAGAATTATGATTATAAATTATATAATCAATCATAGAGTAAAAAATTTCAACATGAGGCTAAAAAAATATGTGGGAAAATATTTTTACATAGTATGTAGGTATATGTAATAACAAATGCGGGATATTATGAATTTATGTCAGAGTAAAAGAAAAAGTAAAGGCTAGAATGCGGCGCGCTTTGCGCGCCAGCGTTCCAGTTTTACAATACCGATGTTTTATACATTGATGATGTTATTGTTCTTCCAACTGAAAGTGAACATAAATTGAATACGTTATCTGTGTTTTCTCTTCGTAATAATTGTGCTGATTGTATTGTATGTATAGATTCCTGATCCTGAAAAGGGCTCGAAAAAGAGTTGAAACGTTAACATGAAATAAATTGGCACATTTTTTTACTAAGAATTCAATACATTTTTATTTACTCGCGTACCCAGTGAAAAAACTAATATATCAGAATTTCTCATACCAACTTCACATACTAAAAGTCTTGAAATTTTTCTATGTCTAAAAATGAGTGCAAATTAGGCGATTGATATTGTCATCGCCTTATGTCAAACATAAGAGTTTTTAAGTGTCTTGTTCATGGTTTAATATTTTAAGATAAAAAGATGCGCATTGGAGAAACTAAATTTCTTGAAAATTGTGTATCATCTATTATTTGCTGTGAAAATGACTGAATGATATTGTTGATGATTAACGAGTATTTGAAAAAAATCTTGATCTGTTTATTTTTATTAAGGGTATGCGTGTTCAAAAATAAAAATCTTGAAAATAACAACAAAAATCGACTATCAACAAAAGAATAAGTTTGCGGAAAAATAGGAAAAATTTTATGAAGGTAAAAAAAAACTTGCGTTTTTAACCAAACGAATCAATATATCATATAGGCCGTTGGTCTGGTGTTGGTTAGTAGGACAAGATGAGAGAGAGAGAGTGATAAAAGGGGGGAGGGGTGACCTTGGCCTGTACACCGTACACTATACATAAAGATGAAAAACTTATACACAAGCCAGTATTTTATCTATCACTTGACATTATCGTAATCATAATACATTGAATTGCACGCCATGGTTATACAGATAAACTCGTTTTTTTTAAACGGTAAATTTTTGATCGATTGTCGCTCGTTAAATTATAATTCGCTTAACTTACATTTTTCTGAACTCCCAACTTTTCGCAAAAGAAACATTTCCTGGGCGAAACAAATAGTTTCATAATTCTGAACATTTAAATTCTTTCAAACTCAACTGCATAAGGATCACGTGTCGAATTGTTTCAATATCTATATTTTTTCCTTCCTTACTCCTCTGGATGTTAAAAGGAGAAAAAATTCTTTCTACCTAAGCGTTGTGAACAGGAACGGAGAAGAAATATTCAGCGACCTTCACAATTTCAGAAAATAATGCTTTGTTAATAGTACTGTGAAAGAATTATGAAATTTTTGTACTTGAGTCCAATTTGAAGAAATCAAAATTCTATTTGGTTAATAAATTTTTCACATTCATGTGTTGATCAAATATGATTGAAACATCTATTGATACACCCTTAGTTAATAAAAATTGGAAAAAATCGCTTTTGACTCGAAAGCAGGACATTTCAGTCAGTGAAAGGATGCAGTAGGACAGGACTCAAGATTAGGACAAATCCTGCTAAAGCAGGACGTATGGTCACTCTCATATAGCATACTAGCTGTCACCCGCAGGCTCCACCCGCTTCATATGCTTGCTTTATGATATTACTATATTTTATTTCACTTACACAAACGTTTAAAAGTCTTAATTCTCATTGAACTTTATATATTCTTAATCTCATTCATTAATAATGTTAACCACATTTGACATTACAGCCTATCTTCGAATACATTTTATACTACTAGTGATTGCAAATATGCCCAGACGCCCTGAATCTTTTTGTTATGGTTGAGTTACATTTCATTGAAGAAATCGTTTTAGCATATAATAAATGAGACCAACGTACAAAAAGAATTGAAAGATAAATAGTATTGATAAAGTTCAAGTTGCCTTCAACATAACACCTTATATTATTTCAATACGTATTCCAATAATATGTAATGTAAATTTTTCTTTACTTAAACTTAAACTTGAAAAAATTACTAAATGACATTTTGAAATCATTTCAAATTGAGGAAGGGGGAGTCAAAAATTGAATAATGCTAACACATTGACCTTTTCTTTTAGAGATCAAAAAATAATTTTGCAACAAAAAAACACCACTAATTTCAAAAAGAGACATTACGTCACATACACAGAATTGTTAGCGCACAAAAAAATATTCATATTTACTTGACATACAAACGTGTAGAAAAACTTAGCCCCCCCCCCTCCCAACTCTGTGTTGCTACGGCACTAATGGCGAGGTCAACTTGGACCGCACTTGTCTCTCTCTCTCTCGATCTTAATCCATCGCGTATCGATAGATGGACAGAGAATCGAAATTAGCCAAGATGGCGGCTTTTTCAAAACAAATAGGATGCGATAAATAGAAGCAATCATTTTATAATAATAACCGAAAATCAAGTACTCTAAATACGACTACGACGCGTCCGAAATCAGCGAGAATGCGTGTGCAAAGTTTGGGGTTACTCGAAACGGTGTCGATTTCTATAGCGAACAAACAAAAGGGACTTCATTTTATAGTTATAGATTATAGATTAGAGTTTTGCTGATGATATTTAAAATCATGTTCTAAATGTACCAGTCAGTTCAAAATGGGAAGGGCCGCCGTCAATTCCATACAACTACTTTTCTCCGTTGTTTCTACGTGGATAAATCAATTTTTGGCATAACCAAACGTATGACCGTCACCTGGGTCAAGGGTAACTTCGGCAGTTCCGCCTGCGCTCGTTTAAGCCCTTCGGCGGGTCATTATTTGACGCACGAAGTGCCGGAGATGAATAAATTCCAGAGGGCAATAGCCAGCTCGGGAGCTGTCCCCAAAGAGAGACCAGCCCTGCAACGAGACGTCGCGGTTTCCCCGCGCGAGCGTAAACGTACGTTCACGCTTTTACAGCTGTAAATCAACTCGACGCATCGGAGGTATTCCGCCCAAATGACACGTGTTCGTCCCAACTGCGAGCAATTTGAAGGCTTTATTGCTTTACAGCGGAATCAGTCTCGCTACACGGGTAGTAAAAAAAGATGATTGGAAACGAAAAAATAGCGTGAATTGAATTTTAATTGACACGTATTGTTTTTTGCGATTTACGTTTTACAGGGCCAGACATTTTATTCATTCCACATCCAATTTCAGTCGACGTGAAAAATTATTTTCACGACAAAAGTTCAGAGTCAATCGGTTGAAGGAATGTTTGATTGCCGTATTCGCTTTTTTTTGGTACCTTTTGTCGTGATGAAGTATACGAATGCCACTTGGGAATTCAGGATTTTAAATATGGTGGAGGAAAAGGTTGAAAATTTGCACTTCAGTAGGAGATAATACGTTATGTAGACAGATATACAGGAATAAAAATAAGCCTTTGAATTTTAATTATTATAATATCCGATAAAAAATGTACTGTCTTGATTTTTTAAATAGTGATATCAGTGGAAATTTTCATTGTTTGTTTGTCTGTGCCTTTTTTTCTTTTTAAAGCTTTAATTATCCGTTCTGAATGTTGTGATAGATTGATTCAATTTTATTTGCTAAAAAACATGATAAGACAGAAACATACAAATTTTTAACTTTGTCAATAGATTATATTGACGTTATATTTTTCATCCTTAATGTGTATTACGCAGCAAAGTAAGTCAATGTTATATGAATCGACAAAAACGATCTTCAATCATATACATCCACAATTGTTGAAAAAATTGATTTTTGGAAAGGCTTTTCATCTGTCCAGTTTGTATTTTCCCAGTTTTCAAACTATATGATTAAATCAAAATGTATCTTCATATCGAAGTAACTTCCCGATTTTTTTAAATTTACTAAGGTACACTCTTTTTAATACTTCGTAAATCATAATATGACATTCATACGAATGGACTATTTAAAAGTCGTTTTTGAATGCTAATTCTAAACAAATTAAGTTATTGATTCGGGTAGATGATCATTGATCATTAATTTCTTACATTGGTAAATTTGAACCATATTTATTCAAAGTTGTAAATTTGTTGCTGATTAGGAAAAGTTTCCTATTAAGTCGAAAAATACTTGAGTAAAAAAAAATAGTAATCCTACTAATTTCAGATAATATTGTTATGTAAATGAAAAAGCCATGTAAACACAATAAGGTACATGATACATATTTCATCCTTCGAAAAAGCTTATTTTAGATCAACGTTTCGAAAACATTGTTTTAAAAACCTGCTGACAAATGTAAATTACACGTAATTTGCCGTATCAAACATGAATTTTGACTGTACCGCTTTTTTTCAAAACTTTTTTGTCCTACTTGCTTAGCAAACTTGAAAACACTGAATTAGTGTTGAAGTAGCGATAAAGATCACTCTATCACTCTCTCTACCCGCAAAGGGCAGCACGCTGGAGTGTTGCCGCTCTCAAAAATAACGCATTCAACTGAAGTTGGCGGTAGCATGTTTCTACCTTCACTGCGAACAAAATACTGTTAGCGCTACAGTTCACAAATAAATTCATATCTCTGGAAGTAATTAAGATAACAAAATTTTCTAAACTGATTCTTTAAGGTAGACGTTTTCCGCGTATTTTTCATCCGCATTCCGTTATTATACGGCATTGAGAAGGTTATAAAAATTTCAATTGTTATAAAAAAATTATAAAAATCTTTGTTTGCCTACACAATATTGAGTGGAAATATCGATAAAATGATAGCGGAAATATTTCTAAGGAATTCAAAAAATATTTCAAGCAAATCGGTTGAATGGTTCAGAAGTTATGAATTTTTTTCTTCGAACAAGCCAAAAAGTTTGAGTGCCAATAACCTCTAGAATTGATGAAATAGAGGACTAATATTTATATATTAACTTGAGTATCGAGTACACTTTACAATCCATGCAATGTTTTGAAATTTTATGGTTTAGTTGTAATTTTTTGTAATGCTTTGCGTGGAATGAGTCACTAAGCAATAAATAAGAGGAATTTCTATTTGATAGTTTGCGTCAATATTCCTAGATCTTTTCTGGAACCTAACCTATATTTTTCCCGAATTATTCACAGTACTTCCAGAATAATCTCTCTAAAATTCTTTGAATAAGAATCTTGCAAATCGAACTTACGAGTGAAAATGTCATGAATTCGAGTAAAATAACACTTATTCACAGTGAAAGTTAAGGCTAGAAAAATGAGTAGTTTTTTTAACTTACCTCTTTTAAGTGAAGTCATACTTGGATACGAGAGAAATCTAACTCGAATAGAGTAAAATTTTTACCTAACAGACTGATTGGCAGATTTTTTTAGTCCAGGAAATGTAAACATTATATTTCATTATAATCGAATTGAAGGGCATTTTCAAAAGTTAAAGATAACAGTTCAGTTACATAATAATTGTGTACACACTGATCGTTTTTTTGCAAATAAATTTTGAAATCAGGAATTTTGTTTTTCTACTTTTAAAATAACCATCATGACAAAATTTAAAATGAAACAAATTAACTGTATCAATTTGTCAGAAACCAATTCATCATATATATCAATTCTCTTGAGGTTATTGAATAAAAAGTGATTTCAACAAAACGAATTGTTGTTAAATTCGATTTGATTCGAAAATCTTGAATCGAATGAACGTTTTTATATTTTCGATAAATATTAAAGGAACGAATGTTCATTCGTTATAGAAACCTCCTTTTTTTGCGATTGATCCTAACACTTGCGGTTAAACGCCCTCACCGCAATCTGTCGTGCGTGACATAACCTAGTACAAGTAAATAAGGAGGATTGTTCCACGAACAAAATAACGAACACAACAATAAAATACAGATCGAAGGGGAGTTTTTATATTACAAGTGATTGAGGCAAAAAGCAAATAATGGAAGTGCACCGTGCGAATCATTACTTTTACCCTAACTATACGCTAAAAAAATATCTATTTTGTTTTAGCATAAGTGTAGTTTCCTCTAAATAACTTAACGTTTTAAATCCTCATTTATATATTACGCAGTGGAACAAAAATCAAGTTTTGGAAAAAATTAGAGAAAGTTTCACATACAACATGTACTTTATGACCTCCTGAACCTATAATCCTGAATGTTTTTTCTCCATCGCGTCACATTAGCGAGTTATAATTTTTTAAAGATTTGATGAATTAGAATTTGCACCTTCTTCAGTTTTCACGCTTTTGGATCGTGCAAAAAAAAACCATGTTGTTCAGTTTTTTCCGCAGATCTCAAATATGCAATTTAATTTACGATTTAATTGCTCCTTCAACAATTTAATTCTTATACGAAGAAAAATGTTTCTCGGGATCATCAATCACTAATTGATCCGTGACGGCTAGCATCCGAAAAATCGTTTCTCGGGCAAAGGGATCCTTTGTGGTCTTCGAAATAATGTCGAGAGAGTAAATGAACCTTATTGATATTTCGAATGCTAGCCGTCACGGGTCAATTATTGATCCATGCTTCCGCGAAACATCTTCTTTTGTATAAGAAATAAATTGTTGGAGGAGCACTAAAATCGTAACTTAATTTGCACTTTTGAAATCTGCGGAAAAAACTGAACAACATAGTTTTTTGCACGATCCAAAAGCGTGAAAACTGAAGAAGGTAGAAATTTTAATTCATCAAATCTTTAAAAAATTATTACTCGCTAATGTGACGTGATGGAGAAGAAACGTTCAAGATTATAGGTTCAGGAGGTCATAAAGTACATGTTGTATGTGAAACTTTCTTTGGTTTTTTTTTTCGTTCTACTGTGTTATATCTGTTTCAAATATAATTTTGTATTTTCGTTTTTTTTTCACGCGAAAATTACAGAAAAAAACTGTTGTCAATCATCAAGGGACTTTGCCCGTTGTTTTACAGACTTTTCGTGAATAAAATGTTTTTTTTTTACGTTCTCTGCCTTCAATCCAAAATAATTATTAAGGAACATATAGTCTCTTTTTTTCAGAGTATATAAGAGTTCCCATCTAATTATTTCTGAGCTTTAATGAACCAGTTTTTTACTTTTTTGGTGAAATTCGCGAATCGTGTTTTATAGACAAAAAGTTACGATACCCCGCGGGAGGAAATAAGGGATCGCGCGAGACTTACTCTCATTACGATTGTCGAGGGTCAGTCTAGCGTGCCTTAACTGCAACTGTCCATTTTTATTATTTTTCCTCCCTCTTTTTTGCACCCCTTTCTATCCACGATCGCGTATATATTCTGGCGCGTAACCTTTCGCCGGAATAGCCGGCTATAAATTAAAGGCGGTTACTGCTTTTCGATGGTTTAATGCAGGGGAACGGAATTGAGTAGCTACGACGACGACGACGACGACGACGACAACGAGGTTCTTTGAGGAGAAGAAAAGGGAAAGAAAAAACGTGGCGAAACAAGGAGTCAAGAAAGAAATAATGATCTACTCTGAGAGAACACTTTAGTAGCGGTAGCGCGATGCTCTTTTAAGAATGCTGGAATCGAACGCGATTACTCAGCAAGTGATTTCATGTTTGTGGTACGTACTTTCCGAGCCAGTAATAGGTTCGCTCTAATTAGGGAAAGGATATTTCATATCTATGTACGATGTGAATTTAACGAAAACTATACAGTTTCTCGAAAGTTTCAACTACTCGTGTAAGACAATTTATTTAACGTGAGAGAAAAAAAGATTTTGAATATTTAGGAACTGTAGTGCCCCAAGATACTTGACAAATAATTTCATAGACAGAGAAAATTTATTTTGATCAAAAGAATATTGTCTTGGCATGTATTTTTATATACTTTCGCAGTGATTTCTTGGGTATCAGAATATCCCAGTGTTCAAGAAAAAAGTTCATTCCTATGAAAAAAAAAAAAATTGAAGAGCAAGAGATTGATCATTTTTCTTCAAAAATCTAAATTTGCTAACCAAGCTGAGCAATTATCGTATGGTAAAATGAAATTTGTATCGAAAATTGATTAATTTTTCGATGATAATTGTAATTAACTGCATTTACGTTCACTGTGTTTTTGAAAAATTACAATTGCTATAAAGAAATTTGAAATTTCACTTTGCATAGATAAATAATTATTTTACATCACATGTGAGCAGTTGAAAATTTTGAACCTTCGATATCATAATTGAAAAATCAAACGGTACATAAAATAAGTGTATGAGTCAAGAATTCGTGTCTTTGACTGCCAAATAAAAAAATTCGCAGAAGTGATATCGATTTATTCAGAATAATAATTTCGAATCGTACATCTTAAGTTTTTTCAACAACAGTTTTTCCTATCCAATTCACTCCGAAATAAAAGGCAGGGATTAAAAATCAACGATAGTTGTGCTTATGGTTTCAATTTGTGAAAAAATGATATTTGACGATCAGAATAATTTGTGATATTGATATTTTGGTCTTTGATGATAAATTTTGTGGATATCTAATTGTTATTTCAAAAAACCGAATGGAAAGAATTTTTATAAAAATTTGTGCTGATAAATCAAAAAATTTTCGTTTACGATTATTATTCAGTGTTTCAAGTATTCATTGAATTTCGATAAGTCTATTTTTTTTAAATTCACTGCAAATATTTAGAGTTGAAAGAAAGTTAGAAATGAGCGAATGAAAGATAATCATCAGTATTGATCCAACTCATGAAACATAAGAATATTAAATTTAAACAAATTTGTGCTTCATATGTTGGATGAACAATTTTCGAAGTAACAAATTTTTAGATATTGAAGTATACGAATAACAGCTTATGAATTAGTAAAATTTTAAGGCAAGTATGATCGGTAAGAATAACAATAGTAATGAGTAAAGATTTAATCTATGAAATATACACATTTCGAGATCAGAAAAATTTTTTCAAGTATTTTGTATGAATAATTTTAGACGTCTATAATCTGCATTTAAAACCTAATTAATCGCATTGTTTCAAATTTTTGTTATTGAAGAAACATCTACTTACTTTTTTTTAGTATTTTGTATTAATTAGTTTTTCAATCCAGATTTGTTTATTGAATTAACTGCTGAGAAAAAAAGTTCATTATTTAAAATTAAACGTACAAAAAAAGTTACAGTTATGGGTTCAAATATGTAACGGAAAAAAAACATTTTTAATTGAAAAAGATTTGTAAAAAGGATGAGGAATTTTCGCACTTTAAAAAAGTTTTCTCTTATTAGCTAATAGATAATAAATAATCAATAATAAAAGAATATACTTCATTTTTGAATGCTTCAAATTAATAAATAAAATTTTTTGATCATGTGAAAATTATGAATCTAAACTTTACAGTAAAATTTGTCGATTGTTCGTAAATATAGTCAAGTCTCGACTAAACGATGAAAAAATAGACGAAAAACAATTTTCGTAAAGAACGCAAGATTGAGAAAAAATCATAAAGACAGCATCATTTAGAAAAATGATAAATAAAAAAAAGTAAACTTTTAGATTGCCATACTCAAAATTTTGATGAATCATCTATCATACTGTAAATTCTTATAATTTTCAACAAAATATGAAACTCCAAATTTTCCTGATTCAAAACTTTTCAATATTTTATTACCAAATTACAATAATATTTCATTTCTTTATTCATTGTCTCCCTTTTAAACTCTGATATTGTAATGAATTTCTCGTAAAAATCGACGTTTAAAATTCATGATGCGTGAAATACGAAAAAATGGTTTTTTATTTATTATTAGGAATTTTTTTTGGTCAGTTCTTTCCAGATTCTCAAACTCTCTCAAGTAGAGACTTGGATCTCTTGATTAGTTTATGCTAATTATTTGATGAAGTCTCTCGAATCTCTTCCATAGAGATCAGAGTCTTGCAAGTCTCACGAGTCTTTTAAATAGAGCTTTCCGTCTCTTTGTCTTGGAAATTTTTTATTCGTTGCAAGTCATCTTAGCAATTAAATTTTTTTATGCGAAATCATCAGTAACGATTGATGAGGGTCGTCTATGAAATGATCGTAATATTCCCGTTTACTGACGGAGCGCATAATAGTCAAAACCGGCCATAATGACCCCATTATGACCCTCAAACACTGGACATAATGAGGTTTTGTTTTTCTTCAATTTCGGAAATCGCCTTTCGTTCCGTCAAAAAATTTCATCACGTCCAATTTTTGAGAGTCAAAATTGGGGTCATTATGGCCGGTTTTGACTATTATGCGCACGTTCGGTAAACGGGAATATCACGGTCATTTCACAGACGACATTCATCGCTGGTTATTGCTGATTTTTCATAATATATCGTATGCACCTCGGAAAAAACATGGCCGTCTTCATCGGCCGATCGTGGTGTTTTGGAACGCGTCGGAAGAACATGCGCGCCGTATATTGTGAATTCTGTCATAAAAGACAATTTTTAAAACTCACAGTATACGAAGCGCATGTTCTTCCGACCCGTCCTGGAAAAACCACGATCGGCCTATAATGACGGCTGTATATACCTCGGAGCATAATATACTATTAACTCCTGACTATCACATGAACTTTAGGGTGTTTCTTATGTGGAAATTTTTTTAATTTTATTCGACGCACCTCCTTACAGTTCCCACATGTAAAAAAAGTGCAAACGCCGAAATGTTAGTAGCGTTTTCGCTGCCTAAAATGCAGTAATTTAATAATTTTTTTTACAATAAGAAGTAGACCAGAGTAACAGGCAGGATCTTTCCTCCTCACTGAAGAAAGGATGACGAAGGGTAATGAAGACGGGAGAGGAAGAAACATTTTATGCGGAAGTTTGATGGTTAATGATATTAAAAAACCGCTCGGGCAGTAAACATTAATTTGCGTCCCCGGGAAAATTCGATTAGTGCGGGAGTACTATGTAAAACAATGGCCATTATTCACTTGGTCTAATTGGGGTTGGGACATGAATCCCGGCTCGCTGGGATTCGTGAAGTTTCGAGTGGCGTTATTAGGTGAAACGGAAAGAAAGGTTGATTTTATGAGGGCCGTAAAGTCGCCGGAACGGATATCGATCAATCGTGAATTGCGGTTCTCGAATTCTTCATAATTGACTATTATACTTCATCTGTATTGTTTACTAATAATTTCATACATGTTCCAAGTATGATGGTCAACCCGGAAACGAAAATTCTAAACGGTATAAGTGTTCTTCACATCTTGAAAATATTTTTACAATTGCAAAACTTGTTTTCTAAGATGAGCAGAATTTTTAATTGTGCGCCTTACAATATATCGAAATAATATTGTATCGCAGGCATGATTATGAATAAAACACATCATTTTCCGGAATCGAGAGATTTCATGGTCGATAAATACAAATAAATCAAAATTTTTATTGGATATACGGGAACTTGATTTTCCCGATGGAAAGTGCAGTAAATTTTATTTGAAATTTATCAAAGGTCACAATGTTTAGAGTTTTTTGAATATAAAAATCATACTTTTTGAAAATTTTGATAAAGTAAGAGTAATGTTATGAAAACTATTGACAATATACTGTAATGATCATATGCCCATAATGCATTACTATGGTTAAAGGTATTATGAGCAGTGAAATACTATGAACATGGCTCCAAGTCCTAAGAACCGTCTGCCATACCATCGAATTTATCAAAATTACACATTTTTCAATCTGTGAATTGCCATGTTCTACAGTACACATACACCACAACAGCAACTGCGTACGGCAGTATTCAACATTGCTAAATGTAGAATCAAGCAATGACAGTTATCCGAAAATGATATTTGTGATAAAAAAAAAAAAAAAAAAACTAAATAGTAAAAAATCGTATGATGAATTAAAACTTAGTTACGAATGTCTAATTTGAAATCTGCAAAAGTTTTAGAAAAATTCCCTTATTCCTTCTTGAATTACGCACGATAATACGATTCACTCCATAGTAACAAGCCTAAGTCGACGCATATTTTGGCATTTTTTTATCAAAAATCAAGTTGACAAAATACCTGTAACTTAGCATACACATTATTTTGAGTTTAGTCGAAATATTTTATTTTATTTTATTTATGATTATCAACGAGTAAATAACCCTTTCATACGTAGAAGTTGAAGTACAAAAATATAGTACGGTAACATCTTGTAGCAAACCGGATTGTAAGAGCGTTAAATACAAAAGACAACGCATGTTCAAATTCACGTACATCAAGGTATATATGTATAGTTATAAAAACGTTTTTCAGAAACTTTCCTTTATTTTTGTTAATGTACTCATAATATTTCAAAGCAAGTCACTGAGAATCTGAAAGGTTCTCAGTTTTATAGCTTTAACCATGTGGTTCATGACCAACTATCTGATGCATACAAAAAACATTAATATCTGAAAATTTTTTGCAAATGGTAGTAATAATCAATTTTACTCATGTTTTTTACGGCTAATTCGATTCATTTATATTTCAAGTTGATACGGAATACAATTTTTTTTTTCAAAGTAAGGGAACACTTTCTTTATTGGATTATTATTCTTTCTGTTTTTTTTAAAGATGCTTAAGATGCTCATGTGTTTTGGATGTATATATGCATTAAACTACCAGAAAATCCTATAGATAGTAAAAATCGTCAAAAAATACGTAAAATACTAAAAGTACATACTAGACATTTCAAATGTGTTTCAATAATTTTTCGAAATAATTGAAATATTGTGAACAATGAATTCGAAGAAATCCCATTCAATAAATCCAAAGAATTTTATGTTCAGAATTAACTGGAGAATCCTACAATATT
Organism: Platygaster robiniae; assembly: GCA_028476575.1. NCBI lineage: Eukaryota > Metazoa > Arthropoda > Insecta > Hymenoptera > Platygastridae > Platygaster > Platygaster robiniae. Next base: position 36,809,721 of record CM052020.1, read on the forward strand.
TTCAAAATACAGAAAATATTAACAATAATTAATAGAAATACTTTAATTACTCCAAACTTATAATACTTTACTTACCAATGCACCTAAATCTAGAAAATCTCTATACAGCAATTTTATTCATTGAACTACTAAAAATTCATTAACATCCAATGAATACTAGAAAAATATACAAAAGAAAAAGAATCATTGAACTAGAAAGAATACTGTATCCTGAAAAATTATCTGAACACCAAAAATTTTAATAACTTCAAATTATGAAGCATAAATTGGTAACAATCTAAATCCTAATGATCCATCATATATATACCAAAATCTATAAAACTATAAGAAGATTAGAGTGGTCGCTAGAATGGGTTAGGTGGAATTTTGATGGTGGCGCCCCCCAAAACGTTTCCAAATAATTAGAAAAAAATCCCGAAATTTTTTCAGATTTTTAAAACAACGCTAACCCGTGCCGGTAGAGTCGTCTTTTAACCTATTTAAATAACATGGGATTTTGTCTTAAAGGCAGTCTATAATTTTTCACGGATACACAAATCGCTTTAAAAATCTGTTTGATACGGCAGGTTATTGTCGATAGTTACAACAAACTGCAAAAAAATTTGCAGCTGTCTAAAACAATCATATGTCTGCTGGTTCGAGGCCAAAAAACCAAAAATCATGGAAATTTCGGCTTTTTTCAATGAAACAAAGAATTTCACAAGATTTCAAGAATCTATGTGACGTATACCTACATGAAATAACATTTTATACGTTCGTGAGTATTTTTTATCGTTATACAAGTAGAATTAGTCACATTACTACAGTTTCAAAAATGTGCATCACAATTTTAAAAACAAAATTCGATAAATAAACAAATTTCTGAAAAGCTACTTCTGAAAAAGAGTTTCTTACCAGATAAATGACACTTATTGGAATGAATTATCTTGTATTAAACTATACCATCAATAGTAATGGTCATAACGATAATAATAATGAAACTAGTAATAGTAATAAAAATAAAAATAATAATAATAATAATAATAATAATAATAATAATAATAATAATAATAACAATAACAATAATAATAATAATAATAATAATAATAATAATAATAATAATAATAATAATAATAATAATAACAATAATAGTAATGATAAAATAATAATAATAATAATGGTAATAATGAGAATAGGAATAAGAATATAAATAGTTCTTAATTGGTAAATAAGAATGAATATGGTACATTTACAAGTCAAAGGAAAAAGCTAGTTATTCTAATGATACCTTATTTGTTTTTCGAAATGATTGTGAACTATTGTTATAAGGATAATCGAAAAATGAATAACAATAACCTCAATAAAAATAATAATAATAACCTAAATAAGGAATATTATTCAAGATTGACGAATGTTTCTGTGATTTCGTTTGCAACGTTTGATGCGCTCAAGTACGAGTTTTGAAAAATTTGTCATTACAAGACAACTTTCTAGAATTTATAGATAAAGTAAATGTCTCAGTTGTCAAACAAATCTAGCCATTATTGCTAAAACTGCAAACTTTTATGGAAATTCTGCTTCTTTGTAAAATTGTTGATATTGTTCAGTGACTGATGGATCCTATAAGAATTAAAATACATGATATTCTTATTATTCAATATTTAGCAAAAAATTTGATAACTTAGTATTGACATCTTAAAGTTAGCTATATTTCGTGTTGTGTTATAATAAAAATCTTTTTCTATTAGTGCATTAGATTGTTTCTATGATTATTATTCCTATTTCTATTATTATCATTATTATTATTTTTATTATTACTCTCACTATTTTTTGTAATCAATTATAAGTCGAAATTCCCAATCAAGTTTCTTTATTGTCTCTTGTCGACGTTTTGGTCCCTTATCAAGACCTTGAAAACAACGAAAATTTCAGAAAAAATCCTTTAAACACTATCTATAAAATTATGTCGAAGAAAACTTACGACTCAGACAAGCGGGAAAAATAATCCATAAAAATTTTTATGTTGTCCAAAACAATTCTTTCATAGTTGGGTATTTTTGAACTTGGTTATAAATCACAAAAATTAAAAAATGAAGAACAACGATGACCAAGAGTCGTAACAATCATGATCATGAGAATGTATGAACCCGACTGACATGATACACCAGTAATAGCGCGATAATCTCAGTTCCATTACAAATAAACGTCGAATCAAACACTCAAACATAGGAAAAGATAAGAACGAATATGAAAAGAACCTTACGTATAATTAAAAAGCAATCAAAAATACCTAATCAAGACATCATAAGTGTCATTCCAATTATTTAAATCTTTTTGTCTATTTAAAACTCGACTCCGATATTTCTTAATATAAGCCATTTCTGCGAACAATCTTTTATATGAGGGCTCCTTATTTAAAATCCTGAAATTTTTCAAATCAAATCTATATACCATCTCCAAACTATGTTCAGCAATTGCAGACAACTCGGAATTTAAGTTCTGGATATCATTTTTATGTTCCTTAATTCTCTTCTGTAAATATCTTTTAGTCTCTCCTATATACATTTTGTCACAGTCCTCACAATTAACCTGATAAACTACATTACACTGCTTGTTCCTATCAATATCATCTTTACCGAGAACTGTGAATCTATCTTTTTTGTCTTTATAAATCTCGTTAACAATGGAAACTGCAAATCTCTTGAATTTTTTACTACTTCTTTCTAAAAAACCTTTAATATATGGTAATGATAAATAACTCATTTCCCGTTCTCTCATTGAAACCATATCACTGCTTCTCATTCTGTCCTGTAAAGTCTTGATCCTATTAGAAATGACTTGGCTAACAATCTTTACGGGATAACTATTCTCCCTTAAAATAGTCCTCACTTTTTCTAAGTTAACCTCATGGAATTCCTCACTTGATAATCTAATAGCTCTATCAACTAAACCTATAATGGTACCCACTTTACATGTCATTGGATGTGCCGAAAAAAAGTTCAGAGTTCTATGTGAAAACGTCTGTTTCTGATACCAATTTGTCTGTAATCTGGAACCCCTAATCACTTCAACATCCTAAAAACTAAGGCAACCATTCCTTTTAATCTCAGCAGTGAATTGTATCCTCCTATGAACTGAATTGAAGGTATCCAATGTTTCCTCAATTTTCTCTAACGGAATAATCATAAAAATATCATCTACGTATCTATAATACTTAAAAGGAACAAAACTTAATTTCCCCAAACAAATTTCCTCAAGGTCCTCCATCACCATGTCCGCGAAAATCGGAGAAAAAGGAGAACCCATTGGACAACCATGAATCTGACGATAAAAATTACCATTGAACTTAAAAAAAGTATTATCAAACAAAAGGTTCACAGCCGAAACAATCTCTTCAAACGGAATGTTTGTGTTCCCAGAAATATGTTGCCAACGTTTCTCAATTGATTTCAAAACTAACTCCTTCGGAACGTTATTAAATAAAGAAATGACATCGAAAAAAACTAGAACCATGATTATCAGGAATGGAAACTCCTTTTAATGAATCAGCAAACTTCCAACCATTCACAATATTAGATTTAGGCTTCGGAATAGATCTAGTTATAATCCCAGTTATAAATTTAGCCAAATTGTTAAAAGGACCATCAATGCATGAAACAATAATCCTAAGGGGGTTACCAGGTTTATGGATCTTCGGTAAACCATATCATCTAGGGAGCTGATGATTATCATTTGGAGATCTCAAAAATTTATAAGTATCCTCATTAATACACCCTCTATCCCTTCAACGTCTAACCAAATCATTGACGGAGGCCTTCATCCTCAATGAATGTTCCTTATCAATTCTCACATACGTACTTTCATCTCCTAATAAACCATCCATCTTGCAATTATAATCATCAGATCCTACTATCACCGTCACCTGTCCCTTATTTGCCTTAGTAATCAAAATTCCATCATTCTCTTTCAAGTAACTCCTTGTCTCCTTCATTTTATCTATCTTCTTATCAAAAACACTACTACGTGAATTCCGTGCTACTGTCTGATCTAATAAATTATCAAATTCAGTCCTCATCTTCGGTAGATTAATCTCATCAATATTGTAAGAACCCTTTTCAAAATCCTTAGCCAATTCTTAAGAAATATCGGAGTCGAGTTTTGAATAGACAAAAAGATTTAAATAATTGGAACGACACTTATGATGTCTTGATTAGGTATTTTTGATTGCTTTTTAATTATGCGTGAGGTTCTTTTCATATTCGTTCTTATCTTTTCCTATGTTTGAGTGTTTGATTCGACGTTTATTTGTAATGGAATAGAGATTGTCGCGCTATTACTGGTGTATCATGTCAGTCGGGTTTATACATTCTCAAGATCATGATTGTTACGATTCTTGGTCATCGTTGTTCTTCATTTTTTAATTTTTGTGATGTATAACCAATTTCAAAAATACCTGACTATGAAAGAATTGTTTTGGACAACATAAAAATTTTTATGGATTATTTTTCCCGCTTGTCTGAGTCGTAAGTTTTCTTTGACATAATTTTATAGATGGTGTTTAAAGGATTTTTTGTGAAATTTTCGTTGTTCTCAAGGTCTTGATAAGGGTCCAAATATGGGACCAAAACGTCGACAATAGACAATAAAGAAACTTGATTGGGAATTTCGACTAATAATTGATAACGAATTGTCTCATACCCAATGATAATAACAAATTCATACTGATATTACTACTTTCATTATTATTATCGTTATGACCATTACTATTGATAGTATAGTTTAATACAAGATAATTCATTCCAATAAGTGTCATTTATCTGGTAAGAAACTCATTTTCAGAAGTAGCTTTTCAGAAATTTGTTTATCGAATTTCGTTTTTAAAATTGTGATGCACATTTTTGAAACTGTAGCAATGTGACCAATTCTACTTGTATAACGATAAAAAATACTCGCGAACGTATAGAATGATATTTTATGTAGGTATACGTCACATAGATTCTTGAAATCTTGTGAAATTCTTTGTTTCATTGAAAAAAGCCGAAATTTCCATGATTTTTGGTTTTTTGGCCACGAACCAACAGACATATGATTGTTTTAGACAGCTGCAAATTTTTTTGCAGTTTGTTGTAACTATCGACAATAACTTGCCTTGTCAAACCGATGTTTGAAGCGATTTGTGTATCCGTGAAAAATTATAGACTGCCTTTAAGACAAAATCCCATGTTATTTAAATAGGTTAAAAGACGACTCTACCGGCACGGGTTAGCGTTGTTTTAAAAATCTGAAAAAATTTGAGGATTTTTTTTTAATTGTTTGGAAACGTTCTGGGGGGCGTCATCATCAAAATTCCACCTAACCCATTTCAACGACCACCCTAAAAAAGATATTTCATTATTTCATAAATATTGCGAAAACGACGAAAAATTCAATGCATTTATATTACATGATTATCTTGGGAATCTATGGAATCTCTAAAAACTTTTCAAATCTTGTAATGCTATGGCAAAAATTTCGAAACGTATGCAAGAATCTATAGAAATACCAGAAAATCCTTTGAATAATATGATTAGGGTAAAGTCCCCCAAGGAGGACGACCCGAGAAATTTTTTTTGCATTAGGTGATAGGACTATGCGCTTGATGTCAGTACTCCAGTTTGTGAATACGCAGTTTATAGTTATATCATCAAGTTGCAAGTCATGGCTGTTTGTTCGCTGTACCACTCATTACGAAAAAGTCACTCTCAAATTTTTTAGGACGTTCCGCATGACAGGGGTACAATCACCGAAAACAGTGATTCATAAAAGATAAATGCACTTTTGACCCTGTTTACGTACCAGACAAACACATTATAAACAGATTTGCATAATATGGCGAGTGAAAATATTTTTTTGTTTTTGCCAATGAAATCCTGTAATAACCTTAAGGTGGACACTTCTTGTACTACCAGGAGGACACTTACTTTTCTAATAGAAATTCAATTCGATTGAATGTAATAGAGACGTACACTAAAAATGGGTAAAAATTCGCGGCTCTTGGTACACTTGTCTCCTGTGTAACTTCGATGGTTCTGATTGAAATCTTTCATTTTGCTATTTCACGCTTAGTATTTGTTTTATATATATATATATATATATATATATATATTTTTTTTTTTTTTTTCATCAAAATTTGATGTCATATCGAAAGCAAACAGTGAAGATTGATGAAAATAATTAAAACGTGAATGTTTGGAATATTTTTACATGTTTTCAAGTGGATTTCTTTCAAGTGTCAACCTTGAGGGACCTTTTTTTAAATTCAGAATTTTCGCTCATTTATAAAATCATCTAAAATTATAGTTATTTTAATAATCTCGAGATTGTATTCCATGAATAGTTAGTTGAGGAAATAAGGTTTTAGGAAATATATAATTGTACAAGATATGTGATATTATCTGGATTCTACGATTGTTTCAAAGATTAGTGTCCACTTTTAGGGACTCTACCCTACTGGAATCTCAAAAATACTAAAAGCACCCTAAATCCACGAACAAACTTTTTTTTGCAGAATCCACCAAAATCTATGCGATACATCGGCATATCGATATATCCCTTCCGATATATGAAAATATAATTCCAATATATCAGATGAGCCGATATTGATATTTTTCGTTACGATGCCTATCCATAGTAACCTACACGGAAAGAAATTTCCGTTAAATTTTACCGTGCACTTCACTGTAAAGCCAGGACAAAGTGGATTTCTAGTCATTTTTCTAGTATTGGTTCGGAGTATTTCACGAAAAATACAAGAATAACTGCGCATTTTACCGTGCTGCAAGATAAAAAAAACTGAGTTCTGGTTTATTTACCGTACATTCAGTAGTAAAAACTGAGCTGCACAGTAAAAAAACCGGGTATTAGTTATTTAGTAACGTGAAGAAATTTAAATTTTACCGTGCAGTCATGTAATTGACGAATCACGTGATTGCCATGAGCGAATTCCTGCGCTCGACACTATTACAGTGCGCTGCGTCTTAAGTATAGACCGATCTTCGACTGTCTTCGACAATACGGAGGACCTTTGTCCTGTCGTTCTTGCCTTTGTGCATACCAATTTTCTGCAGTTTTATTGGTTCTCAGAATTCATCAGTGAAGGATCGTCAAGTACGTCAATTGTGATTTACAAAAAAAAATACAAGTTAGGGCCAGGAGAAAAAATAAATTTGAGTATGTGAATCGGTTCAACAAACGTTTTAAGCTTCTCAAAAATTGTTTATATTATGCAAACAATTGTTTAGCATAACATTTGAATTAACTTGTATTTATTTCATACTCATCTTTTACATTTTCCATGACGCACTGTAAATTTTAGGTTTGAAATTAAGATATTACATACTGCACGGTAGAATTTATTGTGTGGTACACAATATATATACATCATTGTAGGTAAAAAGTAAAGAATTGCCCCTATGTTTCACGATTTATGGACTGCACGGTAATTTTTATAGTGAATTGCACCTCAAAATTTAACGGAAATTTCTTTCCGTGTAACTTAAGGGCGAAGACACCAAGCCTATTTCTAAGGATATCACGTCCGTTCATTTCGGCAAGCTTGTTGCCTTGCAACACGTAAGGAACGCTAGTAGGGAACACAAACCTGGGAGGCACTTGCTATACAGCTACGCCGGGATCCATAACGACTACCGGGTTTGACACTGTAATCAATTTTCAGCACCTTGGGCCAGCGGCTATTTGCTTTCAGCTCGCGCGCGGCAGTTGGTTAGACACAGATAGTCCGTATTCGCGCATAACTCGCCCGGGCTAATTTGCTTACGCGAGCGTGCACGTAACGTACACGGGCTTTTCCGACGTTACAGGCCCCTTATAACCACGGACATGTAATATGTATACCCGATGAATACCAACGTTTGTGTACTCAATCACGATGGTTTTTCGTTATATACTTTGACGCAGCTCGTTGCATCAAAGTGGCCCCGGGCTTGTGTGGATTTAAAAAGGACGGGAAAATAAAAAAAAAGAAAGAGCCTCGTACATTTTCACCCGGTGTGCGGTGATTGGCTGAAACAAAAAGCTGCTTCAGTTGCAAATTAGCTTTTTGCTTGTAACGTTGCGCGACTTTTTCTCCGTTCATTTGCGTGGACACGGTCTCAATTATTCGAATCACGTTTCGTTCTCGAAATGAAAAGAGTTATTACTTGTGGAATATGTAGGGGGTTTATGGAATTATGTTGGAAGATTTTTGCGTTTGTGGTCATGTGCGAGGGTCAGTTGGGAGGTTCCCCTAAGGTCTGGTTGTTGCTGGATGAAAGAGTCAGACAATGTGATCAGTATACTTACACTGGTAGATTAACATTAGGTTTTGGGTGAAAAAGGATAGAAAATTAGGGACCTAAATCGACTTTTTTCCGGCCGGTTGCTTCATAAATCTGTATCTTTCAAAAGTCATTCCTGAATGAAAAACATTTGAAATTAATTTATACTATCTCTTTCTCAGCAGTTTGTCATCCACTGATTAGCCATTGAAGGATTTGTAACAGAAAAGCAAAAAATGTCAGTGATGCAGATTAAGAAAATGACGTCCATTATTAGCAAAACACGGTGAGAGTTGGAAACAAAGGTCGCGGTGTTCGGGAACCGACGGGTGTAATCAACCATATGTACCGTTCAACAATAGTAGCCGAGGCCCGCGGCCCTTGCGACGGGGATTATCCATTAGAGTGGCTGTTTAATCGGAACTCACAAGTTTCGCGCGGAGCCGGCAGAAAGATAATTGGCTTCTCTAGCGGAGTATTTGCAAAGCGCTTTTGAGTCAAAAAAAAGGAGGAAAAAAGCAGAGACACGACGAGGTGAAAACACAAAAAAGTGGAGAGAAAAAGCGAGGCCAAAGAAGCGGGACCGTATCGTCAAGGGGTTGTGCTAGTGTAAACATGTCAGGCGCAGCGAGTCACCATTAATTAGAACCCTCCAAGCTTTTCAGGCGGCGAAGATTTTCATTCCGTCCCCGCGCCCCGTGAGCATCCCGATTTAATCCGTCTTTATTAGCCCCAAACGCACGTATCCTTTTTCCATTCTTTACGAGGATCCTTACGAGGGTAATTACGAATATTGCCGGGACAATCGGGCTTTGATGAAGGCGTCGTTTCTTGATGAAGAGAGGGCTATTTCGTGATTAGGCGGGATTGTTAGCATGTCACGTTGGAAACTTGACATTGTCGGTGTGATGATTCCAAGGGATTTTGAGTTTGTCTTTTGGAAACTCGCATCAAAATGGGAAATACTCTCGGGGAAAAATTGGAGAAGTTTGTCAAACAGAAAAGTAGTTACAGAAAAGTTGCTGATCCGACAAAAGCGTGAATTTGTGGAGGCTAACTGATTCTGGCACAAATTCTACTCACCAAAAACGACAATGCTAGTCCATAAATTTATTTTCATTTCAATGCGCAACATTTTTAAGGTATTTCTAATCCTTATCGAGTGTGGTTCTGTTATATATTGACAATGAAACTCAATACACTAGAACACAAACATTCTAACTTTAAAGACTTAAAAACTCAGCTTGGAGCCATGAACATATTCACTGAAATAACTCAAGACATTGAAAAACATAAATCAAAAACTAAATAGGAATTATCTCCTATAAGTAATGCAATATGTCACCTCAAAACAGTTGTGATTGTTTTCATAATACTCAGTGACATTGCTAGGTTTTTACTCTTTTTTGACATATAAAATGCATTGATGGAAAATGAAAGAAGCAAGATGAAAATAAACTGGACATATAATAAAATCTCATAACTTAATTATTAATGTGTCGATTGTCTCGTCAAGATTGACTATATCCTTTTGTTTTTGTAAAGAATTATTTCTTTGTGTCTGTTTCACGGTCATCTCTGAAACTGAGGTTTTTTTTACAGTTCGCTTCTGCGTTCAGAATTTGAACGTCTTTCCAATACATTTCATGACTACTACCTATAATTTTTGTTTAATCCTCTATAGTTTTATAAAGATCAATGTTTTTTTTTTTTTTTCAACTTTCTGTTTTCTTTCTTTTTTCGTAATTTAACATCATTTTGTAGGTATTTCCAAGTTTTCATAGATGACTTTTTTGTTGTTTAATAGAACTTTTTGCGTGTGCGTGTTTTTTTTCTTTATTCTATTCCTTGCGATTCTTAGTCATCTCATTAAAATTTGTGATAATTTTATGTTAAAATAGTTACTTTCCTTTTTCTTCCTTTTCCAAGTGTACAAACTTCTGTTGTTTCATTTTTATTTTGTTTTGTATTTTCTCAGAATATTTTCCATTTAAGTGTAACTTTTTTGACATTTTCCTCATAGTCATGTATTTTGCATTTTACTTTTCGAAATTTTCGTTGACCTAAAGATTTGCTGTTTGAGTAATTTCTTTTTTTTTTTAAGTTCTTGTTACTTGCATGCAATAAAATGCATTTTGATGTTGTTCGTCCATTTTTGTAGTAAATTAATTTTCTGATTAATCACAATCTTAACACGTTACTGGTTACTTTGCATAATATTCAGTGATTTCGTATGATGCTTCGTATACTCATTAAACTTAATAAACATACGAAATGTCATACTAAATCGATGATCTTAGATTTTTATTATTTTTCCAAGTTTTTTATGCATTTCACGCCTCCGGTGAGGTAACTTACATTTTGTATTGATGTGTCGTTATTTTTTTTACATTTGCTAGCTATTTTTCAAATTTTTCAATTAGTTGTTTTCTTGTCACTTTTTGTGAAACCCGGTTGTTTTTACTCTGCGTTTAAGTCCTTTAGATTTAATAACGAATTTCCGTAAATCGCTAGCACCATGCTAAGTCTGGATGCATGTAGAATCTGGGAATAATATCTGGTTTTTTGTGTAACAGTTTTTTTTAGCCGTGGAGTACTTTAGTGCATTCTAGTATGATTTTCTGCAATTGTCTATAGTTTATCATAGTTTTTCAAATGCCTATGATTTTCTACATTGTTTTCGACGATTGAAACAATTTTTGTTATTCCATGATTTTTCAACTGCATCTTTCAGTATCATTTTCAAAAATTGATGCATTGTTTACGATTTCTTCTAGCTTTCCATGTTTTCGAAACATCATTATTTATTGTTTTTCAATTGGCTCCATATGCTCATGTTTCTCACTCACAATCAGAAGTAGCCTATGCTGATCAGTGGAAAATGAAAAAAAAGTAATAATAAGCATTCATCATTTCAAGGCTCTCGCAATTTGTATTATAACCCTTTTCAGAAAATTTATATATTAAAATTAAAAAATCTTTGAAGAATCACAGTCAAGAAGAATCGAAACTTATTATTGCAGTTGTTCATTCGTTTTCAAATTTTTTATCACATTTAGGAAAATTGGATGCATTCCTCGAAGAAAAGAATAATTGAAACGCGGAAAATTAGCAAAAGGAAAAACTTAAATAACTTTTACTAGTTTCTGATAATTAACACAGATTCTATAATGTAAGTTTCGGAGAAAATAGCTTTAAAATATTTAGTCAAACTATTGTTTGCAAAATTTGTCTCGTTTTTCGTAGTTGACCATAATTTCCTGTTTCTTCTTATGGATTAAGGTACATTTAAAACCTATTTTCAGAAAGTACATACTTACCCTGGCAAAAGCCCGGGGACGTAACTCCGTCCTTTTTGCGTGCTTTTTGCGTCCTTTTACCGTTCCATGCTGTTTTCTTAGCATTTATGTTCAAAACCCCATAAATTCTTCTTGGAAATGGCTTTTTGGGGTGTTATGTTGATAAAAAATTAATTTTGCCTTAAACAATTTCAGAAAAATTTAGTTTTTATTGTCAAAATATACATGTAAGAATGAAATTATCAACTATAGAATAACGAAGAAATGGACTTTATTTATTACATATAATCAAAAACAAGACACTTCAGCGTTGAATAAATGAGAATGTATCAAAGGACGGAAAAAGGACAGAGTTGAAACGCAAAGAGCACGGAGTTCCGTGCTTTTTGCGTTCCTTGCGCGTCCCCGAGCCTTTGCCCGGGTAATATGTACATACTTTCACACCATTCAATGTCATATCGCTTTTTCTCACCTTGCTGATATTTCTTTATATAAAATAACATATCATCATTCTCATTTATAATTTTTTGAGTTATTATTATTAGTCGTTTTATAGCTCTATTCATATGTTGAATGAACTTTTTATAAATTTTTTACCAACTCATCTTTTCCTACTTCGATTATTTGCTTTTTCAGTACCAGGATATCGATTCTCACGTCCTAATCCAACATTACTTTCCGGATCCCCTCAGTACTTACAGCCGACTCTTAATGAGGGTGTTGAAACAATCGGCAATTGATACACCCAGGGGCATGTTTGCGCACGCGTCACGCCACTCGACGTCTCGTCATTGTTAACGTCAGTCACTCTGGGCCTTCAAAACTCGATTGCCGATTCCCTAATTCCCACGTTTGTCACCTGGCTCAATGTCTTCGAGGACCTGGACGCGCTTTGTGCCGATTTTTCGTTTGCGACCATCATACAAGCTCGTCAAATTACCAACCACTTTCAAGATCAAATGATGCTTAGATGCATCCTGTTAAAACACTTGAAAAGTGAAATTTTAAGACTCAGTTTTTAGATTACAGCAATTATTAAAAGAAAATTTTTCTCATAATTTATCATTTGGATAAAATACATTATTGTTTCAGGTACAAATAAATGAAATAAGTACATCATTCTTTATCAACGATAAAAAATAAGAACACAGATTATTCAAAGAATTATCCATGGATGTAATAAGAATAATTATAAAAACGAAGAACCACATGATAAATAATGAGAGTGAGGATAATTTTTCACAACTATATTTTTACTGAAATCTAAATGGCAAGATAATTGGTTTTATGTGATGAATATATTATGTTATGTAAGTAGTTGGCTTTACATCATTGGTTTTATGTTTCGTCCTCAAATGTAGAAGATATTCTGAATTCTTTCAGATACTCAAGAATGGTAATATGTGATAACATTGGTTAAAAAAGGATTTTTCTATTACAGAATTCTTATTACAAATGTTTCGCTACAATAGCGTCCAAAAGAAAGAGTTTGAAAAGTCGTTTGGATCTGAGAAACGCAATAAAAAAGAGAATCAATGAAAATTCCTAAAAATCTAACAATTTTCAATCCTCAAACCCCTACATGAGAATCCATTGAAATACTAGAAAATCTTTCAAACTATCCAAACATTGAAGAGATATCGAGAGTAACATCAACCTATGAAAGTATTATTTTCTTAAAATAAACAACGAATACTGAAAACTCATTGAGCTTCGAATTCTAGAACAATAAATTTTTGTAAACGTATCCATAGGTACCTATAATTCAATAAAAAATCTATAAAAATACTTGAAAAAGCAAGCAAATTTCATCAATGTTAAAAAAAAATACTTGAAACTTATAAAATATTAGTAATATATGTGGGCGTTACTTTTCCGGAAATCAACTATAAAAATACTGGAAATGTATAGAAAGTTGGATTCTTGAATATAAAATTCTGAAAATCGATAAGTATAGGAATCATGTAGTTTTAAATACTTATAAAAAAAACTATACATTTCCTCTAAATTTCATTATTGCTAAAAACGTGCGTATATCACCAAAAATTTATCAATACTCAAAAATAATGTATAATATTTTCAAAAGTTGCTATGATTTTGAATTCTGGATTATATAATGCAAGAAATCTATATAGAAATCTAAAAAAAATCCAGGAAATAATAAAAGTTATGAACAAAAAAAAAAAAAATAAAATAACGGTGAACATGCATAAAAATACTGTTTTCTGGATAATCCATTTATATACTCAAACTTGTTAAAGTTCTGGATACTATAGCATTATATCTAAAAAAAGAACCATAGATCAGTACTAAGGATTAATATATAATAACATATAACAATAAAATTCTAGAAATCCATGAATACCTGAAACATACAATCCATGGGGATATTATTTTCTCAAAAACATATAGCAATATCAAAACTTTCAGAAAATTACCTTTCTAAAACATCGAATTCCTAAAATCTGCACCGAAATACATACTTATATCATAAATTTCTTCAAATCGTATAAATACTCAAGAAATATAAGAAATACCTTCAGTATCAAGAAAAGAATTCCTTCCTGAGTGACTTCTAAATCACAATTATCGAATACCATTCTCTAAAATAGGTATATGAATCATGTGCGGCTATGGACTCGAGAATCTGTTAAATTTTCAAATTTTTAAATTCGAAAAGAAGGAAAATCGTACTATTTTAACCAGTTCGTCAAATACTGAAAATTGCAAAGTCCAACAAAAAATTTTTTTTTAATAATAAACTTGAAAATTTTTCCTCCTATCGTTTCTGATCAAAGGCTAAAAAAAAGTATATCAATGATCGGGAATGTTTCGCATACAATGCATGCCTTTTGATATTCTTCTCCCCATATTCATGTACGTTCCACCTTAATTATTCATATAACAAAAAATCCTACGTTCTGGAGACCACGATTTGATCGAAAGAACAAAAACCATTTTCAAGAGCTCGCGTGTAACTTGAATTTCATTATACAGCGGACGAAATAAAGAATCCGTACAAAAAAAAGCATTGTTACGCGCTCCTTTTCATTAGCATTTTTCTCAGGTGACCCGCAACGTAAAGTGGTACTTTAATTACCCCGAGCACTCGGCATCAGTATTTATCCGCGCATTGTCTCTTCGGTGCGTGGGGGGAACAAAATGCAAAGTCAATAAGTCCCGGTGCGGCGACAATATCGGAGCTTTATTATACCGCGTAATTGCGGCTGCGACGACACGCGACCGCGAGTGCCCCGACATATGGCAGGCCGGTGCTATCGCTGTCACTCGTGAACGACGAAATGTCAATCTAGAGTAGACTGCGATAACATAGCTCAAACGGGAAATGTTAATACAGGAATGGCTTAAGTGGGAGGTTGGGCAAATGTATGCTTTATCATGCGCTCAGGAAGTAGCCCCTCCAGGGGTTTCGCAAGTTGCAGAAAAATATACTTTTTAGAAACAAAACGATTTTTATTGTTCGTTGACGAATTGAAAACTTTAAATTCCCAAAAGCATTACTTTTTAAGCTAGAATTTCTATGTTTGTTTTATTTATTTACAGAAAGCATCTTGAAGAACCTTGGAAGTACAAAATATTATGAATTTTTTTATTTCAAACTATTGCAGCTCCTCAGAACGAATTTCTTGAGTCCTGGATGGGAAGATATGTAAATTCAAAACACTTGGAACGAGACAATACGAAAATTTGAAGAGACTTTATTTTGGGATTCTGATGCTCAAAGGCACTAGAACTTTACTATTTGAAGTTTAGGGATTCATAAATTTTCAAGTATAAATCTTTTGCATAAAGCGTATCGAGGAAATCTCGAGGGCTCTGACATTTACAAAATTTTTCTAGAAGGTCTTAACATCAAGCGTCCGTAAATTATAGGTTTTAAATATTAATTCATTATATCTTCAACATCGCAAGATATCATAAACAATGATTACATAAAAATCGTAAAACATGTGAATATGTTACTTTCAAATGTGTAAAATCAAAAAACCTCTATTTAATGATTGTATGATTCTCAAAATCTAAAATTTAGATGTCTGCCAAAAGTTTCATAAATATAGTAATTGGAACTTTAAAAACCAAAAAATACCTTTCCTCGAAAGATTTTACTATTCAACATCCTAGAATCAAAATATTCCCGTTTTCAGATCGATTTTTTTAAATTTTTTTCTCAGAAAATTGAATATTTAACTTTAGAACTTTCGGTTTTCGAAGATAAAGAATCTCATCCAACCATACACTTAACGTAGAATTAAAATTTCTAAGCTTAAAAATATCGAACATATTCTATCATCAAGAACTATCCTGTAGCGAAATTCTACAGTTCTTAGATTACGAAAGCCTGCTTACGTGTGGGAGCTTAAAGTTTTTCAATCGATCCAGTTTCATCAGAAACGATACAAAATTTCGGAAAGTTTTGTTCATTCTGGCTGTTACTCTTGATATTCAGATTTTTGAGAAATCAATGATTTTTAATCCTTTCCTTCATCTCTGGAATTTAGTTTTGATTCTGTGTTAGTACATTTTTTCGTGTGATTCGCAAATTTTTTTAAACTTGACAAACTTTCTTGTAGCACAGCCAGATTAGTGGCAACACTTGTAGAAAATCTCAAGTTGAAATTCCCAGAAAATACCGATCAGTCTGTTTTGATTATCCACTACATTTTCGATCATTTTTATCTTTATATGTGACAATGTGAACTTACCGAATTCCATCAATTTTGGTCAACTTGAAGTTCTACAGAAGTTTTTAGAATTGTATTAGAGTTATAATTAATTTTCCAAAGATCTTTAATCATTTGGAATAGTTTAGTAAACCAAGATAAAATTTAGAACTTTAACATACCTACACGGAGAAAAAAGCGCAGCTCTGACGACCACGTGCCGTGGCTCTGAGAGACGTGCACGGAAAAAATAAAATAAAAACTTTCACGGCAGCTCTCAGCGCTGCGGTTGAGATACATGCCACCACGCTGCATGGTTGTCAGGGCCGCAACCGCAGTGCTGAGAGCTGCGCTGAAAGTTTTTTTCCATTTTTTCCGTGCACGTCTCTCAGAGCCACGGTGCGCGGTCGTCAGAGCTGCGCTTTTTTCTCCGTGTACACTAATTTTTGACTAATTATATGTACTAGAATTTTACGAATCTAGTAGAATTCGCAGAATATTATTTAGCACTCTCAAGTTAAGCGTAATACCTCAAAGCCAAAAATAAACCTTTTGAATAATTATTCAAACTGCGACAACACTAAAAAAAATTCAAAAAATATTAAAAATTCTCAAAATTTTTTGATATCGAAACCATTCCAGAAAAACTGGGTTAAGTTGGATAGACCTCCATTAAACTGCAAGCAACAAAACTTATAGTTGGAACCACCAAACCATTAAGAACGGCGTGCCCAGGCCCAATTTTGCGAGGAAAATCACTACAATTCAATGTTGTTTCACTATACCATGTAAAGGATTCAACGGTTTCTGTGGTGCAAATGGCCAAAAATTCTAATGATTTTATAAATGGTGCGTGAACTGGGTGCTCATTAGTACAGTAGTTTGGTGATTTCCTCTGAAATTCTAGTATTTTCAACTACAAGTTTTATTTCCGTGTGGTCGAACACTGATCCGAGTATGTA
Organism: Platygaster robiniae; assembly: GCA_028476575.1. Classification (NCBI taxonomy): domain Eukaryota; kingdom Metazoa; phylum Arthropoda; class Insecta; order Hymenoptera; family Platygastridae; genus Platygaster; species Platygaster robiniae. The sequence goes on from CM052020.1 coordinate 36,826,958, forward strand.
CATACATCCAACAATACACTGAATGTACGTAAAATCTTTGTGTTTTATTCGAAAATTTTTGAATGACACTGACAAAAATTGTAGATAATAAAGTTTTGAGGTAATAGAAAATTTAGTATGTTTACAGAGAAGTCAAAGCAAAAGTAACACAGCCACACAAAAAAAAATATTTTTTCGGGTCTGGAGGTCAGACCATGTTTACTATATGTTTTCGGGGTCCCTGAATCCGAATCCAAGGTCCGAAAAACCCCAGCACGTCAGGGTTCTGACATAACCTCAAAAAACCTCATACAAAATTTTATTCGAGTCCGGGGGTCAGACCATGTTTATTATATGTTTTTTTGGTCGCTGAATCCGAATCCGAGGTCCAAAAAACCCCAGCATGTCAGGGTTTCGACATAACCTCAAAAACTTCATAAAATTTTTTTTTCCAAGTCCGGGAGTCAGACCATGTTTACCATATGTTTTTGGGGTCGCTGAATCCGAGTCCGTCGTCCAAAAAACAATAGCATGTCAAGTTGTTGACATAACCTTCAAAATATCCCGTTATCTAAGCTATTTAACGCTTCAACGTTTTGACTTTAGCCGTATATTGAACAAAAATCAGTTCAACCCATAAACCCTGTTTACTAGACAAAACAAAGGTATACAGGACCCTCGGCATCAGCGCTACCCGATGTACACCGCGAGGAGGTTGCACGATCGGATTTTGTACATCATATAGCCCTTATAAGGGCTTTTGGCAACAAAAATTTAAATTCGTGGAGTGATTACCAAGAATAAATAAATGATTAGATAAATGAAATGTATACATCTACAATATGAAAAATGATGTGTAGAATTCTTAACTACTAGAATAAATGACTAGTTACATGACTACAAAAGGAATCGAATGACTTAAGTATACAAACTCAAAAATTAAACGATTGGAATAGACGATCTAAAAACCAGACGCATAAATCAAATGTCAGACTCTTGTTTGCTACTATAGCGGGTTCTTTTCTCATCAAAAGATCTATGCAGTGATTTACGCTTTCTATCTTCTTTCGGTGTGTCTCGCTTTAACATCCAACAGAAATCTGCCATCATATTTGCATCCCACCTTCCTTGATTTTGAGTTTCCATGACTTTTATGTCTTGGTGAAAGCGTTCGCCTTGCTCTTCACTAAAATCACCTAGATTATTTGGAAATTTGTCTAGATGTGCATGCAAAAAATGTAATTCCAAATTCATCAGGCATCCTAGCTTTCTAAAATCTTTACCGTTTTGCCAACAATCTTTTTATACTTCGGACTTTTGTTATTTCCTAAAAAGTTCTGTGCCACATCTTTAAAACTAAGCCAGGCTGCTTTCTCAAGTCGATTCATTGTACCAATGAAATTTATATCTTTGAACATAGTTCGAATTTGTGGTCCGTCGAATACTCCTTCTTTCAACTTGGCCTCAGAAAGTTTCGGAAATTTAGATTGAAGGTATTGAAAACATGCCCCTGATTTATCAAGGGCTTTGACGAATTGTTTCATGAGACCAAGCTTTATATGCAACGGAGGAATGAGAATTTTCGATGGATTCACAAGAGACTCATTGATGATGTTATTAGAACCTGGAGTTAGCGTAGATCTTACTGGCCATTGTTTCGTCTTGCTGTAGTGATTTTCTCTATTTCTACTATCCCACAAACACAAATAGCAAGGATATTTAGTGAATCGTGACTGTTGTCCAAGCAGCATGGTTATTATTTTCAAATCTCCGCATATTAGCCATAAATGCTTTTCATATTGAATTTTCTGTAAACGTATTTGCATATTGTCATATTTCTCTTCCATGACAGTAAAATGAGCAATCGGTACAGGAGCATAAACGTTCGTGTTGTGAAGTAAGACCGCCTTTATACTTCGTTTCGAAGAGTCTATAAAGAGTCGTCAATAAGAAGCTTTGTAAGAATTCTCTTTCAGCTGATTTATGAGAGCTTTTCGGGTTTTGTCGTCGGTAAAGTGGACGCGCAAAGATATCTTTGCGGTACGTGTCATTTTACGGGCCGCCAATTTCTTAGCAGTAGCTAATTTCTGGAATTGGCTGCATTTTGATTGCGCATGCGCGTGACACGCATTCACAATCAGTTGTTTCGGCAGACAGCGGCGCTCAGCATAGACGCTTTATCGTCACCACAAAGTATCTTTGCGCGTCCACTTTACCTTCGACAAAACCCGAAAAGCGTTCGACTTTGCATAAAACATCTGACATAGCACGAAAGCAAACCCTTTGACGGCCGCGACCGTGGTTTCTCAGTACTCGGCCGTCAAATAAGGGTTTGCTTTCGTGTTAAGTAATATAATTTTCAAAAATTTCGTAATCCATAATGGCAAAAGTGATTTTCTGATTTTCGCATTTCTGAAAAAACAGTACTTTCTCCAATATCTCGTGCATCAGACTTAAGGGATAGCACTATCGTCATTTTTCAAATAAGTCGGCCCGAAACCCCTTAAAAAACATACTTCGAATGTGTTATCAAGAAAAAATTTTTTTTTACTCTATACCAACATTATTAACGTTTTTTCTAAAGTGTGCCATGGCCATTTGACTTATTGAAAGAACCAACTATACTTCGATCTAGCCAACTCGATCCACCCATATTTTCAAACGACGCCGAGGTCGATCAAACGAAAATACCCAAGCACAATGGCTATATTTTTTGTCCATTGACGCGAAGCGCCTCTATTTTGAAAGCTAAGCTAGGAGAGGTTCCCGTTTACCCGACCTCGCAAAACTCCAGAATAAAGTTTATGCGCTCTTTCGGTTAGCTGGTGGGGCATCTCGACTCGCTGGGATTACCGGCGGCGACGCCGCGAAAAATTCGCGAACGGCGCACTCGAGATCTGAAAGATTCAACCAACTTAGTGCGCGATCTCGGACCGAAATGCGCGAGGAGAAAAAGCGAGCGGGCAGTCAAACATGTAGAATGGAACGGGGCTAATATAAACGCCACTCAGCCTCGGGGGGCAATAAAGCAATGAAATCTTCCCGGGAAGACGGAGAGCACTAAATCTGATACATTGAACTCCCAGCCTTATGAAATCGGTAAATCGGATTTTCCCGGATTAAAAAAGGTTGTTGTTAAAAAGTTACGGCTCGCGTTTTATGGTGTCTTCCGACGCGTTTCGGAATAAGTTGGATCGAGAGTAGAAGAAGGGGGGTTTCCACAATGGAAGTGGATATACAGAGCTTTTTCCTGGGGAAATGGAAATCCGGAGAAATGTGGGTTTCTTATAAAAATTTCGTTTTATCTGGCCAATCACAACTTTACACTACTGTCAGAAATTATCCTTCATGTTATACAAATTTCTAACACGATATACAGTTAATTTCTCACACGATATATAGTTAAATGCACTGAAAATTTTTTTCTGGGCTAAATTTTATTCGTAAAACTGTTTTTCTCGACCAAAATAACTAAAAATTTTATCGGGATTGCCGAAAAGTCGTATTAAGTAAATTTTACTGATCTCCATTTTTTAATATTGGTGAGAACGAAGTTTTCTCTTAATTTTACGGATCGAGAACTATAGAGTTGATGTAAACAAGTAGTTCAAAATAAGAGTTTTCAAGACGAACTCTTCTTTCTCGCAAGGTGCTTGAGAGTTCCGCGCGGTATTTATATACTGCTTCTTACTTATTACTTATAGGGGAAGTCGGGGCAAAGCTGGACAGTGATCACTTCTGAATTTTTTTGACACAGAAACTTCTTATTTATAAAAAATACGCCGCAGATGTTTATTAAAGCTATCAGTTTACAAGAAAATATATTTTTCAAGGCCAGACAATATTATGATTTCATAAGTTTTGAATTTTGAAAAAAAAACCATTTCGTCCCACTTTGCCTCACATACGGTGCAGAACGAGCGATTGTTGAAACGACGGACAAAATGTTTGTTTTCCAGAAATAACCATAAAATATCATCAAATTAGTACTGTGGGGATAACTTTAAGAAAACAAAAAAATTTTTGAAAGAAATTAATTATGATTATTAATAATTAATAACTATTCCGAATTGATTTTTTATCTACTGATTTTTTATCTTATTGTTATTTATTCAACATTCAAACTGACGTATGATTACCATTTTTACTAGAATCACTCGAATGTTGAAAAATAATACAAACAGCAACACGGAAAGTCAATGTACGTTATACTATATATAGGATTTCGGGCGGCGTCCCGCTTTGCCCCCGAACCACTATTCGCAATAACACCTGCGTAATTCGCAATAGTGCTTGCAATGAAAATAACCTTAAGATGCAATGAGGGTTATGCAGTGCATAAAGGAATAATACAATAACCGTTTGAATTACTTAAATACTAACATTACTTTCGTCTGGTTAAAAACTAGTCAAAATTGCATTTCACGACAAAAATGCTAGCGAAGTCTTGTAACATGACACATCAACTAAACTCAATGACAATTTCACATGGAAAATAGTTGAAACCTTTAAGAATGAAGTTCCAGAAACTTCTAATCGATGATAAAAAAAAAAAAAGTTGTTTCTAACGTCCTGCTTTGCCCCCGTCCCCACTTTACCCCGAATTCCCCTACTAGTGTCGACTCATTGTCAGCTTGTCATTATACTCCGGCAGTCGTATTGGGCCCTCTTTACTAGACGCCTAAAAACGTTATCACTTTAATGGCATAGTTACCCTAATGCATATAATGTCACTTCTCATGGTAAACGGTTAGCCAAGCGCCTACATAGGCGTAGCGACTATACATTGAAAATTGGCTTGGTCAGCTACGAATATAACACTGCGGAACAAAAAAAAAAAAACCAATGTAAAAATTACATGCAACATGTTGGTATTGGTCATCGAAACATGTGTGCAAAAGGATTATTAAATTCATGTCGGAATTCGCGAATAAAAAATGTTTACAGACTTTCGAATGTAACAAATCTTAATTCTTCATTTTTCATGCTATTTTAAAAATTAAAAAACGAGTTTTTCTGTTTTTTTCACACAGAATTCGAAAATTTTTACAAAATCGCGATTGCATCAATATTTTTATGCGCGAAGTTCCTAACGAAATTTATTTTTTCCCTCCTCGTTCTTTACCTTTAAACCGTATCGAATGATGTCTCGGACCCAATGACTTGGACACACTAGACTAGATGACGACAAAAGATGCCCGAATGATGGTAGAGGAAATGGATCTTCACGTTTCTCTAAGAATGAAAGAAATATACATATAATTTTCATGTTGCTCCAATATGTAACCCAACCCTTATGAAAAAAACTCTTAATTATTTAGCGTATACGCTCAAAGTTGACCATCATTTCAAACACTCAAGGTTGATTGTATACTGTTAAGTTGAGCATAACGCTAAACGTTGAGCGTGTACGGTCGAGTTAAGCGTTTGAAATAATGTTCAACGCTGAGTGTATACGACAAAGTTGAGCATGTATGGTCAAGTTGAGTGTTTGAAATAATTCTCAACGTTGAGCGTATACGGTAAAGTTGGGCGTGTACTCTTGACTGTGCTGAGTTTACGTTCTGCTTCCAGCGTATATGCTTGACGTTGAGCATAAATGCAAAATAGTTAAGCGTGCACTCCCAACTGTTCAGAGTTTATATTCAACGTTAGGCCAAGATGATTAAAATTAAGCATTAACGCTAAATAGTTGGGTATGTACTCTCAACTGTGCAGCATTTACGTTCAACTTTCAGTGTAGATCCTCAACGTTGAGTATAAACACTTAATAGTTGAGCAAGTATTCCCAAATGTTCAGCGTTTACACTCAACATTGAGCATCCACGCTGAGTGTTGAGCATAAACGCTGCTGAGTTGGGCGTGTAATCCCAACTGTTTAGCTTTTATATTCAACGTAAAGCGTCGATGCTAAATGTTGAGCGTAAACGCTGAATAGTTAAGCATGTACTCCCAACCGTTCAGCGTCTACGTTCAAAGTTTAGCATATACACTCAAATGTTTAGCGTTTATACTAAACGTTGAGGTTAAACGCTCAATATTGGACATATATACTGAAAATTAAGCATATATTCCCAAAATTGAGCGTATACGCTCAATAGTTCAAAGTTTTTTTCATAAGGGTTATCACTTTTCAGGATTGCAATTTATTCTAAAAAATAAAATTTATGCAGAGAGTAACTTGGAGATTCTAAATTGTAACATGTGACCCTGTAAACTGTAAGGCCGGATTCACAACTTTTGCTTGATTTTCCAAGCAAGCGCTCGGCCATGCAAGCGGTCGCTCGCGCTTTCATGGTCTTAGTTCCCGGGGGTCCCCGGAGAGCCAACGGGTCTATCTAGGTTGTAGGTAATGTATTTAGAGAACAAGAAAAAGAAATGCAGAATTGTCTGAATAGATTTTTATTTCTCCCCTTATTTTTCATATTTCTACAATTTTTCTACGATTTGAAGAATCACCTAGTATTTCTATTATGCTATGTAAATTTCTGAAATTCGATGCTCTAGTTATTGAAGTTGTATATATTTTGAATATTTACAGGATTACTTTTTTATAGTGTATATATGTACATACATATATATGTAGGTTTTACATACATATGTCTGTAAAACCTAATAGATATATTCATATCCGTCGCCTTCGGCTCGGCATATAACTTACATCCTCGTGAAAAATTTATTTTTTCCCTTGATGCGAAATGTACTATTCCTGTTTTTGTAGGGTTCCCCTGCTCGGCTCCGAAGATCGTTGATTATTTGACGTTATCCATATAATAAAGATAATAAAAATTTGAATGTCATCGAAGGGTAAACATTTTTTTACATATAGTAGATATTTTTTTTCTAAACTATTTACTTACAAACTTCTTTCCCCATCCTTGACTATAGAATCATTATGCAAATTTTAGGGGTGAGAAAATTTCATGCATTCTTCTTACACAATTGTGTAAAGAAAATGAATGGAAAAGTGGAAGAAAAAAAACCATGAAAATGAAATGAAATAAAAACAAAATAAAAATCAATTACATCTGTTTATAGATCTCCTGCGGTTAAGGGGATCTCTTGCTCAGAAATATACATATTTGGCTCAAATTTGCGAAATAGCTAGGTAGCGACATCATTTTTATTATCTTTATTATATGTGAGGCGATCTGAGAAAAGGGACCTACTATCCAAAAAGCAAATTTTACAGAACGGGCGATTGAATGAATCAAAATTCACAACGGTAAATAGAATGGAAGATTTTTAAAAATTCATAGCTTGCCTAAAAATCAAAGTTAGTAAATTCTGATTGCACATAAGTGAAGATTTAATTAAAAACTTATAGAATCACTCAAAATCGGAAAAATGATTTTTTGGATAGTAGGTCCCTTTTCTCGGATCGCCTCACATATGGATGACGTCAAACAATCAACGATCCTCGGAGCCGAGCAGGGGAAGCCTACAAAAGCAGAAAACAATATTATGTTTAAAAACTGCCATACGGAGAAAAAAGCGCGGCTCTGACCACCGCGCGCCGTAGCTCTGAGAGACGTGCGAAGAAAAAAAACTTTCACCGCAGCGCTCAGCACTGCGGTTGCGATGCAGGCCACTGCGCTGCGTGGTTGCCAGGGTAGCGCGCCACAGTGGTTACTTGCGCGGCTCTCAGCACTGTGCGCGCGAACGTGAGAGCTTTGCGCCGCAGCAAAGGGACCTCGCGCCCACATATTGGTCTTTGCTTTGCCCATACAGCAAAGAATACTTTTTTCTTGCGACACAGAGAGATACGCGGCGCAATGCAGAGAACCACGCGTTGCAATACTAGGACTCGCGAGCGCATGTTCGCCTCTGCTTGGCATGTTACTGTAGATACTAAAATTTATTAGTTATTAGCATGACGCAAAGGGAATTCGTCTGTATTTGAAAATCCAGAACATTTTTCATGCTTTACAATATTTTTCAGCGCATCCAGAAAAGATTTTATTTTTAAAAAGCATTTCGCCAAGACAAAAAAATTTTTAGAAATCGTTTTATATTCATAAATGATTCATTATAAATGAATAAATAAACTCAACAAAGTGTATTTGAATTATTATTATTATTTGAATTGATTGAGGACTGTAAATAGATACAACAATAATAAATTATTAAAATAATATTGATTTTAATTATAAGTTATCGAACGTTCAATATATTGTTTGATTTAGAGAGTTGAATTACAAATTGTTTATAATTTAATCCGTTTAATTGTAATCTAAAAGTGAATTGACAATTTTTTGTATTGTTCGATATGAAATACTTTAATCCATGAAAAAAAAAAAAAATTATAATGCAATAAATTAAATAACTACGTATTGTTAAACCTAACAAAAAAAATGGACAAGTAAACAATTACATAAAAGTTCAGTTTCTTTGGAGCAAAAACTATGATTGATCATATTTATATTTAAATACATTTTTTGCAAAACATGCAAGAAAAATTTACTTCGAGGATCTGCATGGCGGCATTGAATACGTCCATTTACGACTGGCAAATGTTTCAGTCCCTGAAAACACGCACTGAGGCTTTACGCACTGAGGCAAAACACACGCACTGAGGCAAAAAAAGCACTGATTTTCAAACACAAAAGAATTTCCTTTGCGTCATGCTGATAACTAATAACGTTTAATATCTACAGTAACATGCTAAGCAGAGACCAATATGTGCTCGCGAGTCCCAGTATTGCAACGCGCGGGACTCTCCACAGCTTCGCGTATCTATCTGTGTCGCACGAAAAAAGTATTCTTTGCTGTATGAGCAAAGCAAAGGCCAATATGTGAGCGCGAGGCCCTGTGCTGCGGCGCAAAGCTCTCACGTTCGCGCGCACAGTGCTGAGAGCCGCGCAAATAACCTGAAATAACCACTGTGGCGCGGTACCCTGGCAACCACGCAGTGCAGTGGCCTGCATCGCAACCGCAGTGCTGAGCAGTGCTGAGCGCTGCGGTGAAGGTTTTTTTCTTCGCACGTCTCTCAGAGCTACGGCGCGCGGTGGTCAGAGCCGTGCTTTTTTCTCCGTGCAGACACGTTCCTTTTATCTTTTATTCTCGAGCTTTCGATCAGAGAATTTTTGGTTCTCATATGAAATTGACTGTAGGAACGAACTTTTTTTAATTGTTTTGACTTTTTTAAGTTTCATATAAGAGTAAATTTCCGGAAAAATTCCAGTTATCATGCGCATGAAAATCTAATGTTTTATCTTCGTTTAATTACAATAGTATTTGTCATCCAGTTTTTAATAATACTTAATTATTTTTTTTTTTCTTTAAATTTCTAAAAATTCAGCAAAAAAACTTCTTGTAAAAATAAGTGTAAGCTCGTTTAGGATAACTGATTGAAAGTTATATATATCAGAATGTAACTGAAGTTCTCGAAAATGTATTGGAAAAAGGAGTTGAGAATGGATACATGTATAGCAGAAAATTTCATTTTTTGACAAAGATAATACGTTTAGTTAGCCAGGATTTTGTTTTGTTTTTTTGGGGGGGGGGGGGGGCGCCAAATTTTCAGGTGATATTATGAATAACTGTTTCTTTGTATATCACTTATGTTTTACTCAACGCATAGTAGAAAATGCATATGGAATAGTGACACCATATTGGAAAAAATGCTCATGTATTTTAAATAAGATTTGTCCGGGTCTGGATCACATAGAATGCAGAAATTTCATGTTGTTTCATGACTTTTTTCTCGTGCAGATAGAATCATGGATTACAAAATTAAAATCTAATATACTTTTCAATTAGGTACATTTGCTATAACAAATCTTATTTCTGGAAATTAAAATGCTTGGCGTGAACAGAAAATCGAAGCATGAACGTGTTTTATACAGTTGGAAATCATTAATAGGCTATCAATTGGTTATGCAAAATAAAAAAGGTATTATTGAGCAAAACTTAGTATTTATATGCAATAAAGATCAATTACATCATCATAACTATTACTGGGCACTTTTACTTTTATGTAAAACATGGCACATTTCCATATAATTATCAAGAATTTTCCATTTTGAGAGGTAACAAGTCACAGAAGTATTCTTCTCGACTTTTTTTTCGATAAGATATCGATGACTTCGTCCGAGTCGACAGCAATATCCCAATGAACGGAAATCATAGCAAGCGCACTCAGTCTGTCATGATTCATTACACTCCGCGGTAATGTTTTTATTCTCTTCATAATAGAAAACGACCTCTCCACGCTAGCTGTTGTTACTGGCAGCATAGCTAAAATTGTAAGAAGTATTTTCATAGCTCGAAAATACGTTCCATCACAGTACTCCAACAGCTTCAAAACCTCTGTCGAAGGCTCAATCGATGATATTCTTGCACACTACAACCTGCATTCTGCTTTCACCGCGGACGATGACATCTTATCTTCAAAGTACAAAGCTAACTTGTCCAATTCATCCACCTTACTCACATCAGCAAATTTTGAGAGAAGCAATTGAAAGCTTGGTAGAATTTTTTCATTGTCAAGAAACCTTTCTCTTAAATTCTGTTCCATAGGGTCGATACAAGGTAGAAATATTGTAACTCTGAAGTGCGCTTTGGTTGATGAAGTTTGCGGGTTCGTACGGTTTTTTTGTTGAGACGTCACTCTTGGAGCTCGAAGTTCAGTGCCAAAAAGGTCTTCAGCATACTGCGATGCAGATCGAAAGATTTCCCCAAACAAGTCTTCTGCAGTTTCACGAATTTGGTGGAAAGAATTTATTATTTCTTTCGTGTGGTTGATAGCAGAAACGAAATCCAACGACTTTTCTTGAAGAGACACCGACAATGGGAGGGTCAAACTGAGCAGTCTTTCACAAACAACAATACTTATTATGAATTCACTTTTTGAATGGCAGCATGAAGAGTTGATACTGTTGAAGAAATAGACCAAGTTTCCCTAGCGATTTTTTCTAGACTGATGACGATGCATTCAAGAAGTTCCAAGAATGTTATGATGTCTTTCAATAAATCTGGTTTCACAAAGACGCACAAGACGTTTCTTCTTGCTTTCTGGAGCATACGTTTTAACGACTTCCAGAAAAATTTTGTTGGCATTCGAAGAGTTTCTGAACAAATTTGTCACTTGACCGACAACTCCATGACAGTTACGGATATCAGGAAGTGACATCGCGTTCGATATAGCAAGATTCAAGCGATGACTGGCACAATGATAATATCCTGCGTTTTCATATGTGTCTTTTATTCTCTTCTGATTCTCTGAACTCCACTCAAATGACCTGCCATGTTCGTGGCTCCGTCTTATCCTTGCCCGACACACTTATGCATGTCTAGTTTAAGTTCGTTACACCGCTGCAGTATAACATTGGTGAGATTCTCGGAAGACTGGTCATTGATTGGAACAAATCCGACGAAATCTTCTCTCAGTACTGGAGTTCTTAGATCCTTCGAAAAATCAACGTACCGTAAGCATAGTGAGAGCTGTCCAGTGCCTGAAACATCCATGGTTTCATCGCCAAGGAGACTAAAGCAGTCAGTATTACTGACTTTATCACTAATTTTTTGAGTGACGATATCAGAGCATATTTGAATTATTTTGTTTTGTATTTCGGGACTCATATATGTAGCGTTTTTTGCGCTATTGATTACATGTTTTTCCAAATCTTTGTCACCAGATTCAATTCGGAAAAGCAAAAGCGAACGGAACTTTCCGTCTTTCTTTTCTGGGCGCTTTAGAGACAAAGCACCACTATCATTATCACCTCTTAGAGGCAGTTCTTGTTCTGCGCGGAGAAGAATAGTCTTAATAATTGGTCTAAGCGCAGCTCTGTTCTGCTCTTTCTCTTTGACAAGTTGGGCATTTAATTGGAACGAGATATCTTGCTGTTTTCCATTAAATACTTCGAGAAACATAGTAGCTTTTAGAACGCAATCTTTGTGATACTCCTTGTTCATGTGGTTTTTGAAAAAATCTATAGCTTTTTTTCAGTCTCGAAACCCATCGCGAACTAATTCGCCTGGGTTTTGATGACATCCTTTGCCTACTCCTTCATGAAAAAAAAAACCAGCAAGGTTTACAGAACACGCTGTCTTCACTCTTTGAGTAAGCCAAGAATTTGAAATCACTGTTTGCTATCCAGTTCGGTTGGAAGCTTCTCTTGGGCGTGTTTTCCTCTGTAGCAGGAAATTTGTAGGGTAGTTTAGGAAGCAGGAGTGATGTTAGTATATTTTTTTTTTGTACAATCATCCAGAGAACTCCTATTCGCTTTTCCAATGTCAAATTGGTTCGCTTGCCATATAGTTTGATCAAGTTCTTTAGTGTCGATTTGGATTGTACTCTCCGATTTGTTGTCTCGAAGAATTGGATTTGGAAGGTCACACTTACCCGTAAAATTTTCATTTTTCATTAAATTCAACTCGGCAAAATCTAAGACTAGTGGACCATGATTTTTATGTTGCTACTCACTTTTTTCATTGACATTCTCTGTATGAAGGTTCGTTTCTAAAATCAAGTTGACTTTAGAACTTTGGTCACTCCTTTTATCATCGTCACGTTTTTTGGTATGCTTTTCTGTGAAATAATAGATAGGACATATTTTTAAAAAATCACTGATGAGCAATACGATTTCATCGTAAAATTGGCAGGGTTTGAAAATGAAGGAATCAAAGTTTTAGAAAAATAACACATATCAACTTTTAATTATAAAATTTCAGTTCAAAACAATTTTAAAAAAATTTGAAACTTACGAATTTCGGAACAATAAAAAGCAAAGTAAAATTATTATTCTTTTAAATCACATAGCTCTGCTATGATTGTGCAAGGATGTCAACATTTTTTATATTGAGAGTAATATCTTAAATAAAAAATATATGTTTAACATTTAAAAATTTCAGAGATTTAATTTATCTTTGGAAAAATATCCTAAACGCGAAATTTTTTCAAATTTTAAAAATATGCATTCATCCATTTTTCACTTAGGTATGTATGTACCATATACGCGACTGTACTTAAATTCCATCGAAAAATCATGAATTATTTTAATATTACAGTAAAATATAAAATTGATCCTTTTAATTATTGAATAATCAATAATTAATTATATTTCAGAAAGAAATGTATAATTTATTATTTGAATCATAATAAACTGTCAATAATTCAATAAATAATATTAATTGAATTTCATTGGGCAACTTTATTGGACAAACTATTAATTATATAAAAAAATTACATAATGAATTCAAACTAATTTATTCGATTGAATTAATAAATCAAATTATTATTATAATTAATTTATAATTGGCAATTGTTCGATGCATGGTAATTAAACTTTTTATTTAAGTAAATGATAAATAATTTTTTTCGAATTCAAAATTTATTAGGAATAAATACATGCAAATAAATAAATAAAATTATGGACTACTATCATTCTTTTGTACAGATATGGTGAGCAGTTATAATCGATTTTATGGATGTAAATAATATTACCATTAATTTTTTGATTGCTTTTGTGCAATCAAATTTTTAGTGCAATTATATATCATTTGATTTTAAGTGTTGAATTACAAATCAACTATACACATAATTTTCGAAATCGTTAGCTTAAGATTGAAAGACAGTTTTTTCATAATTTAATGTGAATATTCAAATGTATTCAATTTAGAAACGAATAAATTTAAAAACTACGTATTGCAAAACATTACATAAAAAATTTGCATAGTAAACAAAGATATAACTTTGGTTTCATTAGAAAAAAATTTATTATTTTTCGAAAATCATTTACTACATAACCCTGAAATCACGTGCACGCAATATCACATCACGTCATTTCCCATCTTCATTTCCCACATTTCCGGGACTTTGTACTTTCGGTACCTTAAAAAACGATGTAATTGATGTTTGGCCTTGTCGACGTTTCATTGTGAATTTAAAGTCATTACACTTATTACACGGGTTATGACTGGTCGTATCTACACGTATTAATGAATGACAGTTTAATCCTATAATGCTGTTCACCAGCTATTCAAATGTAAACAATGCATTTGCAGTGCTGCCTAAAATCTCTTCTGAAAATCTGTTGATCATGCAACAAAACCTTGCCTAATTGCATACATACAAAAAAAAAACGAAAAAACTAAAAATGCAAGTTTTAAATCACATAATTTCTTTCGAATGCTATTAAATTCTTCGAAAAAGTATGTAATTCCAGGAATCAAGAAATTTTAATCACTCGAGCGTTAAATTCTAAGAATATATTTATATTGAAATCCATAAAAACGTTCAATAGTTTCTCAAATCTTCAGAGTCTGTAAAATGCAAAAAATATCGAAGGCATTTTAAACCTATTAAGAAACTGTTTGCTGCAAAAAATCGATAGAAATACTAGAAATATTTCCAATCTTCAACTCTAGGAAATCTCATCCTGGAAATTCGAAGAGATATCTTAAAGAAACTAAACCATTTTACAACATTCTACGAATACTAGGATATACAAAAAAAAATATATATATATATACATATATATACCATAAACAAGTTATCCTGTAAAACATTCAAAATATATATATCTTCAATAACTAGAGCATCGAATTTCAGAAATTTATATGGCAACATAGAAATACTAGGGGATTCTTTAAATCGTAGAAAAATTGTAGAAATATGAAAAATACGGGGAAAAAGACAATTCTGATTTTTTTTTCTTCTTCTCTAAATACATTTTTATCATAGTGGTCTAAAAAGCCTACTTAATCGGCTTTTACTCCGGCTACGATAAAAAAAATCGTTCGCACCATGGAAAAAAATTAATTTCTCACGAGGGTGAATATATTCCTCGCTTTTGGCTCAGAATATAACTAACACCCTTGCGAGAAATTTATTTTTTTCCTAGATGCGAAATGTACTATTCCTACGGCCCAGATAGGCCCGTTGGCTCTCCGGGGACCCGCGTGAACCAAGACCATGCAAACGCGAGCGACCGCTTGCATGAACGAACGCTTGCCTAGCAAACCAAGCGAAAGCTGTGAATCCGGCCTAAGCCTGTAAACTGTAAGACTGTAAGATGTAAGTCCGAGTGTAGGGAGGAATTTTGAGATTTCGTAAGAGTGAGGGAGTAAAAATATAATGTCAGGTAGGAATAAATGAGGTTCGTTTCATGCATTTCATGTTTGAGCGAGTAGGAGAAAAAGTGTGAGGCAACAGTAGGTGTAAAACGCGAATTATGGCCTGGTGCACGAACAAGGTCATGACGAATCACAAAATATCACAAATTCACCAAATATCATAAATTCACAAAATGTCACAGAATCACAAAATATTACAAAATTACAAAATGCCACAAAATCAAAAAATGTCATGAACTGTCACGAAATCACAAAATGTCACAAACAAACAAAATGTCACAAAATTGGGAGAAATCCAAAATATCACAAAATGGCATGAAAGCACAAACTGTCACAAATCACAGAATGTCACAAAATCATAAAATGTGACAAAATCACAAAATGTCACATAATCACCAAAATGCCACAAGGTCACAAAATGTCACAAAGTCAAAAAATCGCAAAATATAACAAAATCTTAAAATGTCACAAAATCTCACAAAATGAAAAAACAGTTAAAAGGAATAAAATCTATACTCGTACATAGGAACCTTTTTGAAGTAAAACTTCTTGGGCAGCATTATTCAACTAATTTACAGTTAAGAAACGAAAAAAAATACTACATAAAAAAATTGAGGGATCTGTTATAACTAAAAAAGTTTAGAGGTATCTAAAAATCTATGGATCGGAACCTTTAAGAAAGTAACATAAGAAGTTTTACTTTTAACGCGTGTCGATTCAACACGCTTCAATTTTTTTTCATGTATTTGTATGAGTTTGTTCTGTATTATAAGCTAAAACACATTCCATAATTGTTCAAAAAATAAACTGTTAACATAGTTTTATATAAACAACTGGATTTTTTGTTGCACGTTGGCCGTAGGCCGGAAAAACACGTCAAAATTAATATCTTTTCGATACGGGAAGATAAAGAGCTCTTTCAAATTCCCGAGAACTCGGAAAAATTTCACGCCGCCTTATCAGACGATAAGCGGGGCCAGGGGGGGGGAATGATCAGACGCCCTGATTGGTGCCCTGATCGTCGCCAGAAAGGTACTTCAGGGACCGCACGCGACACAAGAAACGAACTTTGCCAACGAGCCTCTTCAGCTATGGCTTATCTTTTTCCCTCGAAGCCTTCCTCGGCTTTGGAATTCCTGCCCCAACCCGTCGCAGCCTTTCTTGGCTCCGGGCTCCTCCCGGTTTCCTCGTGCCGTGTAGCCTCTCTTGGCTCCAGACATTTCAACCTTTTTCCAAAACCGTGTAGCCTTTCTCGGCTCCGGGCTCTTTCCAGTTTCTTCGTGCCGTGTAGCCTCTATCAGCTCCGGCCTTATCATCCTCAGAGCATTTGTACCGAACGCGAGGTTTCTTCCTAAACGTTCTTGAGGTTGGCAAGGAAGTAATCGATCAACGCGTGAAAACTACGTGATGAAGAATATTCTAATATAATGTTAATCTAAAACCACGTTATAATTATATCTTGTTCACTGAATAAAAGACCCCTCGTAAGTCATTAAAACTAAATTTTCGATTTATCATTTATTGCGCCCTCATTGTTGACGTCCACCACAATTGACGTACAACACGTTTTCTACCACGCTTTCTTGACGCTAAAAAAATCAAATTTTTTTTGCTAATAATACGGTAAATGTTCACTTTCATTAATCCATCAATAGAATTTCGTCTTTTTTTCCATTTCAAAGATATCAATTTTGTTGACGCCCAATCCACTATCTCCGCGCTCGACACGATCGCAAGATTGGGATTACAGCGTATAATTTTACCTTTTGCACTTCATTTGACATTGTGATTGACATAAATTGAATAATAGAGAACTGCAGAGCTCTGAATTACACTAAAATATTAACTTTAACTCATTGCATACATTGGCCATGTCAACATCGGAGCGTGTATGTCGAACAAACCATATGTGTATGTTTAAATTTTTATCGCAAACAAACACATTTGTTTAATTAACAACCTCAATTTTTTATTTAGTAAACAACGTCAATTTTCAAATCGAAAAATGTATGAACGTAGGACGGCCAACTTCTTCAATAAAAACGCCGGTTATTTGGCAAATATTTCTATCATGATATTTTCAATATAATAATATCATTGTTCAATTATGAGTTTATGTATCATTATTATTTTTTCATAAATAATATTTAACAATTAAGTGATGATTTCTTTAGATAATAATATATTCATTAACGTAAAAAGTCTTAGTTAATTTTGACTTCAAAGCGTAGATAGTCGACTTTTACATTGTAAGAGATTTAGAGGCATCTTACGTACGGACTTTAGTTCTTCTAAGTTTTGTTTTCAACCGTACACATTTCAATGAAAAAGATAAAGACGTTGCGTATACTCATAAGAATGTGAAACAAATAATTTATATTCCAACTAATCTAATACTAGAAACATACTAATTTGTGAATTAAAGTTTTTACCTGAATAAAAAATTGAAGTTGTTAATTAAACAAATGTGTTTGTTTGCGATAAAAATTCAAACATACACATATGGTTTGTTCGACATGCACGCTCTGATGTTGACATGGCCAATGTATGCAATGAAAGTTATATTTTAGTGTAATTTACAGCTCTGCAGATCTCTATTATTAAATTTATGTCAATCACAATGTCAGATGAAGTGCAAAAGGCAAAACTATACGCTGTAATCGCAATATTGCGGATCGTGTCGAGCGCGGAGATAGTGGATTGGGCGTCAACAAAATTTATATCTTTGAAATGGAAAAAAAGACAAAATTCTATTGATGGATTATTTAAAGTAAACGTTTTCCGTATTATTAGCCAAAAAAATTTGATTTTTTTACCATGAAGTAAGAAAGTGTTAAAAATCCAATTGTATATAAAAAACTATGTTAACAGTTAATTGTTTGAACAATAATGGAATGTGTTTCGGCTTATAATACAGAACGATCTCATACAAATACAAGAAAAAAAAATTCATTTCATTATATTGAGCTGTTTTGAAGATATTAATTTATTAATCAAGGCTTACAAAAAAGTTTAATTGTTTATAACAGTAACAAATAACAATATTTTGATGAATTATTAACATGGTAGAATGAGTCACAAGCAGACTATACAAAACACTTTTTCAAAATTCCGTGATGTAGAGTAATTTTCGTGAAGTACATGACGTGTTTTGACTCTTATATATAATAGTTCTATCTAAATATAAATAATTAAAAATAGGAAATAGAACTTTCTGTGATTAATAATATTGTAAATAAACTTTTTAGAACAATAATATGTTCAATAAATAATGCATTTCTGAACAAGAAGCTAAAGCTAAAAAATTCGTTTTCAAAATCATACCCGAAGATATAATAGCGTTCAAATTCAAAATTCAGAAGGAAATTTTAATCGTTCTTCAAATGACAAGTCAGATTTCATTCGTTTTCAAAATTCAAAACCGATGTTTAATGAAACACGTTTCCAAAATGCAAGATACAACTTAAATAATTTTTCAAAACAGAATCAGAATCGATACAATTCTCAAAACTCTTACAATCGAAAACATTACAATCAAAACGCGGAAGATTTAAACTCGAGGCTGATGCAGATGAGTGGTACAATCCCGCATCAGAATACCGAACTTACCAACAAAAACGTCCAGATCAGGCAGGTTTTGGCAGAAAAACAGTAAATTTTGTTGACGTTCGTATAACTAAATCACAAACAATTGACTACGAAATGAAAGAGTTACAAAATGACTATGAAAATTTTTTGATTGACAATGAGGCTTCAATAAATATTATTGAAATTTCAAAATTGAAGGAAGACATTGAAATAGATAATGATATCAAATTTACTATAAGCGGGATTACAAGTGAAACAGTTCAAACTTTGGGACAAGTTAAATTGAAATTATAGGATCAGAACAAAATTTTCAAACTGTTAATGACAGGGGCGTAGCGAGCCATATGAGCTTGGGGGGGTGAGTCATATTGAAAATGCCGACTCGATCAAAAAAATTTGCCGACTGAATTAATTTGATTTTATACCTACATTTAAAAAATCACTTGGTTATGAAAGACGTGTGTATGTGTATGTTAATTTTTTTCACTTCATATTAACTGTTTAGTAATTTACATGAAAAAACAACACCTCTGATTCGTATTATATTTTATTTGTATCTAACAAAAACAACAGGACATTTCCACGAAACTGCAAACAAAGTCAAGTGCGTACTCTTCGATGTTTCAATTGGGACCAAGTTTGTACAACTTTAGAAACGTTCATTTCGTCTACAATATCCTTCGCAGAAAAAAGTAACATCAGAGAATCTAGACGATCGTCGCCCATTGTGGTTCGAAGGGAATTCATGACCAATTTCAGTTTACTAAAAGATCTTTCACATGAGGCCGAAGTAACCGGTGAAGTCAAGACAAATCGAACAATTTTGTAGGCCCACGGCAGAATCTGTCGTAAATTGTACGCCTTTTTCGAAATCTCGATAAAATTTTCACATTCATCATACAAATCAAGAAGTGCTTGTATTTCTACCTGAATGCATTCGGGTTCTTGTTTGAAGGATTCGGGTTGCAATTCGACAATGGAGTTAATTGATTCAATTGTACAGTTTTTTTTGTCGGCTGGGATTTCAAAAATTTTCCGAATTGGTTCGAATTTTGAAAGAGATTCTTCTAAGTTTTTTCGGACGCTGGTGGTAAACACATCAAACACCGCTTTGAACTCCTTACGGTAAAACGTGAAAAGATCGAAAGTAAACGCAGTTTCGGGATTCTCATCAAGTTTTTTTGGTGCTCGACGTTT
The DNA here is from genome assembly GCA_028476575.1 of Platygaster robiniae. NCBI lineage: Eukaryota > Metazoa > Arthropoda > Insecta > Hymenoptera > Platygastridae > Platygaster > Platygaster robiniae. The sequence goes on from CM052020.1 coordinate 36,846,803, forward strand.
TCTATGTTGCTTAGCGAAGTCACTTTCTGGGTTTATATCGAGTTTTTTCGCGAATGATACAGAGCTTTCGATTAAATTATTTAACTGGTTAAATCATTCATTTCTTCGCATGATTTCAAAGTAAATTTTATCATTTTCAAACCATTGACGACATTTAAATTTTCACTTTCCAAAGACTCCGTCAAAATTTTGATTTTTAACATGACATTTTTCATTAAAAATAAAGAAGAAATGAAGTCAAAATGTAAAACATTTTTGAGGAGGCCAGATGCAGCTGCACGAGTTTTACTATCGAAATCATTTTTGTTCATTCTAATTTTTTCCAAAACATCAACAATTTCTTCAAAAGCAATCCAAACAGCCTTAATGGATTCAGCTCGAGCTGTCCATCTTGTCAGAGATAAGTTTTTCAGAAGCAAGAAATTTTCAATATTTTTTAACTCTTCGATCAAACTTTGAAAACGTTTGGTACTTCCTGCGAAAAACACATACAAAGCGTGCAAAATATCGAAAAATTCTTTGATGGTACTACTCGCAGTGCAAGCTGTCTCCACAAAAATATTGATTCTGTGAGCTTGACAAGGAACATATAAGACGTTTTTGTTACATTTCTCTGATAATTTCCGCTGTGCGCCATTGTACTCGCCGGACATATTTCTTGCAAAGTCGTAAGATTGAAAAATGAGTTTCTTTACCGGTATGCTTGAAAAAGTGAGAGTTGTGAACATTTTTTCAGCCAGTTCTTCTCCAGTTTTCTTCGTCAACGTGACGTCCATCTTCAACAATCGTTCTACAGGTACAGGTTCTCGGTTCTTCTCAACTACGTATCGGATGTTTATGGCAAGACGATCTTTATGTGACGAGTCTGGTGTTGTGTCGCCCATGATTGAGAGGAACTCAGCGTCTTCGATTTCTTTCAGAATAACTTGTCGTGTTTCACATCCTGATAAATCGACGAATTCATTCTGACTTTCAGCGCTTAAGTACGTGACATGCCGAGATCTTGAATTCTTCTCATTCAACCACTTTTCCATTACAGGACAATGTCGAGAAATCAAATTAACGACTTGAGTGAAATTTCCATCTTCGTTTTTCCCGGAGCTATCATGACCACGAAACGCCAAACCCTGTCTACCAAGTGTTTTTGTAACATCGACAAGAATTTCTACAACTTTCCTATGGTATTCTTTTTCTTGCTCTTCAAGTATCTTTTTTTCTCTGATGGATTTGTCCAGTAGAATATCTACATGAGCTTCTCCATTGATAAAATGGCACAAGTCACTCATAGCTGCTCGATGAGATTCTGAGGAAAAGTGCATAAATAATTTGCCTGGCCTATTAGCTCCACGACTTTTCATCTTGTACACAATCAGACACCCATTCGGGCTGAGAATGTGATCTGCCGACTCCTTCAGGGAATAGAGAGCAAGCAAAACGGAATGCTGCATCTTTGCTGAAGCTGTACTCCAGTAGAGGATATTCAGAATACCATACAGAGCTCATTCGACACTGTTTGTTTGCTGGTATACTTGGATTAGCAGGAAACACGCTCAGTTTCGTGTGAAATGGTCCAACAGCAATTCAATACTTTCGCTCGTTTTCTGTTGATTTTTTTTTCCGCCTACCAGGATCATGCTCCAACGAAACTTCCTCCCCCACATGTAGAGCAAGAGTTTCAAATTGCAATTTGCCCTCCTCTTTTTTGGCATAATTCAATAGGGTTCTACTTTCTTCGTGAATTCTAGTCAAACAGTCAATTATATCGATCATGAATAATTTCGGATTGGGCACTGCATCATTTTTCAGTTTCTTGAGAATATCTTCCACTTTTTCGTAATTTTTCAAGAATTCTGCAACTCGGCCAGCTACTCGAATCCAAGCACATTTTTCTTCAGTTTCGTTGTTCGATGTTGGCGATGAGGGTCGTGGTGAAGATGACGGCGATAGTGATGGTAGATTTGACGGAGATGTGGGCGATGGAGACGATGATAACTTTTCATCGGTAGGTGGTTCTTGGACAGCTTCTGCCTTTGGTGATCCTCCATCAACTGGTTGGGGAGCCGAGTATGGTATTTTTGGCGCAGGAGGCTCAGGAGCTTTCTTCTTGCATACTTCGAACGGACTTGACGGAGCCCCAACATGTTGCACGCGGACACGTTTCCCATTGTGCATAGTACTTTCATGACGAGTTTTGTAGTCGTCATCAAAATGACTGCCACATTCTAAGCATTCAAGTTTGATTTTTTTTCCGTTTGGACATTTCGAGGAGAACCTGTAGAAACAAATCATGATTCTTTCATCAATATAATTTTCATTTCTTTTAACTCTACATTGAAAATAATATTTGACTATCTATGTCGTCATCATTTTCGACCATTCATTCCATTTTCCATCATAAATGAATGAATCATATTCATCATCACATTCTTAGAATTTGACTTTATATATTATTTTTGAATTCACAGTAATCGCATCTATCAATTACAACTAGAAATCCTTCATTCTTGTCAAAACAAATTTTCCGAAATAACTGTTAATTTCTTTTTGTAACTAAGCTTTTTCAAAAGAAAATTATTCTCTATTACTCTCTTAATCCCTTAGAGTGACTTTTCACTCCACATAGAGTTAAAATACTGCCACTCATACACAAAGAGAAAATCGACTCTGATAGAGTGAAATTTCACTCCAAAAAAGTGGATCATTGCTCTATAAAAAGTCGAATTTCACTTTTTTTTTAGAGTGGATTGTAACTCTAGATTTAAATTCAAATTCAACTTTTTACAGAGTGATAATCCACTCTTTAGTAGTGAAATTTCATTCTATCGGAGTGAATTTTCACTCTGTGTTTGAGTGGCGGTAATTTAACTCTATGTGGAGTGAAAAGTCACTCTAAGGAATTAAGAGAGTAATTTTTTCGTCTCAACTTAAGCTCATAATTCATTGTGAAACCTTACAAAGCTTGAAATTTTCGCAGTCCAGAAAATAACTATCATTTTCTTCTCAAGTAATTTCGTACTTCCAAACTGGATAATCTAACTGAAATAAGTATTTTGTAAAATTCACAACATACTATGAACTTTGAATTATACATTTTAACAACTTTTTATCTGTAAAAATACAAATAATATATAATGCGAATAGGCGAACATCGAGCTCACAACAGTCTGATTTCAGTTTTTTCGGTGCATCTAGATAGAACAAAACGTTCGAGAAAAGATTTCTTACTTATATACGATTATCGCATTATTCAGGGAAGTGAACTATAATGTTTTAGAAATACACGACGTTTAGAATTCATTAATAATATGAAATTGTCAATATCGTCACGACCTCTAATCACTCGTAAAATTATCTTCAATGTAAACAAACGAATTGTTCAGATTTGCGCGTATGTAGGTTATGTCAACAAACGCTTTATCTCGAACTTCTGGCTCTAGCTTGATTTTGAGCTGAAAGTATATGAGAATGTAAAACAAATGATACCTACTTGAAAAAAGTACTGTTGCTTCGTCCTCGTGAATACACCTGATTTGGAAATCCGATTCGGTTTATTGAGTATTGTGACGTGAGTACGAGCATGAGCAACTAGCAAGTATAGTATGAGTATAGTATAGTCGGCAGGCTAGAGACAGCTAGAGAGTGTGACAGTTAAGATAAGTATAAGTGGCGTCACAGTACGAGCTCTTGCTTGCCGACTCGTCTTATACTCCTCTTCGTCAGCTCCGTCAGCTCGTATATGACGAGCCGACTATAATACAGGGTGCGCCATTTCTTATGTCGGCATGTAAACATTGAATAACTTGAAAAAAAAACAACCGATTTCTGTAAATGAGGTATTTTTATTTAGTTTGGTCCTTTACAATTTATTTAGACTAGTTTTTGAACACAACATCAATCAAGTGGCCGCCCTTATTGTTCACAGCAAAATATGCCCTTTTTGCGGCGTTTTCCATTACCTTTTCGAGCATCTCGGGTGGTATAGCAATGATTTCGGCACGAATATTTTCCTTAAGCTCTTCAATGGTCTGCGGCTTGCTGGCGTACACTTTACTTTTCAAATAACCCCACAAAAAGAAGTCTGGAGGGGTCAAATCTGGAGATCTGGGTGGCCATTCAATGTCGCCTCTTTTTGACATCAGACGTCCAGGGAATTTTCGTTGCAGAAACTGGATTGTTTGATTCGCAGTGTGGCAGGTCGCACCATCTTGTTGAAACCAGTAATCTTCAAGACCTTTTTCACGCATTTGTGGGCAGACATAGTGAGCCAACATCCACCGATATCGGTTTCCATCGATCGTTTGGTTCTCTTTGAAAAAATAAGGACCAATGATGGTTTTGGCGCAAACGCCGGCCCAAACAGTAACTTTTTGGTCATGCAATGGCGTTTCATGGATCTCGTGTGGATTCTGCGTTCCCCAAATGCGGCAATTTTGCTTATTAACGCCTCCAGAAAGTTTGAAATGTGCCTCGTCGGTCATTAAAATTCGCTTCCAAAAATCAGGTTCAGTATCAACTATTCGAGCGATTGTTTGTCCATATTCCAAGCGACGTGGATGATCTGTAGGCAATATTCTTTGTGTTAATTGCATTTTGTACGGAAACAAATGCAAATCATCTTTCAAAATGCGCCGTAGAGTGGTTCCACTGATGCCGAGATGCTGAGCGCGGTGACGATATGAAACTTTTGGGTTTTGGGCAACGCTCTCTCTGACAGCTTCAATCAGTTCATTTGAACGTCTTGGTCGTTGATGAACGGGTTGTTCGCGATCTTTCACTGTCCCGTGGTCACAAAAATTCGACACCAAACGACGAATAGTGTTGTCAGATGGTGCCTGTTTGCCAAGATATTTTCGACGATATGCTCGTTGAGTTAACACAACTGAACGACTATTTTCAATGTACAAAGTAACTATTTCAGCGCGTTCTTTTGGTGTGAAGCGATACATGGTTGAAATTGTACTGAATTGACGTTTCCAAAACAAGTGAAGTCAAGTAAATCGGTTGTCAAATGTTTAAGTTATTCAATGTTACAATACCGACATAAGAAATGGCGCACCCTGTATAAACGAGTATACCGAGTGTACTCGGTACTCCTGTGCTCGTGCGCAGTGAGCACTGATATTTCCGCGCGCGCAAATATGAAATTAAATCCTTTTTCTCCTGATTACCCTCATTCAGGATCCGAATAAGAAGAATCGGAAATTTTTTTGCCTGACTAGCCGACTTTACAGTCAAATTTACTGAGTATGCCGACTTCGGCACGAAAATGCCAACTCATACGAAAATGCCGACTCGGGTACAGGAGTTTGGGGGGGTGTCACACCCCCAACACCCCCGCCTCGCTACGCCCCTGGTTAATGATAATTACCTAATTAATTTTGACGGTATGCTTAGTACGAGATTTTTCGAAGACAGTGGAGCCATAATTTATTATGCAGAAAGAGCTTTTATTTTTAATGATGAACAGATACATTTTAATGAGGATTTTATAATGTTACCCCCAAGGTCACGTCAGTTTTCATATGTTCGTATTTCAAATAATACAATTCAGGAAGGATTCATCCCAAAGTTGAATGCAGGCCCCGATATGTATATATATATATACAGGGTGTATCAAAAACCGCGGACCAAAATTTTCCTGATTTTTTTTCGGATTTTTCTAAGCCAGAAATTCCTGTACAACTTTTCGCGAAACTCAAAATTTCCGGAGAAAAACGCGTATCAAGTTGACCAATCAGCGCGCAGCTTTGACTAGAGGGGAAGTGTGCTCAACCTCAAGCATAGCGAACGGAGCGCCGTTGTTGCTTTTTTCCATCATCTGTCATTATCAATCAGCTGATCGCTGTTTACTAAAAATGACAGACCCAAAACGCGTTGTTTGGTTAACGACAAATTGTAACACGAATCGCGAAAATCAATAATTCGTGCCGGACTCGTCGACCGCGACAATAAGTGCCCGCGAGTGCCAGTGATTTTTTCTAATTTTTTAAAGAGAATTGTGCAAGTGCGTGTGATGGAAGTTTATTTATTATCCCCAAACTTCCAACCAAAAACGCACGTTCTTACTTTTAACAAAAAGAACGGTCTCCGAAATCGCCCTAAACATGGATAAAACGATTAAATCGTAAGTAAATTTTACAGTTATCTCATAATGTAAATGTTTCTGACATGACTTGACAATTTCGAAATTAGAATCAAAAGTGTTCAAATTTTTATAAACAGTTGTTTTTTTTTTCATTATTATTTGAAAAGGCGAATTGAATTTAAATCTACTTACGATTTAATCGTTTTATCCATGTTTAGGACGATTTCGGAGACCGTCCTTTTTGTTAAAAGTAAGAACGTGCGTTTTTGATTGGAAGTTTGGGGATAATATATAAACTTCCATCACACGCACTTGCACAATTCTCTTTGAAAAATTAGAAAAAATCACTGGCACTCGCGGGCACTTATTGTCGCGGTCGACGAGTCCGGCACGAATTATTGATTTTCGCGATTCGTGTTACAATTTGTCGTTAACCAAACAACGCGTTTTGGGTCTGTCATTTTTAGTAAACAGCGATCAGCTGATTGATAATGACAGATGATGGAAAAAAGCAACAACGGCGCTCCGTTCGCTATGCTTGAGGTTGAGCACACTTCCCCTCTAGTCCAAGCTGCGCGCTGATTGGTCAACTTGATACGCGTTTTTCTCCGGAAATTTTGAGTTTCGCGAAAAGTTGTACAGGAATTTCTGGCTTAGAAAAATCCGAAAAAAAATCAGGAAAATTTTGGTCCGCGGTTTTTGATACACCCTGTATATGCAGCTACGGTTCAACTTATACATTGACTAATAAACATTATACTACTGTTGCCACACGTTCCACACTAAGAAGTTCCATTCAATATTTTCACAAGTATCATGTAGTAATTAGGTATTAATAAGTTTTTCCTTTTATTTTTACTAGACTCTTGTATTCACTTCCACCACTGTTAGGTTTCATTAGTCTAGTGGTTAGGTAGCTGGGTAAGTAAATGATAGGTCCCGAGTTAAAATCCCATTCTACCCAGGTTTTTTCAGATTTATAGAAAAACAACTGCGAAAGGTTTTTTTTTTCTACTCTCAAGTTAACAGTATACGCTCAAATTGAGAGTACTCCCAAGCTGAGCGTACGAAAAAACGCTAGAAAAGAACACTCAATAGTTGAGTGTTTTTTCATTGAGCGTTATGCTTAACTTGAACGTATACAATCAATCTTGAGTGTTTGAAATGATGATTAACTTCGAGCGTATACGCTCAATAATTTAGAGTTTTTTTCATAAGGGAATGCCACCTAAAAAGTTTTATTACAATATTACACTCTTACATCATACAGTCTTACAGTTTACAGTGTTATATGTTACAAAATCTCGAAGTTATTCCCTTTATAAATTTTATACGAGAATAAATTACACTCTTGAAAAGTCATAATGCCGCTTAAGAAGTTTTACTTCAAAAAATTTCATTTGATTATATTGAGCTGTTTTAGAGGTATGAATTTGTTAATCAAAGCTTACAAAAAAGTTTGATTGTATATAACAGCAACAAATAACGGTATTTTGACGAATTATTAACATGATAAAATCAGTCACATGCAGACTATACAAAACACTTTTTTCAAAAATTCCGTGATGTAGAGGAATTTTCGTGACACAGTTGACGTGTTTTGGGCCATAAATAATATATATTACAATAATAAACAATTATGATTATGCTTGTCTTTCACAATCATAAAACTGTTCCAATTCATCGAAGGTATTCAGAAACATTTCAAAACATATGTATTAAATCAAAAATGTAAAAAAAAAAAATTAATTCATATAAAAGCTTTCACGCGAAAACTGCAAGTTTTTTTTTGGAGACACGTTAAAAAAAGTTTCTATACAAGCCTAATAAATATGATATGCATATGTTCAGAAGACCTCTAACCCATTATTATTACCTACAATTACCAAAGATTTTTCTAACAGTGATCAACATAGTCGACGTTACGGTATTTATTTTGATTAAGCTCATTCATTTATATCGATCATACGTAGAGACTTGGAAAAGTCGCAAGGAAATCTTCGTATAAAAAATGTAACGCGTTGCCACGGTTTTTTCCGCTGTTACTATGCGCACAGTAACCACCCCCCTCGAGATAATCGCGGAGGCATTACAACGGTGTTTAACAATCATTATAATTGCGAACTTCTCTGAAGACCAACGGATGAAAAAAAATATACCCTGAACACAAAGAAAAGTGAAAAGAACGCACAATATACCCGTGGCAGATCTTTTGATATGCGATGATAAAAGTGAAGCGCGTAGAAGAAAATTTCCTTCTAGATTTTTCATACAGACTGACCCTATTTATCCAGATCGATTCGATTCTTGACTATTAGACAACTTTTTAGGTTACCTCTAAGGGATCCCGAAAGCTACAAAGTTATTCGACCTTTTGCGTTTAAAACAAAAACGCCTTTAAATAACTTGATTGATCGAGAAGAACGCGTGGTTAAGGAAAAACGCAATTTCAACGATAAAAACTTTTTTCAAAAAATTCTTCGCAAGTTGCGATTTTTGAAGTGATTTCAAAGATTTCAATAAATACTAAAATTCTTTTTAACACGAGAAATCCACGAAAGATTAATGTTCTGAAAAAACATTAAACATAATATTGAGAATCTATAAAACTTTGAAGGTTAGAGTATCGAATTCTTCAAATTTACATAGTTATCCATACAATTATCGAAAATCTTCAAGAATATTTAAAAATTGTGGATACACAATTTATAAATGCAGAAAAATATAAGGAAGACGAAACATAATATGAATCTCCAAAACACTTAAATCGTATGTAAATATATATTTACATAAATATATTATTTTCTCGAAAATTTATAGAAATAATTGCAACCTTACGAGTCAATCTTTTAAATGTTGTGCTTTGATTATTTGTAGTATTTTATAGATATTTCATATATTTCGAACCATAAAATACTTCCAGTAGTCGATCGAAACAATTTCTGAAAATTTCGATAGCAAATTTTCACTCCCGTCAATAATTTCTACATATTTGTCCAGATTATGAACCACCAAACTTGACTGCCAGGTTTGGTAACTCAAAGTAGGATAGAAGAAAAAATTCTTTCGCGGGAAATGTTTCAAAAAGTCTTAACACGGGTAAAAAATTAAATCATTCTTGTGTTGTAGAAATAACTTGAAATCTACGGAATTGATAACGTTTTTTTTGTAATTTCTCAATAGCGTAGAAACTTCCTGAACCTAATTTTCAAGTACTCTCCGATTTCTTGACTATTTCCTAGTGAATCCTAGTTGGTGCACTCCAAAAAATTAGAGATTCATAAAAATTGAGTTTACATTAGAACATGTATAAAAAAAATGCATTTTATAATATGAGACTCAATTTTTTCACATAAATTTACGAGCCATGGATTTAAAAAACGACAGAATCGAATTCATTTCCAGTCGCTTTTGCCCAAAATTGGCACTCCAGTTCTATTTCAGTCGAACTCGTTCAAAAAAATTTTCACAATGATCATTCTAGTTTCACCAGTTTTCCATCGATCGATTTTTTTCTGGATTTTTGGGTATGCTTGTTTCAAGTTTTTTTTTTTTTTTTTTTTTTTTTTGTAATCATCCTATGTATGAAGTATTTTTTTAAAAGACTCTAAAATTAACGAAAAAGTATATATTTTTTGCCTGAATTTCATGTTAAGAAAATTAGTTTTTTTTATGAGGCGAATCTCAATTAAGATTCCTTAGAGCTTCTTTTGAGGTTTTTGTTGGACCATCTAATTTAAAATAAAATTTTGAAGTAGAAGCTTTACTTTTTTATTAGTAAAAATATACATTTTACTTTAAAATTAAAATTAATTACTGCATAACAATGATTTCAAAGTAGCAGGTGATATCATGAAAAGGGGCGGGGGTGGGCAGGCTCGTTTCTAAACATAATAACTTGAAACATACATAACTATTCGGATATACGAATTCAGATATTTGGAACTTTGGAAAATTACCAAAATATTGGTGGAATGTGACAATTTCATGACAACATTTAATGTCTGGAAGCAAGAGATTTGATTTTATCAAAAACGCTTCTAAAATGTCTATAAAAACGTCAAAATCACAGAAGTTACGTTAATTTTTGTTGGACTCTTGCCAGTATCTTCATATTTTTTAAATTTGCCTTATTTCTTAAAAATTACAGAATCTTCAAAGGTTCAAAGACCGCCAAAATAAGGATCACCCTTATGTACAATAATGTAGATACATGATAATAAATAGAAGTTCATTCTAAACCTTCCCTCATCTCATTAAAACACTTCCGAATGAGTTTTTAATTACATAATAATAAAAAAGTATAGTATTAAGGTGTTTCACAATACAATATTGAATACCCTCTAAGTATAATACTTTTTATAATAATGAAGAAGCTTAGTAATATCGCAAGTTTATTTTTAACTTTATTAGCATGAGTAATTCTAGAGCCTTTTTATCAATCTTATTTTAATTGTCCAGAAATGCAGGTCCTTGCTTATTTGTTATATTTGGAAGTGAAACAATCTCGGCTTCTATTATGCATATAAATGAGAAGTTATTATTGCCTTTGCTACATTTTATGAGTTCTTAATATATTGCAATACATGACAGTAAAAATAAAATTTTATAAATTTGGATGAAAGCCAGAGAATTTCCGAAGACTGATAAACCTGATAATGCTTCGTGATTGACAATAATCGTCCACAAATGTCTAAGATCAAATATCGGGTTTTTCTGATTTCCTAAAATTTCACATTTGGAAACTAATATCAATCAATATTTTGTTTGGATTGTAGGATTAGTATGGATCTTATAGTACATGGATTGCGCCTTCCTATTGTTCTGCATGTGTTCGTCGTGTGCCAGGTGCCAGCATCTGGCTATGTTGCTTGGGCCAACCAGTTCCTGATTGGCCTAAACGGAACTCTAAATCACCCGAGCACACACGATGACACTCGAACAAATGCGAGCAATGATCAGGAGCGTAGTTAGAGGTGGTCCGTTTTGTGCAATTTATACATGGATTTGTGTTAAAAAATGCAATTTTCATATTCTTGCTAGTAATGGGAGAAAAAGATGAAATTGAAAACAAATTTTTCAACTAAACAGATGCAGCAACACATTTTCTTCTGTTATTGTTTTGAGCACTAGCATCCGTCATGTTGAAATTGGCCCAAGAAACATAGCCAGATGTTGGCACAGTCAAAAATGCTTGAGGCGCAATCCATGTACTATAAGATCTATGATGATTAGAGACTTGCGGAGCAGCTGCTGCTGCCTAGGCATCAATCCCGACACTGTTCACCGGTATCAATCTTTAGCTTGGATTTTGGTTTAGATTGGATATGGTTCATTGTGTTGGTTGTTAGTTCACTAGGTTTGGTTGTTAGTTCACCGAGACGTGGGGTTAGATGCTTTTACTCGTTTTCATCCTCTACTTAAACACTCAGCGCTATTCTTAACATGTGAAAAAAACAGAATGAACTGCTACCTGATAGCGACACTTCACATCGAGTATCTTTTGACGCGAAAATTCAAATCTTTCAAATCAACGGCACAATATAGAACGCTATTCCTTCATTTCTGAAAAATATTTTAATGTGATTTTCGTTCTTTCAGACTTATGGACATTGAAAAAATACATATAATGCATGATTTTACAAATTCTTACACTTTTATTTAAACTTTCATTTAGCCAAAAATATTATGAACTTTTCTACAATTGTTTTTCTTGTAGGTTAAAGTTACCCCTTTTTAAATCCAGCCCCGTCACATAGTTCGGCATTAAGGCTAGGTTTTTTTGGTTGAGGTGTCCGAGACGATCGTGCCAAGTATCCATGGTGGATTTTTCTTTTCTACGGTCACGGCGCGTGCCCGCTGAGTATCCTTACGGAGGTAAAATAGGTCACCTTTTCGGTCAGCCATCATTTTTATGTTTTCCATGCTGTCTTTCACGATCATGCGGTCCTTAGTAAATAGAACCTCGTGCTTTTTGTCAACTATTTTAGCGACGGACAGCAAATTTGTTCTCAAATCTGGAACAAAAAGGGTATTTTCAAGTTTTATGATTTTGCTTTCGTTACCGTTCGAAGTCGTGATCATGTCATTTCCACGAGCTATCACTTAAGAGGTAGCGCTGCTCGCCAACTTGAGTCCTCCTTGGACTTCCTGGGGGTTAAGAAGTTGTCACCTGTCGTTGCAGAAGTGTGATGTGCACCCGCTATCCAAGCACCATATATGTAATACTTCTATATGGCCAGCAGAAAGAGAAGTCTCTCCGACAAGAGTACGGTCCCCACAACACTCTCTGTCCTACTTCATTACTCGTTTCTGCACCGGCGCGAGCTAGACAAACTACGTATTTATAATATCGTGTTTACATTCCATACATACATAGCATGTATAACACTGAAAGTATAAAAGAGTCGCACATGCGTACTACGACCCTCGTTATGTTCTATCCTTTACTCTTGTCGGAGATCCCACTTACAGGCGAGAATAGGGAGCTGGCCATATAGAAGTATTACATATATGCCAAGCATCAACTGTTGACGTTTTCTGAGTTGGCGCTGTTGTTGTTGACGTCAGGGTTTGACAGGAATGATTCAGCTATATAACTGGCTTTTTCTTCAAAGTTCTTTTTTTCCTTGAACCAACATTGTGCGGCTTTGTGGTCGGCCTTTTTGCAGTATCCGCACCTATATTTTGGGGGCATTGGCAAATTCTGTTTATCACCGCGTTGTCGATCGCTCGCCCCGCCCCTTGATAAGCGTGCCCCAGTACCGTACTGTTTCACGAACATGGCTCCCGAGTCGTTATCACTTGCTTTTTGCATTCTCGCGTGTGTTTTTGCATTTTCTCAATGATTTTAATTTTCAGCAATTCAACGTCTGGAAGTTCGTCACGGGACTCGATTGCACATCGAAAATTCTCAAAACTGCTTGGCAAACTATAAAGGAGCAGTATTTTGAGGAGATCTTTATAAATTGTTACCTCCGTATCTTCGAGTTTATCAACGGTGTCGAAGAATTTCGCCAAATGGTCCACTATGTCAGCACCCTCTGCCATCTTGTGCTGCATTAACTGCTTCAATAACGTTGCCTTGCGTGCCGGTTCTTTGGAGGCATAGATTGACTCAAGTTTTTCCCACATTTCCTTGGACATCTCGCAGCCGCGAATTTGTTTCAATTCTGAAGGGGAAATTGCGAGGATCATTTCCGCTCTGGCCTTTCGGTCCTGTATTTTCCATCGTTCTAATGCGCGTTGGTATTCTGTTAGGACGGATCCTTCCCATTGGACAGCTGGCGTCGGTTTTTTTCCAATGACGTATGCGTACACGTCATTTTTCACGAGCGATGCCGCTACCTGAATTCTCCATGTATCATAATTGTTTTTCGTCAACAATTCTAATCGGGTGTTGCCGTAGGGCATGTTTGCAGATGCAATTCTGAAATTTTACATTTTCACTATATTTCTCGTGAAAATAATTGTTCGTGGTATTAGAGTTGTGATAAATATTCACGACACTGAGAGTATTTTTTACGCGCACTGCGCAATGCATGAATTATATCTCGATTAGTGATCCGGCCAGCGGCGGGTTCAATATGTCCATATTTTCACACGATTTTCACGGAAATATTGACGCGCGAACTTCAATAATAGTTATATTTTCGTGGCACTGAGAATGTTCTTTACGTACTCGCGATGATTGACGTAATACTGCACGATTCGTGTTACATACGATCAAGTAAGTCCGGTGATTCCGTATGTGCACTCGTGACTCGTGGCAATTTCGCGATCTTGTTCACTTCGTGTTACGTATTTCGCACTTTTCACGTTTCGCGGCGATTCTTGTCGTTTTCAAATTTTTGCCTGTATGCCTGGGCCCATAACCTGTTAAAATTCCCGAAGAATGGGGCAAGCGAAAATTGAAAAAGTACCGGAGTTACAAAAGACGTGTTGTTTTATTCACAACTATGACAAGAACGACGTTTCGTAGACGGACAGGTAGTTACGCAATTACAAAAGTTGTAGTTGGCGCTGGAAGCGCCTGGCGGTAGATTTGAATTGTAGTGCGGGAGACCTGTAATTCTCAACAAGTTTGATGTTAACATATGTAACATTTGACAGTTATGTCGAATGAAGTTTGATGGTTGCCGTGTAAGCAAACACTATTGACAGCTGCGCATAAAAAATCAAGTATTCATATTACATTTGTGTGTGCCCGCGATGAATTCGTTCAGCCGTTTGCGAGTGATGAGGTGACCCACAAACAACATTTAGTTTATATATATAGATATATATGGCGCCATTGCGCATGTTACTTGTGACCGCATCAACTTTCATCTTAAAATATTTACGAAAAATACGAAAAATTACAAATGTCAATTCTGTTCATCATTGAGAGAAAAAGAACGTTACTCTATCTTCACAGATTACTTTCTAATTATGAATATGTCAAATTTGATAGATTGTCGTTGTACTCTACAGATTTAACCTAGAAAAAATTTTCCATTAAGATTATCTGTAAACAATGACAGATTGAATTTGTAAAATACCTACCACAAAAAATCTGTTGAAATACTAGACAACTACAGATTTCTCAGTTACAATTATCATTTGTGCAGTCTGCAAAGATTTAAACAGATTGATATGGAAAAATAAATTTATAAGTTTTTATAAATCGTACATAAAATAAATTCAATGCAACTTTTATATCTAGGAATAAAGTTTAAGACTATCGACTTCCAGAGAAAAAAATTTTTTAAAATAATTCAATTGATGGAAATAGTACAATGTAGAAAAAATACGACGAAATTCTACGAAATTTTATAAATATGCAGAAAAAACACGAGAAATACTGGGAAAAAAATTATAAATTGATAAGACACTCAAAGATTGTGACGTTCGTTTTCTGAAAAACTTTTATTTCAAAACTTATAATCTTAACCATTCGAATTCTTTGAATCTGTAAAGCGCGCGATTTATAAAATTGCTTATAATTTAAGATTTGTGAAAATACTTGAAACTGTTACGAAATTGTGAAAATACTTGAAAATATGAATCTCAAACTGTGAATACTGGAAATATATAGAATATGTGACATCTATGAAGAGATAACTGCCTCAAAAGTCGCTAATATTACTAACAATATTAGGAATCAAATAATTATCACAATCCTCGAAGCCAGTAATGTTCCAAAGAAATAGGTCACACAGTGTTCTTATGTGAAGTTATGTGGCGTGGAACGAAGAAAGGTACCTTACAGCACCTGGGCGCTTTAAGGTAGTTCTTGCACTTAAAAGTAATTGAATTTAGTCACAAAGTCTTGCACGGCCAACTTCATTCAGCTCCGCAATTTTAATTCGTACACTGGGAAAAAAATCCTGTCAGCTTAACCGGAAAACCCCGCTGCGTTAACAGGAAGGGGTACCGGCGAGTTTACAACGTTGCATTAGCGTGGTTGCCATGTTCAAGCAGCGTTGCCAACTCACGTGAATCCAATCGTACGGTCCCCTGTCGATTTAACAGGGTGCTCAACGCTGGAATGCCGTTAAAACTTATAATAGGTATACCTACATATAGCTGTATCTAATTATCTAGATAATAAGATATAGATAACAAGACGACGCGCATGCTATGTTGGCAGTACCGGCTCTGCAGCACTGCAAATCTCTGTTGATTCAACAGGGGAGCAACGTTGCGTTAACAGGGAATTGTCAACAGTGCTCCTCCCTGTTGGAGCGGCAGGGTTTTTTTCGCCAGTGTAGATTTGGCAACATCACAACTGTTTTTTTCTTATCTCGCTCAGCGTATGTAAATATGTAAATGTATGTAAACATGTTTGCATGCACAGCCGTAACTGTAGTTCACGCATGTAGTTTTTTGTGAATTTATTTCAAATTTTCAAATGATATAAATATGTCGGAAATATTATCATTGCGTCTTTTAAAATGCGACGTTACCGAGCGTAGCTATGGTCTGTGCGAAAATGACAGTTGTAGGTTTTTTTTTGTAAATTTCTCAAAAAATGGTTCGTTAACCCTTGTTGAGATTTTGCACGGTCGATATTCATGATAAATGTAATTTTCAATAATTTTTTTAGAATTAATTATAGAAAAGTTTTTGAAATATAAGTGGAAATGCATAATTCCCCATATACGTGCATGTAAATATCAAAAAATGATAACTCAAAAATCAGTGCGGTAAGCAATCATGAAATTCTTACCATAGACTAGGTACAATATCAAGATCAAATTCTTCAATTTTCAGGAAAACCTATAGAAAATTGCCTAAGTGCAAGTACTATCTTAAGAGCAAAACGAGTTTGAAAATATAAAGTCCCTATGATTTCTACGAGCAGGTCAACTTTGAAGCTCAAATTTGTATGCAATACAATAATCTTACAATTTCAAGAGTAGGCTCAATCGATAGACAAAGTTTTCTATATTTAGCATTATAGGTTATCTCACTTTTGATTTTTGCTGCTGTAGGTACGTTTCCTCGTTTCATGCCACATATCCATCTTTCCTTTTTCATATTCTTTTCAAGTTTTAATCCTACTTTTGGGTCTTCTCCAGTTATCTATTATAATCAAAATATACAATATGATAATAAAATAATAACACCAAACTTTTTCTCCTTTTATACAATGCATTGATATGAAAAAAATTACGAATTGATGACAGAGCCACGAATTAACGGCAGAGCCAAGTTCGTATTACCATTTTACAAATTTTCGTTTTCCTTTCTTTTGCAACGGCATAGTGCTCAAATGCCATTTGTTTTGCTTTTGCTCTAAAAAAATCAAATGATTTGCAAAGATATTACAAATAAGCAGAGATAACTTCAAAGAAAAATTTTTTAGAAAAATTCAGTGATCTCGGAAAGTAAACAGCTGCTTGATAAAAATTCAGTAAATTCGAAAATAAATCACAATAATATGAAATGTTTACTGTCTGTTTAGGGTTTTGCTGTACAATGCATCAGTTGCAAAAAAGATATTTGAACCTTTTTCCAGTCATAGTAAATTTTAACTGTTTTGCATAAGTTTAAGTACTGTGAAATTAATTTTGAAAAAACGATGATAATGCCGTCAAATCAGTGGTTATGACAGTAGAGTTATTGTGACACGTGCAATTTTACTTATCAAAATTAAACAAAAAGGAATATATTACTTACGCTTAGATTTCTTACTTGATATTAATACGATTCGGCAAATTCTTGATGAATTTCTTCAGTTTTGGAAGCTCATGTGATGAAAAAATTCTGTGCAAAAACTGTGAATTTCAAAGTTTGAAATTCATTTTTCGACGTCAAAATTTTTCACACATTACTTCATTTGCAACACCCATTTTTTATCATGACGTAGTGTAGGCTTGCAAATAAAGTAGTTGTAGAAGATAATAAACTATTCATGTCGTTTAATATTAAGAATTGAACTTTACGATTACCCTTCAATTTTTTTCGAGCATGAGGTAATTGTATCACTACAAAATCATTTGCCTGAAAACTCCATTACTTTCAATGTTATTGCGACCTACGGGAATACTTTCCAAAGAAATTTTTTCTTTTGTTATAGACACATACAATGTTCTATCAACGATAAGTGTAGTTGCAAGTATTTCTGTCCAACTCTTCCCCTTCGAAAGAAGATTAATTTCTTGTAACTATCAAACCAGTGCATGAAAAAAAAAATAAATAAATAAAACGAAAAAAACAGAAAGATAGTTCAAGTTTCTGAAGTCACAACATAAGAAACATACTTAAAATTGTGTAGGTTTAAGACCTAAGTATAAAATCAAAGTCATTGCTAAAAACCTTTCAGAAAAAGAGAAAAAAATTTTTTTCAGAAGCGTGGAAGAACACAAAAAAGAAGATATATCCTCTACGACAATAAAATTGTTCTTCAATTTCATCATGGTTGTCAGATTTTTTTCAATTTCAATCAAATATCATTACATGACACAACACTTGATCAATAATATTATCATACAATAAATTTTCTATATTATCTTAACGAATTCAACCTTGCAACATTTTCACTCATACACGAAAAAAAAATTATTTTTGATGTCAAAATCTCTGTCACAACTACCCCTTGAACTATAACAGTTACTTGGTACATAGGCTGTCAAATTACCTCGTAGTACAGGGTGACAGAGACATTTGAAACATCTTTGAAAAATCATCATTTTCAACAAATACATCAACTATGAAATCGTAAAACTTTGATGTACGTTTCGCAATTCATAAATTAATATTGAAAAACATAACAAGCAGTAAAATAAAAATGAAACTGGTGGCTCACTGCTGAAGTTGAACTTTGCTTTTTCGCGTTACACTCACTTCAGTTGATCGTGTACATCTCAATCTTGAAATTTTCTTCCGACGAAAGATAATTTCATTGTGTGTCAGATTCAACGTTGTACATCACGTACGAAATTGTACATAAAATCAAGAAACTCGTGACTTTCCAGTTTCCACCGCTGTTACTAAGCCGCGCACCCCAACAATTCAACAATCGTAATAACGACGAGCTTCTCTCCAAACTTGAAAGGCGAAAAGGTAAACTGCAACAAGAGGAAGAAATGAGAAAAACAAAGCAAGCTCAGCATAAGACACATCGATATAAGAGTATACAAATTTAAAAAAAGGCAGTGTCCGATTCGTATTTATTACGTACTTAAATAGTATGGTCACTTATAAATCTCTCTCAATATCAACAGAATATGATTCAAATATTACCCTTCCCTCCTCCCATCTTCTCTCATCACTGTATCATCTAGATAATCTTATAAACAAAGTCATCTCAATTTGAATTTTTAATTTCCAATTTCTACAGATTCGAAATGTCAAGATTATTTAGAAAAACTGTAATAACTAAGCATTTTGAATACTGGTAATTTTATATATCTTCTAACAAAATGTAAATAAGGCTCACTTTAAGAGTCTGAATACAAGGAACTATGATGAATTTCTAAAGATATTTTTCATTTTATGAAGATCAAAGAGATCTTAAAAATTGATAATTATCTAGATTTCACTATAATTTAATTAACAATCTGTTGAACCTGTGCTTTTTCACTTGCTTAAGTTTTTGATGTACAAATCCTAATGTGTAATAAAAAAAACATAACATGAATAGTCTTGAAATAAAAGGAGTCAACAACGCACGTTTGGGAAATTTATGAGGAACGACATAAAACTGTTACGTTTTGCAGTGAGTTTAAAATGTTCCTAATGAAAAAAACATTCAATGATCTGAATTTTGAAATAATTACTGCAGTTTTTAAACGATAAAACATGGGATCGTGTGACAACCGAATATTCCTGGAATAGTTTAAGGGCTATCTCATGGAGTAGTCTGAGAACAAAAGGGGCTGACACTCAAGTGATTTCGATTAAATACAAAATAATTTTATGAATAGAAATGTGGAATTTAATGGTCTAGATTAAGAAAATTTACTGATTACAATCAGTAGATTTATTTAAAAAAAATATTTTCGGTCATTTTCAGTATTTTATTGATTCTTTGTATTTTGAGTGTTATGACTATTGTTTTTGAAAAGTTTTAAGCAAATTATATATCTGCACATAAATTTTGAGTTATCCAGAGGTATCTAGAATTTGTAGAATTTTCAGTGTCTTATGTATTCATGAAATTTTGCAGTATTTTTCAAAATTTTTACAGAATCCAAGTAGTTTTGTAAATCACTTTAAAAATTTACAGAATTTGATGTTCTACAATTCAAAGTGTGATTTATTTTCAGTAATTTCATGACTTATTGACAAAAAGGAATCTTTTTCACTGTCTAATATTTCATTAATTATTATATTTCTTCAAACCATTTTTTCAATTTTTTGAATTTTCTAAAATTTGTAAGCTATTCTAGAGTTTTCGCAGTATTTAGTATTACCATGAATTCTTGCATTGATTTCTAGAATTTGATGCTCTAGAATAAAATGCTTTAAGTTGTATACCTAACATGGATGAAAAATTTATAGAATGCAAGAATTCCATTGGATTTTTCAGAAAACAATATCTTAAGGCATTGTATACCTTTTTGTGCGGAAAAATTGAGGAAGTTTTGGAGTAACTTATAAGGTATGTATCAATCATGCTATGTCACAAAATGCATAGTTTTTAATAATGTATTGTTAACTTGAAAAAATTGTATTTCTTTATAAAAAAAATATCAACAATTGGCGGAGTTATGGCCTTTCCCCAAAACAACTTTTTTTTGAAGAGGCTTGCGGTGACCACGATGCAAGTCGAACAAGTCAAGTTAAATCAGAAAATTAAAAAAATTTTTTTAGTCTAGAAATATATATAGTTCTTGACCGATCACTTTTTTATTTAAAATTTTTCATTTTGCATATAAGAATTTTTTCATAAAATTTTCAGAGCTAAAAAAAATCGAATCCTCGAGGAAAACGTTCTTGCATACAGAATAAACGTAATATTTATTCTTTCAAACGTTTAAAAACTAGATTCATTTCTAGACTCATGAAATTTTTTGGATTTTCTAATTTAACTTGACTTGTTCGACTTGCATCGTGGTCACCGCAAGCTTCTTCAAAAAAAAAAGTTTGTTTCGAGGATATATGTTTTTCATACTTCCAGTATTTGAGTATTTCTTAGGTGTTCATTTATATGTATGTGCAGATTCATAGTGTTTGTAGTATTTCTCGTATTTTCGAACGTTCTTCAAATTTTGTAGGATTCTCGGGTATTTTTACAATTCTCTATTTTTATGGTATTTTACGTGAATTTTTAGCATTGTATACTTTTGCCACATGTTTCATCCAGGCTTTATACTACTCAATTTCTACAGCTTATTATAAATAGTTTTGGAGGAAAAGAATATAATTCACGTTTGGCAAATTTCTCAAAAACGAGAAAAAACTCGTACATTTCGCATTCTTTTGACATTGTTTTGATGTCACTGGAGAAATGGGACAATGTTGTTATCTTTTAGGAGTACACATTAGAATATAATATGTTCATTTTATTATCATAGTTTTCTTTAATAAAATTGATTATTATTATTCTCTGTTATTTTATAATTAATGAACTCACAAACTACGTTCTATTTATGATACTTGGGATAGTCTGGACCATAAAATTATGCAAAAAACTTGACCTCGGAAAATTTGTAAATTATCGCCATTTTATACCAAGAATATTATACAATAACTATAATCTGTATCATTTCATCGCAAAAAAAAAACGCTCTCCAACGAAATGGTCCATTCCACCCTGGCAAGGATTAAAAGTATCTCCTCGATACTTCCTTATTCACCGCTCGCAAGAAGCTGAACTCGAAAAAGGATCCAATACGGATCACAATGGGCAACTATGAATATTCGATACGGAAAAAGCCCAAGAGTTTTCAAAGTCTCGTTGGCTGTTACTAAGCCGCGCGCCCCAACAATCCAACAATCATAATAATGGCGAACTTCTCCCAAAACTTGAAAGGCAAAAAAGGTAAACTGCGAAGAGAGAAAGAACACGAAGGCAAAATAGCCCCGACAGAGGATATTTTGATACAAGAGTATGAAAAGTCGGGGAGAAGAAAGACTCCGTTTTCGAGCTTAACTGTTCACCTACCCGATGTAAAATAAATTCCTTGGAAGGATCCCCTTTGACTTCGGGTGCCTCGCGCGTTGCCAACGGCTTAGCTCTGCGTGTCTTCATTACTTTAATGGAGTGCCAGCACTCCGGGAAAGATAGAAATGGAAAGGAATATAAGGCCGAAGACACCGAGGTATCGCGTTAAAGCGCCTTATGAAATCGAGAGACGTCGCCTCTGAATGGCCGAGGCAAGCGCGAGGACATGCCAGAGGACAAAGGGTGATAATCATCCGGCCATAATAATCGGGAGTCATTTCCTTGTCTTTGCCCCGGCAAAAGAGTCCCGAGAAAGACTAGCCTAGAGGAAAGAGGAATGACGCAAAACGAGTAGTGCCACCTCGAGATCGGCGAGGCTCTTTTCCGCGTCCGTGAAAGCCAGAAGTGGGTAGGGGCTGCTGAAAGGCTTGAAAGCCTGCTGGGTGTGTCGTAGGATGGAAGCTAGCTGCTACAGTTCGCGAGAACGGAATGAGGGATTTGAAGGGAGGCAAGAGACAGGGGTGGAATCAACGTCCGAGAGAGGTTAAATCTGTGGCCTCGGGTGATTCTGCTTCCAGGATCTTGGGGTGGATTTCAGGGGTGTTGGGGGATGTAGGAGGGTGAATGAGAGTGCCTATATGGAAAATTTTTTATTGGGAACATACTCAAAAATAACATAACGTCGACTTACAGGTTGTGATTCATCCAATACTCAATATGCTTTCACGATTAAAAGCATTTATGAACATTTTCTGGAATGATCGTTTATTCAGTAACTTTTTCAAATACTTATCATTTCTGTAAAATGAAACATGTTTGATTTTTGAAAATTCTCAAGACGTAGGACGGCTTCTGTTGTTTTACGCAATTTCAGAAATTATCCAAAGCCTATGAGAATAACGTAAATGTTCTAATATTCTAAAAGATTTTAGGATCCTGAGATCATCAAAAGGATCTTAGAAATTTCCAATGGTTTTTGAATACTGAAATTTTTAAAATTTTTAAATGCGAACGACTCAAAATGTTTAAAATTTAAAAAAACTTGTGTCACGTTCGGATTTTTCAAAAAAAATTTTTTTACTGTTGAATTTTCCCAGATTACTACTGAAAAATAAGAAAACATTACCATGCATATTTATAAGAAGTATGATAATAAACGCCATTGGCAAGAATTGCGAACGTTTTTTGGAATCCTACAAATTTTCCGATTTTTCAAAATCTATGGTGAATTTCCATTCTTTCGAATGATATTTTATCTTCTATCAAATTGATGGCATTCCAAACATGCAATTATACAGAACTTTTAAAACTTTGTAGAATTTCGTTAACATCGACCAGCTTTGTCGTTTGTTTTTCAACCTTTACAAATTTTTTCATATTTTGTTTTTTTTTTTTTTTTTTTTTTCGAATAAAAAATCCTTTTTATCATGTAACAGCAAAATATTATAATAAACTTACCCTACAATTGTTACACAAACATTTTTTAATATTCAACAAATTTTTCGAATTTTCAAAGAGCATTGGCTTGTGTCGAATTTCATGTGTATTTTTATTTCTTCAAAACATTTTGGGTTTCAAATGTTCTACAAACTATACAAATTTTCACAATTTTTATCAAAATGTATCTAACCGATCGTGAATTTTTTATTTTTTTACTGCCCTTCGCATTTTTTATATTTTTAATACAAAAAGGTAAAATCACTACCAGACATTATTTGTAAAAATATGTTACCAGGTGTACTACTAATTAATTTCCGGTTTTTTTGCAAATAAAACACATAATTCCAAAAAAACCGTAACCTTTATTTTATTCAAAGTATTTTCCATCGCTTTCTACACATTTTTCCCACCTTTCTGGTAAATTATGGATACCACGCCAGTAAAAATCATTGCCTTCGGAGGTGAACCACTCGGTGAGCCATTTTCGTACATTTTCGTACGAGTCGAAGCGCTGCTCAGAAAGGGCATGGCCCAACGAGGCAAAGAGGTGGTAGTCGGATGGCGCCAGGTCTGGTGAGTAAGCCGCATGGTCAAGCACTTCCCACTTGAGCCTTTCCAGCGTGTCACGAACGACTTTCGACTTATGCGACGGCGCATTGTCGTGGAGCAAAATCACCTTCTTCTGTCGTTGTTGATATTCTGGTCGGTTTTCCACAATGGCTCGGCTCAAATCTTTCATTTGCTGTTTGTAGCGAACGGCATTCACAGCTTCACCAGGTTTCAGCAGTTCAAAGTATATAACACCGGACTGGTCCCACCACACACACAGCATGACCTTCCGACCGTAACGATTTGGCCGTGCCGTCGATGTCGATGCTTCACCTAGACTCACCCACGATTTGTTGCGCTTAGGGTTCTCCAGGAAAATCCACTTTTCATCACCAGTAACAATACGATGCAGGAAAGACTTTCTTTTGTATCGTCGAAGCAGCATTTCACAGGTCACTTTTCGATTCTCCATTTGTCTCTCGGTCAGTTCATGGGGCACCCACTTTCCACACTTCTGAATTTTTCCCATGGCTCGCAGACGTTTGGAAATTGCTTGCTGTTGAACTCCCAACGCATCTGCAAGCTGTCGTTGCGTTTGCGTGTTGTCTTCATCTAATAATGCTTGCAATTCGGCGTCATCGAACGATTTTCGCTTGCCGGAGCGTGCGGCGTCGTTCAGGTCGAAATCTCCATTTTTGAACTGTCGAAACCACGTTTCACATGTTCGAAGTGTTAATGCACGATCACCATAAACTTCCACAAGCGCACAGTGGCTCTCGGACACTTTTTTCCCCTGATTGAACATTTCTGTAGACACAATGCCTGATATTTTTTGAATTTTCAAAATTATTGGTAATGTTTCGAATTTAAACTGTTTTTTTTTTTTTTTTTTTTTTTTAAACTTTCGAATCTTCCACTTGAAAAAAACTTGTCAACAGTTTTCTAACCCTACAAAATTTAGCCAAGATTTTAAACATCATTTGTAATTTTCTACACTTTCACAGTTTTTTCTAATATAGGTTAAAAATAAATTATTATCTTGCACAATAAAAAGAAAAATGGTAATTAACACAATCGCCAAAATTTAGCAACTTTTACTATAGTGAAATGCTGAAAAGTGTGTTGAATCATTAACCATCTTCAAAGATTTCATTGTTTTCATTTTAATGAGATTTTTAGAATTTAAAACAACACCCAAATAATTTTAATGATTCAAACTTAAAAAAATTTTTCCCGGCTCATTAGGGTTTTAAGTAATATTAAGTAGGTACTCGTTTATTTTTTCCGGAAGTGAAAAATATTATAATACAAATTTCGATTAATATGGTGAAAAACACAATCCACAAAAATATAAACGTTTTCTCGTATTCTGCTAATTTTTAGAGTTTTTCAGAACAATGGAGTATTAATAAAATTTTCAATGTTATTTACATTTAAAAATATTTCATTTATTTCAAACATAATGCCATATAGTTTGAACTGCGTAGGACTTCCTTGATTTTATATAATTCTTCCAACTCCTCTAGATTTATTGCGATTTTCAATACTTCTGAAATTTGTCAGTCATTTAATGAACAATGGAAAAAAAGTATCATGTAGGCAAGAGTAGAGATCAGTGGGTCGGTAGGAACAGTAATTCAGTCGAGTTTAAAACTAACTTCTTTTCAGAAATTTCCGATTTTTTCAATGGTTATGTATTTCTTTATTGTGGATAGCTCCATCCAAGTTTCATAATTAATACATGACTTTTTCTTCTAAAACAAAAATTACGATTTTCGATGGTCATCTTGTTTTTTTTTTTTTTTTTTTTTTTTTTTTTCGGAGCTGACAGTTTTTACCATTAAATATTGAAAATAAGTGCAAAAAAAGAAAATCGTCATTGAAAAATTGCTCAAAAAAAGGAGAAAAGGACCAACAAACGGAAGAATGAGTCATTTGCAGTGTTTAATCTGAGCTCAAGTAAGTGCTGAAAACGAATGAAAAAATTTATGAGAACAAATTTTTTAAAACGTATCTTACACGCAAATACCTACGAATACGAAATCCATTGATGATGTAATAATCAAAATATCAGAAAATGTATGACAATGTGTAGGTTCAACTGTCTAGATTAAAAATATCAATAAAATTAAACTAATAAATTATATTGTACAGAGTTCTTTTCTCATGTTCTACTGTACCTGTCATAATGTTCCACTGTACCTGCTATAGTCTGATACAGTGGGATAAGAGAAAATATTTTTTTGAAAAATCTGGAAATAAATCAGAATTTTTTTTTCTTTGGAAACAGAAAAATTTCACGTATGAGCACAAATAATCATAGATTAGGACACACTTTGATTTGTTCCGAAACCAATATTAGTTTTGACAAAAAAATTGTAAAAAATGACCCACTGTTCCCTACTACTTCCTATATGCCGAGAAAATATGAATATACAGAATTTATGAACAATATCTGAAATCTTACGAATTTTTTCGAAATTTTACAAGTTTTGAACATGCTGTGAATCATTTGAATTTCACCAACTTTTTTTTGTTCATCCGATTCATAAAAATTTTATGTCTTTTTATTACTTGTCAACTTTTTTTGGACCTTCATTAAAATACAAAAGAAAAATTACTTTGCGTATTTCGAAGAATTTAATAAGATAATGGAAAATCGTGGTTACTGACTAACTTAGAACGAAAAAGGCTTCGTGGAAAACGATTTGATCTCGCCATTCTGCAGATTTCGAAAATTTCTGTTCAAAGCAGAATTTTGCTCGTAGTCGGGGAGGGGGATCTTCAAAGAGTTTTTATATTAGCTAATCACGATTCGAAACATTCTTTTACAAATTCATCCTTACAATTCCAAATTTCCATATTATATCTGAGTCACGTCATGAACAGTTCTCCACGTTACTGACCATTGAGCTACCCTCCCTAATCCATACCATTTTCCATTCAAAGTTTCGGTATAAAATACACAGTCACGCTCTTTTCCCATCCCTGATATGAGAGTACCGAGCGAAAAAAATGTAAATCCGGAATCTCGAAGCAACGGAATCGCTAGATCGATCAGAAGAGGCGCAAGAGGAGAAACCGCTCGCATACGGGAGGAAATTACCCGGGAGCTTTGGACGGGCCAAGTGCCCAAGGGTTATATGACGCGTGGCATTGCGTGAACGAGGACTCATTTGAATTCGAATGGAGACGATTTTCGCGAAAGTGCCTATCTCGGGAATGGCTTTTCAAGCAGGGAAAGGGGAGGCTTCACTTTTTGACGTAAGTGCGATGCTCGCAATATGTCACCGGCAGAGCATTCCGCGCATGCATTCGCGCCCCGTCGACTGGAAACCCCCTTGATTTCTCTGTTTTCCTCGGGCGTCTCAATATCGTCTGCAATTTGTTCCGAAAAATTTACTTCGCCAGCGACTTTACGTGAGATTCCGTCATTTTCTCAGTAAGAATGTATGTACTCGACGTTTGGCGAGTTCTTTTTGCGTAAGTGGATGTGTTATTTTCTCAAGGAACACGAGCAAATTTTTCTGGTGGGCAAAGCACAATAGAACGAGAATTTTACAAAAAATTCTAGAACTTACGAACAACGCGTTATTCTTACATTCGCAAATTAGCATTCCTACTATATGTTTGCGAATATAAAATATTCCTTATTAAGGTCATACAAGTTTCGTAATATATATTGTAAGTTGTGATGAGCACCATTTAGTTCCGTACTGAATTAAGTTACATTTTCTGTTCAATTTCCTAAGACATTTCACTTTGTTCTGACATAGTTCGATGGTTTCGAGTCCTTGAGAATCGCTCGTTCGTAATTTTTTTTTTATCTTCAATATCTTGTTATTAAGGAAAAATATATTCGTTATCATGCAAGCAACCCTGAAAATAAAAAAATGAATTCTGTTATTACAATTATCATCAAGTGATTCATTCGGTATTTTGTTTTCATTTGCTATTTGCTGTATGAATCTTTAAATATGACAAATATCGTTTTTTTAAAATAGTTTTTTTTAAGCGGCTTAGAAACTAGCTGTACGCTATAAGGGATATTACATTTTTTTCATTGTTCTATTTTATTATGCATAATATGCCTTATTATTAACTTAACTATCATGTTTCATTATTTCATTCATTTTAGAAGATAATCTAGCTTATTTTTCATTATTATTTCAAAAAAAATGTTTAAACTTATATACAATCCTGATTTCTGTTATTATGTATTCACTTCATGTAGTTTTTTCGGCTTGGTCTCAATTGAGCAAAATTTTTTTATGCATCATGCTATTGTGCACCGGACGATTGTACAAAATGCCATGAAACTCGTAAACGGGATGATATAGCGAATTAGTTCTCAGTACATATTTCATAATTTAGAAGTTTTTCTTTCCACATTTGTTGAATTTAGGATTAGAGCAATAAAATTTGTGTGAATTTGCACAATCGTCCAGTGCACAATAAATACGTTGAACAAAAAAATTTTGCTCAATTGAGACCAAGCCGTTTTTTTCAGTCTGATATCTTGCTTTATGGTACAAATGATAAAAGCGAACATTTAATTAATCAATTTACTGTGTGATTTTTTTTAACTATTTAATCATTTTGAAAATAACCTATCTCGAAATTTCACATTTTCGTATGGTTTATCGCTATTTCGTTAAATTTTGATGCATTTTCAATCTTAATTTCTCTTAATATTGTGTTTCGTTTTCATATACTTTCTCAAATTAATTAAATATTCAAAACATGATGAATGACGTGATTTTGAAAATCAGATTTTTGAATTTTTTTCTGGAACGATTTAATATTTGAGGTAGTAATAAAAGACGAATACATAATAGGCATTTCATCTCCTTTTATCAATTGAAGAATTGTTTGTTTGTTTTATTCAATTATATCGTGTACACCTACTCATAGTTACACATTTTTTTATCTCAAAACGTAAGTAAACTTGCACAAACAGGATCATATAAAAAAATAGTCAATTTATAATTTGCATGAAACAAAGCAAAGAATATTTCTTTAATTTTTCACCAGGGACGGGCCTAGGGGGGGGGGAGTGGTCCGGGGTGTCTGGACCCTCCCTGAAATATCAGAATTCCTCAATTTCGGTACAGCACACGGCCCTTCTGATCATTGTTTTACATTTTGTCTCATAGCGTCACATCATCGCGTTTTTTTTAAATTCTCACGCATTTTCTTAAAATAAAAAAAAGATGAGAAAAATAGAAAAAAATCAGAAATGTATGGTTATTGGAAAACATTTACATGCAAAATGATTAAAATGAAGGTTTGTATTGACTGTAAATTTTCGTAAGTATAATATATTCTTTACATTCAACGGTGTGTTTTGGGAATTTGAAAAACTCTAATGCAGTACCAGTTTATTTTCGTTGAGATAATAATTCATAAAGATTTTATTAGACTTATGATGATTTTCATCTATTAATGATGATAAATAAATTCTAAATTACAATAAATCAATAATATCCATACATTATGAGCATGAAACTACAGTCCCTTGCCATATTATTAGATCCATACTCAAAAATAAACTTTTTCTGATATATAACACGTCAGTAGACATTCAGGTGGCTTTTTCATGTTTAAACAACAAAATTTATTACTGATACAACAAATTTCAGTTAAAAGAAGAGTAACATAATGAAAATATAGTCCTCTTTCATGAAAATACATTTTTTCGTAAAAATCAGTATTTTGTATGGCCACCTTTCGCAGCCAACAGCTTCAACGCGACAAGGCATACTGCTTATACGATTTTGAATTTCCATTTTGATCTCTCGGTTATCTTTCTAAGTGTCATTAAGTATATTGATTAGCTCTTGCTTAGTTTTAGGGGCTCTCATCCCTACTTCAGATTTCAAAAACTCCCAGACGTTCTCGATAGTGTTCATGTCGGGCGAATTTCCTGGCCAGTCGAGAATATCTACTCTCTTTTTAGCTAAGAATGCTGTAATT
Source organism: Platygaster robiniae (assembly GCA_028476575.1). NCBI lineage: Eukaryota > Metazoa > Arthropoda > Insecta > Hymenoptera > Platygastridae > Platygaster > Platygaster robiniae. The sequence continues at coordinate 36,876,448 of CM052020.1, forward strand.
CTTTGTGCACGATGGCATGGCGCGCCATCATGCATAAAAATTGGCTTTTCTCGTTTCTTGAACCATTTTTTCACTTGAGGGAGGAGCTGGGTTTCCAAAACTTTCTGGTATTTTTCAGCATTCATTGTACCTTTGACAACGTAAAAGGCCCCTGGTTCCTTATAACTGATAACTGACCATACCATTACTGAAGGAGGATGTTTAATGGTCGGCACAATGCAGTCTGGCTTATATTTCTCATAGACTGAGCAGTATCTACAGGACTAAAAAAACTTAAATATAGTTATATAGCGTTTATTAACCTTTTTCCAGTCATCAATCGTGAAATCCTTGTATTTTCGGAACCACAATTTCAGCACAATTTAATGAATCAGCACAATTTCGGACCCATTGGTATCGCTTTGATATCATGGCAGGTGTACATAAGTCTTGGTTTGCGTGCTGGTCTACGTCCAATAAGGCCCTCTTCTGCTAACCTCCGCTGCACTGTTCTTTGGGAAACTGCAATGCCGGCTTCAACAACTTTTTTGCGAGAACTTTTATTGGCATTTTTCGATTCTCAACGCAAATATTGCGGAGTTTTCGGTCACTTCTCTTTGTCGTGATTCTCCGACGACCGCACGCACCTTTGCGATTTGCTCTCAGATCTTCACCAAGGTCCAATTTTTGTTTTATACGTTGTACAGAACTTCGAGAAACTCCCACAATTTAAGCTATTTGGTATTGTGACATGTTTTGTGCTTCCAGCATACCGGAAATTCGACCAACTGTTATTTGCGACAAATCAGATACTTTTCCCATTCTGAAATTGTTTTTTCACATAATATGGCCTCAAAATGTTTAAGTATAAACTTTCACATATTGTTCTATCCACAGTAAACTCACCTGGTAAAATTGAAAACAGCTAAACCTGTTCAAACACGTAAAATTGTCGAATTGCGCTGTGAAACTCAAACTCTGTTTTCTGAGGTTCTATGTTTATTTTGCAACAAACAGAGTGAACAAACGAATATCAACATTATGATTGTTGCCAAAACGATAAAAAGTGCCCGCGACATTTCAAAACTCAAGTTCCACCAATATATCATTAAAAAGTTTATAAGAACAACAAGAAACATGAAAAAAGTAGATTTGCAGCATGGATCTAATAATATGGCAAGGGACTGTATAGTCTTCTTTCTTTCTTCCTTTTAAAAAAGAAAAGTATTTCATATGATAATACATTCCAAGGTGATAGATAATAACTTTACGAATGTGGAAAAATCGATTCCCCAGATAACAGCACTGAAAACGAGAGAAGATTGTGAGTACCATACGAGTATTCTGGTGCGTCGCAGTACATTTTTCAGTTGTGAGCCGTATGAAATCGCTTGGCCCGTCGCACCAACTTCGTTAGATACAATCCGTATCTGTTTTCCGTGACGAGTAAATTTTTTAGGCAAGAGACCAATACACTGCTTAAAAGTCGGATCGGAGGCAAGTTCATTTCCTTGTACTAGCTGTCAAAATATTTATAACCATAGATGTTTTCATATCGATTTTCTCTAACAAAAAGTTTTTCGGCCAACAAAAAATACGTGTCTTATTATTTCGATTAAAAAGCAACATATTTCACTTTCGTGAGAAAGTAAAATAATATACTGAATACACCGGTTGAATCGATATGGAAACCATTAGGTTATATTTTGGCAGCTAATACAAGGAAGCGAACTTGCCTTCGACTGCGTATATAAGTCTCGTAAGTACGTAAACGTATAGGTCTTAGAAGTATAGGAATTTTTATTTAAATAATTTAAAACAGGAAATTATTGCCATAAATAACAAACAGTAGAAACATATTTTTCAATAAATGTCAAAATTCAATTTTTTCGAGTAAAAAATTTCAACCTTTTGTGATGAGATGTTAAAGTGAGATATTATACGTGCGATTTTCTTTGACAAATAAACATTTTCGTTATTCAGGAAACAGTCAGAAAGAAGAAAGGGCAAAAAAAGAACCAAAAAACCTAAAAACTCCAATAAGCTATACGTTATACCTCAACAATTATTCTGTATGTTATGTAAAATTTTTGAAGTAAATTAAAGAAATCGTTAAAAATATACTTGAAAAAAATTTGTAAGTGGAAGGCCTGAAGTTTTAAATACAAATCGATGGCAAAAGATTATTCAGAAAGTTGATCAAATTTCTTTCGATATGTGTCTCGGATTTTTTGTAAGAGAAGCCAAAATTTGGAGATATAAATTTTTTAAAATCAGTTTCTGTCGCTGATTTACAGGTATCAATCACATGCCAAACTTACCAATATATCGTAGTGGCCAAATAAGTAAAGCCTGTATCTCCTACTTCTAACGCGTATGGATAACATTTTTTCGTTTAATTATTTATGTCACATCCGATGCTGAATTCAACATTGTGTCAAGTTTTAATTTTTCCAAGAACTTTGTCACATGAAAATGTTATCGCATGTGAAATCATTTTATAATATATTCATATATTTATATGCTATATATAATAATAGATGATTATCGATGAATACAGGAAATTATATACTATTCATAAAATTAATATTATATAATATTCTTGAGGTTTTTTTTATCACTTGCTGATGATTGATTTTTTTTCCTCATCCTGGAAATTCAAACGCAAAACCATTTTACTATGAAATTATTCTTCCCAAAATCACAATTTTTAATAATGTTACGTGAATAGCATTACTGATCGTGAATAATCGAAAAAAAATGCAAAAAATGTCACCCTTCAAATTGGAACCCTATAGCCCAGAAATAGGAGATAAAGGCTTTAAGTAATAAACCACTGCACTTCGACTTTTCTAAAGTGTGGCATGTGATTGATACTTGTAAATCAGCGACAGAAATTGTGATTTAAAAAAAATGTATGACTTCAAATTCTGGCTTCACTTTTAAAAAAGCCGATCGATATACGTGTCAAATTAAATTCAATTACCTTCCTAAAAAATATATCGACATCTCAATTTTAATTTCAGACTTCAGGCCTTCCTCTTGCTAGATCTCAACAGTATATGTGGCGTGGACTGAAGAAAGGGTACTAACAGCACCTCGCCGCTTTTCCAGAAAAACGAGGTTGAAAAGAGAAAGTCCCTAAGCGTAGCATGGACAGTCAAATTCTGTACCTCAATTTTTAATGAATTAAAAAAGTCATACATTTTAAAGAGTAGACACGTTTGATAGAGCAAGATTTCTATATTCAGAATCACTGACTATCTCGAATTCGATTTTTGGTGCTGTTAGTACCCTTTCTTCAGTCCACGCCACATATATCAAATTACACAAGAAACTGGAATATTTTACCAAGAAATAATCTTGAACACTGATATTTTGAACTTTTTAATTGTAATTGTTATGCATTTTCGTAAATTAATAAAGTTGAATAATCGTTATGGATAAATAAGTGAAATTGATATTCATAAAAAAATACATAATGTTTTGAAAATTGGTAACCACTAGATGATTACAATCACCAGGATTAAATACATTGAACTTCATAATTCTGGTGATTTATTGTAGATTCTATTAATAGGAAAAATGAATTCAGTTCCATCTGATGATATACGAGTGAATACTATAATAAGAAAAAATATGTATTATTTGAAAATTTTTTGACATTCACTCGAATTCCAGATCGAGTGCGGTCCGATTTTCGTATTGTTTAGTTCTCAATAATTCAAAATCTGCAACGAAGCAAACTTGGAAATAGATTTAATGTTATGCAATATATATTGGGCTACTTTTTCGATTCATCTTAGATTTATTATCAGCACAGAAAAGAAAATAATTTTCTTAACATGCGCTTGAATGTTAAATCGAGCGCCGTCGAACTCGAGCGTAATTTAGTGTTCGATAGTAGAAAATCTGCAACGAAACAGACTCGGGAATGAATTGAATGTTTTTAGCATATGATAAACTACTGATTTTATTTATTCTTAGAATTTGAAAATGAATTTTTAATCTCAGCGGGCAAAAATGTTCTTTTCGACCGGCTACGATGAAAAATACCGTTCGCACCGTGGGTGAAATAATTTCTCGCGAGAAATTGATTTTTTCCCTTGGTGCGAAATACATAAACTATTTTGATAAATTATGATCGAAACTACAGTTAACTTCGCCAAAATTTTGAGTCTCGTGTCTATTTTTCAAAAATGTAACTCACATAACGCAAAAAAGCACGCGATTCAATAAAAACTCCTAAGCGAAAAAAACTCAATTTTGTCATGCACAATTAACACATTAGTTTTGTTAAAGCCGAAACATGTTTTATTATAAATTTTCCAAGTTGACCAACCCCCCCCCCCCAACCAAAAAAATTTTTTTCTGCGTCCGTCCCTGTTCTTCACCTATATATCCTTCCCTATTTCAAAAACTTTGTCACTCAATTAGTCATTTCTTAGAAATGATCAATGTGTGAAAAAGAGAGTTTTTCTATATCCTTACTTTGTTTGTTTTTGTAACATTTTTTTTTATTTATACAATAAGCTGTTATATTTTGTAATGCCTATTTCATTCCCTTGCGTACATTAACATGTTTTTCCAAGATTTTACTGTATGTTTCAGTATTTTGTATTTTTCTTGTATTATAATATGGTAATGAATTTTTCATGAGTTTTTCGATTTTTCTACATTTATTATATTTTACAACTTTTTACTGTGCCAAATATTTCTGTGAAAAACAAATTGTTATAATAATTTTATGAAACCTTTAAGAATAAAGTCATTCAGTATATTCATTGTCAGCGGTAAAAAACAAGTTCATCCAAATAACTCTGAAGAGGTTTTGAATAATTTGAAAATGCAATTGATTACTTTGTGATTCATATGAATTTACTTTTGTATGTTCTGTTTTAAATGATATTTTTCTCGGGATCATTTAATACTGCTATTTGTAAATATAAACTAGAAATTTTTCGTTTGAATTTCCTTCATACGTGAATGTGAGATATTTTCAATATTTTTTTCAGCATATTTAGTCTAAGAAAACGTATGACCTGAAATAGTCTTGGAACACAGTGATAATGAAAAAAGTTTTTTCGAAAATTTCTCTACTGCTTAACCGGAAAAACCTGCAAATGACTAATGTAATGCAAAAATGACATTCCTCATTATAATTATAAAAAATTTTATTACTGATGGTAATACTTGTAGTCTAGTAGAGATCTTTTTTTTTATACTGTCGAGTAATTTGCATAAGCTAGGGGCCTAACTCCATAGAACATAGACGAATCATGGAAACAAGAGATAAATACGCCAGGGCCAACAATGCAGATTCGTTCGAGATCTTGTGTTAAAATTAATGTGACATCGAAAATTTCTCTGTTTGTGCTAGAGATAAGGGATTTCGCGAGCAATTCCGTGATTAAGACCCCTCCGGTGGCGCCGTAAGCACGTTCTCAGGACGACTGGGCTTAACGCGCGTTTCAGTCGAAATTTCAGTTCACCGGAAATTAACTGAATAATTCACTCGGATTGGAAAGTAACCGCGGAGATTCCACGCCGTCAAAGTCGCAGCCGACTGCCACAAAGAAAGCCGCCGTTTGCGGCGAACGGAGTTTAAGGCCGTGCTCGGGATTAGGCAATTACCAGGAGGTCGTGCTTCTTAACAAGTACCACGAGCGAGCGTTGTTTACCCAAACGAGCGCTGCAATTACACGCGAATTTAATGGCGCGAATGAAACACTTACGTATATGAGTGTCGGCTTCGTTGAGTTTGGAGTAAATGTAACTAATAATTTTTAATACAAATGATGAGTTCCAAATGATTTTTCAAACATACATTTAGAAAAAAAGTTAAAAAAAAATTACAGTGAACCTGAGAAAATCGGTCTTAATAAACTGATCACAGTTAGAAATTTTTTAGTTCTGCTTTTTCAAACATGAAATTCGACTATCTAGGGCGTGAGCAGATAAAAATTTTAGGGGTCTAAGGTAGTTTTTAAACTTGGGTGAAACTGAAGTTTTTCTAAAGTTTAGTTGAAAAAGTAATTGAAATACGTAATGAATGATCAAAATTCTTCTAATAAAAGAATGAATAAATCAATTAAAAAGCAAGTATCCAATAAAAATGATAAACAATGAACACAAGCGAAAATTATCAAAAATGTACTTACTAAAATAGAGAGGACATAACAGGTACAATATTTTCATGTAGGTTATGAAATTTAAACAAAATTCAAAAGTCCTGATTTCAGTGACCTTAAAGTAACAACAATCCTGACTTTGGGAAAATCTCTCTTTGTTTAAGAAGAATTATTTTTATTATTTAAAAAAAATTTTCAGGACAGTGAGTATTACAGAAAATTTTAAATCTAAGAAAATACTAAGAATCTAGTAAATACTATGTATGTAAATACTAAGAATCAACTAAATAGTCCGAAAAAATTGAGAATCGTTGAACATTCAATCCTTTATATCTGTATATAAATCCATTTAATACCAAAAAATCTAATGATTGTATATATAATAATAAATACTTGAAGTCATAGAAATCTATAATAAAAACGTTTTTTCAAAATTCAAAATTCAAAATTATACTTAAGATTTACAACAACACATATTTTAGAGCATGATATGCTTAGAAATTTTTATAGTGAGCCATTAAAAACTGGAGTTTTGTTAGAATACTAAGATAATACAAAAAAAAATAAGTCCCAAAAGTAACGAAAGTACAACAAGAATATAAAATATGTACTTTTGATGTGTGTTAGATGTTTCTTCATCAATCAATAACAATCAATAACAATCGATCACAATACTCAAAATTAATATGAAAATGAATTCTAGAGCGTCAGATTCTATAAATATATCCAGTGATTCACAAAAACACTAGAAATTTCTAAAAAAAAAACTTTTGCAATATCCTTGACTATACTATTACGATACTCAGAAAAAAAAAATAATACAGCAGTAAACCAATTCTTTGAATCTCAATGAATACAATTTTTATAGAAGTTTGAAAAACTTCGAAATGTAGAGCAGTGAGTATTATAACTTGAATCATACTGAAATCTATGAAAGTTAAATAAAATAATGCGAACCGTATGAATAATATACAGTAAATATTAAAATAAATGTGTGTATACAAAAAATAACATAAAAACTGGAAATCTGTATAAAAGATACAGTTTTCTAAAAAATTTATGTACAATTTACAATAAAATACGTGAAATCTCTGATACTTTAAACTCTATAGCATCAAACTCTAGAAATTCATAAAAAATATAAGGGCCGCGCGGTAGTTTAAATAAGTTTTAACAATGTTTTTCCAATAACAATTCCTTCATTTTGCGACAAACGGGAGCGTGTCAAATCACACCGAGGTATCTTGTCCCGTGGTCAAAGCGTAGCTGAGCTTAGCTAGCACCGTATTAGCTGGTTATCGGTTATCGCTAGATTCTAATCACCGTAGTCGCTCACGATTGGTCGACCTGCATCGTCCGACTACGAACGCGTGAGGTACGATTCCAGGACCGTACCACGCCTCCCCGCCTAAATTACACTTAGTCCCTAAGGGTCATTAAATTTAAAATCGAAAATAAGACAAAATTCGTGTTACAGTTTCTCGTCTTGCGTGAATCCAGTTAACAATTTGCAAGCGACTATAAAATCTTAGGTGATACATTTTACTGAGTTAAAGTTGGAGCTATAATGTTGAATTAAGATTAGAGATTAGATTAGAGACATCCTTTGATTGTCAAGTAAATCGTCGAATACAAATTAAATAATATCGCAAAAGTAAAAGTACGAATCATTCAACACTCAATATTCTTCTATATGTTTTTTGAAACTGACAAAATAAGAAAGAAAAAAATTGAATTGTATTGCAAATCTGATGGTTTCACAAAACGAGTATAGAACGAATTAAGTGATAAAATGAAATTATACAAATATAGTAAAATAAACGATAAGGTTAAAAAAGTAAGCATTACGGAAGAAAACCATACCATTTCATTCAAGCAAAAGATCGCGAGACATTAGGTTCTTTTGATTGTTTCGCCTGCGTGCGTCCAACTACTAATTTATTCTCTGCCGTATGCTCTACTTCTAGAAACGCGTTTCTTAATTCTATTGAATGTTCAGGGATGCCTGTGAAAATGGTTGCGGGAACATGCCGATTATCTTGATTCCTACTCCCGAAGTGACAGTAATTGTAAATGTTACAGTGATTCTGCCGGAAACACCTTTTTATTTGCCCCCATGCCCATCCTAACAGTTTTATTTTATATAATGCATACAAGATTATCGCACCGATACTGGTATATCCAACATAGTTCAGTGTCATATAAAAAGTCTCCCTCCAACTTCTAGCTCGGGTATGAGTCATAAGTTCATTTATCTGTCGCTCAATCTCATCAGTTGACATTGCAAGTGACTGTAAAATTTTCGAGGATAGATTTGATTTGGTCAGGTTCGGCGCCATAATGTTAAAAATGTCTATATCTGCAAAATTTCTTCCATGTGTACAATCAAAAAGTACGGTCGAAATGTTTACTTGCTTGAGTTCACGAGATGGCCGTATAACTACATGACAGGTAACAAGCTGACAATCTGCATCTAGCGTTAACATCGACGGCCTACTCAAAATTATCTTAATTATCGTTTCAAGTTCTTGAAATTTGGAACAAAGTACATGCAATTCTACCGGCTTGGGGGGAACGGCAACACACTGGTTCCCCGTTTCCAGCTCAAGCCAGAAGGTAGTCGATATATGCAACCGATTAAAAATACACTTCAACGGATCTCTTCCGCGTAGCAATTTATGCATACACATATCAGGCGTGATTAATGAATATTCGACCTTTTTGAGCTCGAAAAAGAACTCACCTTCTGCTTTCCTCAAGTCCTTAACCTCTGACGGATTCAAGGAAATGAACGTTTTATTATTCCGAATGGCCAAGTACTCCTCGTGAAAAATGACGACTCCAAACATCCCTCCATAATGGATAGGAATTGCACTTATTTTCTGCAAAGCGTATTTTTCGGCGTTGACTGGGATGTGAAGTACGTAGATCAATTTGTCATCAGCGTAGAAAATCCGCAACTGGCTGATATCAACCAAAGGAATAAAGTATTCTTCTTCTGGCGGGAATGGTAATGTTTCATGGTCAAGGTTTGCTTTTATTGCTGCAAATAACTCAAAAGGTGGTAATGCTCTGGGATGAGCCAGTCCATGCCGTCCGTCCATTACCATAGAAATCAACTCCATAACATTGACGTGGTAATCTTGGATCATATCTGATAGCATAGATATACTTTCTCCAAGTTTTACCTGATAGTGCAAGATGTTTATTTCATCTGATGTCGTCCTGAAAAATGCGATAAGCTCGAAAATATGAGACTGAAATTCTACAAAGGTTTCTAAGCTTTGAGATATCTCATGTTTTATTATGAAAGTTTGATTTTTAACCAGCTGCGCGATCTTATTATTGTCCTGGTAGACTTTATCTAAGTCCTGGTTATAGTAGTCAGCATCTCCAGAATCTCATGTGCCAAATACGAATTTCAAAACAGTGCCACCCAAGTCAATCAAACCACGTTTGATTCAATCTCGAGGTATTTTTCGTCCAAGAAGATGATTGAATAGCTGTAAACTGTACTTAGCTTCTCCCAGTTTCTTAGTTGTAGCTGAGAGACGTGTTTTAATAGTGCAATTTTCTGCCAATTTAATGTACAGCTGGGTGAGACTTTGAAGTTGATCAGCGAGATAAAGAGGTTCCTTGTCGAAGCTTTTGATATGCACGCTGGACAGGACTTTCCAAATTTGAGAATACACGTTCAACTGTCCCGTTTCCTCAATGATTACAGCTTGGTTTTTCGGTATCGGATCCATTCTTACATGCTGTCCAGCAATAGCTCCTAGCAGCCACATTGCAAAGAAAAAAAAGCTATACATCTCCCTTTTGTTTTTCTTCCGTCGTCTGAAATGTAGAACAGCGAAAAATTAGTAATAAGGTTTGAGCCTTGACAGATGTAAAGGAAATGTTCTAGTCTTAAATTTTATCAGGGCAGTGGCGTTGTCTTTAACAAGAATGATTTCAGCAGGGCCAAACCATTTTTGCCCTAGTGTCGTGGAAACAGAATTTTTATAATAAACTTGCTGCCCAGGTTTAAATGAATATTCTCTTCGCACATGATCATCAATTTTTGCCTTGCTCTCCGCTCTCCGATGTCTCGATCATGACGATTTTTCAGGCTGTCGACGAGCTCGCTGATCTCAATTTTTGCCGGTGGAAGAGAATTTGGAAAATGCGGCTTCGTGCCGAATTGAAATTCATGGGGTGTTGTCCCAATGGCACGATTTTCTGCGGTGTTGTAGGCTGAAGCTATTTGTTTTAGAACAAGGTCCCAATCTTCTGCATGAGTGCGGATCATGTCCTTTATAAAACTGTGTGTTCGTTCGTTAGATTCATTGCTTTGGGGATGGTATGGTATAGTGAACACTCCGCGCACGTTGAAAAGTTTCGTATAAGTCTCCAGTACTTTGTTAGCAAATTCCTTGCGATTATCAGATAAGATTTCTTTTGGAGGACCGAAAATAGTCTCATATTCGTCATGAAGTTTTCGTACGACAGAATTAGCCTTTTTGTTTCTTAGTGATGTTAACACCAGGAACTTTGTCAAGTAATCTTGTATGACTAAGATATACTAATTCTTTCTGGAAGTCATTTCTAACGGACCGATCAAGTCCATCGATATCTTATCTTTCGGAAACACAGGCAAGTCGGGAATGATTTCACGGGTCTGATTGGATACACCAGGTTTCATGGTCTGGCAGGTTGTGCACTTATGCACTATGTCTTCTACTCGCTTTTCTAGACCGGGAAAATTGGTAGCCTGCTGAATCTTGTTTATTGTTCTTTTCATGCTGAGATGGTTATTTCCTGTCGTATGCGCTTCGTATCTTATCAGGTCTTTTTCTTCGCCCGTCTTCGGCAAGTCATAATTGGAGTATTTCAGGTAAAGTTTATGATCATGCTCGGCTACCAAGCTCCAGGTGTAAGCTGACATTTTGAGTATTTTCGTCATGAGAAGTCGCTGCTTTTCCCAGTGTTTATTAAGAAAATCCAGCGTGATACTGTCGGATTTTAAAGATTTCATTATTTTTGCTAGAATCTCATACCAACCTCTTTCATCCTGATCTATGCTGAAGCAAAGATCCTTGCCGCGCCTTTCGGTAAAACCAGAAGAGGTTGGGTAACACCTGTGTACCCTTTTTGTTTGTAATTTTGTCGTTAAAATCATGTTTGCTGGCCAATGATCATCTTTGTGATTGCAAAACCTCGGGTATGCAATTTTCTTTTGAAGATTTTCGGCAATAACGGCTGGTTGCTCTTCCTTTTCTTCGACAGCCACTTTCTCTACTGCATTTACGTATGGTATACATGATAAAGCGTCAGCGTTAGAATTTTCTTTACCTTTTTTGTAAATTATTTGATATTCGTACTCGTTCAACTTTATTCTCCACCTCATAAGTCGAGAGTTTGGCTCCTTAACGCTCATTAGCCAGACTAACGGCTTATGATCGGTCACGATTCGAAACTTTCGACCATAAAAGTAAGGGCGAAAATGTTTTACTGACGCAACAATCGCGAGAAGCTCTTTCTCCGTGATTGAATAACTTTTCTCCGCGTTATTCAGCGTGCGTGAGTAGTATGCCACTGGCCTTTCAGCACCATTATCTACCTGTGAGAGGATGCTACCCAGAGCATGATTGCTGCAATCTGTAGTCAGTGTAAATTCGCTTGTAAAGTCTGGATAGATGAGGACTGGTGAAGATGTGAGTTTATCTTTTAAAGTGTCGAAAGCTTCTTGCTCGATTGCGGTCCATCTCCAAATAGTTGAATCCTTCAGTAAATATTTAAGGGGCAGAGCCATTTTCGCAAAATCACGAATAAACTTCCGATAATACCCAGCAAGCCCTAGAAATTGTCTAACGTTTTTCTGATTTTTGGTTGTCGACTTTGGTTGTCGGCGGAAAGCTTCTGACTGCACTGATTTTTCCTGGATTTGGTTGGACCCCTTCTTCTGAAATGACGTGTCCCAAGAATTCAAGCTGTGGTTGCAGATACTCGCATTTATCCGGCTGAAGCTTTAATCCTGTAGATCTTAATCGTTGAAAACCATGCTCAATCTTTCGTTGTGTTATTTCAATGACCTTCCAAACACGATAATATTATCGAGGTAGCAGTAGCAAATCCGGCCTATAAGTCCAGATAGAGCAGCATTCATCATACGTTGGAAAGTTGCTCGGCTGTTCTTTAGCCCCATCGGCATACGCTTGTATTCAAAATGACCATCGGGCGTAGAGAATGCAGTCATCTGTGCATGTTCTTCCTTTATTGGTACTTGCAAAAACCCGCTGGCAAAGTCTAATGCCGTGAAATATCGAGATTTTCCGAGCTGATCAAATATTTCGTCAATAAGTGGAAGCGGATGGGCATCAGCGATGGTCCTCTCGTTCAATTTCCTGAAGTCAATAACGACTCTCCATTTTTCTTTTTTACTTGCGTCTGGTTTTTTAGGTACCAACAGTAAAGGTGAATTCCAGAGCGATAAGCTGTGAGAGATTATGCCTTTTTGTAACATGTCATTAATTTGCTTGCTCATCTCTTCATGATGAGCCGGGGGTAAACGATACTGCCTCTCGTTGATCACAGCGCTATCTGTTGTCTTTATCTCATGTTGTTCGGGGCTTGTTTTCGGCAGTTGATCATTGGGTAATGCGAAAACATCCGTACAGTTTCTCACAATTTTCCAAATAGACTCTGCTTCGCCTGTAAGTAGGTGATTTAGTCTCGTGTTGTCTTCAAGTTCACGCAGTCTGATCATAGGCCCTCTAGCCTGTTTGTCAATGCTTTTTATATCAAAGCATTCGATCGTCGGAAATCTCATGATATCGATGCATTTTGGTTCATTTGTGTTGTTGTTGTAATTAATAAAAGCACGCTTATCTTTTACTTTTACAAGAGCAAGAACATTGTGCCATAGCTTTACTGCAGTTTCACCGTTTGCTTTATCTACTCTTATGTGCACTATTTTGGAGGAATAGGCAGATACATTTGGTTTAACACTTGAACTTTGTGAATCTGTTTTCACAGTTAGTGTCTGAGGGCCTGCGCCTAGTTCGATTGTAAAAAACTCCTCCCCGAGTCGAACCTGGTTTTTCGGAAGATTGATAATTGTATCTGCTTGATCCATGAAGTCCATTCCCAAGATTTCGTCTTGTTTGAATGGAAAATTTTCTCATACTACATGAATCTCATATTTTGTTCCTTTCCACAGCAGCGCTGCCGAGTCCGGTTTTCGGGGATAATTATCTTTCAGTTTCGATTTTTTTATGAGTGAACATTTAGCTCCCGAATTGACTAAAAAGATTCCGGGCTAGTTCATCTCTTCAAGTTTCAACTGAATTAATAATCGCTGTGCTCCTTTTCGTCCATTTGTGACTCCTCATTTTGTACCCCTCGAAATCCTCCGGGTCGGATACTGAATTCGTTGACGTTGTCCAGCGGCGTTGTATCTTCCATTTGCCTTGCCTTTGGAAAACTTGTGTAATTTTTCTTTGTGTCCGAGGCTGGTTTCCAAAAATCCTGATTTTGTTTAGTACGGCAATCCTTTTCCAAATGACCATAGCGATCGCACCTATTACAAGTGATAATCTTGTAATTGCTGTTTCTAGGGAGTGGTCCTTATTTTCTCTCAAATTCTCTCTTTTTAAAGCGACGCTACTACTTCGTGCTTGTCTTTGCTCGATTAATTCGAGCTGCGCCGCTCCCGCTTGAGCAACTTCAATTGCCTCTTTAAGTGATTTGGGTTTTGGAAGCCGAACTTCTTGTTAAATTTCATGGCTACGAAGGGCTCCAATAAACGCGTTCACCGTTGTTTCAAGTTCAACGTCTATCATTGCTTGCTTTTTTACGGCGTCTTTTCTTGACGAATTTATTGTACGCAAGATGTATGCGTTTATTTGGCCAAAACGCGAGCCTGATTGCGAGATGGGCTCCCCTTCTTTTTGCATCATTACGTTGCGACGTACGTGGTAAACTTCCATTGAGCCCTCTTCTCCAAAAAGCATTCGCAAATGTTCGAGAAGGCCGTTGAGTTCTAGGTCTAACACGGCTTCAATCATTGCAGCCGCTTTACCGGAGATCTTCTGCGCCAAAGCGCAATTTCTGAAAAATTGCATTTCGTTAGGCTCAACAAACCTTTGTGCGTTTTCAACTATGTTGATAAAAGTTTCCACGAACATATTATTTCCATCGAACGTCTTGATAGAATTTAGAATCACGGAAATCTGCATACGTTGTCCCTGAATGATACTGCTAGTCTCAACGTATTGGTCGTCCTCGTCTTTCGTGAGATTTCCTTCGATTTCCTGCTTTTCAATTTCTTCAGTGGAAGGCATCGTTCTCCTGTTAAGTCCTAATTTACTACTAACGCGATTCAAAAGAGAAGGTTCGCGTTTCACCCGCGGTGACCTCTCTAGTTTTGGCAGCATCGTTATGATTCGGGCTAATTGCTCTGAAATATGATCAACTGATTCTTTCAAAGCATTAAATTCGTCGCGTGAGACTGTTTCTGCTTTATTTACTGTATCATTCATGATAAATTTTTATTATTCGCTGTTTTTCGGTTTATTAAAAAGGTTGGTAAGATTTTTACCTTGCAATATGAAAATCTTAATAAATATTAGTTCCATTTTCTTTCTTTTTTTTTTCTTTTATTGTGCATTAGTGTATTTTTTTTTGTGTAATTTGACTCTTTATTGCTAGCACAGTGAAATACTAAACGAGTTCAGAAAATAAACGATTCAATAATTGCAGGGATATTAATTAATCCATTTTGGAATGATCGGTACTTAGGAATCATTAATTGCTGATATCATTACTCCGTACACCGGTGCTCATCAAGTTTAACGATACTTCTGAATGACGTATCTTTTGATTGTTCTCGTAACGACTTTTTTTATTAAGACTTCTGAGTACGTGAATGACAAATTCCATATGCTAAAATATATATATATATATATTTTACCTCATTTCTTTTTTTTCGGTGTTAGCTGGCCTAGTAATAACCAGCTTTTCAATTCCTTACTTTTACACCGGAGCTACTGCTTCGTTTTTTGAACTGAAAACCGTTCTTTTCATCCTTGGTTAGTTGAAGATTTGGTTTTCCCTCACTTCCTGAATCTGGTGAGCCGAAACATATGTTTTCTTTAATTGGCCCCGAGAAAACGAGTTGTCCAATTCTAGTAAAATTGGACAATTCTAGTTGAATTATTTCGGTCACATAACTACCATATGGTGGATTTTGTCGCGCAGCCACTGAGTTCCGGACAGGTCCTGGGCTGTAGTTTTGCGCGAGCCTCACACTTGGCACCAATTTATGTCGGCTGTAGTTTTAAAAAAGTTTTAGCAATGTTTTCCCAATGACAATTCCTTTATTTTGCGACAAACGGGAGCGTGTCAAATCACACCGAGGTATCTCGTCTCGTGGTCGAAGCGTAGCTAAGCTTAGCTAGCAGCTAGCACCGTATTAGCTGGTTATCGGTTATCACTAGATTCTAATCGCCGTAGTCGCTCACAATTGGTCGACCTGTATCATCCGACTGCGAATGCGTGCGATACGATTCCAGGACCGTACCACAAGTAGTAAAAAAAAAAATAGCAAAATAAACTGCAAAATATCGTAAGAAACTAAAATACGAAAATTCAAGAAAGTTTTGGGATACTTGAAATCTATATGGATATTATTTGCTAAAAAATCTAAGGAAATACCAAAACTAAGTAGAACTCAAATGTCTATGACATCATATTCCAGAAATATGTAAACTATCCATAGAAATACGACAAATATTTGAAAGTACTAGAAAAACTTTAAACTTTTACGAACAAAAAGAAATATGAATAAATTACTTATATAATATTCCTCATCAATGCTAAAATTGTTTTCCTCGAAATCTAAAAACTACGAAAAATTAAAATTTAGAAAATTTGTATCAAAAATCGTAAAAAACATAGAAAACCCCTTATAATTTAAAAAACTAAAAAAACGTTAAAAATTTATAAATTTTGACAGACATGAAAAAAAAATCTTTGCCCAAACAAACTTGTATATCATGAAAATATAATTCCATGATTCAAATAGGTACATCTATGGAAAATGACAAAAGTAAAAAATGTGTAAACCTGAATCTTATGAAATGAATAATTTGAAAATTCTACAATATGGAAAAATAGAAAAATCACACTTTTCAAAACAAAATCGTGGAAGATAAAAATAATTCATAAAATTTCTAGGGTTATGTATTTCCCCAATGAACTTTTCAAAAAAATTATTTCTGCCTACGGCCCTCTTTACTGTTATTAATTTTATTTCATAATTTGACCTCGCAATGTACAGTGAATATTTTCGTTAAGAATAATACATAACACTCGCCTAATGAATTTCTATAATAAAAAAATTCAAATTACACTTAGAATATAAAAAACTTTTTTAATACGTTTTATAAATTTTGCATATAAATATTCTTAAACTTCTCAAATCTAGATTTTTCTGCATGGAATTCTAGAATGTTATTCAAAATAACATAAATTATTTTTTATGATAGCCACATAAGATGAGCGTGTTTTGCTGCTCGCGGAATGAGCGTAAGAGTCCCCTTTTCGAGCGGTGAAAGGTCCCGTGGCTAAACAACGTGTTTACGTGCACCCGTGGCTAAACACCGTTGTTTAGCCACGGATTCTTTCGCTGACTCGAAAAGGGGAACCTACGCTCAATCCGCTACGCAGCCAAACACGCTTCTCATTTTGTGTGGCTAACAAAAAAAAGTATAGTACATATCACGGGGGAGAGTCATTTCACGGCTCAGGCAACATTTTCGGAACTCGTGGAACACCTCGCGCCTACCGCGCTCAGTGTTCACTCATTCCGACAATGTTGCCGTTGCACGTGAAAAAACGCTGTTCTCCCCCTTGATTTTCAATGTACTATTTCATGTTGCTATCCTCATACGTTAGGATTACTACAGAAGTCTATATATAACCTAGTACAATTAATATGAGAAAGTTTTCATTAAACTTTCTTTAAGTTGGCTATTAATTATATACGAGAAATTAAGTGTGCAAAACTTCTGGAGTCCAGTGTAGTCAAACCTGACGAGAGCCATTCTTTTTCAACTTTTAGCTGAGACCAGCACAAGATGCAGAGTAAAGAAAAATTTTACAGATACTTAACTGTTTATAAATGAAAGATCATCATCTGAGTGCTTTTCTACGATATCTTTCCATCCCCAGTGATTCCTTTTTCATTTAAAATGGAAAAGTTGATCCGCCTTTTGAAACACCCCAAAACATACAGCGTAACATGATATGGCCAAGTTTTTCCATCGCTATAATTGCGCCTTGTATTATTCACCCGAGTTTCGCCTCGACTATCGAAAATGACTCCCAGATTAAACGGCGCTAAGATTCGCCGGTTCCTTCCCTTCTGAGGAAGTCTTTACTTCTAAGGGAGCTTTTAGCGCTGAAATTCAATTGCGCGCGCCGCCACGAGAGCCTAACCCTTCCACTGTCTTCTAATTACTCTACTTAAAGAACGAGGAACATCGCTCTCCCCGATGTAATCTCGTCATTAGCGGTGTATACAACAGGTTCTCGGCCCCCTAAATGCTTCATTAGTCGGCGCGAATTCGTCGGGAGACAAATTGGAGACGGGAAAAAAATCGCGCTACTCTCGAATCTAAGGCTGTTTTTTGGAATCACGATCTGAGAGCAAGTTGCTTATTTTCAGGGCTCATATCTCTATATTATAAAAAAGTTGGTAAGTAAGAGATTGTGTACTTTTGCATCAAAATTTCAATTTTTTAAAAAATTATCGAAAGCCATATCAAAGTTTGTGTGATAAATCTATCAAATAATGAATTTTTAGTACACTGTTAAAAAACTTCCAGAAAAGTATTGGAAGTTTGTAACCCACATTCTGTATGGGGTTTTTTCTATAAATCGATCTGGAAAATTTTCCATAAGCTCTAGGAATTATTCCATAAATTATGGAGAAACTTCCATATTAATGGAAGAATTCCCATATTTTATGGAAATTTTCCAGATATATTTAAGAGGAAAATCCTATACAGAATATGGGTTAAAAACTTTCAATACTTTCATGGGAAATTTACCACATTTTTCCATATACAAGCATGGAAAAATTGCGATTTTTTTTTACAGTGTATACTAAAAGTTGTACTAAAAATTTGAAAGTGTACTTTCAAATAATATTGATACCTGTTGAAAAATGTGTAATATCACCAGAGTCATCAGCGTACAGAGCAATACTGCGAATTTTTAGTGATAAATAAATCTTATTTGCAAACTATATCATTTCAAACTTGGATATTGAAAGAGAAAAAAAGGAATTTTACGAATCAATAAAAAATTATTCATATGGTACAGTATATCAGATTGTATCAGTTTGCGCAAAACATTTTTGGAAATAGATCAACTGAGAACAAAGTGAATTGTGAATTTGAATTAAAAAAAAACAAACGTCAAATTAGTTTTATAAAGCAAAAAATTTTCTTTTTATTATTAATTTCAAGTTTTTTAAAAACATGAATTTTCCATGTCAATTTTCTATAAAACAGTACTGCAAAGTAATTGCGTTTCAAAAAGTTCTAATTAACGAATGGAAAATAAAAATCAATATTGATTGGAATAATGAGAAAAACATTTATTATTCAAACTTATCTATAATGATCATATTTAAGATAAGAAATTCACGAAATCGTGAAATTTTTTTGTCATTTAAATGAATATACAGTCACATCAATACCTAAATACGTTTTTCTTCCTTTTTTGCAGTTGTAGCATTGAAACAAAATTTTATTATTTAAAACATCTGTCATTGAAACCTACTGTAAAATTTGTGAACGATTCGAAAAATACCACATTATTTCGGGTTCAATGCCTGTAAAATCGAATGAAAACATTTTAGGGTGTATAACTTGTGATTCAGGCATTTCATCTCAAGAGATCATTTTTTCAAATCATTAATATAAATGGTAAATAGAGGAAGTGGATTAATCTTGTCATATTGTAGGTTCTGATTCATGTCGATTTTAGTAATATTCGCCAAAAATATTGAAAACACAAGCTTTGCTGATTCTGGGATTTCTGTGTTTTGTTAGTCAAATCCCTACCTATCATTTTTGCCAGAGTTTTTATCTATGGCCTTTTCTTTTGACTCTACTTTTGTCAAAAATTTTAGGAAAAAACCGGTTTTGAAAATTTATGGTAAGATAAACACAAAATAATATTATTTCATGAAGTACTAGAAATTTCTCGCTCTGTCAATACGAATATACCTACTTTTTTTTAAATATATCTTTATAGTTAATACATCGTATTATTGAAGAAAGGCGTACATTATCTCTAGTTGGGGTAAATTTCGGAAACGCTGATTAGATTATCAGTGGGAGTGGGGGGGGGGGGAGCAGCCTCAGGCAAACGATAATTCACGAAGCACTATTTTGCGGGTCCGAGATAGGTTTTCTTCGCCACCTTGTTTCCTGGTCGAAGCCTATAAAACGCGTAATGTGTTCAATATTCAATTCGAGGTCCACCCGTCTTGCTCTCTCGATTGACCCCGCGGGGTAGGGCTTGTAAAATAAAACCGTTCCGAATCGGAAGCCACGAGGCATTAAGCGCTGCTGGACGTTGTCCAATTGAGGTAGATTTTTCATATTTTTGTCGAATTACGAGAGATGGCAGTAAATTACAATATTCATCTATTTAAGTGTTTTTTATTTGAAATCATTCATGCATTGGCTCATTCAATTACGATTTAAAACTTGCTTCACTAGTCAAATAAATTTACGGTATTTCAAGTTTCAAGTATTGAAAATATATTTGTGTTGTGGTATGTGATAAGGAATAAATCATTTCTGTTGTTCTTTTTATGTATCCTGATCAATTTGGGAAATTGACCCTTATGTAATCAGATTTATTGCTCAAATGCAAGGGCAGGATATTATGTAGAAATGGTGGGCAGCAATATGTACGTGATAAATTTTAGATGATATTTACGTGATCAGTTCTAGATGATGAATATATTTTGAGTGGTATACCCACTCAAAAATATATTCATTTACAAATCGTTATTTTCCGAAACCATCGATACTGCTTATGGTTGACGACTCTCATTAAAATTTTTAAAAATTTATCAATTTTTTATACTTTCCACCATTTCCATGCAGTAGAACATTTTGATTTATAAAATTTTTCAGCATATGGTATTGCACAGAATCTGCAATTCAACGAAATTGTATAAGTTTTTCCATGATCTCAAAAACTTATTTGCATTTCCTGGAATTCTAATTTTGCGAATACAATAGGATTCCAGACAGTACTCTCAAATTTCAATGTTTTCATTTTTTTCGGAATTTTTCAACTGAAAACTTAAACCGATCTACTCAAATTTCGTAAGTATAATCGAAATTTGTCGAAAATTTAAGGATTTTTCATATTAAAACAAAAATGTCCAGCTATTGTTAAAAAATCGAAAATCATCATTATGCATATTTCGATGAACACAATCTGCGAAATTTACGGGCATTTTATTTCTCAAATATCACATTTCTCAAATATCTTGGAAAAGTTAACAATTTTCTAAATTTCCAATTTTCTTTACTTGATCGAAATTTTTAAAATTTCGAACATAGTATAAACCTACCAAAACTTTGTGAATTACAAATTTTTCGTATTTTCAACACTTTTCAAGTCTATAAAATTTTAAAAACATTCAAGAATATAATCATGTACATTTTAAAACAGGAAACAACAACATATAAAATTCTGGAAATTTTTAAACTCTATCAGAAATCATGAAATTTTTTCGAAGATCCCAGAATATCATATACTTTCTCAAGTTCTCAATATTACTCTTATTTTTTGAAATTTTATAAATTTCAAAACTACAAACTATTCAAAACTTTCCAAATTTGTAAAACTTTCCAATATTTATACTGATTAGGTTTTTTCGTGATTCTCAATACTTTAAAATTTTATCAGATTATAATATTGAAAACCAAAAAACATAGGGTAATGCATATTCAAAACAAATGTGAATATGAATATGAATGAGGAATTTATTGAACATCTGCTGCGATTGTACAAATTTTTTGAACTTTCGAGAATATGAAAGCTAATTCAAATTACGCTTACGTTATTTTCTGAAACTCTTAAAAGATTCCAAACGTCATACAAACGATTTAAAACTTTGTAAATTTAAAGGATAATTGTCTCATTCACGAACATTTCTTTTAATTTTGGGTATTTCTGAAGTCCTCCATATTGTAACTTGATAATAAAAAAAACTTTTGCACGTCTCCGGGTAGAAATTCTTATTTGAAACTTGACACATTCGCCACCTTCAGACAAGGACAATAATTTTTTGTCCTCGGAACAACAATAATGCTCCCTGGCACACAATGTACTAATGATGCATATTTTTAAAGGATAGCATAATATACGTAATCAACAGAATAAAAAACATTTTGTGAATTTGAATATGTTTTTAATATCTCACAACTCCCGACAGTCTTTAGAATTTTCAATGTGTTCGTGGCTATCAAAAATAAGTAAATTTAAAACATAATACAAACTGTTCTAAGCTTTTGGAATTTTATTACAACCTGTCTAACTAATTAGGATTTTTGAATATGTCTTTATACTATTCAAGCCCTGCAGAATAAGAAAGTGAGAAAAATCATGCATATTTTTCAAATATATCTATCAATACTTACTCGGTTAACAATCTTTATGAACAGATTCTGAAATTTTACAAATCTTTCAAATTTTCAAAATTATTTCCAGCATTCAAAACTTTCATTTTTTCCATAGCTTAAATTTTTCTCAAACCTTATGTAAATAATTCAAACTTTTCTAAATATTATAAAAATCTAACTTTTGAAGAATTTTTCTAGTTTTTAATTACTTTTTAACTTATGTTCATGTTTCTTAAAAACAGCAAAAAAATCTTCATGTATCTTCCGAAGAAGCGTGGTAATGAGCACGATCTATAGAATTCATGAAAATTTTCTGAGATTTGACACATTTTTCGAATTCCATAAAATTATCGACAGTGTTACAATTTTCAATGTTCATATTTATCTCAAATTTTTGAAACTGAAAAAACACTGGATATTCATACTTAGTCAAATTTTCAAAAAATTTTCCCTACTTGCTAGGATTATTTGTAATTTCATATATCATTCTATTCTAAAATTAAAAAAAAAACATTTAGATACATCTTTCCAGAATATATTGAGGCAGACTAGTTGAAATCTGAAAATTGTTTTTTCAATATTTTCAAAATACTCAGAGTAATGACGATTGGCTGTCGAATTTCGTTTTCTCCTTGAAGAATAAGTGATGTCGCACATGCAGAAACGATCCGACGGGGAAACCCAGTCATACGTCGTCAGCAATAAAGATGCCTTCATCAGATGCTATTGTTTTTGCTCGCGCTCGCGATATGCAGACTTTTATCAAGGAAATATGTAATCATTTCGCGCACTCATTCTTATCCGTTTTTTATCCATTTTCGTCCCGCCGCCGATGTAAATTCGTTCGATGCATCGCGCCAATAGCAGCGCAACAACGGGGCGACCGGACTTTATTCGAGTCAGATAGCGTTCACGAAAACCTCGTGCCTCTTACTTCACAGAGCTTTTTCATGACAAAAAGACCACGAGAAAACAAAACTCGAGGATCGTAAAAAAACACACTAAATCACGTTCAAACAAATTTTATCTAGATAATAGTTCCTCAAGTGTAATTCGGATAGTTCTGATTAACTTTTGGAAATATCTTGAAAATGAAATGTATGTTATATGAAACATCCAAATCAAATCAAGTATCAAAAATAAAAGTGAGATGAGATTTGGTGAAGATAAACGATAATACTCCGTGTTTTCGATTTCAAGTTTTCCGAAAATCTCCGGAAACCCACGTTAAAAAACGAAACCTTTTTTGAGTAGATTTGCCAAATCTGGGAAACTAAAAATCTGGCCTCTTACTGAGTTTTAACATAAAAATCTATTAGGTTAAAAGACCTTTGACATTTGAAATTCTTAGATATCGGAAAAAAGAAATAAATAAATAAACCATGCATGTCCTTTTGAAATGTAATTGAGTTCGAAAATTTCTAGATCCTCGAATGGTTTCGGACGAAATCATATTTTTGTATTACGAATTACAGAATTTTTAACAAAAAAAAGGGTGAAACTCTTCAACGAAAATCGTATCTGAAAAAAATTTCTCATAATGAGAAATAGTAGAAGACGTCGAGATGGTGGGCAGCTTTCCCACCTAGATCATCCGTGATAGGTTACATACTTCAAAATACCTACGTAAAAAAAAAATTCACAAATGTGACGCAAATTCATAAACAGAGTGCTAGATAATCTATGTAAATATATATTATGATAAAAAAATTGCAATCCTTGCAAATCGTTAGACGTGGTCAAAATTTACATATCTTATCTACATTTTTCCAAATTCTATTTTTTTATGAGAAGGTTATTGATTCCTTAAAATTTTAGGAGTGTAACATAGCTTCTGTAATTTTACAAGATTTCTGAAATCTCTCACAATGTGCAAAACTCATGAACATTGAATGAAAAACTACAAAGCTTTTCCAATTTTTTGAAATTATTGATAGTTACAAACAATCTCAATTTTTTTCCATTTTTACAAAATTTTGAAAATGATACCAACTATTTAAACTTTCAGAATTTCATTTTGTTAATTCATCAAACTCATCGAAATTTTTCGTTGATTTGTAAAACCTAAAAATTTTTCAAATATTCATTGGAAAGAAAAAAATGGCTATAAATATTTTGAAGGAATATGACGATAGGCAGAATATAAGAAACTGTTGTAAACTTTTGCGAATTCTGTATTTTTTTTTTTGACCTCCGGAAGGTTGACTGACATCCAGAATTTTATATAAATTTAACATTCAAATTATCGAAATTTGAAACATAATACATACTAGAACTTTAAGAATTTAATTCAAATTTATCGAAATTGTTTCAATACTTTTTTAGTTTTCCAGATTTTTTCTAAAACATAAAAAAGTAGTACTATGCGTTTCTCAAAAGAATATGATAATTAACGCAATTAACAAAATTTGTCAAAAATAATTTGTTGAAATTGCCTGGTAGTGATATTATTTAGAATGAATAACAGTTTGTAAACCTTTTATTTTTTCAATGTTTCAAGAGTAATTGAGGGGCCGGAAAGCATAACGGCCTCTGCGCGCGGGACAGTTAGAGAATGAAGGAATGAGAGAACCGATCGGAACGGACCAAGCGCGACTAGACGAATATCTTAATCCGTTTTGAAAAACTAAACTCACGATATCTTTTAAACTATACATCCGATTTGCACCAAATTTTGAGACGTATCGCTCCTTCCTTCAGCGCCACCTCCAAGATAAGAAAAAAATGATAATTTATAATAAAAAATAAATAATAATTAAACAACAATCTTCTATGCATATGATCGCTATTTATACAAATTTTTTGAATTTTCAATCGAGGATCTTTTTTACTATTTAATAAAAAATTTTCATATAAAATCTGCGATTTACTTGTCAATTATCATTACCGCTATAAAAATAAATAAATGACCGCGCGCAGCGGTAGGAAAACGAAGAACGCGCGTGTGAACTTGCGTCGAGAATCTTGAAAATAACCGTTTTTATTTATTTTTTAAAAAACTTTTATTTATCTAAAGAAAGGCAAGACAGTTAATATTTTTTCTGTTTAGAAAATAAAATTCTGTTAATTGTCTTCCAATTTCACTGATGCAGTTTTTGCTTTCTTCGTCTTTTACAGCGGTTTCGCTCAAAAGATTGTTTTTTACAATTGCTTTGAAACTTTCCGCCGATTCCGAGAAATCCTTCACGTCTTCTTTAATGCATATTTACTTCTTTTGTTTCAAATATTACTAATAGTCAGTCTTCTTCGTGAAGCAGACCGTGTATCTTGTGCGTGAAAATGTTCGAGTCATTTTTTTGTGAATATTACAAATCTTGTGAATCAAATTGTGAAAATAGTGTATTACAATAATACATTTATTTCATCGAAGTATACACGTGCAATAATTTGAAATGGATGGTTATCCTCGAAAATTGCAAATTGGACGCCAAAAAAAAAAGAAAGTTTCTGGAAAGCTACCCAATTTGAAGTCACAAGAAATAAGGTGAAAATTTCGATTCAATACATCTTTCAATAATTTCAGTTAGTGATTATCAACGAAAAATAAAACTCAATTATTATTGAAAAGATTGAATCATTGATTTTTACACGCATTCAAAATTTTACAATAAATTAAATATATCATTCCTAATAAAATGTGAAATTGCAAATTTCATATCATTTTTAATTTTTCTACATTTTGCTTTATTTCCAATAGGGTGATACGCATATTTCTTGATCCTCCGAAAAAACTGTCCCTGAGAAACAATTTAAATTTTCACAAAATCCATGCTGTCAAAAGAATTGTTACACAAAAATAAGCGAAGATATTCAGAAAAATTGCACGAAACTTTTTGGCAGATTGGTGACTTCAAAGCACAAAATATCATGCTTAGCAGCATAATAAGGGAACTAACAAAACATGAAAATGACAATAGAAAAAACGAAGATCGACAAAATCTAGTATGGGAATACCGATTCCCATACCAGTACCGTAGAAATGACGAAGAAAAGACGTGTCAGAAATTTTTAATACACAGCGTCGATTCAAAACCGTTCAGAATGTAATGATTAATAATTTGACATTAGATGAAAAACGAGGTGGCAGGCACGAAAACACTTTTCAAGTTTTGACAGATGATGTCAAAACCCTAATCCAATCACATTGTGAAAGTCTCGCTCATTCATGCTCTCATTACACGAGAGAGGATTCTAAATTAAATTATTTTAAAGAAGAAGGGCTGAATTTACAAATTATGTATTCGAAATTTTGTGACTATTATTTATCTGTCACAGGACAAAATGACGTACCCATTTCAGAATCAACTCATAGCAAATATTACAATCATTTCGTTAACTTCACTTTTGACACACCACGGACAGACGTTTGTAACGAATGCTTTCAATACGAAAAATTGGGAAAATTGCATGACAAAACAGCGATTGCTCACAGAAAAAAGGTCGAAGAATATTTCAATTTGAAGAAAACGGTGTTGGGGACTAGAGAGAAAAATTTATGTCTCGAATTCGATTTTGGCCAGAATCTTCCGCTTCCGAAAATTCCTGTCAGTGCACAATTTTATCTAAGATTGATTTGGGTAATGATTTTCAATATCCATGTTCATTCCGGAAAAAGCAAACATCTCAGAGTGGACACGGACTCAAAAGATCCTAGTTACATGTTCCCCTTCATTGAAGGTTTTCTGAAAAAAGGGGGAAATACTGATTGCAACCTTTTGTTTCATACTATAAAGGCAGAATTAGCTAAAGATCATTATAACAAAATTTATTTATTCTCTGATGCATGTGGTGGCCAAAATCGAAATTTCATCATTTTGGCATTTCTATCATTACTGTCGTCTAAATTGCCAATGGAAATTGAACATCTTTACCCAGTTCGAGGGCATTCATATAACCAATGTGACAGGAATTTTGCAATTTACGGTAAATTAAAGAACAAACGAGAGTGCATTGAAACTGGGAAAGATTATATCGACATAATAAGAAGTTCGAGAAATCCACCATTCACAGTAGTAGAACGCGACAGTTATGAAGTGAAAAATTATGAGGAAAAATTGAAAAACAAATTCAAAATGCCAAAAGGCTTACAGATATCAAAGGCGGTTCGAACTGTGTATCACCCCAACGGTTTCGTCGATATATGGCAAGAGTATGGCAAATCGACTTCGTTTTTCATCGAAAAATTCCTTACTTTTGATGATTTAAAAAAGCACCAATCCCACCTGTAGTAGGAATTACTCAAGAAAAAGTTAAAGACTTGAAAGAGCTTTTAATTTACGTTAATCTAAAATCACGTGAATATTTTGCACCATTTTTAGAAAGTGTTTCTATCAAAAACAAGAAAAACAAATCCGAACCAAAAAGACAGTGCGATAAAAAATAAATGAAATAATTATATTTTGTTAAATAAGTGTTATTTTATAAATATATCAATACATATTTTTTTAATCGGCTGAATATTGTGGGTCGCATTTTGATACCGCGCTCCAGGTGGCATTTGCGCCGACTCGGGGAGTTATGGAGGGGCACGACACTCACACTCCTTCCCAGGATTGACTTGGAGTGTTAGATAAGAAACTAAGGGTTTTTTGTAACGGTGGCCGTAACTGCTACACGGCCACTGAGTTGTTCAATCATTAAAATACTTTATAAGTATTATGTGGGTGACTCAATTCATTAACACGACCCCACATAATTGGTGACCCCGACCCGAAATAGTTATACAGTTTTTACAGGTTTTTCATCGTTTTTGGTGAAGTTTTGGTCCACGTTGTCGCTGGCGCGCTGGGCAACGTGGCCGTTTGCAAATTCCTTGTCGTCGCTGGCACGCCGGGCGACATTGGTTTACGCTTAAGAAGCCCCTGGTTTTGGAGGTCAACCTATTGGACATCTCTTGATGGGTATTGGATGTTTCCGCTATTTGAGTTGGGCATTCGAGTTACGCACGCGACTTGCAAGTGTACTCTTTACTGGGCAACGTTTGTTGCAACGTTCATTTGCCACACAATTCGCCGCGATTTTGGCCAGCTTGAAAGTTAAATTCTTCGTTTCTACGGCTTACTTCTCCTCCACGATTTTTCGTGATATTTTCGGAATTTTTCTTTTCATTCGGTGGCGTTAAATTTTTAGTTTCATTTTCGTTCATCTTTACATCTTATCGCGTTGACACAGCTTATTTCCGATAATTTTGTTTCGAGTATTTTGGACGTGTGTACTTGTTTTGTTTTGAAGGTTTTTCCGTTGTTGTTCTTTTTTGTCTTTACTGCGGAATTCATTTCTGGCTTTAGTTACGATTGATAGTATTTTTCGGAACGAGTGTGTTTTTCCTGGATTAGTTATTTTTCGATGCGAGTAGTTTTGATTCTTGCGCGACGAATCATTTATTAAGCGTAATTGTTGAGAAAGTTATTTCGGACTTTTTTTTTTTGATGGGAATTCACTTCCATCTATTAGTCGATATTCTGTTACGATTTGATCGTTGTTATTTCAAGATTCCGTGTATTGAGGCGATTTGTTTTGTCGCGAATTTTTTTGCGAGTTATTGCGAATTTTCTTTTGCGAATTTTTCGCGGGTTTTGGCGAAGGGTCGCGAATTTTTTATTGAGGATTGTTGCGAATTTCAGGTATTTTTTGCGGATTTTTCGCGAATTTTTGCGGATTGTCGCGAAATTTTTTTTGCGAATTTTTCGAGAATTTTTGCGGATTGTCGCGAATTTTTTAGCGAATTTTTCGCGGATTTTTGCGGATTGTTGCGAATTTTTCGCAGATTGGAGTAATTAGTTTTCCGGATTCTCGCAGACTTTTGTTTGGGGAGTTTCGTGCAAGTCATTCGCATTTTTGAGTGCACGGTGGGTTTTCTCGGTACTTTGATTTTTTTTTCTCCAGCTTGTTGGTTTCAGTAGTTCGAACGTTTTTGTTTTGCGATTCTGTTTATGGGTACGGATTGTTTTGGAATTACCGGGATTTTACGGCCTAGCTATGACGGACCAGCCGGCAGAGTTGAAAGCTCTGGCGGATAAGGCTGTGGCTCAGAGAGAGCGCATTGCGCAGTTGGAGAAGCAATTGGCTGCCAGCGGTGCCAGCGGTTCCAGCGGGGTTGCGGCTCCCGCGGCTGATACGCCGCATGTCGATTTTTATAGGATACCTAAGATCTCGAATTTTTTCCGTGATGACCCTGCTTTATGGTTTTTGCAGGCTGAGGTAAGTTTCCGCAATGCTCGCATTGTTGCAGAGCACACGAAGGCTGATTGCGTTTTGGCTGTGCTAGATGTCGATGTTCTGAGTTGTCGGAGAGTCCTCCTCCTGCTGATATATATCAACGCGTCAAGGATCGGTTAATGAAGACTTTTGCTGTGTCTCCAGAGGTTACGTTGAGACAACTTATGAAGGGGCAAGTTATCAACGATGGGAAACCATCGTTAATTCTTTCTAGACTTCGCAGTCTCAAAGCTGGTCGTTTCGACGAGAAAATTTTAGCATCTTTGTTCCTTGAATAACTTCCGCAATTTCATCGGACTGTGCTTGCAGCCACGGGTGCTACGGATCTCGACGGATTGGCCGAGGCGGCGGATAAGATGGCCGACTCGAATTTCACAACTCCGGCCACTTCGCAGATTTTTGCCGCTTCCACGGCTCCATTGGGGCGAGTTCAGGATCCAGCATCGTTTCGGAATATTCCGGCTGCATATGATGCAAAAGTTGACGATCAGTTGGGTCAGTCCCGTGAAACCTCCAGGTCTTCATTGCAACTTCAATTGCGTCGTGTCATTTCGGATTTGAGGACGCTGTCCACGCGCGTTCAAGCACTGGAAAGAGGGTCCGGTGTGCGTGGGAGATCGGTTTCTCGAGATCGTCCGCCTGTTAAACATGCGGGTGAGTCGACTCCCAGGTTGTGCTATGCACACAAGAAGTTTCCACACAATCCCCTTTCTTGCCGTAAGGGTTGCCCAGAGTGGGAGAAGTGGAACGCAAAAAACTAGCTGCGCCCCCCTGTGTTGAAAGTTCGACCGCGGGGGCCGGGCAAGGGTCTTGCCGTCTTCATGTCAGGGATCGCAGAGATGGAACTGTTTTTTTGGTAGATACACGAGCGGATATTTCGATCATTCCGGCGGATTCTCGTATGAGGGGGGATCCGACTGAGATGAAATTATTTGCCGCGAATGACAGCCCTATTGACACTTATTGCGAATCTTTTAGGGTAATGGATCTTGGTTTTCGGCGACCTCTGCACTGGAATTTTTGTATTGCCGATGTTCCTTGCGCTGTTTTGGGGGCGGATTTTTTGCGCTGTTTTGGATTTATCGTAGATCTTCGTGGTCGACGTTTAATCGATTCGACCACGCGTCTCTACACTCTGGAGGTGGCGAAACCGGCGGCTATTCCATCAATCGGTCTTATGCGACCGGGTTCTTTTGCTGCTGAGTTGTTATCGAAGTTTCCCGAGATAACAGGGGTTCCGTTGTCTACGCCTTCTACTAACCCTAAAGTATATCATCATATTGTCACTGAAGATCCTCCGGTTTTTGAACGTGCGCGGAGACTTTCTCCGGGGAAACTTGAAAGCGCGAAAGCAGAAGTGATGGCTTTGGTTGAGATGGGCATTTGTAGGCCATCTTCTAGCCCTTGGGCTAGTCCCATTCATATGGTGCCCAAGAAGGATGGCACATGGCGCCCCTGTGGTGGCTATCGGCGGTTGAACGCCATGACTGTTCCCGACAGGTATCCCACTCCTCACATTCATGATTGTTCGTTCAACTTGGCAGGAAAGAAATTTTTTTCTTCTCTAGACTTACAGAGGGCGTATCATCAAATTCCCATGGCTCCCGACGATGTGGAGAAGACTGTGATAATTACACCTTTCGGGTTGTTTGAATATCTGTTCATATGTTTCGGTCTTCGTAACGCTGCGCAGACTTTTCAGCGTTATGTCAATCGCGCTTTGGGCGATCTTGATTTCGTTTTCGTCTACATTGACGACATGTTGATCGCGTCTTCCTCATGGGAGGAGCATCTCCGCCATCTTGACATCGTTTTTCAACGACTCAAGGATTTCCATCTTCCGCTTAATGTAGATAAATGTGTTTTCGGTGTTAAGGAACTGGAATTTTTAGGCTACCAGGTAAATGGCGAAGGTATACGCCCGATTCCTAGTAAGGTTAAAGATATCTTGAATTTTCCAAAACCTGCGACAATTGCGGAGTTGCGTAAGTTCCTGGGTATGGTGAATTTTTACCGCAGGTCGATTCCACACGCGGCCAAGATTCAGGCTCCTTTGAATTCTTTTCTCACTGATTCGCGTAAGAATGACAGGCGTGCTGTGGAATGGTCAACTCTGTCTGATGAAGCGTTTGAGCTTTCTCGGAAAGCATTGGCGGATGCATCGTTACTTGTTTACCCGCGTATGGACGCGGAGATTCGGATTGTTTCGGATGCTTCCGATTTTGCGGGGGGGGGGGCTGCCCTTGAACAGTTTAATGGGACTTCTTGGGAGCCTCTGGCATTTTTTTCTAAGAAATTGTCGCCTTCGCAATCGAGGTATAGTGCGTATGATCGGGAACTTACTGCTATATATGAGGCCATCAGGCATTTTCGTTTTCTTGTCGAAGGTCGAGAATTCAAAATTCTCACTGATCATAAGCCTCTCGTTTATGCTTTTAAACAACACCCGGACAAGGCTTCTCCTCGTCAACTTCGGCAAGTGTGTTTCATTGCTGAGTTCTCGACTGACATTGAGCACATTGCAGGTTCGGACAATGTGGTGGCCAATGCATTATCTCGCATTGAGTCCATAAGTTTTCCTCTCGAATTCAGTTTACGTGAATTAGCTGGGGAACAGGAGACCGATGAGGAACTTCGGGCTGTCCTCTGCTGTTCTGACCATCCCCTGAAACTTTCTCAGGTTCGGTGGGTTCCAGATCAGTTGTCGTTGAGTTGCGAGGTCTCTGGGGATTTCATCCGGCATTATATTCCGAAGACATTACGTAAAAGGGTATTCCGCCTGATTCACGATCTAGCACATCCTGGGGCAAGGGGTACGGATCGTATGATCCGTCAACGTTACGTTTGGCCTAATATGCATCGTGATGTTAGTCGTTGGTGCAAAGCCTGCCTCGATTGCCAATAGTCGAAGGTTTCTCGGCACGTAAAGTTCCTTCCGGAGCATTTTACGGCCCGTGACGAACGTTTCTCGCAGGTTCACATGGACATCGTTGGTCCACTTCTATCCTCTGAGGGATTTTCATATTGCGTGACTATGATAGACCGCTTTTCT
Source organism: Platygaster robiniae (assembly GCA_028476575.1). Lineage (NCBI taxonomy): Eukaryota > Metazoa > Arthropoda > Insecta > Hymenoptera > Platygastridae > Platygaster > Platygaster robiniae. The sequence continues at coordinate 36,908,529 of CM052020.1, forward strand.
CGTTGGGTCGAGGCGATTCCCGTCAGAGAAATCTCCGCTCGGACCGTTGCCAGGGCTTTCTACGACAACTGGATCGCTCGCTATGGGGCGCCTTCGATCATCACTACTGACCGGATTAGTTTGTTTACGGCACTTCTGGCGTTACTGGGCACGGACCGGATTCGGACGACTGCCTATCACCCGGCCTCCAATGGCATGGTCGAACGGTGGCATCGGGCATTCAAGGCCTCGATTATGTGCCACTCGGGCTCGGCCTGGACGACCACTCTTTCGTCAGTACTTTTGGGGCTGAGGACTGTCGTTCGGGAGGACACTGGGGCGTCCCCGGCGGAATTTCTGTTTGGGATACCTTTGCGACTTCCAGGTGAATTCTTTTTGCAGGATTCCCCGGCGGTAGAGATGAAATCGTTTTTCTCGGAGTTTAGGGAATACATTCGGCTCGTTAGACCTGTACCGGCGGTACATAAGAACAAGAGTCGCCCCTTTATTTTCAGGGACCTTCTCACGTGCTCGCATGTGTTTCTCCAGAAGCCTGTAAAGAAGGCATTGCTAAAGGCCTTCACTGGTCCTCATAAGGTCCTCGGTCGTATTTTTGATCGGGTTTACGAGGTTAAGGTTAACGGTTCCTCACGCACTGTTTCGGTCGAACTCCTGAAACCAGCTTATTTTTTGTCAGATGATTTTCCGATTCACGGAGTATCAGCAGGAACTTTGGTTCCTGATTTTGATCCTCCGGCGTTAGGAACGCGTTCAAAGAAGCGGGTGACTTTCACGATCGATGAATAAGTCGGGTATTTTTGTACATGGTTAGAGAATTGATTTTGTTTGAATTTTATTGTACATAGTGACTAAATCCTTTTTCGCAATTTTTATGATTGTCGCCGATATTTCTTAAGATCTTGTTGGAATCACTATATTTGGTTTTTTTATGGTTTTTAGCACTTGCTGCGGATATTGTTCTTGTTAGAAGTTAGTTTATGCATTTCTTAATATCCAGTTCGTGACACGAAGGATTGTTATGGTACTACATATTTTTTTTTGTCGTTTTCACTGGGGGGGGGGAGTATGTGGGTCGCATTTTGATACCACGCTCCAGGTGGCATTTGCGCCGACTCGGGGAGTTATGGAGGGGCGCGACTCTCACACTCCTTCCCAGGATTGACTTGGAGTGTTAGATAAGAAACTAAGGGTTTTTTTGTAACGGTGGCCGTAACTGCTACACGGCCACTGAGTTGTTCAATCATTGAAATACTTCATAAGTATTGTGTGGGTGACTCAATTCATTAACACGACCCCACAATATATTCAAAAGAAGCACTGAATCAGATTATGAAATGTTTTTAATAATGTTGTAACAAAATGATGCGAAAAGAAACTCTGTGCGCTCTATGTTCCTTAATTTTATGATGTTAAAATAAAATACATTCCAATGCATATATTCTTTTCATTCTATCAACCTACTCAACCTTTTTCTAGACGAAAAAAATATTTATTGTCCTGCCTTTCTGTAAATAAACAAAAGTTCTTTTGAAAATCAATTAAACTGTTATTTTCAAGATTCTCGACGCAAGTTCACACGCGCGTTCTTCGTTTTCCTATCGCTGCGCGCGGTCATTCATTTATTTTTATAATGGTAATGATAATTGACAAGTAAATCGCAGATTTTATATGAAAATTTTTTATTAAATAGTAAAAAAGATCCTCGATTGAAAATTCAAAAAATTTGTATAAATAGCGATCATATGCATAGAAGATTGTTGTTTAATTATTATTTATTTTTTATTATAAATTATCATTTTTTTCTTATCTTGGAGGTGGCGCTGAAGGAAGGAGCGATACGTCTCAAAATTTGGTGCAAATCGGATGTATAGTTTACAAGATATCGTGAGTTTAGTTTTTCAAAACGGATTAAGATATTCGTCTAGTCGCGCTTGGTCCGTTCCGATCGGTTCTCTCATTCCTTCATTCTCTAACTGTCCCGCGCGCAGAGGCCGTTATGCTTTCCGGCCCCTCAATTGAATTCCAAACATAAAAATACAAACTATTGAAAACTTTTCCGATAGAATATTATTTGATCATATTAATCTAAATTTTTTAGAACTTTGCAAAACACAATCATTTTTTTAGGTTTTTATTAGAACAAAAAAAATCGTAATGCATATTTTTAAGAAAAATGATAACAAACACCTTCACGCAGCTTTTGGGTACTTTTGGAATCTATGAGGGTTTAGCATTACCAAATCAATGAATATTTTCTTAATTTGTAATGTTTTTGAATTATTTTATTATTGAGCATGATACAAACTGTTCTGAACTTTGAAAATTTTTCTTAAATTCGTCTAACACATTACGACTTAAAATAATTTTGCATTTATTTCCGAGATTTTAAATTTTTTTTACATGAATGAAAAAACGTTCGTATGTATTTTTCAAAGATGCACGGGAATGAATCCAATTTTTTTCTTGATGATTTATAATATCATCAAGATTTTCTCAGTTCCTCAAAACTTTCGGCAATTTTTATGAATACTGAAGTTACCTCAATTTTCGAAATTCAAATATGAATACTAACTGTTGAAAACTTCAAAATTTTTAAAAAATTCGTCAAACTTTTTGAAATTATTTGTATTTTTTATACCTCTTTAGTTTTTTGGATTAATATCATAAAAGCAAAAAGCAAGATAAAATTTTCATGCACTTTCTGAAGAAAAATGGAAATCGCGACAATCAATAAAATATTTTTAAATTTTCTGAAATTCCACAAACTACAGTTTTTTTTTAATCATTTGCTTTTTTATGTTTCCAGAAAAACTCGAAATTTCAAGTATTAACAAACTGTTCAAAACTGTAAGTTTTTATGAAAATTTTTCCAACTCATCAAGATTTTCTCTTATTTCTCAATACTTTCCAAGTTACTTGGATATCTATGCAAGTAGTCCGAAAATCACTACGAATCCCTGATTTCTCGGATTCAACCAGATTCAACAAACAATTGTAGGACGTTTTTCCCCTTCCATTTTCAAAAAACTCAAAATCAAAAAAAGTACTTGAGTTATAACTTAAACATATCTACACCCTCTTTCGACAGATGGTAATCTAAACTGCAAACCAAAATGAACTAAACATTTTTCTATATTTTTTTGTTTGAAAAGTCATTTGCACTTTTTGCGAAACTAAAAAGCATAAAGATAAATGATTAAGAAGTTAAACAAATCTGTTTGGCCAAAAATCAGCCACTTGGCGGCCCTATCTTCCTGACGCCGAAATCTCTGCAAAAAATCATCATTTCATCTCAGGTAAAATGCATAATCCAATCACACAATCTCGCTCATGAATACCCATAGGGAACGCAGCAAAAAAGCTTCGTATCTTCTGGCATCAATCAAACTCAACGAGCCCGAGAAACTCCAGAAGTAAAAACAAACTCAAGAATATATTTCCCTGTCGAAAGAAAAACGCGAGCTCGCGATATGAAAAGGAAAGCTCGGGGAATTCGTCAGAGCAAAAATGAAACGACGCCCGCAATAACGGCGTGCATGTGAGTGAATTGTCCTGAAATAAGCCCCGAGGTTAGGTTAAGAGAGTCGAGGAAAGGGCGCACACAGTGGCGTATACACGAGGGTTCGAGGGTCAAAGCCCGTTCCCTTGAAGTCAAAGTGCCTGCATGCTACACGAAAAAACACTTTCGAGTACATAGTATTGAATACATCAGAAATCGCAGAAAGGGTTTTGCTAGAGGTCTAATTTTATGTGAATAGTATTTTCAGTATTTGCCTCGAAAATCATTTACCCAATGACAAAATTTAGGATGCAAATCGCAATATTGACTTTGACAGCTTATATCGATAGCAGCAATACTCAAAAGCATTATTACCAAGGAATTTTAAATGATTTGCTTGAATAATTTATAGGTAAATAATATAAATAAACCTACAAATCGCAAAAAATGACTCGCTCCGTATTACGTGATGTTTGTGAAATCGGTCTTGGAGCCAATGCTGTGAGTGAAGAAGTTTGTTGTTGAATTAGTTGAAGTTTGAACTAATTTGCCATTTTCCTTTCTTCAATATCTCTTAATTATAATTACTTCTTTTTTCTAGCTTTCGACCTTGTGATTCCAGGTCCTCATCAAGAAACTAAATACAAATTTACTATTTTTATTACAATATTTATATGTTTCCCAAAACCAGATCTTCAATTCTTTTATAACTTACATTTTTAAGAAACGTGTCAATTCACTTCCTAATTGAACAATGCGTTCAATTCATTTCCTTCTTCCCAACTCATGTAAGTAGAGGTCATTCGTGTAGCTATGAAGCCTATAGAAGGAGGCCCGACTTCCTATGTCGCCGCTAACAGCAGAGTATGCAAGGATTTGGCTGCCCGAATCCCCACTCTAAGCCTTCATTTATTTTTTTTTTTCTGTACTGCGCGAACCGAATGATGTTACTAGAAGTGTATCGTTCGCGCAATACAGAAAAAAAAATTGGTGGGCATTCGCGCCACCAAATCCTTACATATTTTTCTTCCAATAGTCGGGCCTCCTTCTATAGGCGTCATACGTGTAGCTAAAGAACACACTATTACATTGAAAAGATAAACTAACTTAAAACTTCTTAAATAAAACTTATACCTTTAATACTGTTATAGATAATTCTTCACTGGCTTTTTTTCCCAATTCTAGGTGTGAATGAAAACGACATAGCCTTTTACATTGTCAAGTGCATTAATAACTTCTTCTTTTTTTTTTTTTTTTTTTTTTTTGTTTTCTGTTCTATATTAGAAATTTTTTTTCCATTTTTCATAATATTCACTAGAGCAATTAATTTACGTACTTTGGTGATAGGGGACAAGACGTGACTGATCAGAAAAATATCTGATTCTTCTAGAAATTTCCAACATCAAAAACAAGATAAGGGAAACCACCAAAGCTACCTCAAATTTAATTGTGTGTTCCAATTTTGGATTCTATTAAATATTTTATCGTAATTAACGTTTAAATTTATAGTACAAATCTGTTTATTAACATTATTTCTCTTCGTTCTTATGAAAACCATTATTATAATAAAGAGATATTGAAAAAAGGAAAATGCCAAACTGATTCGAACTTCAACTAATTTAACAACAAACTTCTTCACTCAGAACATTGGCTCCAAGGATCGATTTCATGAACAATTTATGAACAATTGAAGTTTATTTTACTGAAATTTCTGCTTTCGACACTTTTCCGAGAATAAAACAACATTAGTGTTCCAAGTTGCTTAATTCATTTCCCACTATTTGGTCCATGGGAAATCACAACTTCGAAACACGGGAAGAAGCGGTCACACGATCAAGACCATGACTACTGATTCTCGTCATCAAAGGGTATCTGTAGGTTACACTTGTTTGAGGAAGGAAAACACCATAGTTCACTTAAAAAACGATTTAATAGTCACAAATATAACATACTTAATTTTTCTCACAAGAATTTACAATTTAGTTCCCGACATTTTAGTTCCCGACATTTTCTCGTTCGACTTGACCAATGCGCGTAGTGATCGAAAGAGAATGGTGGACTGTGGCAGACAGTGGTAGAATCTTAGACCATATAGTACATGGACCGCGCGTCACATTCAATAAAGCGTGCCAAGATCTGGATAACTTGTGTGGTCCAAATCCAATATGGCCGCGTTCAGAAGTAAACAAACCACTGGATGTAACAGACCGTGTCTCATCGTTGTTTTTTGTTTTAGCGTTGATAAAAAAGAAAAATTAGGTAAAAGTGGAAAAAGTGAGTTTATCACAAGTGTTGAATCAAATTCACTCTAAACTTATTCTCTTTTCACATCAATAATATTCACCTCAATAACTATTGAGCGTTTACGCCTAATTTTGAGAATATATGCTTAATTTTCAGTATATATGTCCAATATTTAACGTTTAACCTCAACATTCAGTATATCTGCTGAAAATTTGAGTGTGTATACTAAATGTTCAACGTAGACGCTGAACGGTTGGGAGTACACGCTCAACTATTCAGCATTTACGCTCAACATTTAGCATCTACACTGAACATTGAATATAAACGCTAAACAGTTGGGATTACACGCCCAAGTCAGCAGCGTTTATGCTCAACACTCAGCGTAGATGCTTAATGTTGAGTGTAAACGCTAAATAGTTGAGAGTACACGATTAACTATTCAGTGTTCATGCTCAACGTTTAGCATCTTCGCTGAACGTTGAATATAAACGCTAAACAATTGGAACTACACGCCCAACTATACAGCATTAATGCTCAACATTCAGCGCAAATGAGTGTATATAAACGCTGAACAGTTGGAAGTGCACGCCTAACTATTGAGCATGTATGCTCAACCTTAAGCATATACGCTGAAAGCTGAACTTAAACTTTGTACAGTCAAGAGTACACGCCCAACTTCACCGTATACGCTCAACGTTGAGCTTTATTTCAAACGCTCAACTTGACCGTAAATGCTCAACTTTACCGTTTGCGCTCAGCGTTAAGCATTATTTAAAACGCTCAATTTGACCGTACACGCTCAACGTTAAGCGCTATGCTCAACTTAACAGTATACAATCAACCTTGAGCGTTTGAAATGATGGTCAACTTTAAGTGTATACGCTCGATAATTAAGAATTTTTTCATAAGGGTTAGGTGACATATTGGAGCAACATAAAAATTATATATGCAGCTACAGTTTAACTAATACATTGACTAATAAACATTATACTACTGTTGCCACACGCGCCACACTAAGAAGTTCCATTAAATATCTTCACAAGTATCATATAGTAATTAGGTATTAATAAGTTTTTCCTTGTATTTTCACTAGACTCTTGTATTCACTTACACCAATGTAAGGTTTCGTTAGTCTAATCGTTAGGTATCTAGGTTAGTAATTGATAGGTCCCGAGTTCAAATCCTTCTGTAGGCAGGTTTTTCAGATTTATCGAAAAATAACTGTGGAACGTTTTTTTTTTTTTTTTTTTTTTTTTTTTTTTTTTTTTTTTTGTAAAAAACTTTTTTATACAGTTTGTTTTGTAAGCGAAACAGCTGCTGATTGATTAAGAATATATCTGCTACAGCAAAAATCTATTTTTTAATGACAGGATTACATTACTCTTAAGTTAAGATTATACGCTCAAATTGAGAGTACTCCCGAGTTAAGCGTACGAAATAACGCTCGAAAAAAAACGCTTAAAATTTGAGCGTAGACACTCAATAGTTTTTTTCCGTAAGGGTTGAGCGTTATGCTCAACTCGAACGTATACAATCAACCTTGAGTGTTTGAAATGATGGTCATCTTTGAACGTAGGGATATGATAAATAATTGAGAGTTTTTTTCATGTGTGTTGCGAAAAAAAATCGTTTTTTCATTCATAAATAGTATATTACGTAGCAGGTATGGATGTGCGAATTTGGCAAAACGGGGTAATTACGGACCGAGCCGAAGGCGAGGTTTGTAACCCGTACTTGTTTACGTACTTGTTTAGGTGAGATATTTTTCATCACGATGGCCGAAAAGTCACTTCAAAATGTCAGTTTTGAAGTTAGAGTGATGAAAAATTTGTTAAATGTTTGTTATATACAATAGGGAAAAAATGTCTGTCAAACGATAGCCAGTACATTTTCACACATTAAATAAAAAGAAAGTTCATAAAAATCCGTCTACTGGTTCCTGAGAATTCGTGGGCACCAGTTTGGGAAAAGTAATTTTGAGAACAATGCGTTTGAAGTTTTCTAAAAAAAAAAGCATCAATTGGGTTTCACTTTGTTGACGTAAATTGACGTAGTTAAACTAGCCGTGCATCTTTGAATCGTACCATACTTATGTATTAAAGGTCGCTCTACAAGATTATGAAGTCAGAATCATTGTCTATTAACTGGGTGAATAAATATGACTAATACGCACCAGGCCAGATATGCCGCGTCGTGACAACTCCATGGGGAGCGTTGCAAAACGTGCCCAAAACCCATTTTCCTTTTCGAATCCAGCAAAATTCTTTTGTTATACTGTTCTTACATGTCTTAGCTTAAAAAAAAAAAAAAAAAAAAAAAAAAATAATTTATAAAACCATTCGATGAGAACACCCCTTCAGTTTCGAAAGTGTGTACTAAGAAAATCGTCATTTTCTGATTCCATACTCGACAATGTAGGTTTTGGGAGATTGGTACTTTCGGGCTGGAAATAAAATGAATCTAAAGTATTAAACTTCAAACTCTTTGCAGCAGGGTTCTAAAAATCTTTAATTCAAAAATACATAACAAAAAAGTAAAAAATTGTGAGCTACAGGAGCAATCGGAGCAATTATTTTAAAATCATTAATTTCAAGGTCTAAAATTGCATGATTCAAGAATTTTGACTCAAATAATAAAGATTCTTTTAATCCACTTTCTTGAAATTGGAATCCTTAATTTCGTGTTGTTTGAACCAAAATTCTTGAATTGCACATACAAACTCTTAGATTTTCAAGATACATATTATTATATGAAATCGATAATTTCAGAATTTTTAATGTTAGACATTAGAACTACTAAAATTCTTAATGATTTAGTTTATGACTCTGCCATTCATGTGTGAAAATTTGTGACGGTAGAATCATGATACATAGTAAAAATGAAAAAGAGGAAAAGTTGCATAAATATATACGCAATATTGACTGAAACCATTCTTTTTTTCATAATCGAAAGAGTTGGGGGAGGGGCAATCACATCAATCGCCAACTTCTTGTATCAATACAATAACAAATAGAAATCATTTAAAATCCTACATGATCGCTTCTTCAAGAATATATTATTACGGTGAGTAAACTGGCTGTACTTTTATCTAAATACGTGAATTTCATTGTCATCAGTGGACCTAATATATGTTATATTGTATAAAATACAAAAATGAATTTCCATGTCGCAATTAGTAAATACTCATGCAATAAAAAATGAACCTAGTATAAATTCTTCAAAAAGATACGGATATTTCGGAGTGTTCAATGAAATAATCCTAGTAAAAACTTTTTAGATCATAAATTTTATAATCTATTATTAACATTCAAAAAATCATTTCAAGTCCCATTCTCTTTTCGATTGATGAGTTGTTGACAATATACGTGACTTTTTATCGAAATATCCGAATTTCATCGACGTCAGAGGATGAAACGAAACTTGCTAAATTTTATTAAATCCAATCAATTAATTCCACTGTCGCAATCAGTAATTAAAAATAGTGCCTGCCATAAATATAAATAAAAAAAAATACGAATAAGCTCAACTTCTTGTATTCTCTTAGCCAGAATTTTAAGCATCGCCAACTCTATCATCGATGACTAACTTAAAAAAATTATTAAAAATCTTACTTTTTTATAATATAAAAACCTTCATGACATTAACGTTTTCTACGCCTATGGCAGCGACTTCTTCCAGTGGCTGAGCTTACGAGGCGCCGGCACGAAGCCCCGACAAAAAAGAGCTTACCAATAACTCGTAACGTTATTTCAGGGACCCGAGATTTGCCTGAAATTTGTTTCTGCGCCGAGACCAGAAGCCCATAAATATGTAATACTTCCCATATCGCTCGCGTCTCTATTTTTTAGGTAGCTTTTTTTTCCTACGCGCGTTTCGCCCGCGGGAAAAACGTGGTAAATCACTCACGCTGAAAGAAAAAGACGCGAACCGCGAATTGCAGGTGCCATAGATCAGGCTGAATATTGCCTAGAATACTTTAAAGTGGCACTTTTGAGCGGGAGGGAGGGGTGAGGAGGCATGAGGAGGGGGATATTTTAGCAGGTCACGGTGTGCGAATGTTTTATTAGCGGGGGTGAAATTCCGCGACACGCCAATAGAAATTTTCCAAATAAATTTTCCGCGTAAAGTGCTTTCTACACCAAGGAAAAGGTATGCATAGTTCTCACAATCGTAAAAATAGTGAGATGTGCGCCACTACAGTTATGGCTGGTGCAACTATAGGTGAGCATATAGTTTAGGATATATTGCGATAATTCATAAATTTTTTTGTAGGGTCATTTTTCATTAGAATCGTCCAAGGAATTTAGGTCAATTTTATTATAGCATCTCTATCGAAATTAATGAGACACGTGTTTTTGTTCTTTTTTCTCAAATTTCAAGTGTTTCATCGTACAGAATTTCCAAAATATCGGCAATTCGGATTGATCCTTCTTGATAAATTTTATTTATAATATAATGACTTCGCATGAGTCGTCAAATGGTCATACTTTTTTTTCTCTGTAGGTAAAGTTATGTCCTAAGAGAAAAATTTTCAATTTCATTTTTTGTAGAAAATCTTCTAGCAATTGTGATTTTAATTTAAAAATTCACCATCAGTACTAATTTATTTATCTCTCAATTCTTTGTTTGAGAGTTACGATTTTTCAAAGTCGAAGAATCATTTTTGCAGTTATTTTTATGCTTTCTTTTCATAAAATTTTATGATTCCACTGAATTATATTTCAATGATAAATTTGTGTTCTAATTCATTAGTGAGGGTTCATTCGAAGAAAAATTTTTGCAAGCTTCGTCAATTTTCAGAGCGTCCTCCTGATCCTAAGATGAATAATAAAAAATTTTAAACTTACAATCAAAATGTAGCTCTACTTACAAAATTGAAAAATAATAATAACAATCGAAAAATGATTCATCGAGCTATGAAATAAAAAAAAAATAATTAATTTTTAGTCAATGTTTCAAAAATTACCTATGATTACACAACTGTAATTCAAGCAAAAAAGAAATGATTTGTCTCATTGCTGCAATAAAGAAGACATGAAAAAATTTGTACGTTAAAAAAAAAGTCTCAACTTGAATAACATCCGGACTATTTTAGATAAAAAAATGTTCTGCCTACTTATCCACTTACTTAATAATCCAGGCACATTTACACCAAACAAAAATACTTAGTTGACCAATGTTTTTGTTGAATCAACTAAATTTGTTTTTTTTTTACAATGATAAAAAAGATTCCAGAAGTCAGCACATCTGAGACTTGTAATGGTGAGACAAAGCATACTCCAAAACTCGTAAACTCAATTATATTTTTTTACCTAACTTTTTTTCAAACGTGAAATTGATTTGCTTTTTCCATGGTTTTTAGGTTACAATTATTATGACAATTTTTTTTGTGCCAAACTTGAAGCTTTACGTATGACTTGATGTGCAGCAAAATGAGTGTAGCCATTCGAAATCTTATAAGTTTAGAGTAATACTTGCTAAATTCAAAACAGTGGAATTCCACTGATTTACCAGTGGCTCACTTTCCACTGATACATAAATGGAATCGTAATTTGCTGATAGTTTTTTTTTGTAGCACGTGATTTTTTTCTTTTGTCTCGCGTTCTACTGACTCTCAGTGGCGCACTTTTCACTGTTTGTCAGTGGGATTCCACTGTTTTGGATTAAGAGAGCAGCATTCACCAATCAATCCACAGGTGCATATTAACCAAATTACATATTTATATAACTAAGTTTTCCCCAAATCCACCAATTTTTTTAACCGCAGAATATTCTCTGAAACCAGAAATTTGAATTCTACCGAACAGAAAACCAAAAACCATTAAGTATTTCTACGGCCTTCAATTTTTCCTTTCGGCTGTTAGAACGTTTAATTTTTTCCATTTACTTCAAGCACATAGTTTTGAAAAAATCTTTTCATCTCGGAATTACAGACCATTCATTACAAGAACTCGTGGTAATAACAACGTCGATCGATCCTATCTCGAAACAAAAAGAATCCCCGCATTAAAAATCCCACTGAATACCCACTTAATACATCGAGTATGTTCCCACTCGAGCGACCTGGAAATCTAAAAAAAAATTTCCCCGCTCTATTCGAGGACTGCTCGTTTTCGGAAAAATCCCTCTTTTATTTCCTCCGTCCGCAACATTGGTTTGTTTGGCATATTCCGAAGGAATTACAACAATGGCGCTATTCAGAGCGTCGTCATTGTCGAGCAATTTTTCAATTCGCGTCGAATTCGATGGAAAGAAACGCAAGACACGACCCCAGGGACGAAAGCGCTAATTGCGCGAGTTGTATCAAACGCAATGTAGCATGCACGCGAGGGGCAATGCGCGTGCTCGTGGCGACGAGTGCCCGCGAGTACACGACACCCTTCTTTTTCCTCTACGACAGGAAACGAGACATATTTCTCCGGGGGTCATAGAAAAGCCGCGTTCCCGAAAAGCATTTCTCGACGTAACCTAAAATAATGCCCCGTACGAAATCGAACAAAAGCATGAAATACGGTGGCCTCATAAGTCATCTGGCATTCAGTAACTTATGATTTGTTTCCTTAGCTCGCGAAAAAAGACAAGGTTCTTACAACTATTTCGCGGAGTTTCTATTAGAGACAGCTTTTTTGGAGAGGAAGTAAATAGAAGAATAGAGCTTGTCGTTCGTGATTTTTCGTGTAGTCGGAGGCATCTAAACGATTCATATGTATTTTTCACTAAGTATGCTTCTGAGAATCGTCACAGATTTATTTTTATATTTGGCGTTTAATATTAAGTTGTACTATTATTTTATTCAGGATCCCTAGGAGTGATAGAAGGTCTACATGGGAATGGTGGGTAAGACTTGGCAGTAATCGCTAGGTAGTAATCGCAAGTATGTCTGTATATTTACGCGAAAATTTGTCAATTAACGAATTGTAGCTATACAAAAAAAAAACTTTCAAAAATTTATGAAATATGTCGGTACAATCGAAGGTATTGATTTTCTTTATAATTTTCAAAATTATGCATCGTGCATCTCCATACGATAACACATTTTTTGATCTTACACATTTTTAAGATATTACACTGTTTTTAGTAGCTTGAAAAAATTTTGCGAATTTTCAAATATCTACACAAGTTTTACACATCCCCTAAAATTCTACAATTTTCTCGAATTTTTCACTGTTATTGACAATCTTTTCAATTTTCAAAATATTATCATTTTTTCGAAATTCTCAACACTTCTAAACATAATCTAAACTACCACGAACTTTCGGAATTCAATTGAAATTGGTCAAACACTGCTAAATTAATATGTACAATAGTAATAAGTTTATATGTGTCAAGTTCCCAATTTTTATCAAAATTCAACGACATGATTAATTTCCGATGAAATATATTGATTTAAGTAGCACAATCTTATAACAAAATTGGCGAACATTATCTAAACTCCTACAAATTTATGGAATTCCCAAATTTCATCTCTGTCCTCGTCCTCGGAATGCAGAATGTTTTTGATTTTTCAAAAATTTCCACAATTTTCTGAATTCGAAACATAGTACGAACTTTTCGAAGCTTTCCGAACTCAATAAAAATTTGACGATTTCCAGAATCGTTTGTAATTTTTGAATACTTTCGATGTTCTTCAAATTTTTATCCAAAATGAAAAGTGATTATCATCTTAACTTCGAAGAATTACGATAATGAACTCAAAGTACAAAATTTATTTGGATTTTTGGAAATTTTTCGAATTTTTTGAATTTCAACAATTTTCGACTTTCTCAGGAATTTTCAACATATTATTGATTTTCTAAATTTTGCGAATCTTGCTCAATTTCAAGTATTATACGAAAGATTTTAAATTTTCAAAAATTTTACTGATGGAAAATTTTTCATCATTTTTTAATAGTTTTTAAAGTTACTCTGATCTAAGAATATTCAATAATGAAAAGACTGGAGTATTCATCTTTCGGACAAATGATAGACGCAATCTAGAAAGTTTATGAACATTTCCTAAAATTCTACAAATTTTACAATTTTTTCCAAACGAATAATCATATTCGAAATTTTATTGGTTTCCAAAATTTTAAGGTTTCAAACTTTGTTTAAACTATTCAAAACTTTTCAAATCCTAGAAAGTTTATTAAAATCAATATAACTATTTTTATATTTTTTTTAAATTGTTCAAGTGTATCTTTTAATCATTTTTTTTATTAAAATGAGGAAAACAATATCATACGTACAAGATAAGTAAAAAAAAATGTGATAATATAATATACCCACTTACAAATTTTCTATGATTCATTAAATTTTCAGAAATTTCCATGATTCGCACACTTTTTATAACCGTCAAAGTTTTTATAATTTTTCTAGTTTTTACAAATATCTAACATAACGTAATATGTAATAAAATTTTTCAATTTCATGAATATTTGTCTGACTAAGATTTTTTGTGATTTTTTTAAAATTTTTAAGTTTTTCAGACTCATTTACAAAATAAAAAAATATATTATCATTTACACTTCGAAAATTAAAATGATGGACATAATCTACAAAATATATAAATATTTTCCAAAATTGCTAAATTCGTGAAAAAATACATAAGTTCAAATATAGAAATTCTGTATTGCATAGAAAAATTGACTGATACATATTGCTACGGCTTGCAAATATCGTTATTTTTTTTAAAGATAGCTATTTAATGTTATTACATGCATTGAGAATTCTCGAAGTAAGGATTTTGTTTACTTTGAATATTCAAATTCACATTCATCATTATTCGGATTTTGAATTCGTGAGATTCATATATTATTTCCATTGCAAAAATACGAAAAGCTTGCCTAGTGCATTTACAGAATTCAAACTTCTGCAGTCTTTCACATTTAGATTTAATCATTTTTCATGTCAGGTTGATAGGTCAAGAAATTCCTTTAATTTAATGATATGAATTTCTGAAATACTCAAAATTTTTTATGTATCTAATCGTTATCATTTTTATCACGATTTGATAAATATCCTTTTATAAAAATTCTTTTGATACGTTTTCACTTTTCCAACTTCCTGTATCCCAGAAATCTACGATACTAATTTAAAAAAAAAACAAAATTTTTTACATGTGTTGTAATTATTTTAAGTTATGCATATTCAAAATTTAAGATACATATGTGCAAGAAGATCATTCAAATTTTTCAGAGCTAATTTCCAATACACCTTATGTTGAATCTTATGAAGTTCTGAATATGCAGAATAATTAATCAGAAAACTTGCGCTTAAAAATTAACCGCAAACCTCCAAAAAAAAAGCCAAAAACGCGAACAAGGAATTCTGAATTCACCACTAAATCAATAACAACAAATTTTCGAAAAATTCTAAAAGAGTTGGAAACCTGGATTCGATATTTTCATACTACTAACATCAACAACCTTCTTGACTTCAAAATTTTCCAAAGAGAACTTTTCTTTCTACCAAACATTTCAACTTTTGGCTGTTTTTTTTTCATCTTTCATATTATAGAATCTCTTAGGTTCCTCCATTTACATTTAAAATTACTTTGATTCCTTCTCGATTGAAAGAATGAAAATTTTCTAGTTCATACATTTTACATATTTTTTAAACCATTAAATGAAACTTTTTCGGAAAAAATGTTAAAACATTTTAACTTCAACATGACCGTTTCATCAACCATGTGGTATGTGACATGGTATCTATCATTTTTTTATGTAACTGTTGTAATCATTATAATTCAAATTCTCTGTGATCATATCGATAAAAACTTCATCACTTCTTGCTATAACGATTTCACATTCATTTCTTACCGCAAAAAAAGCTCATGAAACACAAATTCGTGGCATCCCGAATAACGCTTGAAGCATTATGAAAACTTTTCACCAGATTCCAGCTCGCCTCAATCATTTCCATAGCCGGAAATCTTGGGGATTTCCCATAAAATTTTCTACGAAAATATCCGAACGTCTGTATACGTGAAAACCAGAATTAAGATTTTCCGTGCTTTTTTTTCCGCGCCCGGCATCTCCCGTGATTAAATATGCAAAATAATAAAAACGCGCAAGCGGAGTGGAAGACTCTCGGCCAGCCGAGGATTAAATTTGAAAAATGAATTACCTTGGCGTTCGTGATTTACATAGGGTCTCACGCACGGTTTCACTCATTGCGATGTTTCACCGGATTTATTAATATACTCCTGGTAAAATATAGGAACAAGCCCTTAAAGGGCTCATCACTTTTGAAATTATGTAGAAAATGTACTCGACTCGGAGTCATGAATAAATTGTAAAATGTCTTGGGTATCTTGAAATGTGCTTTTAAGTTCGAGAAAAAAGCCGGTGAGGCTTAAAACGATCAATATTTTATGTACCTCTGGCATAGAAAACGCGTTTCTATGCCAGCTCGAGATCTCTCAACGCGTTTTCTATGCCCTCGGTACATAAAATATCGTTCGTAACAGGCACGGATGTGCGAATTTCCCCGTTTC
Source organism: Platygaster robiniae (assembly GCA_028476575.1). Classification (NCBI taxonomy): domain Eukaryota; kingdom Metazoa; phylum Arthropoda; class Insecta; order Hymenoptera; family Platygastridae; genus Platygaster; species Platygaster robiniae. The sequence goes on from CM052020.1 coordinate 36,924,746, forward strand.
GCCAAATTCGCACATCCGTGCCTGTTACGAAATATACTATTCTGTACCTCTGGCAGAGAAAACTCGTTTTTCGTCGAGTTGAGAAACTGTAAACTTGTTTTCCACTCCTTGGTTATACATAAAATGCCGTACGTAACTTAGGAAAGAAGTTTTATATTCCCTTGTGTGCGATTGTAAGCCTCGACTTCTCTTCGGCCTACAAATTTCACACTCGTAAATATAAAATTCAAGTCCTAGTTCCGTAATATAATATTTCTTTCTCCTCGTAAGAAAACAAGTCAAAGATTTACTATGTTTGTTTCCATTTTCAGGCTTTTGGCTGACATCGAGCATTCCTCATTAAGAAAATACTTCGAAACGTCAAATATTTAACAATTTTTGAGATTTCAACGTTAGAATACAAACCAATGGTCGTTTCAATTACATTTTATTAAAGTTATTAGAAACTCTTTATCCAATATTCCATCAAAAAAAATATTCAATATCGATTGAACACTCGATAACCATTGTTCTAGGAATTCATAATCTGAAATTTTCAACTCAAGTTGTGAAATTGTTATATTATACAACATGTTTGAAGGACTTCAAAATCAAGTCCCTATCACTCCAATCCCTTCATTTATCCCCTTTTTTTCAACCTAATAAATCTCTAACTTCCCTGCCTTGAAGAATACATTCCGGCCCGACGATTTCTGTTTACTCGAAAATCCAACACAAACTCCTGTTCATTAAACGGGGATAATTCGGAAGTAATATAGCGTTTGCAGCGCGGTGTCTTATGTAGCAGCCTTCATTTACTTTAAAACGGCTTCGCTATTCCCCGACCGCTAAACGCGCAACGAATTTTCCTCTAATGACATCTAAATCCAACGCGACGTCTCCAACTAGATTAATATGTCGCCTTCCTTGAAATGGCGAAGTTTGAAAGATATTTAGCTGAACGGTTCTGCGAAAATTTCCTTTTCTGCGAGGATTCTGCGTCAATTTAAAATTATTCTATCAAAACTAATTGTAAGACAAATCTGTAAAGTGAAACGAGGACAAGACCCTTCTTTCCGGAATCCGGAGGGGCTTGATTCCTCGTTCCAGAGGTTACGCAAAGCCCCCACCCATATAAAGGAGCATAGTCGTTACAAACAAAATTTTTTATGAATGACCAATCTCAAATGACAAGAAGATCACCATACATATAATGTTATAGATATACACAAATATACATTTATTTCTATTTACTAAAAACACAATGTTGATTCTAGCATCATCAAATCTTCGACATCGACCAGGAATTTTGAGTTCTCCTATACCAGGCCTGGATTTAGGAAAATTATAATTTCTTGCTTACTTGTAAGGTACGAAAATCTGTTGCTGTATTTACAAATACGTTGGTACAAAGCCTAAATGAAAATGCTAACTGAGTATTTGTATTTTAGAATTCAACAAATTTTATCCATAGACATTAGAGTCCATTCGAGTAAAATTTTGTGTTCAGACCAGCCCTATGCAACTGACTATCTTGACGGTAAGAACGATTATTCACGCTAAATCCGGAGCACCCCGGTGGCACCACGTATACAAGGCGCATACATACGTGCTCACAGGCGTTAACCGGTCGATGTGTAAGGCTCCGAAACAAAGCAGTTGTGTGTGTTACTTAGGCACATGTGATTATATCGAGAACGTTGGAACTATGGGAGTTGCACAGGCCTGGTTTCGATACAGAAGCTGCAGGGTAAAAAAAGCAGAACGAAGAGACCTCAACTGCACCCGAAGTAGTCAGATTCTATTACTTATAAAAGTTCGGCATGGTTACGCAAAATTTCTAGGCACTCGTGGTTTTGTTTACATCAGTTTACATCGTTGATGTTATATTTCTTTGTGCACTATTTTTTTAGTTTTGTTATAAGAATGAAACAAAATAGCTTCTGCGTCAAAGAACACAAGACAGAAGTGAAACTTTGTGGGAATGTCAAACTGTAAAGACTGATCATAAAATAAAATAAAGAAATAATTGATGAAGCGTAAAGCAATCATACAAACAGGAGCGAATAAGGAAGAATATGTATATCAAACAACAAAAACAAGTAACTAATTGTAAGTAAAATGTACGTGGGTGAAAAAAAAAAACATTCAAAAACGAAAACATGGAGTCACTTCAATACTGGAGCCCTACAATAGTGCTTGTAGAAACGGAGAATAATGATTTTTCATAATCCCTCTATTGAATGGTCGATTTTCGTCGCCTGTAAAGCGAGGTGAAAGTGGCCGAAGGCAGCCGAGTAGCAACAGTAGTAGGATGAAAAGTAACCCGAGCATCAGATTAGTCGAGTAGTAAGGTGAAAATTAAGCCGAGCATCTGATTGGTCGCAATTAGGGGGATGAAAAGTAACCTCCGTGCATGATTAGTCTAGAAGTGGGATGAAAAGTATTCTGCTGCTTTCAGTTATTCGTTTGCTGTTTGTGACTTGTCTGAGGGTTTGTATTTTGCGCACTCACTTTACAGGCTCAAAAATCGACCACTCAATAAAGGGATTGTGAAAAAAAGCGTGCATCACTCGGTCTTTAGTCAAAAAAGTACAATAATTCTCGGGTTTCTCTTACTACGCTCGGGATTGCTCGGGAAGCAAAATTCACCCTCGGTTGCATTCTTTGACTTTCAGCTCTCGTAATGCAATACGCACGAGTGAGCTTCACGTATACCTTTAATGTCCATCGAAATTTGGTGGTGCCATAATATTTTCGTATTAGGCTGGAATATAAAAATACATACCTTGAACATGATGCAAAATTACCAATATGACAAAATATGGCTATGGGATATTTTCTATATGAAATTTCTCATTGTAGAACGGTTTAAATCGTTTACCTTAATAATAATTCACATGTACCGTTATATTGGAAAATTTATACGTGTTACAATTGCATGTATATGTAAAGATCGTAAAGGGATTATCTTATTACACTGTGGAACAAAAATCGAGTCGTGGAAAAACCCAAAGAAAGTTTCACAGGCAACATGTACTTTATGACCTCCTGAACCTATAATCCTGAATGTTTTTTCTCCATCACGTCACATTAGCGAGTAATAATTTTTAAAGATTTAATAAATTAAAATTTGTACCTTCTTCAGTTTTCACGCTTTTGGATCGTGAAAAAAACTATGTTGTTCAGTTTTTTCCGTAGATCTTAAATATGCAATTTAATTTACGATTTATTCGCTTCTTCAACAATTTATTTTTGATACGGAAAAACTGTTTCTCGGGATCATCAATCACTAGTTGATCCGTGACAGCTCCGACAAATCGTTTCCGAGCGAAGGGATCCTTTGTGGTCCTCGAAAAAAAGTGGAAAGAGTGAATAAACCTTATTGATATTTCGAATGCTAGCTGTCACGGGTCAATTATTGATCCATGATTCCGAGAAACAGTTTTTTCGTATAACAACTAAATTGTTGGAGGAGCAATTAAATCTAAAATTAAATTGCATATTTGAGATCTACGGAAAAAACTGAGCAACATAGTTTTTTTCACGATCCGAAAGCGTGAAAACTGAAGAGGTTACAAATTTTAATTTATTAAATCTTTAAAAAATTATTACTCGCTAATGCGACGTGATGGAGAAGAAACGTTCAGGATTATAGGTTCAGGAGGTCATAAAGTACATATTGTATGTGAAATTTTCTTTGGGTTTTTTTTTTTGTTCCACTGTGTTAGTGGATGATACATATAATTTATAAAATCTGTAATTATTCACTTACATAATAAACATAGATCAGGAAACTGAAAATGAAACAACGACCAGTGGCAGATCTAGGGTACAATATTTTTTTTGGGGGGGGGGGGGGGGGAGAACATCAGTTTTTAAATTTGTTCAGCGCACAATTAGAAAATCAAAACTTTTCTTAAAGGTATTATCTTCATATAAAAGAAAAATTCAATTTGGCAAGATTTTAGTTCCTGAGATAGATATGAATTTTGAAAAAAAATGTTGATTTTTTCGTATAACATCATCTGAGTTTACCCATTTTTGTCTTGAATTCAATTTTCGCAGTATCAAAATGACTTTTCTAACTCTGGAGAAGTTACAAAATGCTATCTGTTAGACAGTTTTGGTAAAATTTTACCGTATCGAAATAAAAAGAGGACTGTTGAGAATTAACAGAATGCAAAAATATGTAAAAGTGACGTAAGCATAAAAAAAAAGGAAGAAATCAGCAATAAGAAATCGAACTTATAATCACAAATAACAGTTTTACTCATTAATCTATTAAATTCTACTTATTCATATTCAGATAGATTACATATCATTGATATGTTAACTGGATTTGATGTTACACCATCGTCAATTGGAAAATTCCACTTTATGCAGTTCTAGATTTGCAATTGATATGTGTGTTTCTATTTTCAGTGAGGCACAAAAAAGACTACGTAACGAACCATGTGCAAAGAATATTTTATCGTAACAAAAAAAAATTAGAATCTGCATGACCAAACTTTGAACTCAACAAATTTTTACTCGTGTTGACTCGTCCGAGCCATAAAAACATTACGAATCTTCCTGCAAATTGAATTTTTCCAGTCATGCTTTTCTCTTATATCTATGATATACTCTTTTTGTTTCATTACAATGATTTTTCAACCTTAGTCTGAAATCTCCAATAATCTGACATCGATACAAATTGATTCGATTTTTCGTATACAAGATTGATATTTTTCAAGCATTGGTTTGTTGAATGTAATATATTTTGAAGGTTCTCTAGTCAAATTATAGTGTGTCATATGTAATAATTGACAAACCTTCCGATGTCATCCCATACTTTTTTTCCGTGACCGCTAGCAAATAAAAATTTCATTTTTCTTTAAGTATTTTTTCTCGCTGATATGAAAAATTTTCCGGAATGTCTAGCTGCGTCATTAAAAAATTTTCAATTACACAAGTAAACATATCTAATGAAAATATTTATGATTTATGATACCAAATTCGGCGAACAACCTTATTTGAACCTATTCTTTGCATATCGTTTGTCACCAAGCCTTTTTTTGTTACTCGTAGTAAATAGAAATACACTGACATAGGTATTAATTACAAATCCAGAACTGCATAAAGTGAAATTTTCCAATTGACAATGGTGTAACATAACATCCAGTTAATTTATCAATGATAAGTAATCTATCTGAATATATGAATATGTAGAATTTCATAGATTTATGAGTGACACTGTTATTTGCGATTATAAGTTCGACTTCTTTAAGCTGATTTGTTCGTTCGTTTTTTTTAAAATAAACGACTTCTTTACATATTTTTTTGCATTCCGTTGATTCTCGGCAGCCCTCTTTTTATTTCAATACGGTAAAATTTTACCAAAACTGTCTAACAGATAGTATTTTGTGACTTTTCCATTAAAAAAGTCATTTCGAGACTGCAAAAATTGAATTAAATACAAAAATGAGTAAACACAGATGATGTTACATGAAGATATCGAACATTTCCTTCTGAAATTCATATCTTTAAAACAAAAATTTTTCGCTTACCCCAAATTTTCCAAAATAGAATTCGAACATTTTTCTAACATATGAAGAAAAAATTCGTTTAAATTCAATCCGAAAAATAACGCCTCCACAGGACGTTATAACAACAGAAATAATTGGATCTTAAACCTGCGCGAATTAAACCCCCGAAACAACGAATTCTCAGGCTGCGACAACTCCAGAGAAAATGGAAACTGTAACCAAAACTCGAAAGAAGGCCAAAGATTAACACAACGGAGAAGATTTAAACTCCAAATTGATGCGAATGAGCGGTACCCTCCCGCATCAGTACCGAGGTACCAGCAAGGACGCACCAGTGAATTTCATCAAGGTCGAGGAACAATAAAAATCGCAGACGAACGAATTTCTCAGTCACCAACAGTTGATCTTCACACGGAAAAACTAATAAATAACTATGGAACTTTTTTAATCAACACAGGCGCCACAATAAATATCATAAAAATTTCACAATTAAAAGAAAAGACAGAGATAAACAGTTACGTACAATTCAATATCACAGGAATCACTAGAGAATCAGTATAAACAATGGGACAAGTGAAACTGAACATACGAGGCCACATGCAAAATTTCCAAGTTGTCGATACAGATTTTCCAATAAAAAGTGACGGTATGCTGGGATCCGTTTTTTTTTTTTTTTTTTGAAAGCACCAGAGCCGTAATTTTTTATGCAGAGAGAGCAATTATTTTCGGAAAGAAAGAATTTATTTTTAACAAAGACATAGTGACACTTCCTCTAAGGTCACGTCAGCTGATGTACATACGAGTGGTAAACGAAGATATTGGATATGGGTATGTTCCAAAATTGAGTGCAGTGCCAAACGTACATTTGGGGAAAGCACTGGTCACCAACGACAATTGTATTGCTTACCTTTATGTCGTCAAAGCAAATGAAGAACCAGTAAGGGTGAAAAGACCAACAATCGAACTATGGGAAGTCAAGTATATATTACCTATGAACCAACCGGAAAACTTCCAGGAAACCCAAGGTAACAACGCCGAAATCTTGCGAGCTACAGTAGAGGAATGTACGAAGGAACAATAAAAAAAATAATGGAGAAAATTGACATCCAAAATCTTGATTTAAAAGAAAAACAACCCGTCAAAAAACTTGTAAAGGACTACCAAGATAATTTTCGTCTGGAAGGCGAGTGATTAGGTCACACTGACACCATATATCATAAAATTGAAACAATAGACGAAACTCCCGTAAAAGCCAAATGCCAATACCACTTCGCCCCGACACAACGAGATAAATTCAACAAACAAGTGAACGAAATGCTGAAAAATGGTGTTGTTGAACCCTTGCAAAGTTCATACTCGTCACCAGTCTGGATTGTACCCAAAAAACCGGGCCTAGATGGGGAAAAACGGTACAGAATGGTCATCGATTTCCGCCAGCTGAACTTGAAAACCGTCAGCGACAATTACCGCTGGAAAATATTACCACTTAGTTAGATTGTTTGGGGAGCGCCAAGTATTTGAGCACATTAGATTTAGCGTCAGGATTTCACCAGATTCCACTCCACCCGGAAACCAAACATAAGACAGCATTTGCAACAATGAATTGTCTTTACGAATTTAACAGATTACCATTTGGATTAAAAACAAGCCCAGCATGCTTTTCGAGAATGAAGAACAACGTACTCGCAGGCATGACATACGTGAAAGGCTTAGTATACCTGGACGATATCATCATTTTTGCCAAGGACCTCGAAGAACATGGTAAAAGATTTGAAAGATTAATGAACAGATTAAAGAACGTAAATTTAGTATTACAGCCTGAAAAGTGCCAATTTTTAAAGAAAGACGTTATATACTTGGGCCATCACATTTCACAGAACTCAGTCAAACCCGACGAACGAAAGCTAGAAGCATCGAATAACTACCCTCCACCAAGTAATTCAAAGAAAATAAAATCATTCTTAGGACTCGTATCATACTTCAGAAGATTTGTAAAGAATTTCGCAAAGATCAACAAACCTCTGAACCAACTGCTAAAAAAGGATGCAAAATTCAAATGGGAAAAGCATCATCAAGAGGCATTCGACACACTGAGGAATAAGCTACACGAGGGACCCATCTTATAACAGCCAGATTTCGAAAAACCATTTTTAATCAGTTGCGACGCATCAGACTACGCTATCAGGTGCATGCTATCTCAGGGAGAAATAGGAAAAGATCTTCCTGTTGCCTACGCGTCAAGATCTTTGATTGCCGCTGAAGTCAACTATTCGACAAGGGAAAAAGAGGCATTAGCGCTTGTCTATGCAGTAGAACAGTTCCGACCCTACATCTTTGGACGAAAATTCACCTTGCGTTCAGACCACTGCCTACTTAGTCACCTGACAAGAACAAAAAAGCCACCTGCAAGACTAATGAGATGCCGCATTCAGTTAGAAGAGTATGACTACGTGATCGCATATCGCTCCGGAGCAAGCAACATTGTGGCCGACACTCTTTCAAGGAATCTGACTGGCCAGAGAGAGAAACCAATAAATGAAGACAAAGTTTTACTGGCAAAAGCCCAAAAACGACAGCGAGACAGGAATACAACGGATAGTGAGATGCCAGAAAGGAAAAAGATGGAAAAGCGGGAACAAGAAGAATACACAGAAAACAAACGTCGAGAAGAAAACAAAAGAACCGGAAACGAAGAAAAACACAAAAACGTTGTTATATTTCATAAAAACGTGGTAAAAACCAAAAACACTGAAAACATCATCCAAGAAAAACGGCAACTTGACGAAGCAAAGAGGAAGAAGGTGAAAAAGAAATATTGGTACTACGAGGTGGACAACGAAAACGATTGCACAGACCAGGAAAATGAAAAAACATACTGGGAATACGATACAAACGATCAAAAACAAGAAACAACTATAGTAAGAAAACCTAGAAATAAAAAAGAGAAGAAAAAACATTGGACTTATAAATCAATAGAATCTGAAGATGCTAATAGTGAGGATAAAAAAAAACGAGAATAATTCAGAACACGAAGTCAGCTAAGGAAATACTTAGACAAGAAAGATGATGATACTAATAATCAAGGTGAAATAAATAAAAGTGGTAACGCCAAAAGTGAAATGGAAGACACAGAAGGCGAAAATGGAAACAATAATGAATATATGAATAAAAATAAAAAAAAAATATGGATACATGAACAAAAATGAAAGCGACAATGATACGAAAATTGATAATGAAATCGATGATGAAATCGGCGATGAAATTGAAGAAAAAGACGGCCTTGATACTAATAATGCATTGTCTGAAATAATCGACTTCTCTAATAACTCTTCGGTAGTAAAACTCTCGCAAACTGTAGGTGAAAGAAAAACGCACGAAAATAAAGATGCATTACAAGGAAACAAAAGGAAAATAAAGTTAACGAGCAGCTCTGATTCGGGAAAACCTCACAACGGATTGCGGCCCAAGCGAAAAGTTAGAAAGTAAGGAAACTCACAAGAAACCAAGGATATCAGCAATGACCAGGAGCAAAACAATCCTAGTGAAAATGGAAATGAAATAGTCAAACAAGACAGGACAAATATGAATGCAGTTACAAGTGAAATTGTACTACGCTCCTCCTCCTCAAGATCAAAACATATAGTCCCTTTATTCATGCTTATTTTCACAAGTTTCAACGTCAAAACTCGTGGCGAGTTTTGGAAAAAAAAAAGCGCGCTACAGCGCCCAGTATCACATGATGCACCAATACGCAGGCGTTGCGCGCTGTGCCCACAGAGTGTCATTCTTTTATTTTGTGTTTTACAAGTAACAAGTTTCTCCAAAAATTTCGAAGAATAACACGAAAATATGAATTTGGATCTGGAACGACGTTTACGAGACCTGGAGAAGAAAATGGAACGCAGTAAGAGGAAGAAGAAACAGAAAAAGTTGAAGGCGCGACAGAAGCCGTGATCACAAAAGAAAAAGTCGGCGACCGCAAGGTCGAGGTCACGACGAGGACTCCTCCGACGAGGATTACGACCATTACAATCGTAAGTTGTGATTTTGTTCTCGAAAGAAGAGTGAAAAATCCAGTGTGTTATTGTCCAATTGTGTTCCGGTTAAAAAATCGCGGGCGAGTACAACTCGTTCCATATATCAAAATACAATTTTTATAAAATAGACTTACATAGCACAGCTTTTTTGCAATTTATTTTCCCCAATGGTATGTGAAAAATTACAAGCGCATTTTAGAAAAATCAGTCATGACAATTTGGCATGTTTTGGCATATGACAATATGACATAGGTTATAAACCACACAGTGGAAAATAACGTAAATCGTTAATCGTTTTTTAATTATCAAGATGGCGGAAAAAATTGAGCGTCACATTAAAAACAACCCAGTTGGTTACCTTCTTGTTAAAATTCAAGATGGTGGACGAATTTGAATGCCACCATAAAAACAGCTCAGATGGTTACTTTTTTGCTAAAATTCAAGATGGCGAACAATTTTCAATGTTATAGTTGAGAATAAATTAATTAATTAAAAAAAAAAAAAAAAAAAAAAAAAAAAAAAAAACAGTATGACAAAAAGATAAGTTGTCGACAAACTGAGAACACAGTGAACCAAAAATGGGTTATAATAAATCAAATATAAGAAAGATAGGAAAAATACAATTTTTTTCTAATACTTCAAGAATTCAACTAACAGTTAAATTCTACCTGCAGGTCGTAGAAGTGAAAGTCACTCCCGGAGCAGGAGCCGCTCACATAGCAGGTCGAATTCCAGAAGTTCCTCAAGGTCCTCAGGCAGTCCAGATGAACCTGAACCAGAGTCATCAAGCTCACAAGAAGATAACCAGGACCATGAAAAACAAGAGGACGCGTCCGTATTGAAAGCGTTCGGAGAAAAAATATACGAAGAAAAGGACTTTGCCCCCGATGCTCATCCTAACCTCACGGGGCCATGGCAGGAAATCTTCCAGAAAGGGCTTCCAGAGGAAATATTGAAAGAAATTGCAAAGAAAAATTCACCTCCAAAAAATTGTGGATTTTTTGAGCCCCCTGTAACGAACCAGGTTATCAAGAGTGTTGTGCCGCAAACAGTTATCGCTAGGGATGACAGGCTCAAAAAGAGACAAGAGAAAGCTGCGATTGCCATGGCCGCTGTAGCCTCAAGTCTATCCATAATTGCGAAGAACAAGGAATTTCCAGAAAGGAGTGACATAATGCAGAAACTGTGTGACACCAGCAAACTCCTGGCGGATTTACACCATGACGACTCCACCATAAGAAGAAAACTGCTCATAGCAAATCTGGACCCATCCGTGAAAGACTCGATGTTAGCAACGCCGGTTGATGAATTTCTTTTCGGCAAGAACCTTGAAGATACGGTAAAATCCGCTAAGGCAATGAAAGATACGGGCAAAGACCTGAAGAAGCAAGTGACTTCGACCAACAAGTACAAGAGAGGAAAAAACTGGAAAGGCCCGCCACGATCAAAACAATCGCAGTTCAAGAAACCAGCAGCATCGTCGAGCGGGCAGAAGTACCACCAATCGAACTCCAAGAAGTCGAACAGCTGGAGCAAACCACAGGGCTACAACCAATAGAAGACGTACCAGCAGAAGAGAGAACAACGCCGGCAATAAACGTCAGTCAAATAGCGGGCTGCCTCCGTTATCACAGAAAGGACTGGGCCGAGATCACATCGGACTCAATAATTTTGTCATGGATTCAAGGTTACAGAATTCCTTTATCCTACCCAGTTATACAATATAATCCACTTCCCGAACAGAAATGCTCACTGAAAGAAACGAAAGAGATGTCCTTCTTAATTGAAGAGCTCCTTTTAAAGGGTGCCATACAGAAATGCACCCCTCAAAATGGGCAATTTATCCCAAAGATTTTTCTTGTTCCAAAACCGGATGGTACAAACAGATTCATTTTAAACTTAAAAAATCTGAACGAATTTATAGAAACCGAACATTTCAAACTTGAAGATAGTCGTACTGTTTTAAAATTATTATCATGAGATTATTACATGGGATCACTTGATCTTCAAGATGCATATTATTCAATACCCATAGACAATCGATATAGAAAGTTTTTACGATTTCATGTCAATCGTCAGCTGTATGACTTTACCTGCTTGCCGTTCGGCCTCTGTACAGCTCCTTATGTTTTTACTAAGGTTATGAAACCTGTTATTTCCTATCTTAGATCCCTAGGAATCATTTGTGTAATTTATCTGGATGATATTTTGTTTATTGGAGAAGATTATCAATCGTGTAAATTGAATATAAAAACCGCAGAAACGATTTTGTTAAAATTAGGTTTCAAAATAAATTATGCCAAAAGTCAACTTGAGCCCTCACTTGAGTGCAAATTTTTGGGTTTTTTATACAATTCAGAGGAGATGATGATTAAGTTGACTGATAAAAAGAAGCACAAAATAGTCAGGTTAACAAGTGGGCTTATGTCGAAAGTAACGTGCGAAATATGGGATTTCGCTGAAGTTCTTGGATTTCTTGTTTCTTGTTGCCCTGCCGTGAATAACGGGATGGCACACACAAAAATTTGTGAACGAAAGAAATATCAGGTTCTTTTAAATAACCAAGGATCTTTCCAAGCAGAGATGACTATTGATCAAGAATTTAAAAAAGATTTGAAATGGTGGAAAGACATAGGAGTAAATTTAAACTGTCCAATCCGGTTCACAAATTACGATTTGACCATTTTCACTGACGCTTCCAATCGGGTTGGGGGGTCGCTTGTGGAATAGAAAGGGCCCACGGTTTTTGGACTGATAAGGAAAAGATGTTCAGTATCAATCATTTAGAACTGTTAGCTGTATTTTTTGGATTGAAATGTTTTGCATTAGATATAAAGAATTGCCAGATCTGACTTAGAGTTGATAACACAACTGCTGTATCATACATCATCAGGATGGGGGGCGTTCAAATAAGGAGTTTGAGCTCTCTCGCAAAAAAGATCTGGGATTGGTGCGAAGAGCGTCAAATCTGGATATTTGCGTCCTACATAAAATCTAAAGATAACTCTGAAGCAGACAAGGGATCACGACGATTAGAATCAAACACAGAGTTCGAACTGTCCAAGGAAAAAATTCAATACATCTCGGAACAATTCGGTGCACCGAGCATTGACTTGTTTGCTACAAGATCAAATTCAAAATGTGCAGCTTACGTTTCTTGGGAAAAGAATCCTGGATCTTTAGCAATTGACGCATTCACGATTCCCTGGAATGGTGAATTCTTTTATGCCTTTCCACCATTCGCACTTATCTTGAAAGTTTTACAAAAAATTAAACACGAGCAATCAACGGGCATTGTGGTAGTTCCAAAATGGCGCTCCCAACCTTGGTATCCCGTATTCCAATCCCTACTTATATCAGAAGTAATTACAATTCGAGCGAATTCTCACGTCATTCTACCTTTTGACAGGCAGAAAATCAGATTTTGGCGAGACCTTACCCTGGTGGCAGGGACTTTGTCAGGCAATCATACCAGATGAGGGGCATCCCTCGGGAATCTCAGATAATTTTGGAGTCCTCACGTGCGAATTCATCATGGAATCAATACGAAGTTGGTTTGAAAAAGTGGTGGAAATTCTGCTCGACTAACCAAATAGATCCCTTCTCACCAGATTTATCAAACGTGCTGAAATTCTTGTCGGGAGAATTTGAGTCTGGGTCTGCGTACGGCTGCTTGAACTCGTATCGTTCAGCCATATCACTGATTGCGGGACCGGATTTGACTCAGAATCATGATATGAAGAGGTTTGTCAAGGACCTGTCGAGAGTAAGGCCTGTGAGACCCAGGTACGATGTTACGTGGGACCCCAAAATTGTCTTGGATTACTACCTTCAACTTCCCAGTAACGACAACCTACCACTCCAAATCCTGTCTCAGAAGCTTCTAATTTTATTAGCTCTTGTTACAGGCCACAGATTACAAACTTTTTCTTTGATTAGAATCGATAATATCAATATGGCTAGAGACAAAATAGAAACCAGAATTCCGGACAGAATTAAGACTTCAGGCATCAATAGAAAACAACCTGTTCTAATATTACCATTCTTTAGGAAAGATAAGAAATTGTGCGTAGCATTGGCACTTCAGAGGTACTTGAAAAGAACAAGTACTACGCGTGGTAGAGAGAAAGCATTATTTTTGTCGTACAAGAAGCCATTTAAGGGCGTAGGAACAAACACCCTTAGTAAATGGATCAAAGATGTTTTGGTTGAATGTAAAATAGATACGACCATTTTCTCAGGGTATTCCACGAGACATGCCTCCACGTCAGCTATTAAGAGGAAAGGATTAGATGTATCGATTATTAAAAAGACAGCTGGCTGGACGAGTGGCTCAAAAGTTTTCGCCAATTTTTATGATTTTCCTTTAATAACTGAAATGTCATATGCGGACACTATTTTAAACGAGAATTAAATAAACGACGGTCCGATTATTCTTGTGCTATTTGATAATAAACTTTGTTCTTCAAGAGAAGTGTACAATATTAATTTACCCCGGAGACATTACATATCAAGCTGTATTTCTTGAAACTATGAACATCTACATGTTTTGATCTTGAGGAGGAGGAGTGTAGTACAATTTGATGATTAAGCGAACTTACCAAGTGAAGTTCAATCATAATTGTACGTAGCTCCTCCTCCGAGATGATCAAACCCACCCATCCACTTACCCATTGTAATAAATACACCTTGGATATCTTTAAACTAATGACACTCTGTGGACACAGCGCGCAACGCCTGCGTATTGGTGCATCATGTGATACTGGGCGCTGTAGCGCACTTTTTTTTTTTCAAAACTCGCCACGAGTTTTGACGTTGAAACTTGTGAAAATAAGCATGAATAAAGGGACTACATATTTTGATCATCTCGGAGGAGGAGCTACGTACAATTATGATTGAACTTCACTTGGTAAGTTCGTTTAATCATCAAAATATAAGTGATATGGGCAACAACATGGAAGAATTTAACGAAAAATCGAATCTAACGATCGAGGATAGGAATAAAGACGTTACTACCAGGAACAACGAAGATAAAAGGGTAGGAAATACAATAAAACTCGGTTGGCGAGAGAATCTTTCTGTAGGTTCTGGAATGTACAATTTGGGAAACACATGCTACCTAAAGAGCACTCTTCAAGCATTATTGCACGTCCCAGCTTTTACCAGTTGGTTACTAGACCACGAGAAGTGTATTGAAGGGAAAACCAAGATGTCAAACGAGTGCTTCATCTGCATAATGGCAGAGACACTACGTGAATGTCATAAAAAAACTGGTGAGGCTATTAGACCAAGAGAGATCCATAATAACCTTTCGAAAATCTGGCCAAGCATCCTTCCAGGAAAACAGGAAGATGCTCACGAATTCTTATGTAAAATTTTCGACACGATAAAAAATACATGCGAAACAATCCATCATACTAAAATGAACATGGATATCATCACCCAAATTTTCTCTATACAAATCGAAACGTAAGTCACATGCAAAAACTGCGACGCGAAATCGATTTCTTAAACAACTACAAATCAACTCCAATTACCGATAACAGAAGCCAAATCAGTTAGCAAAAGTATTACAACTTATTTTGGTTTAGAAGAAAAACATAAAAGGATTATTACTGAGGAAACTGCAAAAACAAGGTACAATCGTCGATTAAAAACACACTGGTGTAAATTCTCCCAACGTTTTATGTCTTACACTAAACAGATTCGACAACGAAGGCCAGAAAATAATAAAATATATTAAGTTCGATTTAAGCATAGTCGTGGAAAGTACAGATTCTTTCATGCTGGTATCAGTCATAGTTCACAAAGGAAATACTATAGATTCTGGACACTACGTAGCAATTGCACGAACAGGACCAATAAAATATTATACATTCAATGATGAAGTCGTTACGAGGAATAACCCTAAAGTGTTCAACACATCTCCAGTCTACATACTATTTTATCAACTCAACTCAGGAATGAAATCTACTAAAAAATAAACAATACACAAACAGCATTAAGAAAGGAACCAGAAATAATCGACAACGAAGAAACAACTGGGGGATTCGTAACATCTAGGAAAAACGCAATCGACGAAAAAACTAACATAGTATACTTAACGAAAACAGACGGCGCACTAAAAATAAATATGCTAAGACTATTAAAAGAACGCAGACTTATTAAAACAACAGAAAAAGCACACAATGTCGGAGAGGTCTTAAAAACAAAACACGGAGATCTGTTTTCCCTCGGAATAGTCATCAAACAAACAAAAGAAAAATAACCACTAAATAAGGATTTTGGGTTGACATTACAAGCTCTCAAGAACATGGTTAAAAAACTGGAGATTCGAAAATTCGCTATCAACGTAGACACTGAAATGATGAGCACAGCAAATTGGGAACATTTCAAAGAAAAATTGAGAATGACCTTCCACGACCAACCAGTCAAAATTATGTACTGCAGTATGAATATTCAAGTACCACCTCCGGGAAAATGACAACAAATAATAAAAGAGATCCATGGCGGTTTTCATGGCCACAAAGGAATAACCAAGACGTATGACAGGCTGGCATCAGAATTTTACTGGGCTGGAATGAAACGCCAAGTTGAGGACTACGTAAGATCATGCGAAGACTGTCAGAGAAAGAAGTTAACGAGAGTGAAAACGAAAATGCCCATAGTATTAACAGAAGACGGAAAGGATAGTTTCGAAAGATTAGCGATCGACATATACGGCCCAATTACACCACCACATTAGCCTCAGTTAAAACCGCGTTACATCCTCACAGCCATGTGCATGTTGACGAAATACAGCTTCGCCATTCCTGTACAAAGAATCGACAGTAAAACCATCGCCACCGCCCTTGTTGAAAAAATATTTTGTCAAGTGCGCGCGCCAAAATATATAATATCAGATAACGCTTAATACTTTACGAGCAACATAAACACCAAACTCGCCAAATTATTAGGATTGCAACAATTTTTTTGTTCAATATATTACGGGAATGTTTCACTGGAAATAAGCCACGCAACCCTGGCAGAGTATTTAAAGTTCTTCATCAGCCGTGAAAAACATTGGACAAAATATTTTATGTATGCAATTTGGGCATTTAATACATCTAAAAGCGAAAGTACACTGTTCACACCATTTGAACTCGTCTACGGAAAAGAGTGCAGGGCGATTACATCAAGCTCGCCAATCAGGAACGTCACAACATACGACGAATATTTTGAGGAATTATCAGCGCGACTAGAAGACCTGCGAAAAGATGCTACGGCCAATTTTTTGAACTCCAAAATTAGGGCAAAACGATATTTTGACCGAAAACTGAATATTCAAAAATTTACAATAGAAGATTACGTTTTCGAATTAAAACCAGTAAGGGATACCAAACTTGACGACGAATACAGAGGCCCCTACGAGGTCGTGAGAATAAATACAGAAAAGAATTGTGTAGTTGTAATTGATGACGAGAAAACTGAAAGAACGATTCCTATGGCAAAAGTAAAAAGGGCACATTTCCCGAAAAGGGAATTCCCCAAGATTACACTTGAGTCAGGAGAACTTACAAATTAATGTTCATCGCAGAATACTGGCAACGGCGCAAGGCACAGGCATACTATAGATTCAAGATGCTTCGAGTCTTTACTTCGAGAAACAAGGAATTGTTCGCATAGCTTCGTCAAAATGGAAATTATTGAACCACATAGAACTACAACATTTCAACAAATGGAGCACTTCCCTACACGAGTTCCTGTATAAAATGGAAAGACACTGTCAAACAATGGAAAGATGAAAAGTACGGAGGCTATTGGAAAATATCCAAACGCGATTAATATCAGCAGACAAGCAGTACTCGGAATCAATGGGCATTGTCCCAGAAAAAAAACAGGAAAAGACGTGCAATTCTGGGCTCCATCGGAGACTTTTATCGACTGATCTGCGGCACAACAACATTAGATGACATAGAAACGATAACACGGTCACTTGAAACATCACAAAACGATAGAAAACAATTTCCAGATCTCTTCATAAACCAAACAGGAATAGTGAAAACAAAATTGAGATTACATTCAGAAAAAATTTACAATATAAGAAGTAAGATACGCGCATTCCAAGACAAATTTAATGCAACAGAACAAGCAGTGGATGAAATAGCCAAAGAACTAGAAACTCCGATGATTGTATGCCTCCTGGAAGCATACGTAACAAGTTACGTAACAGACGTCACTATAGTGGCTGATGCTATTCTATAGATGCTATTCTATATTCTTTAGAAATAGGCCTAATCCACCCGGAGTTCCGGTCAGTAGAAAAGTTACTCGAAACATCTGAAAAATACAGTTAACAAGCCCAGGCTCGAAACTTCCCACCGAGTTAAACAAGATAGGAATGGCAAAATTAATGAACATCGCAAAAACTTCAATCTACATAACAAACTATAGACTGATAAATGTTTGAGAATTCAACCTAGTAGAAATCAACGAATACAACCTATACAGAAGCCGTATTTTCCAACGATCCAGGACGCTGCAACTAAAAGATTTGCTTATATAGAACCAAAATTCGAGTTTCTCGCAATGTCTGGAGATTATATGTTCTATTTTCCTCTGCCGGTAGAAGAAATAGAAAAATGTATACACCTGGATCAAACACTTATCTGCAAGAACATCAATACCATTTTTGCAGTCACTGCAGAATCAAATTGTGAAATTCAAGTACTGGCGAGACAGGGCTTCGACAACTTTAAACGCTGTGACATAAGAACAGCCGTAATCAAAAGCATATACTGGGCACATTTAAACACACAAAACGCATGGTTATACTCTTGCGTAGGCCAAGTACCAATTAACATGCAATGCCAAGGAAAACCCACGGAACAAGTAACACTTACAGGTCAAGGAATCCTTACATTAGAACATAAATGCAAAGCAATATCTCCTACAGCAATACTAATAACTTCGGAGGAGAGAGTAACGAAAATCGAAACACCAATAAAGAAAGGAAATCAGCTCAACATCGACAAATTCTGAATGAAACATTAAAATATCAGGACTCAAACCTTACAAAGATTATAAAAGAAATTGAGAAAACACATGAATATGAAACATCAAAAACTAGAAAACAGTTATCAAAGAACATAGAACTCACAAAAATAATAAGCAAAGCAAAGGAACTACGACAAAAAATGGAAAATGAGAAATTCGAATGGAAAAATGGCTTCACTTGGTCACTCGCCAGCATAATCGGCATCCCAGCAGCAGCCACAATCGTATGGTGGTCATGTGGATCCAAAATTTTTTCTAAAATGGGAAGCATGCTTAGCATCCTAAACCTATGCTTTGAAAAGCAAGAGAAACAAAAATACTCCGAAGTATACCGACGAACAACCGAGGATATAGAAATGAAGACATTCTGGCAGGAACAAGGCAAAGAACCAAAAGGCAAACCACAAACCTAACGAAATACAAAATTCACCCCTGTTGAACCTATAGTACACGAAAAGAAGCCGAAACTAAAGAACCAAGGACAAATCATCGAAGAGGAAACGTCCAAAATAACTGACTCACATTCAGCGGAAAAGGCATATCCAACAATGAATTCCTAAACACCGGCAATACCTACCAATACCAGGAAAATCCAAAGCGAAGACAAAGGGAAAATGACTAGAAGCATCGAAACACCCAAACACATGAGCCAAAGTCAGAAACCATGGTTTAAAAAAAAAAAAAAAAAAAACACTAATCATGAATTTTACAAGGAATATAGGAAAAAAAAGAGGGGGAATAGAAATCTAGAAACAAAATCGATTTCGTATGACTTGTTCAAAAGAAGGAATGGTATAAGACACTTCATTACATAGATCTATAAAAGTTAAATTAACTAGAACTAAATCTTCTTACTCATGTTCCACGTGAAATGGAGAATCGACTACGTTTCTTTTTCAGAAGAATATATACTTTCCTGGCTTATCACTGAAGGGTTATCTCGAAACTGTTTTCCTTAATACGAGACACCGACGATTAGCTCAAAAAAGACCGATAGGAAAATCTTGAATAATGCGACACGATTAACCCACCACGTTTCAATACGTTTATGAACACTAGTTGACACTGATGAACACCAACACTACTCATGTAGAGTGAAGCACATTAAATATATCGAACTAGTATTCAGCTCCACACACACACACAGAAACACTCGATTACAACAATGGGTCACTGCTATTACGCGAACTAAAATATGACTCAGTAGCCTAAATTTGACAATACTCTTATCGAAGCACAGACTTAATTATGTTTATCATTACTTAGCAAAATGATGTAATATACCTACGCATATGGCCATGTAGCTCAGATTTCTTTTATAAGTGTAGGAACAATGAAACAACAAAAGTAAATGGCTTGTTACAGATATTAACGTAAGTCAGCGAGTAAAGAAAAATAGTTACAAATCAGGTAAAAGACATTACCAGCTTCAACCAATAGAGCTCCCACGTCCGAAGATGGACAAGACACCCACAACTCTCCAAGAAACACGACAATACGCGCGATGTTACAGAATATCCCCAGACGTAGGCTTTCAGACCTTCGATAAGAAGGGACATCTCGAGCTATGGGTACCGATAAAATATCTCAAAGAAAAGATCCCAGGATACGACTCCTTACCCACCAACTTCGCTACATCGTACAAGGAGATGATCAAGCAACACCTAGAGAAAAAGAAGACCAAACCTACAAAAGAAAAAACTGTAAAGAAACTAGACAACATGCCAAGCCACATCCGTCGCATTCCGGGTATCTCGCAGAAAACAGTCATCAAATGCCGACATTGCAACCATACCTTCAAGATAGACGTTAGCTCTACAAGGCCGCCCCTGAACGAAACTTCTTGTATCAGAATGCATTGCATTCGTTGCAAAAGAGCAATTTTTAGCTACCTCAAACCAATACAGCCAAAACAAACATCGCCGAAAAAAAAGAAGCAAACGCTTAAAAATCAGTCGGCCACCCAAAAAAGCCAATTAGCGCCAAGGCAACAACAACCGATGTTGATCGATTTGACAGACGAACAAGAGGACCCACATACGGTTCCAATTACCGCTCAGACCACACGGAAACAACCACCAGTCATTATCGACATCACCAACCTGACCAAACAACGCAAAGCAAAGCAAGCACAAAAAGCCATATCCAAAGACCCAAAGAGCACATCACCAGAATATAAGGCAACAAGGAGATCTTCTCTTCAAGATAGAATCAACAGCATCCTAAACACAAGCCGCAATCAACAACAACCAATGGAGGTAGATGAACCAATCCTGCCCCTTACCATGCAACCAGGATGCGCCCTCCCAGCAGCGAAACAGCAATCTCATAACAAGGTGCAAATAGATACTCCAAAGGCAATGGCTCCTGAGACAGGCACAAACAAACTGAAAACTTCCCGAGCACCCTGACGAAAGACTGCAAGGATAACGTCCCGAACAACCCAAAGGATCACAGCTTCCAAATACCTTCCCGACGAGCTGCACTTCCCCCTTTTTTAAGCCCAGGGCCCTCACTGCCTCCACTCCCTTCTGTGACAGAGCTATTCGGACAGGTAATCCAAAAACGATTTTGAATTTAAGTGTTGTACGTTGGTCGTAAGTCGGAAATAATATCTTTTCAGTACAAGAAGATAAAGACCGCTTTAGCATTCCCGAGAATATGGGAAAATTCCACGCCACCTTATCGGATGATGAGCGCGGCCGGGGGGGGGGGGTATGATCAGACGCCCTGATTGGTGCGCTGATCGTTCCTAGCAGGGTACTTCAGGGACCGCACGTGACACAAAAAATGCACCTTGCCATTGAGCCCCCTCGGCTCTGGTCAGCCACCGAGCCTCCTCAGCTCTGGCTTATTTTTCCCCAGAAGCCTTCCTCGGCTTTGGAATTCCTATCCCAACCCGTCGCATCCTTTCTCAGCTCTGGGTACTTCCTGATTTCCTCGGGCCGTGTAGCTTCTCTCGGCTCCGGAAATTTCCCCGTTTTCTTCGTGCCGTGTAGCCTCTCTCGGCTCCGGCCTAATCACTCTCAGAAGATTTGTAGTGAACGCGAAGTTTTTTCCCAAACGCTCGTGAGGTTGGAAGAAATCGCTCAACGTGGGAAAACTACGCGTAGAAAACTATTACGAATAGAATGTCACTGTAAATCTCCGTTGTAAATATATTTTGTTCTTAAAATGAACGAATCCTCATGAGTCATTAAAAGTGAATTAACGAATTATTATTTCTTGATCCCTCATTGCTTACGTCCCCCTCAATTGACTTACAACAGAAGAATTGAATCATGTATTTCATAGGAGACCTAATTATGAAGGATTACTCGATAATTTGATTATATATCTAAGTTATGCATTGCACTGTAAAAATTTTCGTTAATGTTTACCATGAATTTCTAGGTAAATATTACCGTGCAATTCAAGATTCTTGGGACATAGTGGCAATACGTTATTATTTATGAGTCACCAAGTATATATTCAGACGTGCGCAGCAAGTTCTACCGTGCACTTCTGAAATTTCAAGTTGGGGGCATTTTTACCGTTACATTCAGTAAAAAGTATTTGTCGAAATCGTAAACATTACAACGCATATCTGAAAATGTGTGTTACTCAAGTGTGAAATTTACAGCTTATTGAATAATTTTTATTATGTGCCAAGTCTAATTCCGTGGAGCTATAAAAGTAGAAAAACACCGCTTACTCAGTAATTTTTAATGTAGATGAAATGATATTAAATAAGAGAGGATTATATACAGTATTTTCTTGTTTTACAAACCAATACTTTTATTAGTGCCAATTTCTTACTATGTACAATTTACTTTTTTCTATGAGAACAGTTCATGTGCATACGCAACCACTTACATCTGATTCTAACAATTTTTTCCATTCAGCTTTCAATGAGAAAATACGATACGCACGGACGGTATCGTCGTGAAAAACATCTGTGTATTTTTTCGCAATCATCAAAGAATCTTCTGTTATAATCAGTTGTATTCTAGAATATTCTATTCGTTGCCATCAGTCACGTACAGACTCATTATATCACTAGTCGCTTACGAATCCATTGCAGTATTGTAAGTCAATCTGCTATCAGTCACGTACAGACTCATTATATGTATCTCTAATCGCTTACGAATCTACTACAGTATTGTAAATCACTCTGCTATCAGTCATGTACAGACTCATTACTCATATCCATACCCATTCAGTTTTAGTCCCGTAGAATCCCATTTACCATTTCCGATAAAACAGTATAAATACTGGCACTGTAACAGCCAAAAAGTCAGTCTGTCTAGCAGTCAAGTTCGGTCGAGATCGGTCTATACTAAAAAACACGCAAATCGAAGTCAGTGTCGCGGAACATTTTCCGGGTCTGAACAATTGTGAAAAATATTGTAAAGTCATCTATAATAAACAAGTGTGAATATTTGTGAAAATTGAGTTGACTCTTCTATTCATTTTCTCCTTGAAAACCCTTCTCGTCATTAGGCACGACATTTTGGGCAATCCTCGCCGTGAATGCAACATTTTATTGGTGTCAGAAGTGGGATTCCGCTTCAACTTCCTGGAAAACTGTGTCATTCGTAGGTGCATCTCCCTACGACCAGAATCCTAAAGAAGAATAGGAGACTCGCTTTCTTTGAGCGGAACCAGAAAAAAAGTTGCTATTTCACGGCATCAACTTTTTGTCATTGAACAACATCAAAACATACCAAAAAACCAATTTCGTCATCTCTGCCAATCCGCAAAACTGAAGGTCACGTCCAAGGTCTACCACTTACTACTACCTCAGAAACCGATAGAGGCCCACGAAGACTCAAAAAGGGACCAACGCTTCAACCTTTCATCGCCGAACATCATCAAGAGTAAGTCCTGCACAGCTTTTATTTCGCGAACAGTTTGCCAATCCAATTCCAAGAGTAATTCCTACATCCTTGTTTAAAGTAATACGAGAGGGGACCCAAAAGTAACGGGAATTGTGTTACAACTTTTTTATTGACAAATTTTTTCACACACAATTTTTATCACCTTCAAAGTAACCCCCATTGACTGTAATACACTTGTTCAATCTTTTTTTCCAGTGTTCAAAACAGTTCTGAAATTCATTTTTTTCAATGTTTTTTAAACCTTCCAGCGATTTTTGTTTCACCTCTTCTACAGTCCCAAAACGTTTTCCTTTCATGTCCCTTTTGAGTCTAGGGAACAAAAAAAAGTCACAGGGGGCAAGCACCGGTGAATAGGGGGGGGGGGGGGGGGTGAACAATCGGTGTCATGCCGTTTTTGGTCAAAAATTTCTTCACGGACAGCGCTGTGTGGGCAGGTGCATTGTCGTGGTGGAAGAACCAATCTCCTGTGCGCCAAAGATCCGCTCTTTTCTTCCGGATGTTCTCCCTCAACCTTTTCAAAACCTCCAAGTAGAAGTGTTGGTTGACCGTTTGGCCTGGAGGAACAAATTCTGCGTGCACAATACCTCTGCAATCGAAGAAACAAATGAGCAATGTCTTGATGTTGGACTTCACTTGGCGTGCCTTTTTTGGACGAGGCGAGAGAGGTGTCTTCCATTGGCTTGATTGCTGCTTTGTTTCGGGGTCGTAGCCATAGCACCATGATTCATCGCCAGTTATAACCTTGAGAAAAAAATCTGAGTCTTCATCCAACTGATTTTGCAGCTCAAGACAGGCCTGAAGTCGACGCTCCTTTTGATCGTCGGAGAGAAGGCGAGGAACAAATTTGGCTGCAATCCTCTTCATGCTCAAATCTTCAGTTAAAATCCTCTGAATTGAACTCCATGACAATCCAGACATCTCACAAAGTTGATCGATGGTTCGGCGACGGTCTTCATGAACAAGAGTGTTGATTTTTTCAATGTTTTCGTCCGTTCTTGAAGTCGAGGGGCGCCCAGAACGAGGTTGGTCTTCTATTGACATCTCTCCATTCTTGAAACGCGAAAACCAGTCGTACACACGCGTTTTACTCAAAGCATTATCCCCATAAGCTGTTTTCAGCATCACAAGGGTTTCCGCGGGTGTTTTTCCTAACAAAAAACAAAATTTTACAGCCGCGCGTTGCTCTCCACACTCAGCCATTTCACGTTTTCGCCGAAACGGAAAAAGTCGTTTCACTAGAAAAATTCTTACGGACGAACGAATGCACTCACAGCAAATGAACTTTGCATACTGACTTGGGAGAGTAGCAGCTTGGAAGATAACCAGTGGAGAACCCGATCCCCCCCTCCGCGGTCCCCCCACCACCTAATTCCCGTTACTTTTGGGTCCCCCCTCGTACAAGATGTCCCAAGGTTCGAGCTATGTAAATACTACTTCATATGATGAAATTCGAAATCGCGACGTACCGAATGCAAATTTCACTTCGGGTGACGAAACTCAGGATCACACCACACCTGAGTACCCAGTTACCTTTCTGATCAAACTCATGAACGATAGATTTGATGGGGATCGTTTCAAGGTCAGAAGCTTTGTTAAGCAAATCCATGCTGTGTTTGAATTAACTCATCCATCACGAGAAAAAGCTATTCTTTTATACGTCAAAAGTCAAATTGTAGGAAAAGCGAGAGAGCAAATTGATACCCATTGCGATTAAACGACTTGGGAGGAGATCTCTGACCTGCTTTTGAAACTTTATTCAGATAAAAAGAACTTTGACCAACTTCTTGAGGATTTGCATTCTATTCCTCAGGAACATAATGGAACCGTCTCCTTGTACTATCAAAGACTTGAAATGTTAACATCCAGAATTCTCGCGACGGTTCATGGTTCTGATATCAAGGAATACGAGGTACCGGGACGAATTGCTATGATAAAAAACATGTCACTCAATCGCTTTGTCTACCATACTATTTCCTAAATTTCACAAATGTTGCGATATCGTGATTTTCAGAGCATTAACGAGGCATTTTCCGCAGCCTCGGTCGAAGACAAGCCATTGAAAACACGATATTCGAGCAATCCCAGACCATCCCAATCGACATATCAACAGAAAAAATTTTGCAATGTTTGTCACCGTTCCAATCATCGCAAAAACGAGTGTTTCCGTAACACTAAAAATGAAAGTCAGAAATACGATTCCCGAGGGATATTCTTTAACGCGCAGAATTCTACCACCCGTCCTCTTCAGAACCAAAATCTTCAATCGAGCTTTCATTCGAAAAAACCAAATTTTCAGCCGAATTCACAGACAATTCAATGCAGGTACTGCAAAAATCTGGGGCACTCGATTAATGAGTGTCGCAAGAGGCAATTTAATAATTCAAGACGCGACTCGAACAATAGCCACTCTGGTCAAAACCAGACATCAATCCACTTTACACAGAACATGCAGCCTGGAATTCAGGAGGAAAATTTTCATAATTTCGGAATCAAAGAGGAACCCTTGAATTCCAGACACTGAATCGAGACTTTTCTACTATTTCAAATCAAAATCCTTCTATTTCAAAATCAATTACCAAATCTACTATTGACGTACGTCAGGTTTGAGGAAAGAGAAAAAATGAGACAAGTGAAGGAGAAAAACAAAAAAATTAACAAAATAATTATTTTATTCAATATTTGAAATTCAGATTTACAATGACGTTTGCAAAATCAATAATAATATATTTAATATATATACAAATCCTTCTCGAATGACATCTCCCTGTCCAAAGAAAGGTAAAACCTTCGGATTTATCCAACGTAGGTTGCGGTGGTTCTCGAAAAGAAAAAGGAAAAAAAAATAAGGGAGAGCTGATGGAGGTTCTCGAAAAGGAAAAAGAGGTGAGCCGATGGAGGCTATCAAGGTTGGTTCGGGAAAGAGAATTTGTAGAGCCGATGAAGGCTACTAATAAATCAGGTAAGGGCTTAGGATTTCTGGAACCAATTAAGGCTATCAAAAAGGGATTAATACAGGTTGGGAATTTGGTTTATTGAGCCAATGAAGGCCACCAAAAAACTGAAGAGAAGGATTTCTGGAGCTAATGAAAGCTACCAAAAAGGATTGGATCAAATTTAAAAAAGAAAACGTTTTTGGAGCCAATGAAGGCTACCAAAAACTAAGGTTTTGGATTTCTAGAGCTAGTGAAAGCTGCCAGAAGAGAATCAGAAAAGGTTAGGGAGTTGGATTTCTGGAGCTAATGAAAGCTGCCAGAAGAGAATCGTCGAACTGATGAAAGAACGCCCTAGAAGTACCTTTTTCGTTTTAAACCGCGCACCAATTAAAGCACTTCAGCAAAAAGTGGAGTTTTATCTCACTTCGCGGTCAGCGCACGAATCCCAGGCTCTGTGTCGATCGCGAGTCAAACAAGTTCCCTGGGGAGCGCGGGGAAAGAACGCTATCTCAACGTGCCGTGCTATTTTTAGAAAAATCGAGGAAAACGATTTTCTCGACTGTGCGTGTTTAACTCAGCCAAGTAGAAAAAAAAATTAACGTCGACGCCCGTTATTATGACCGACGTACAACACTATTTTAAACCAAAATCCTTCTATTTCAAAATCAATTACTAAATCTTCTATTTCAAATCAAAATCCTTCTATTTCAAAATAAATAACCAAATCTACTATTTCAAACCAAAACCCTTCTATTTCAAAATCAGCTACCAAATCTACTGTTTCAAATAAAAATCCTTCTATTTCACAACCAGTTCTAAACCCTAGATCAATTGTTTCGAAGTCTGAGCCCACCAAACCAAATTTGACACTTAAGTCAGCGTCCACTTATCCTGAAAATACACCAACTCAAACCTTTCAGGATCTCCCACGGTCAGAAATGTTTCTAAATGGAAACGACCTGACTTTTGTTATATTCAAATCCGAATCTTCAAAATCGCCAGAAAAGACTTTAAAATTCTTAATCGACACGGGAGCCACGATGTC
Organism: Platygaster robiniae; assembly: GCA_028476575.1. Taxonomy (NCBI): domain Eukaryota; kingdom Metazoa; phylum Arthropoda; class Insecta; order Hymenoptera; family Platygastridae; genus Platygaster; species Platygaster robiniae. Next base: position 36,952,184 of record CM052020.1, read on the forward strand.
CCTTCTCAAAAGGTCAAGCCTAGATTCTTACGAATGTATTAAGAATAAAGTCGTTTCATTAAATGGAATCGTTCCAAATTCGCCATTGCAAACAATTGGAGAGATAAGCTTAGTTCTGAGTCTACATGACGATGAAATCAACTCCCATTTTCAATTAATCGATTCAATTACACATATTCCCTATGACGGACTTATTGGATATGATTTTTTTTCTGTACAAAAGGCTAAAATCGATTTTGACAAAAACACTTTAAATCTTGCCTCGATTCCCTTCGACATTCTTATCCAAAAAAATACCGGACAATATTCAAATTCTCAAGTGGTACTAAACGGACGGACAGAGACTGTCATTTTCGCCGATGTCATTAATTCACTCAAACTCGATGAAGGAATAATCGTTGCACGGAGAATTAAAAACGAGCAATCACTCCTAATTCCAAATGCATTTGTCAAAGTAACAGCCAATGATCTGGCCTTAATTACAATTGTTAACAGATCAAATGAACGAAAAACTTTCGAGAGACCTTGTGTAAAGATAGAAGAAATATCAGAAGAAGCGATGATATTCAATATTGGTTCACGCAAATCTTCCACCGATAACAAGAAAAGAATCGATGAATTGACAAAAAATCTCCGACTCAAACATATACACGTACAAGAGCAAAGAGAGGCTATTTTACAACTTTGCAAAGAATATAATGATATATTTCAACTTTCTGATGATAATCTGACAGCTTCTACCGCTGGAGAAGTTGCAATTAAATTGAAAAATGATGTACCTATTCATACGAAATTATATCGTTATCCTCAAGTTCATAAAACAGAAGTGAAGAGACAGATTGATAAAATGCTTAAACAAGGCATAATAACCAAATCCTGCAGTCCATGGTCAAGCTCATTATGGGTTGTACTGAAGAAGATTACTACTTCTGGAGAACAGAAATGGAGGATCGCAATTGACTACAAAAAATTGAACGAGCAGACGATAGGTGACGCATATCCCCTTCCAAGCATCGAAGAGATTATCGACCAATTGGGGCATGCTGAATATTTCACCCTGCTCGTCCTTGATAGTGGATTTCACCAGATCCCCATGGCTCATGCAGACGCTCCGAAAACGGCTTTCACAACCCCAGAAGGGCATTATCAATTCGAACGAATGCCTTTTGGATTGAAAAATGACCCTTTCATTTTTCAAAGAGTTATGAACAACGTATTGAGCGGACTTACGAGTAGATAATGTTTCGTTTACTTTGACGATATTATAGTGTACAGCTCAGATCTTGATAGCCATGTTATACGATTGAAAGAAGTTTTTGACAGATTGAGAGAATACAATTTAACACTTTAGATTCACAAGTGTGGATTCCTCAAAGATTCCTGTTTTTATCTCGGGCACGTGATATCAAGAGAAGGAATACGACCAAACCCATCAAAAATCGAAGCAATAAAGAAAATTCAAATCCCATCGAATCCAAAATAAATAAAGGCATTCTTGGGAATGGCCGGATACTACAGGAAATGTATAGAAAATTTCTCATCAATAGCTAAACCTCTGACTTTATTATTAAAAAAAGAATCCAAATTCAATTAGGGTAATGAACAACAAATGACATTTCAGACATTGAAAGATAAGTTGAGCCAAGAACCATTATTACAATATCCTGATTTCAATCGCAGATTTTCTTGAACCATTGATGCCTCTAATTTAGGCATAAGTGGAGTCCTGTCGCAAATTCAAGATGGAAAAGATCTACCAATTGCTTATTATTCTAGAACATTGCAAGAGGCTGAGAGAAATTACTCCACGACCGAAAAAGAACTACTCGCAATTGTACAACCAGTCAAACATTTCAGACCATACCTATACGGTAAAGAATTTGACATCTATACTGATCATCGACCTTTACAATGGTTATTCGATTTAAAGATCCATCCTCAATATTAGTACGTTGGCGACTAAAACTCGAAGAGTATCAATATTCAATCAAATTCAAACCCGGTAGAATTAATTCTAATGCCGACGGGCTATCTAGACTCCCTGTATCAGATGAAACAAATGTAAACCTTATTCATCATTTCAAACAAGCTTTATCAAATCCGGATCATCAGAGATTTATTGAATTCTATTACAGAAACCAAGAAACAATTGAATTTGAAAAGAAAAATGTCCTAATAGTCAAATTACAGGGAAATACACTTTTACTATAGTCACAAGATTTAGATGAAAGCAATCTATATTCTGATTTGGTCCAATCAAATTTCGATCTCACGAAAGTTTCATCGATCCTAAACTGTGTGAGTAAACTTAAATCAAAAGGCCAGACTCTTTTTCTTCTATTCACTAAAAATCTTCACCATGATAAAATGGAATACAGAAATATATTTGAAACCTTATTGATACCCAGAAACCTTTTATAAATAGAAGAATTTACTTTCGTGTACCCTAGCAAAGATCATAATATAAAACTCTGCCAATCGATTACCATGTTAAAATACATTTTTCAAAAAACAAAATCAAGATGATGGACGTTATAAAGATACAACTTCAGGAAAAGGACGAGATCAAAACTGTTTTCGAAGAAAACCATTCAAGTAAATTAACCGGTCATAGTGGTTTCAAGGGGACCTATGCAAAGATAAAATATCGTTATTTTTGGCCAACAATGAAAAGTGATATATGGTACGTAATTTCATCAAAACGTGTCATTCTTGCCAAATAAATAAAACCAATTTTAGACCTGTCAAGCAATTGATGGAAATTACGTCAACATCGAGAGAACCATTTGAAAACTTGCTATTGATATTGTCTGTCCTTTACCAATTACCGAAAAAGCGAATCGTTTTATTCTCACCGCACAAGATGATTTACCAAAATATTCATTTGCATATCCCATACCCAATCATGAAGCACTGACTGTAACCAAAACATTGACGGACAATATTTTTACGAAATTCGGCATACCAAAATCAGTCCTAACTGACCAAGCGACAGACTTTATGTCAAAACTCATAAAAGAATTAAGTACAACTTTCAAGACGTAACACATTTGCACAACACCATATCATCCACAGTCAAACGGTGCATTGGAACGTGGACATCTTACGTTAAAAGATTATCTCAAACACTACATCAGAAGTGAACAGAATAATTGGGATGAGTTTATTACTTTTTCCATGTTCAGTTACAATACCTCGATCCATACAGCTACTAAATTTTCTCCCTACGAGTTACTATTCGGCAGAAAGGCTTATTTACCCTCTTCCATTATAAGAGAACCCGAGTTTCGTTATACCTATGACGACTACATAAATTCATTAAAATTTAAACTTAATACCTCTTTCAAAATCGCTCGTGAAAAACTCATCGAAGAAAAGATAAGAAATAAAGGATATTTTGATAGAAAAACAAATCCACATGAATTCCAAATAGATGATCTTGTTCTTCTCGAAAAACGCAGCACCGATAGTGGAAAATCAAAGAAACTTTCACCTAAAAGAAGTGAACCTTACGAAATCCTTAAAGTTTTCGATAATAATACTGTAAATTTGAAAGTAGGTAAACAAATCAAAAGGTATTACACGAATTTACTCCAATATTATTTTCCAGGACATGGAGACTCCAACGTTCATTTTGCTGACACTTTCCTTTCCGTTTCTTAACTTTTCAAATCCTGAGTTCTATAAAAATGAAGTATTTCAGAAATCAAGCGAGATTTTCTTTCAGAATCTTGGAGTCGCGACACTTGCATCGTCAACACTAACGTTGATGACACATGTTAACGTTTCGTATCTTGATCGTACAAAAATTCTCTTAGAAGACCAATTGGAAAAGACTCAAAAACTCTCTAAAAAGCATAATGTTCTTGATATGTCTGCGAATGAGTTCAAGATTGTTGATCTTCCTTATCGTTGTAGTCAAACTCAGAAACTAATAACTGAAGAATTCGATCGACGTACACTCAAATTAAAAACCTTAAAAACCCTGTTCGGGGAGGATCAATCGGTTCATAGACATAGACAGAAACGGGGTTTATTCAATGGATTCTTTTACTTCCTCGATTGTGCATTTGGCGTCCCAGATGCGCATGACGCAGAATACTATACAGATAGTATTAAAACTCTTGTAGGCTCGAATAAACAAACGCAAACACTGTTAAAATCTCAAGTCCAAATAATCTCCAATACAATACAAAATCTTGACGAATCATTCACAACTTTGAAATTCCAAGATAAAACAATGAACGAAAACATACACATCATCAATAAATTCAGTAAATCCACAGAAAATTCTATTAGAAATTTAGAAATTGAAATCATTACACATGAACACTTTATTATGCTGAGAACATTGATTGGGAAGATGTCTGGTTTATGCAATGATTACATCAGTGCCATAGATCTTGGTAGAAATGGGATGATTTCGAGTTTCATTATTTCACCAGAAATCTTGATGAACGAATTGCCGATGTACAAAGGCGACCACAACTTGCTTATTGAACCTACGTATGATAACATCAAATTACTTTATGATATCATAGACGTACATCTTCTTTATTCATATAATTGCATTATTTTTGCTGTAAGATACCCGTTGATTGAAGAAAAAAAATTTTATTTATATCACATGACTCCCTTGCCCATGCACCATAAAAAATCCTCATTTTTACCATATATTCTTATAGAAAACCAAAACCGATTACCTATTGATGTCTTAGTCAAAGACTCGGTACACACTCTAGGAGAACTTGGTGAATTGTAACGAGTACAGGCGGGGGCAGTTCCTCTGCTATCAAATCAATACTTTAAACTCTGTCATCGACCCAACCTGCGAATTCACTATTATGGATCTCCAAACAACATACATTCCAGACGACTGCGAGACTTCCACCATCAAAGCTACAATGGAATCTTGGAAAAGTAAACGGAAACCATTGGTTATATGTACTTCATAAACCGATAAGTCTTACTTGCATTTGTAAAAATAATGTAAAGGAAGAAATTTTTGATATAAAATTATTCGGAACTAGAATATTGAGCCTAGACCCAAAATGTAAAGGATATTCGAATTCCTATGTTCTTAAGCCATCAGATTCCGAATCAATGAATATTTCTTTTTTCGTGCCACAATACCGTAATATCATTGAAGATGCTTGCTGCATTAAATTTCTTGAAAAAGAAAAACATTTTGAACCCTTTAAACCATTACATTTGTCTGGACTCAACACTGCAGATCTAAAATACGCGCAGAAGAAATTGTCAGAATTTGATGAGTTCATAACGCGAGAAATGAACACACTCTTTGTAATAAGACACATTACACTCGTCTATTGATCGCTAGGAACGCTCGGTGGTATGTCCGAGCGATTGAAACGACGTTTTTTTTCATCGTACCCTAGATGATTAATCACTTGGGTCTCACCCGGCCGTGCCGTGAAGCCGTACCTAGAAAATGTGGGTGCCCCGGAAGGTCAAATAATATTAAAGTAAGCTCCAGATTTTTCACACGGTACTGCACTTTCTCAATAAGATCAGCATGGGAAATTCTGTCGCCAGCCTATCGATGCTCGGAGTCAATAGACGATTTCGGGAGTGTTTACTTTTCCCTTCGCGGTTCATTTAGACGTCCGGCCGATTCCTAGCTTGAGAATTCCTAGGGATTGACGAAAAAGTGTAGTTGGATAACTATCACAATAGGGATTGTTATCGCGGTTATAGTACTCTATTGCCTTTACAATTTTGGATGTCCAAAATTACTGAAGTACTTTAGAAACAGTAAAAATGTTTCAAGAGAAGAGAGGGGAACAAACGTAATCAAAAATTTTGTGAATTGTTATTTTGAATCTCGCCACTCAGACTGCTCAGATCCTATCCCTTTACGAGAAATGGAAGTTTCATATCAGCATCGCCCCATGATAAAAAGTAAATGCTTAGAAGAAGTTGACATCATCAATGATGAATCTGAATTATCCACGACTGTTGATGACAAGATGAGAAGAGTCATTCAAAAGAAGATTATTAGTCGCCGCCAAAGCACCATCCCTATGTAGAGATTTTGATAGAAACTTTCGTTTCTAAATTTATGGGGGGAGGAATGTTATAATCAGTTGTATTGTAGAATATTCTATTCGTTGCTATCAGTCACGTACAGACTCATTACTAATATCTATACCCATTTAGACACGTATAACCCCATTTACCATTTCCGATAAAACACTATAAATACTGGCACTTAAACAGCCAAAAAGTCAGTCTGTCCAGCAGTCAAGTTCGGTCGAGATCGGTCTATACTAAAAATCACGCAAATCGAAGTCAGTGTCGCGGAACATTTCCCGGTTCTGAACAATTGTGAACAATATTGTAAAGTTATCTATGTATAATGAACTTGTGTGGATATTTGTGAAAATTGAGTTGACTCTTCTATTCATTTTCTCTTTGAAAACCCTTATTATTGGGCATGACATTGTGGACAATCCTCGCCGTGAATGCAACACTTTCTCATTAAATTTAAACATTTCTTTGACAACGCAGAAAGATGGTCTATTCTCAGAAGGAATCATTAAGACACTATTTTTACATATCTTATGCCCTTCGAAGTACCATTTTTTATATCTAGACACTGTTTCTGAATTTATATTTACTGCAAAAAAACACGTCTTCGAGTTTCTCCGACGCACATTTCACCACATTTCACTGCATTCATGATTTTCGACGTTCTAACAGGTTGTAACGATTGTAACTTTGTGTAACTTGCAGTGACTTGGAAGTTCGAGGAGTTCATCATGCAAAAAAACTTGCATGATTCATGCATGTAACATGCATGCAATAACATGCATGTAACATTCAAGTTTTTAAATGCCTGATACTTGCATGTTTCTTGTAAGAAAATCATGCATGATTCATGCAAGAAAAATGCATGCACCTTGCAAGTGATCTTGCATGTTACATGCATGCAGCATGTATTTCGAAAAAAGCGTTTTTTATCTGCTCACATGCATGCACCATGCAAGTTTTGCATACATGTTGCATGCATGCACCATGCAATTTTAGTAACATGTCGCATGCAAACAGCATAAATGTCGAAATAAGAGATTATTATGCAGCATGCAAGATCACTTGCAAGGTGCATGCATTTTTCTTGCATGAATCATGCATGATTTTCTTACAAGAAACATGCAAGTATCAGGTATTTAAACACTTGAATGTTACATGCATGTTTCGTGCAAGCACACTTGCATGCAGCATGCAAGAAACATGCAAGCCACTTGCATGTTATTGCATGCATGTCACATGCATGAATTATGCAAGTTTTTTTTCCTTAGAAGAAGGTTCGAGAACTTCCTGCGACGTCATTGCCGCGAGAACGCATGCGTTGTAGGAAGTGAAAGGGCAGAAAGAACCTGATTTGTACTTTCACTCACGTGATTCGAGAATTACCCGACTGCTTGGTAGAAATAAAGCAACTTCACAGTAAAAATTGATTTTTTTTTAGTTATTTCCATCATGAAGCCTACTTTAAATTACATGTAGCACGGTAGAAAAACATAATCCTGTATTTTTTTCACGAGCAGCACGGTAAAATATGAGGACATTTCTGTAAATATTATGTGTTTTCGGTAAATAATTGCTTATCATATTTCATACATTTCACTGAAAATCTACTATGTCACTGCTTTCTAGTGAAATGAACGGTAAATATTAACGAAAATTTCTATCAGTGTGCAAAAAGAATCATCTAGTGATTTAACGAACTAATGAATGAATAAACATATAAATATAAAGAGTGGACATTCGAAAGTGTTGTTAAATATTTCAAATGAGATCATCAAGTCAAGATCATTTTTTTTTCTCCTTTGAATGTGAAAAGGACTTAATATGTTCACGTGCGCATATTTCTTGTTATCGTCGTACCGCTCCAGCAAATACTCTCTACACATTTTTGTAAATACATGTTCTCGTGCGCATAAAGTTTTAACTCTGTGTTTGTAACGCTTCGGCGAGTAAAATTTTCCATACATTCTGTAAGCTCACGAGGGCGTGCGCATAGTTAAAAGGGTATGGGCGTAACCGCGAGTCGCAAATTGCCTGTTCACATTTTACTGTCGTGAATATCTCCTTTTTATTTCTTTTTTTCTTTTTTTCTTTCTTTGCGTCCTTTCTTCAGCGTTATTAGCCCTCAAATTACATTTTTTTCCATCGCGTTTCATTGTAAATGCACGGGGATGTGCATACCAGAGGAGGAAGGAATGTCACGCCCCGGTGACATGTAAAAAAATTTTTAGTTTGCAAAATTCTACCAGTAAAACATAAAAACACTTCCAAATTATCAGCAATAAGAGACATTAGAAATACGTCGAGAGAATTCAATGTTCAAGCGAAAATTGCCGTCTTACTTAGATAGCGAAACATTGGAAATCCCCTAATGTGCTTTTTCCGGTGAACGATTGTCAACTCGTCACCTTATCATGTTGTTGCGAATCGTATACATGACCAAATATGGTCATGTAAAAAGTCAAATAGTGGGGTATAAAAAGGCGAGTTTCTGGTAGTCGGTGCTTAGTAGTTTTTCGCGCGCTTGTGAAACAACTCCCGGCGTATTTGCCGTCGTGAGCGTGTGTTAAGAACCGAAACTACTTCGTCAAACTGTTTGTCGGTCGTATTCAGATCCAATTGGTCTCGCATCAATTCGTAATCTTCAAGTAAGAATAAAATAAAGGCGGGTAAAGTAAAATAATTTGAGTGTTTAAATTCAATTCATAACCTGGTCCTCAAATTACGGTAGCGTCTCGAACTCACGGGTCAAAACTATACAGATACTTTTTAGAGAGATATGTTAGTCATAATTCATAGATGTTTGTTTATTGTATTCCTGACATTCATTATGTATTGCGGGTTTAACATGGTTGTGTTTGGACATTTTAATTTTTCGTATTTTCAATATTTTACACATTTCTATAAAAATTCCAAGCATGACTGAGGCCAGGCTTGGAAATTCTTAACCTAAATACTTTATTCATTGCTAGAAATTTCAGTGGTCACATTGAAAAATGTGGTTACAATGCTGTATTTTTCAATTTTATAATCTGTTTTCATATTGAAGAGAGCTGATTTTTTTTATTCTCGCGTTAATTCGCGCTTTTTGAGATTGTGCGGACGATGGTAGCGCTTGCCGATGGAGCCGGTCTTCGTCGCGTCTGTCGGCAGTGGCTTTGCACGTTGGCCAAATCTTCAAATCCATTACTTCCATAATCTTGCGGATTCTGTGAAATTTATCGTTGAAGACAATGGTTGCGATGAAAGTGGCGATTTGAATAATTTTATAACCATCATGCACGTGTTTTGGTGCCAGTCGCCAAATGAGTGCATTTAAACTCTCGTTTAAATTTTGTGAAAAATTCACCAAGCATCTTTCCATTAGACTTTCTTCGCATAAACATTCGTAAATTGGAAGTAAATGTTTTTGAACATCAGGATGGAATGGGAGATACGAATGTTTGAAGTGCCTTGTATTTCCCGTGGCTTCGGCTTTTCGCGACTTACACCAGCTGTCCGCTCCTGTAGGGCAAAATTCGTAGCGGGGTTTTTTATCAGTAGAACAATAATGATAGTAGGTGGCCATCACTGCGCTCTTCATTTTTATAACTGAGTCGCTATTTCGTCGTATCGCCAGGCCGTAGTAAGTTGTCAACTTTATAATTAATGCATCTGTTAATTTGCCTTTGCCCCCTAATTTATGATTTTTCTTTGCGTTCCAAATTCGGTTTCCCATTCGCTTTGCGACGTGCCCTATGTCCTCTTTTTTTTTTACTTCAAAATCCGAGGCGTATGGTTGTGCATCGACTATGGCCTTGAAAGTTTTTGAGTCGCCATCACCTATGTAGTTTTCAAATCCAACTCCAAATTTTTCTTCGGACTCTTAAAACATTTCTTCGATGCCGTCCACTTCCATTTTCCCCGCTGAGCCTTGGTGTTTGATGAGCATTCGTCTGCATGAGTCTCGTACCAATTATTAAATTCTTCATCATCACATTGTGAACGTTTGATAGAACAGTTTATACAAAAAGCACTTTTTACAACACAGTCAATCACTTTTCCCGTGTAATGGGCAATCAAAGTAGAAACCCCTAACAAAGAATTAAAACCGCGTTTTTTCCACGAACCATCACCGAAAACAGTCAAATTACTGTCGTTCAGGCCACGATTCAAAACTTCTTTCTTTTCTTCCACTGAAGCATCGTAAACATGTTGCACGATTCTGTCGTAAGCGGTTTTACTCATTTGCAGGCCGATGTCCATTAGACCACGGAATAAATTCAAACCTTCTTTTCCGACACCCAAAAGCCTCATGACAAAAACAATTTTTCTGTTAATTTTAAATCCATTGTTCTAGTACGGCGACGATGGAATTTCTCGTTATTCGCACGAGCACTTGAACACAATTTTGAACGCGAATCCACAAGCACCACTTTCCTCAAAGCGTACCGATTTTTTACAATCATGGCAAATCACTTTTGCGGAAATCGCATCGAAAGCACTCACAGACGAAATGATGCGGTAGAAATGCGACAGGGAAACGGAAATGTCGTAACTGATCGAAGAACGCAACTTTTTCTTTGACGTACTCGGGCCAACAATATCGATATCGGGGTTTAGTATGTATTTTTTTCGTGGTCGTGAACTACAATAAGTTTCCGTTTTTCCAACTTTGCGAGGCAAGTTGCGAAGCTTGGTCGAAATACGGTGTTATACTGACCCCGAGACCAAAAAAAGGGACGATGACGAAACGTCTGCACATTCACATACAAATTCAGTCACATGGACAGTGAAAATGCATTTTCCGATTCCAAATTCTAAAGCCCGGATTGCTTTTCTTTCAAAGAAAATGCACGTAGAAAAACAAAACTTCTTCCTAAAATCACAATGAACCGAGTGCACCTGTCACTAGCGCCGCTGGCTGGCACAGCATTACGCGACAAAAAATTCGTGTCTCCTGTAATTCTTCGAATTTCAGCCTGAAATTTTACGAACATATTTTTAAGTATGTATGCCATCGATTATTGAAAAAAAAAATCGATTTTTAAACCATTTATAGGAGGCTCTCCCCTCAAGGGGGTCGACCCTGCTTTTCGAGTATGAATTCTAAGGAAACCAATAATGCAATTAAGGTGCGGTTTTTCGCATTTAACTCGTTCATTTTTATATCATTCACATGAATTTCACTAAAATTTTGACTGTCTTCGATTTGACCTTGTAATGCCCCGTACGAAAAACGCATATTAAAAATGTTGACACGATTCAGCTAATGAAAGTCGTCAGAATCAAAAAAAATCAAAATGATTTAGTTTTTTGATACCCTTGGCTATCGTTTGACAGATGGGATTTGTAGGAATCGAAATTTTCGAGAAGTAATTTTTTATAAATCAATTTTATTATGATCCATGTTTTCGGAGTCAAAAACAACTGTAGAAATTGCTAAAATGAAAGATTTCTCAAAAGCATCTGTCAAACGATAGCCAAGGGTATCGAAAAACTAAATCGATTTGGTTTTTTTGTTTCTGGCGACTTTTATAAGCTGAATCGTGTCAACCGTTTTAATATGCATTTTTTGTACGGAGACACTTCAAGGTCAAATCAGAAACAGTCAAAATTTCAGAAAAAGTTGTGTAAAAAGTCTAAAAATGAATAAATCAAATGCAGGAAACAGCACCTTGATAGCATTATTGGTTTCCCTACAACTCATCCTCGAAAAAAAAGTATTAAGAACGAAGCCACAAGGTAGAAGACCCTCTTAAAGAAAAAAAATTTTTTTGAAGGGACACCTATGTGTACATATCCATGAAGATATGAGAAAGTTTTTGAAGTTTGTAAATAGTTACAAAATACGACAAAAAAAAAAACAAAAAAAAATCAAAAGTACTGAAAAACTGTATAAAAAATACTGTTTATTAAAAAATTAATTTAAGTACAAAAAATCTTCCGGATTTTTCAGCACTGCACGATCAAATTACACAAATTGATAGAGAAAACTAGAGAAATTCAAGAAACCTATAAAAATACAACAAAATTTCATAAATTATGTATAGTACGAAATGTCCAGAAACCGTTGAAATATTTATAATCTGTGTAAACAGCCTTTTCTCAAAAATTGATAGAAATACCTGCTAAAATTCTTAGAACATGTACTACCTATAGCATCGACTTATATGAGCTGTACAGAAATCCATAAGTAGGTATATTACCAAATCTTCCAAGTTTCATTAATGCTAAAGAAAGATAAAAACTATTAAAAATTATTTGAATGAAAAACATACTAAACCTCAATAAGTCGAAAATCACGTAAATCGAATTGTATTATATGAAATACGTATGGTAAAACATGTACAACTTTGAACTCCAAAAATCGTATAACTCCAAAATCTTGAAATTTGCGAAAATTGCGAAATTGAAAAATAGTTCTCTTGTAACTAGATCGTTAGAGAATATAAATTTTCATATACCTGATAAAATATTTTTTTCTAAAATACCTCTCCCAAAAATTGTGGTCATTCATTCTCCTGTTAATATATTTAAACCATTCCAATTTGAAGACACATATGAATTTTACTCAAATGATAGTTCCAAATTCTAAGGGTTGCTTTATAATGTTATTTTATTATTACCTGCTGATTTATATACTGTTTTATATACTTTATACATCCGGCCCCCACGCTTTTTATGTCAGGCCTGCTGCTAGTGTATAACTTTATTTACTTAGGCAATATGTGGACGGGATAAAAGAGCGATTGATCGCTATTTTGGCTCCGTAAATGGCGTCTTTATCGCTTTTCAGATTAAAGAACGCGCCAAAGTGAAAGTCGTCTTTCTTGGCAGGTCCAGCCCGAATAATCCAGCCCGTAAAGCCATTTCCGCTTCTCGTTTCTCGCGCCCAGCTCGTGAAATTAATTGTTATGGCCGCGTCTTAATTGATAACGAAAAGCATTAGGATCGTAGCAAGTCGGAAGCTCACCGATATAACGGCCAACTGCGTTGGCACTTTGAGGCTGCTCGGGGCTCGAATTGGAAATTCGACGCCAGACTGGCCGAGATTTATGAATTTCCTTCGGGCTTTCGCCGACTTTGCGAATTTTAAGGCGATTTTGCTATCAGTGTAACCAATCGAGGAGCAATCCGTTTCTCCAAAAAATTAAACCCATACATCAGAAAAAGATTTGTCGATGCAAATAGAACTTTAATTCCACTGGAGTTGGCCGGCATTTATCCAAACTTATAGCATCTCGTTCAAAAAAATTGTAAAGTTAGTAAATTTCTATTAAAAAATGTATGAATCCTAGAATTAATAAAAACAGAGTATAACTGTACTTACGAGAAAATGCACAAAAACAGTGAGATACAAAAGTATTGAAATCAGTACTGAATTAATTTATGAACAGGGAAAGTTTTTAATTGCTATGCGATTTTCAAACGGCTAGAAGTATCATGTTGAACTGAAACGTCAATAAATCATAGCAAAAACAGGATCAGATTTTTTATATGATACGTCATTGTACTTGAGTTATAAACAAAGCAAAACAAAAAATTACAAAACATCAGTTTTTACAGTTCTGCGTAGAATACAGATACGGTAAACTTTATAAAAATGAAGTTTTGTGAAAATCTAATAGTCTCAGAAGTAAAAGTAGGTGAAAATTAATTCATGGGCTGCTGTGCAAAAAATAACATCTCATGTTGATAGTAATATTGTGATGGTAATATTGTGTAAACATGAAATTTCATAATAATAACCAAGCTTTATTACTTATCTGAGATTATTGATCTGTATCGCTTTATTTATACTCATAACTAGCAGATGACTTGGAATTGAAATAAATCAGTAATGCAAAAATTTGACTTGATGCAGTTTTCCGTGGAAAATGATATCCAATACAAAATTTGGCTTGAATGATGCAGACACTACACTGTGGGTGGATATTGTGATTGTGACGATTAAATCCTGCTGGAAACGATAATATCAAGTTGCACACCCAACCTGGGGAGATTCTGCTGGGAATGATTTTACATACGGATCACGGCAATACACGTATTCTTGTAAGTGTATCGTGACCATCATGAAGATCAGGATCTTATATACTTGTCATTATATACTTTAAAGTGCCTGCGAACATCCGTGGCTTCCCTATGGGAATCCGTATAACTCCCAAAGGTATACAAGCCGTTTCTCAAAGGAACCAAACGTATTCAGCGACGTCACGCATACGTATCCTTCACAAAGGCAAATATATGCTTATGTGTGGAGTCACGAAGAAAGTTGGAGCGTATTGTGCTCATCGCAATATCCACTTCACAGTGTATGAAAGTTGTATATACTTGTTGAAAGTTACGGACAAGCTTTTTCCATTATTGAATGAGATTCAGTTTGATTGAGATTTAGTAACCAATTGTTGTTCCCATATCATTTGTTTCTACTGCTTTTATAAGTAGTTTTATCTCATTTTAATTAAATTTCTAACTCTAATTGATGGAATAGAAAAAAAAAGGAAAAAAAAACATTTGTAGAGTAAAAACGAAATACAATAGCAATTGCTGGATTATTATGTACCTATTATTCTGAGTAAAAAATAGTACGTTTTATCAATATTCACAGCAGCCCACGAATTAATTTTCACCTTCTTTTACGTCTGAGACTATTAGATTTTCACAAAACTTCATTTTTATAAAGTTTACCGTATCTGTATTCCACGCAGAACTGTAAAAACTGATGTTTTGTAATTTTTTGTTTTGCTTTGTTTACAATTCAAGTATAATGGCGTATCTTAAAAAAAATCTGATCCTTTTTTTGCTATGATTTATTGACGTTTCAGTTCAACATGCTACTTCTAGCCGTTTGAAAATCACATAACAAGTAAAAACTTTTCCTGTTTATAAATTAATTCAGTACTGATTTTAATACTTTTGTATCCCACTTTTTTCATGCATTTTCTCGTAAGTACAGTTAAACTATATTTTTATTTATTCTAGGATTCATACAATGGCAATGTTCGGTGGGGGCGGTGAAGTAAGGGGGAATCTCATTCATTTTTTCATAAAAAAGGAATTTTTTCCATTCACGGAAATGTCGACTATCACAAAGCAATTTGTGGCAACAATGTTCTCTTTTTAGGATACCCGTGATGCAATTTTTCAACGAGATAAATCCTGGGGATCGTTGATAATATTCATATAGTATTAAATGTTTATTCGCGTATTCAAAAACCAAAAAATTCTTACTACTAAATACAAAATCAATTATTACGAAGTTTATCTCTCATGAATTCCGACGCCGATTTTATCGTGGAATTTACTACAAAATGAAATTTAAAAAGGAAACCTATGGTAGAAACAGAAGAATTAAAAATGATTATAGTTTGCATAGGATATACATGGAAATCTTGAGTACAAAAATCGAATGTGTGCCTTTCAGGGCTACAGTTTATCATAAAAATATGATGATCTAAGGTGAAAAGAATTTTTCTTCAAAAACAAAACACACCCGAAAACTTATTCAACGAAAAATGAAATTAAAAATGTTGAGATCAAGGAGTAAAATATTAAACACCAGTTTTTCGGATAAATAATTTTTCTCGCAACAACTGACTTTTTTCAACTTTTTTTAATTACTCGAAAAATTCAAGTTTTCGCAAGACAGCCATGCTTTCCATGGTTTTTCGGCTCACTGATCATTAATCTGGTGTCAGATTTAAAACAAAAATTTTTTTATAACTATTTCAAGTAATACATAATTTGGAAAAATATAGGTTTCCGGAAGATGCATATGCTTTTCATTGTTGTTTTATAAGCTGATTACGGATCTGACATCCAATTTAGAAACTCAATAGTTTAAACTATTATTTAAATAAATAATTTTTAAAAATGAAATTTCTAAGATTTATATGCTTATCACGGTTTTCTTGGCTGCTAATGATGAATTCGTTGTCAGATATCGAGAAATCGGTTGTTGCAACTATTTTAAACAATAATATAAACAATTAGATAACATCCAAGAAACCTACTACTCCAACGTTTTTTGAAACGTTAGTTATGAATTTTGCGTCTTGTTTTTGTTATATGACTTTGTTAAAACTTTTTAGTAATAAATATTAGCATAAATGATAAATTTTCACTAATAATAAGATGCATAATATGCTTTTCATGGTTTTCTGGGTCACTGATCACTTAATGAACACAAGGTGCGAATTTTTCTTTTGGATTCTACTTTATTTATGGCTCGAAATTAAAAAGGCAATATTGGTTCCCTAAGACTCGATTTATTGATGTGTACTTCACGACGGCTCAAAAAGACAGTGAGAGCAAGCCGGAAGCGCTCGAGCAGCATCTCGAGCGCTCCAGTACGCACCTGGCTTACATGCCAGAAGATGGCGCCAGTTACGCGCTTGATTCAAATATTCCAACACTCCCTCCATTTGAATCCTAACAAAATCTTAGTAATAATACAAAGAAAAGGAAATAAATAAGCACACACACACATATGACCTTATTCTAATAAATCATTGAGGGAGGTTCTTCCGGCAGTAGCCCAGACGCGCCTGACTCGAAAATCCGTCTACAGTCCTCCTGCAAATCAGAAAACAAGAATCACTTAATGGTTCACGGCATTTCGTTTAGAATCTTTACTTTTAGAGAATCATGTGAATCGAAAGGAAGTGGTTCCGTCATTGCATTAGCCAAATTGTCATCAGTAGCCACCCATCTGACCGATACCTTGCCAGCCTCAACACTTTTCCTCATGAAATCTCCTTGGGTGTCGGCCATATGTCCAAAACCCCCACTACATTCTCTGAATCTTAAGTCTCCTGAACCTTCCTGATTTCATCATCAAACGTTTTAAGTTGGTGATTTCCATCTTTCTTTGCACAATCACCAGCTGATCTGCTGTCGCACCAGATCGTTATGGGAAAATACGTTCTGCCCACAACGTATCTGAGTGCTTTATCCAACGAGATGAGCTCCTGACACGCCTCACTCATTGCCAGGTATTCAGCCTGACAAGTCGAAAGAGTAACATAGGACTGTTTTCGACTCCTCTAGGCAATTGTGTCTCTAAACAAGCGAATAATTTAACCACTTGTCGAGGAGGAATCTTCATGATCTCTGAAACTTGCGTCAGTAAACGACTCCAATTCCTTTTTGACACCTTTGTAAGTCAAACCAGCAGATCTAGTACCACTCAAGTGTCTGAGGACTCTCTTCACACCAGCCCAATTCTCTTCAGTCGGATCGGTTTGTTTCCTGGCCAGATAGTTTACTGCGAAGTTTATGTCTGGCCTTGTAGCACTGGCTAAATACATAAGACTCCCGATTGCTTCACGATAAGGAACATTATGCAATTCAGACCGTGCAACCTCGTGTTGTGATTCTTCAAGCGATTTGCTCTTTTTCGAGCGATTCGATACTTGTCTCGTGACCATAGGGGTATTCTGTGGGTTGCAATCACTCATTCCGAATCTTTTCAAGATATTCTCAAGGTAAATTTCTTTATGTATTTTCATCACTTGAGCATTTGAGTCTCTTTCAATAGACATTCCTAAGAATTGTTTCGATTCACCAAGATCTCTCAATTCGAAAACCTGACCTAGATTCTTTTTGACATCAATCGAGAATCTTTCATCATTACTGGCGAAGAGCATATCATCTACATAAAGTACGATGACAGCAAACTTACCCTGTTTGCGCTAAGTAAACAAACAAGGTTCCTGCAAGTCATTTTCGAAACCTAGTCTCCTGACTTCCTCAGTGAATCGCTTGTTCCACAACTTGGGACTGTCTTTCAGGCCGTAGAAAGCCTTTTCAAGCTTGCATACCTTTCCTTTTCGACTCTCTACATCAATTTTGAATCCATCTGGAATATCCATGTAGATCTCGTCATCAAGAATTCCGTTCAGAAATGCCCTCTCGACATCCAACTGACAAGCATGTAAATCATACTTGTTGATGATGGCAAGTACGGATCTTACTACCGGGAGTCTTGAAACTGGCGCGTACGTGTCTTTGACATCGTACTCTTTCTTATCCTTGAATCCACGAATGACGAGTCTATCCTTGAACCGAATCTTTCTATCTGACTCAACCTTTCTCTTGAAAACCCATTTGGAATCTACCACGTTGAGCTTACTGCCATCTGCCATCTGACCTGGCTTGTCAACAATTTTCCAAACACTGTTGGAATTCATAGAATCCAGCTCCTCCTGAACAGCCGCTTGCCATTCAGCCACATCACTTGAATTCATTGCATCAGTATATGAAATTGGATCTCCATTGAGCATGGCTAACAGACAGTGACTCTCTTCGAATTTCTCGATTCCCAAGTCCTTGAAACTCGAATCATTCACAAATCTTGCTTTTATCTCTGACTCTGTATCAGCTCGTATGAGTTTCCTTTTGGAACGAGTCAACGGACCAACTGGTATTTCCTGAGCCTCAGATTCTATTTTCGAATTCTGACTTTCTGATTGTTTCTTTGGTCATCCCTTCTTCTTTCGTTCAGAAACGAGCCTATCATTTCGGTCTATCTTTTCAGGAACCTCTCATTCGACATCTTCTGATTCCATTTTTTGATCCTGCTCATTATGAAAGCTGTACACATCTTTGTAAACAAGCCTTTCGTTAAATCGAACGTTCCGAGATTCTATATATCTTCTTGAGCTTGGATGCCAAAGAAGATAGCCAGTGCTTGTATGTCCAACCAGAACTGCTTTGATTGCCTTCTCACTGTATTTCGTGAGAGGCTTGGGCATTTGAAATCTATCGACCTATGTGGATTTCTGTTATAGATGTCGATTACAGCTTCAAGAGCGAATTTCCACATACTTTTTGGTAGGCCTGAATCTACAAGAAAGGATCTGGCTTTCTTTTGAATCGACTGATTAAACCTCTCCGCAACTCCATTCAGCTGTGGAGTATATGGAGGAGGTACATCTCCTTCAATCTTCTCCTGACTCATGATCTGATTGAACTTACCCCCAGTGAATTCAGTCCCCCTATCAGACCTAACATAATAGACCTTCTCGTCATTGATTCCGTGCTGAAATGAGAAACTTCTCGAACGCGTCTCCAGACTCATCTTTGATCTTCATAGAATATGTTCGTGCCAGTCTAGAGTAATCATCGGCAAATGAGACCACGACTCTTTTAGCACCTGGTTACGATGTGGGTTTTATTGGCCCCATCGTATCACAGTGAATCATTTGGAGAGGCCTGGCTGAGCGCCTCCTTTCCTACTTGAAAGGAAGTTTGTTCATTTTTGACAAAATGCAAACCTCACAGTCCAGTATCACGTCAGTAAATTTCACATTTCTCATTTCCTCCTGAGTCTTTTGGAGTCTTTTAAGGTAACTGAGAGATGCATGGCCTAGCCTCAAGTACCACAGCATCCCTTCGTCACATTTCTCAATTAATACTAACCTCTTCTCGAAAGGGTCATATTTCCAGAATTCTTCGATGTCCTTAGAAGATTCTTAATAATCTACCAAGATAGGATTTTGTGATAACATTTCTGGCTCCT
Organism: Platygaster robiniae; assembly: GCA_028476575.1. NCBI lineage: Eukaryota > Metazoa > Arthropoda > Insecta > Hymenoptera > Platygastridae > Platygaster > Platygaster robiniae. The sequence goes on from CM052020.1 coordinate 36,971,739, forward strand.
CCTCCCTCCCAACTGCGGAACCGGCATTGACTGATTCAGGGTTCTCAACCGACTCATTCTGCCTTACTTCCTCCGAATCTTCAAATTCTTCTGACTCAGTGCCATTCCGCAATTGCCCTGATTGAGCTCCAGAAACCAGAAACGCTCTACACTCATAATCATCAAACCATGTCTGATCAGTGTCATTTGAATCAATGACTTTGAATCTTAGAATCCAGTTAGGTTTCTCATAAACCCCACTCAAAATTGACTCTTTCGAGATCTTGTCAAAGATGTCTAATTTCTCGTCATCCGAAAATATCCCGAAACCTGCGTCTGCGAATCGTCTTAGTGACAGCAGTTTTCAGAGATATTTTAAGCCACAATGACATCATTCAGTCTGATTTGATTCTCATCAGGTACACAAGATTGTAATATCAAATTACCCTTGCTATCGATCCTGATATTTGCAAAACTGTTCTTATTTGCTTAACGAATTGTTCGATTCTCAGTGCGTTCGAATTCCCTCAAAACTGACTTCGTATTCACTATATGGTCAGTGGAACCAGAATCTGCAATAAATGTGAGATCTTTAGAGTAATCAGAATTCAAGTTACCTCTTGGTTTGTTCCTGGGGTTGTTGGAACTGGCCAGCTCGGATTCTGCTTGGGGCTTGAAAGCTTGTCCTTTTCGCCTGAACTTCGAGACTCTGCCCCGTGCCACTTTATGATATTCCCCCCGTTCTTGATTCTCTTTGCGCTCTCTCGCAAAATTCTTAGCAGGTTTCCTGCATTTAAAGCACATGCGAAAACCCTTTTCCATCTTACAAGATGGAGAATTTGCCCAGTGTCCTGCCTGACCACACCGATGACAGAACCCTTCTGTCTGGTCTTTCTTTGACTCATAAGCAGCTCTTTTGGCTACCTGTGGAATTTCTTCCGATTCTCTATTGATCGATTTAATTTTCGTTTCTGACTTCTCAATTCAATCTATTTTCTCTGCCCGTTTTTCGGTCTCAAGTTGAGTGAGAAAATTCTTGATTTCTTCGAGACTCATTTCTTTCTGGGAAGTCTGTCTTCGTATAAAATCTGCGCTCCAAATTTCTGGAATCACCGGAGTCACAGCTTGATAAAAAGCTCCCCTTTTTCCATGCTCGGTCAAAGAGATTGCTCCTTCACTCGCTTCGTAACTCCAAGTCAGCGAGTCAAACCTTTCCATAAAATTGGCAATCTTTTCACCCCTACTCATAGTCAGTTTGTAAATCTTGGTACGAACCGAACTGTGGGTAACATTGTTCTCGCTTCTTTTAAATTCTCGGAGTCTCTTTGCGATCCCTCGAGGATCCTTGTCATTAACAATCTTCTTATGATATCTCTGGTCAATATGATTTATTATTATGTCTCTCACAATGCCATTTCATTTTCTGACCAACGATTCTGTAAGATCTCGCGGTCTTTCAACTTCGGAATCTATCACATCCAGCAGGTCGTTGATCAACAATTCTGATTTTAGTGAATCCAGCCAAGTGGTCACCGGTCGGCAACGCACGTACACGAGATCCAAAGAGACGTCCCCTAACTTCCCTAGTCAATAACAAAGGACGCCCTACTATGACATATGCCCCGTAATGACCCCAAAGCATCCGTGAATTGCCCAATTAATGCGCAAATTATCTGATAAACTTTAACAAGTAAAGCCAAAACTGACAATTCAGGTCCACCAGGATAACCAACATATCCATTGACTCATAAAAAAAAACTCAAGCTCATAGCGCGCGTCCAGGGGAAAATCGCAACAAATCCAATTCAAAATCATGACAATGTCACAAAAAAATCCTAACAACATCATAACAACAAAACAAAAAATAAAAAAACCAAAAAAAAACAAATGGTGAAAAACATCACGAAATTACAAATCGAAAATTAAAAAAAACACCACAAAATAAAACAAAATCGCAAAATTATCAAAAACAAATACCAAAAACATCACAGAATCAAAAAACATCAAATCAAAAAAAAATTAAAAAAGTCGTGAAAACATCACAAACAAATAATAAAAACATCACAGAGTAAAAAAAAAGGTCGTACAAACATTAAGAAATCACAATAACAAAATAATAAATCATGAGAGCATCACGCAATCATAAACAAATCCAAACGAAAATACCACAGAATCAATATACAGTACAACCTCTTGATAGGGCGTCATTCTGTCTTTACTCACACTCATAAGGCTTTGATGAAAATAGAAAAAGAAAACCGACGCCCTATCCAGAGGTTGTACTGTAAATAAATCGTAAAGCCACTGAAAGTACACCTGACAGCCAGCAACACAAAAAAAACAACAATCAGCAACAGCTGACGCCAATACCGGACTGTCAGCCGTACCCTGAATCACCGAGCCATCGATAGTCCACGAAACCATCGATAGCACATATCGATAGCCAGCCGATATCCCGAGCATTCCCCAGACCACGCCAACAAATAAACGCGTCATCACAACTCACAACGCCCCGGACCCCGCGCCGCCACTTTCCGGGTTACTACCCCATCAAGAAAAAGCACTAAGTCCCAGGAATCACGACAAGCGAAAACGCAACGGAAACAGCCCAAAAAGCGGCCATCTTTGCGTGCCCACGACGCCGATCCCGCGCCCGAACACGCTCTCCCCCCTCCTGCCTGCACCGCAGAGCCAAAATCCTCCCTCCGAAAAGCGAAAACCAAACCCCACGCCAAACAAACGGGATAAAAAAAACACTGCCATAAACCCGAGAGAAAACCCCACGGACAACGAATCCATTGCAATGGGGGAAGAAAAAAAAACGCGGTGTCCCGACTTACTGAATACAGACGCAAAACAAAATACACTGACTCACTTTCTACTGACCTTTCGATTCGATATCCTTGTGCTTCACGCCGTCGAAGCTTGCTGGGCCTATAAACTTTTGGAATCTACTTTATTTATGAGTCCAAAGTAAAAAGACGATATTGGTTTACTGAGACTCGATTTATTGATGTGACGGCTCAAAAAGACAGTTACAGCAAGCCGGAAGCGCTCGAGCAGCATCTCGAGCGCTCCAGTACGCGCCTGGCTTACATGCCAGAAGATGGCGCCAGTTACGTGGTTGATTCAAATATTCCAACACTTTCCTAAAAATTATATAGTTCATATAGGAAAATTATTATGTATCACGGTGAGTTGAGATTTATTTTGGTTCGTTTCTTTTTCAACTAGTCAAAATTTCTTTCTCTCGGCTTATCTATTCCGAGGACAATAGCTTTTTTTGAGTGTCTGGAATATAACTTATTTGATTGATAGGAGAAGTAAGCCTTTAATTTTACGGGTAGATAGAATTGAATCTGAACGGAAAATTCTTTTTCTTTTGTTCATTAAGTGATCAGCGACCCAGAAAACCATAAAAAGCATATTATGCATTTTACTGTTACTAAAAGTTTAGTATTTATGCTAATATTTGTTACTCAAAAGTTTTAACAAAGTCATATAACAAAAACAAGACGCAAAATTCATAACTAACGTTTCAAAAAACGTTGGAGTAAAAGGTTTCTTGGATCTTATTTAATTTTTTATATTATTGTTCAAAAAAATAGTTGCAACAATCGATTTCTCGAAATCTGACAAGAAGTTCATCATCAGCAGCCAAGAAAACCGTGATGAGCATATAAATCTTAGAAATTTCATTTTTTTTAATTATTTATTCAAATAATAGTTTAAACTATTGAGTTTCTAAATTGGATGTCAGATCCGTAATCAGCGTATAAAACAACAATGAAAAGCATATGCATCTTCCGGAAACCTACATTTTTCTAGATTATTTATTACTTGAAATAGTTACAACAAATTTTTGTTGTAAATCTGACACCAGATTAATGATCAGCGAGCCGAAAAACCATGGAAAGCATGGCTGTCTTGCGAAAACTTTAATTTTTCGAGTAATTTAAAAAAGGTGAAAAAAGTCAGTTGTTGCGAGAAAAATTATTTATCCGAAAAACTGGTGTTTAACATTTTACTCCTTGATCTCAACATTTTTAATTTCATTTTTCGTTGAATAAGTTTTCGGGTGTGTTTTGTTTTTGAAGAAAAATTCTTTTTACCTTAGATCATCATATTTTTTTGATAAATCCTAACCCTAAAAAGACACTCATTCAATTTTCGTACTCAAGATTGTCATGTATATCCTATGCACCCGAGATTCGTCTAATGCCTTTTCCTGCTACATAGAAACACATTTTCCTTTTTTCCGCACCGATACAGTGTGTTTCTTTTGTCAAGAAATTTTGTCTGGTTCTCTTTTGACTCAAAAAAAAAAAACAATTTTTCTTCAGTTCAAAAATTTTCTACAACTCATCTTTGTACCCACAGTTTCATTTGTTGAAAGCGACCAATCAGAATATTACACTTTGAAAAATTTTTCTTGCGATTTTAGGTTTAAGTAACAGAAAGTATCAGTAGGTAACGTACCATAAATTTAAGAAACCTGCACTGTAAATTTACAGAACCTGGTCTGTGAACATGCAGCACACGTACCCTAAAAATAAGTCCAAGTTCCAAATCTGATATTACAAAAAAAGTAACGCAAATTTAGGAGATGATAACAAAAAAAATTTTCGGTGACTTGTACTTGAATTTTAGAGAACATAAATTTAAACAAATTTTACAGCAAATGTAACCTAAAAGTATACTCTGAAAGATTTTTTTTACGATTTAAGGGTAAAGTAACAGGAACTACTAGTAGGGAACGTACCATAAATTTAAGTAACTTGTACTCTAAATTTACAGTAAAGAATATTTTAAACTCATATGGTTACAAGCATTTATGCCATTTACTAAAAAATTCAATTGTTGATTCATTTTCGAAGATACTTTTTCTCTTCGGTTCAAATGTATCAATTGTATCGCATCGTTCAATTATGTAGGATATCCGCCTATATTAATTGGTTTTCTACAATATTTCGCATTTGAGAACAAATTTTGTGTAGCCACCTAGCGAGCACGAGCATAGTAACTAACTTGCGCGGGCGCGTTAGTCGTTGTAATATTACAGGATAATTGTATAAAAATTTACGGCACATTTATGTGTTTGATGGTGACAGTTACCTAACAATAACTTAGACCATAAAGTACTGGGATGTGAATTTACCGGTCAGAAAAAAAATTGGTCAGGCCATGATAATATCTGACGGTCATTTACTGTTATTTACGATCAGATTTAAAAACTCTTTAACTATAATTTACCGTCAGAACTCGTTTCTAGTCAGAAATTACCGATCATGACGGAACTTCGATGAAAAAATGTGACTTAACGTGACTGGCCAAATGATTTCCAGCAGTTCCAGGTAAAAATCACTAATCTTGTTATTTCACATTTCATAAATGGCTTTTCCATTTTGCTAGAAAAAACTCATGAGTGTCACTGTACTACTGCGTTTGTTGAACAATATATAGGGTGTTCCAAAGTCGGCGGATCATCAGAAAATCATCTATGCATCATGAAATTTTAAGAAAATTTTTCCTTTACAAGTTTTTAAAATTCGGAAAATTTCAAAAGTTGTTAGTAATTTAGTTTCTTCCAATCACTATTCAGCTAGGCCAAGCTTTTGATTGAAGTCCTTTCTCCTTTCACTCCTTCTCTTTCTAAACTTACTCCAATAAAAAATTCGGGGTAATTGAAGTGTGTGATGGACTGCAGATTTATAATGTCTCTTATCTTGAAAGACAATGTTTACTCTGACTCACCTTTGTGTTAGTTATAAGTCTTTTGTCTAACTTTCACATTTACAATACAGTATTTTCTAATTTTTGTCTTTGTATACAATAAGACAATGATAGATAAGTAAATAGTAATATATACATATACAATAATAGACGTATTCCATTTAATACTTTAGTCAAAAAGTGGAAAATTCGGTAAAAATTAGCATTTTTGCCTTATTTTTTATCTTTACTATATATCTATTATATTCTATTATGTATATATTGTACAATAATACTATATATACAGTATTAAAACTCTTGTCTGAAAATAAGTGTAGAAAACTGACGTGAAATGCATGAAATAGAAATTTTTCCGAAAATAAAGATACCGACGGAAAATACCTAATCGACAACACACTTTTATAAAGTAAAAGTGCTTATTTCTTTATGAATGAATCCTTCTAAATGGAAATGTTGTAATTGTGCAATTATGTATTGTCAGAGTCAGAGAGATGGTGGGGGCATGGAGGGTGTCGGACGAACCCACCCTCTCTGACCACAGGCTTATTCGGGCCACTCTGAAGGAAGTGGCGCCGAGTGTTGCATGGAGGAGGAATCCTAGGAATACGGACTGGGAGGGGTTCAGAGAGGAAATCGGGTCACGTATGAAAGATTTCAGGGGAAAGTATGGTAATCCGAAAGACCTTGACTCAACTGTGGAGGGGATCAGGACGGCTATCATGGAGGCATACCAGGTGTACTCCTAAGTAATTTCCGGTTTTTTCAATGGATGGCGTTCTGTTTTGTACCGCTGTTGGTAACAGCGGTGACAGGTATGTCATTTTGTTCAGTCATATCGAGTGCTTGAACTGCGTTGACATTTTCTCGAAAAAATCTTCCAGTAAGTTTTTATTGCGCTTCAAAAGTGTCGAATTTTGTACCGAATTTTGAGCAGCATATGCGCCATGCATTGCTTTTCATGTTCAATCAGGGGAAAAAAGTGTCCGAGAGCCACTGTGCGCTTGTAGAAGTTTATGGTGATCGTGCATTAACACTTCGAACATGTCAAACGTGGTTTCGACAGTTCAAAAATAGAGATTTCGACCTGAACGACGCCGCACGCTCCGACAAGCGAAAATCGTTCGATGACGCCGAATTGCAAGCATTATTAGATGAAGACAACACGCAAACGCAACGACAGCTTGCAGATGCGTTGGGAGTTCAACAGCAAGCAATTTCCAAACGTCTGCGAGCCATGGGAAAAATTCAGAAGTGTGGAAAGTGGGTGCCCCATGAACTGACCGAGAGACAAATGGAGAATCGGAAAGTGACCTGTGAAATGCTGCTTCAACGATACAAAAGAAAGTCTTTCCTGCATTGTATTATTATTGGTGATGAAAAGTGGATTTTCCTGGAGAACCCTAAGCGCAACAAATCGTGGGTGAGTCCAGGTTAAGCATCGACATCGACGGCACGGCCAAATCGTTACGGTCGGAAGGTCATGCTGTGTGTGTGTGGTGGGACCAGTCCGGTGTTATATACTTTGAACTGCTGAAACCTGGTGAAACTGTAAATGCCGTTCGCTACAAACAGCAAATGAAAGATTTGAGCCGAGCCATTGTGGAAAACCGACCAGAATATCAACAACGACAGAAGAAGGTGATTTTGCTCCACGACAATGCGCCGTCGCATAAGTCGAAAGTCGTTCGTGACGCGCTGGAAAGGCTCAAGTGGGAAGTGCTTGATCATGCGGCTTACTCACCAGACCTGGCGCCATCCAACTACCACCTCATCGCCTCGTTGGGCCATGCCCTTTCTGAGCAGCGCTTCGACTCGTACGAAAATGTACGAAAATGGCTCACCGAATGGTTCACCTCCAAAGGCAATGATTTTTACTGGCGTGGTATCCACAATTTACCAGAAAGGTGGGAAAAATGTGTAGAAAGCGATGGAAAATACTTTGAATAAAATAAAGGTTACGGTTTTTTTGGAATTATGTGTTTTATTTGCAAAAAAACCGGAAATTAATTAGGAGTACACCTGGTACAAGAACAACTGTCCCCTGAAGAGAGCGAGCACCGGGCCAAAGGGGCTCCGGTGGACCGAACGGCTCTCGGAGGGAAGGAGGGAGGCTCGTAGGCTCTTCAACAGAGCTAAGAAGGCGGGCACACCGGAAGCCTGGGGGCGTGTCGAGTGAGTCAGAGACGCTACAGGCAGATGGTGGAGGATGCCAGGCGAGAGTCGTGGAGGAAGCTGTGCTCAGCAACGAGCAAAATTTCGGACACGGCGAGAATGGCCAGGATTTTGGCTGGGACCAGGGGGGGGGTGATCTGCGTTATCTGAAGACAGATGGCGGGAGATACATCCGGACCCCGGAGGATGTAGCGTGTCAGGGAGACTGTAGGGTCCTTTGAGCCGTACAAGGCCTGGGCCCTGATGGGATGCATCCGTTAACCCTTAGGGAGAGCTTGGATATAGTGCTGGGGCCACTAGTCGGACTTTTCAGAGGAGGCTTGGCAGTGGGACACACTCCGGAGGCATGGAGAAGGGCTAGGGTTGTTTTTGTACCTAAGCCAGGGAGGAGGGGGTATGCAGAAGTAAAGGATTTCAGGCCGATTAGTCTGACATCCTTTTTCCTCAAAACCCTAGAGAGACTGGTAGACAGGTTTTTGAGGGCGGGCCCACTGGTGGATTTACCATTCCATGTGGAGCAGCACGCGTATCAGACAGGTTGATCAGTGGATACCGCACTTCTATCGTCGGTTAGCTTCGTGGAGGAGCAACTGAGATGGAAGGGCGTGTACATAGGGGCCTTTCTGGACATTGAGGGGGCGTTCAATTGCACCACACGGAGGGCCATATGGAAGGGTGCTGAGGAGCATGGTGCTCCGGAGCCGGTTATCCAATGGATAATGTCGACTCTGGAGGGAAGGATTCTCAGTACTGAATGGCAAGGCTGCCACGATGAGGGCAGAGTATCAGAGGGCTGTCCACAGGGCGGGGTACTTTCTCCGCTACTGTGGAGCCTGGTGGTGGACAGTCTCTTGGGGCTGTTGAACAGGGAAGGCGTGTGGGCCGTTGGCTATGCGGATGATGTCTGCATTTAAGCCAGGGGTGTGCATGAGGAAACTCTTAGGGAGATGATCCAGAGAGCGTTGAATAGGGCGGTTAAATGGTGTGAGGGTTATGGACTCAACATCCAGCCGGACAAGACCTCGGTCGTCATTTTTACCAGGAGGTACAAGTTGAGACCACTGGTGGACATGATGGTTGGAGGTAGGCAGGTGCCGGATGTCCAGGAGGTGAAGTATCTGGGCGTAATCCTGGATAGGAAGCTAGACTGGAACAGGCATCTGCAGGTGAAATGCCAGAAGGCAATGGTAACCTTCTGGCAGTGTAAGGGGGCTTTCGGGGCGAAATAAGGCTTCCACATCAGTTGATGTGGATCGACAGGTCAATCGTCGTCCCTAGGCCGATGCATGCTGCGGTTGTGTGGTGGGAACGGACTGCACTGAAGTCCGTTCAGGGGAAGCTGGACAGGGTGCAGGCGGTCTTTCTTAGGGGCATATGCTCTGTAAGGAGAAGCACTCCCATCGCAGCCATCAGGGCTCTGTTAGGGGTTCCGTCATTTGCGGTGGAGAGTAAGGCCACCGCATTGAGGACGGCATACAGGCTCAGATGCAGTGTGGAGTGGAGAGAGAGCTCCATACATGTGGAGCTGTGGAAAGGCTGTCCTGCGGAGCTGAGTAATGCTCCACTGGACAGAATGAAGGCTCGACTGACTAGGGAGGTCAGCTATCGAACGCTGATCCCTAGCCGGGAAGAGTGGCAGCGAGGGCTTGGTCCGAGGCACGGGGACATATGGTTTACGGACGGATCGAAAACCAGGGAAGGCGTGGGGGCAGGTGTTTGTAGAAGGAAGGCTGTAGACGAATATGTCTTCAGGCTGGATGGATACAACACCGTCCTTCAGGCTTAAATTGAGGCTATCCGGGAAAGCGCAAGAATACTGTCACGGAGGTCGGATTCGGACGGAGACGTCTGGATCTGCAGCGACAGTCAGGCCACTCTGAGGGCATTGGATGGAGGCAGAGTCTCTTCCAGGCTAGTGGAGCGGACGAAAGAAGCGCTCCAGGAGGTAGCTGAGAGGAGAAGGCTCAGACTCACCTGGATTCCGGGACATGCTGGATGGAGGGGTAACGAGAGGGCGGATAGGCTTGCGAAGGAGGGGGCTGGGTTAATTGGTCCCTAGGAGCAAGTGGTAGAAATGCCGTATAGGGAGGGGATGAACCTCATTGCGGCATGGGTTCGGGACCAACAGGTCAAAGAGTGGAGGCGGGAGCCCGGCTGCCGTACGAGCAAGGCCCTCGTGGGTGAATCCGTGGGGGTCTGGTCGGGGCGCTGCTGGGCTTAACCAGGCCTAGGTTGAGGGTCGCAGTAGAAATACTGACAGGCCATGGCAATCTGAATAAATTCAGATACATGAAGGGGAAGATATCCTCTCCGGAATGTGGAAGATGTCAGGAAGAGCAGGAGAATTCCCAGCACTTTCTGTGCGAGTGTGAGGCATTAGCGTACCAGTGGTACGCCTTGCTAGGGGGGGGGGGTCTTAGAACCGCAGGAAATCAGGGGGATGGATGTCAACCAGATACTGGGCTTTCGCAAGGTATCTGGTTATAGGCAACGGCCCTGAGGAGGCAGCGGGGATAGAGTACAGGGGCCTAATGGCTAGGTGCTCTGAACCACGAGATAGTGGCCTGCTGAAGACCTAATAATAATAATAATAATAATAATTCATAAAAATTCGATGAACAAAAGAAAGCTGCCATTAGAAACGAGTTGAACATTTTTTCAAGTCATATTTAAGTATGTAATAATTTTGACCGTCATAATAATTTTTATCGGTAAAGTAAACTGACGGTCAAAATTGACCAAAACTTTCTTGTCGTAAATGACGGGTATGAGCAGTATTTTACCGGTAAATTTACTGCCTCAACATGGCGCAATGACCCTAACATAGGAGCGTGTAGTACTGCCAAACGACAACTTTATCTATCCATCAGTATATCTATATATTTTTTCATATATATAGTACATCTATATATACAGATATAGTATCTAGTGTCATTGCTTGCCGTTCGGCTGTTACTACAAGCTCCTATGTTAGGATCTTTTTTTCCAGCACCGAACAAAGGCGATGTCCATGTACTATATGGTCTAAGCTTAACATATTTAAAGAACTGTACACCTGACAATGGTGCAAGATATTTAGGGTACGTTCTGTAAATTTTTGACAAGTACTGTAAATTTCCCTTCATGATTCGTAAAACCATTTTCGCTGGCTTGTTTCGTAAATTTCAAGTACCTTTTTAAGGTACTGTGCCCTAAAAAAATTTGTTAATTTAGGGTTATTTTTAAGAGTGTATGAAAGAGAGGTCCGGTACTTTTCTCTCAGGCAACATCAGCACCAGCGCCTCTGATGGTTTATTTCAGCGGAGACGACAATGGGTTAACTTTTTCGGCGACCTGTTATACCCATGTATACATTATACATGTGTCTGAGTGACCAACTCGTAGGATATGATTTTGGAGTTTTTCCCTCTCTACATTCACCGCCCTTTAATCCCAGAATCGGTGTGCCTCACCGAGCTAGACCGAAGCGGAAATGGGATTCTGGGATTCGATGATTTTTCATTTCGAAACAATAGGAATAATGAGATCCTGAGCCATTTTTCCCAAGAAGAAATAAATTTTTTCTATTTAGTTCCGCTTATCATTTAACTTTAAACTTTAAGCTTGAACTATGATAAGCGAAAGCAGAAAAAAAGCGAAACTACATACTTATGCATGAAAAAACTGGTTTTTTCAACCCATTTTCACTTCGGTTGGCTTCGGTCTAGCTCGGCGAGGCACGCTGATTCTGGGATCGGAGGAGCGGTGAAAGTAAAAGGGAAAAAACTCAAAAATCATATCCCAAGAGTTGGGCACCCAGATTTCTGTCTGATGTCTGAGATATTTCTGAAAAATCATACTGCGTAAGTTTTAAAAACTAAATTGTTTTTTTTTTGGACAGTTTTGTGGGTTCAAAGTAATTCAAAGTACTTCAAAAATTCATCAAGTCACTTATGTGTGATGCACCTCGAGAAAATGGACCTGTAAATCTGGTTTAATCCTTTCGATCGATTTTTATTTCGTCTGGTATCTTCCTAATAGAGACTAAATTTATCGAAATTCAGATCACGAGATGCTACTCGATATATGAAGTCAGGAAAATTCTTTGTAACGAGAATAAGTTTCTAATTTGAAATGTTTTTTTTTTTTTTTTTTTTTGAGGAAAGAATTTCAGTATTCAAAAAAGTGTACTTATGTACACTATTGTTCAATACTGCAAGTTCCTGTCTGGAGTTATTGGTTATCCCTAATAATGACATCAATGCCGAAGTGTTTATTTAGGTATGACTTAGCAAGATATTAGCACAAAAATGGAAAACGATGAAAAGAATCTGTATAATATCACAGGCTGAGAGGAAAAACCGAACATGGAGAGACAGAAAACATAGAGTTTCACATTCAGCCGTCTCTTACTAGTTCGGTTTTTACTCTCAACCTATCATATAAACTCTGTAGAATGTAAACTCTATAAACAGTGTATATAAAGTTTTGATCTTCCCCTTACTAAAATTGTGTTTTTTTTTTACCTACATTCACCAGTGAATCAAGAATAACCTTCGAAATATGGAGTTGATTTCCAGGAGTGAGATAATTTAATTATAATATACGAAATAAGGTTAATCATTTACCTCTGGATATTTATCACTTAAGGCAACTGAATTTAATTTGTTATTCCATCTTTTCAGCTAACTAAATGCTTCTATAATATTTTTTGTTGTTGTTGGAGTAAGCAGATTAGAATAATTGGATAAATAATAGTAATTTGCGGGATTGAGAATTTCGGGGGTCGGGATAAGTCGGGAAATTTTGCATCGGGTTGGGAAGGGATCCCGAGTTTTTCGAGAATCTCGAAAATGTCGGTAATTCAGCAAATTGCAGGAATCACGAAAAATCTGGCTACTTTCACAAGTCCTAAAATATCGAAACTTCAGGATTATGAGAAGTATACCTGCTCTGAAATACAAGTACATAGTGAGTAGTGAAATGCTATTGAATAACAGAGTTTCGAACCACAGAGAAATATTGATACTACTAAGATTTTCGGCAATGTACAGGAATTCTTAATTGTTGTAATTAATCGAAAAAAAAAAATTAACTGTGTTCAGACATTAAGATTGTAGAATTGCTTTATTAGTATTTTTTTTTTTTAATTTAATTCTCTTGGAAACAAATTAATTCGCAAATTGGTATTCGAAATGCTATCATTGCCATAAAGAGAATTTCAAATTTTGCGATTTTTGAATTAGAATTGGGAATGAAAGGTTTGTAAATGGATGGAGAATTTCAAATTTTGATTGAATAACTAAACAATTAAACAATGAAGGATGCATGTTAAGGTAATAAATTCGTGACTCAGAATTATTCTAAATGAAAAAATATACCTCACTGATTTCGACTAGATCGAGATTAAATTTCTAGGTTTTTAAAATTCATCAATTGTTCATGAGAATTTTTTCATTTGGTTCACTGCTAAATAAAAGCTGAAAACAAAGACAGAAATCACCAAAATTATAGAAGTGTTCTTGTCTTGAAATTTTCGATTAATCAGGAATAAAAGTTTTAAGATTAAAACAATTAGCATTTTTAAAGTTTTGGAAAAACATTATTCAAAAATTTAAATTGTTTGTGCCCGACACCCGAATTTACTGCAATCTTATGAATTTATATTGATGAACGTAGGAATTTCAAAATTTCTTATTCGCAAAAATGCTAATTTCCTTAGAACAATTCACTTTTTGACTTAAGTATTTGATGGAATATATCTAGTTAAAAAAAAACAAGATCATGCTTCAATTTCATTAGATCCATACTTTTCAGGGTCGGGGAAACAGACTGTATGTCTGAAAAGATTAAAAATCATGCAAAATACATTTTCCAATGAATTTCGGCATCAGTGAACTTTTTTAGATTGTCGTATCCTGAAATATTTGAGAATCCTAAAAAGTTCAGGATTTCCCGAAAAGTTCGGGAAAACGCCTTTCCCGATGTATCCCGGCGTCGGGATTCCCGAAAATTCGAGATCCCACACACCCCTAATAAATAATTATTAGCTAGTAGTATTAACAAGCAGTAGTCAGACCAAGTCAGACCAAAGATTGCAAATGACTCGAACATTACCGAAGGCTAATTTTACAGTTCACTCATTTCTCTGGAATATATGCAGATGTTACACTTCAGGGGCGTACGCAAAACATTTTTTTTTTAGAGAGGGGGAAGGGTACGTGAATAAATTAGGAAAAAAATAGCTTCTGTTCAAAAAACATAAGGCGGAAGTAAAACTTCGTAAATGACTTCATTATAAAACTATAATGACTGATCATATAACAAAATATAGAAAAAAATTAATGTAACGCTAAAAAATCAAAGCAGATAAGAAGGAATATAGATAATAAACAAAAAAAGTAGAAACATTGTAAAAGGTATGTGGGTGAACAAAAAACAACTAAAAACAATAACAGGGAGTCACTTCAAAACTAGAGTCCTACCATAGTAATTGTAAAATTGAGGAAAAATTATTTTGAAATTGTAAATTTCGCTATAGTTTCGCTTATATTGCACATATTGTACAATTGTATATATTATTGTGTATAAATGGCCTAACGTAACATACATTTGCAGTGTGCATATGAAATAAAATTATAGCAAAATTCTATCGAATTTTTCTTTTAAGCAATGGAACAGTATAGTTTTTAGCTGATGTGTACAATTAATATTAGATTCTTTGAAAACATGTTTGAAAAATCGTAATAAATAATTTTTTTTTCTCTTAAATTGTATTTCCTTTAATTGAGTGTTGAAAAAAATTATTGTAATACAATTGTGCCCCCTTGAAAGTTATTTTTTCCCTCTCTTACGTACAGACCTGGCTATGGGCCTTTCTTCACCCTCCAATTTTTAACCTCTTTCCTACCATTTTTTTCTACACTCCCATAAACGTGTGATCCATCAGGGTAACTCACAATTTTTGGTTGACCTCTATCACATGCTGACCAGTAGAGCTAAGTGAAACACGCGAGATCAATCAGAGCTGTACTGTAACACAATATTTTTTTTGCGGCTTCCAAGTTTACACAAGTCAGTATTTCTTTCATATTTTTGCATGATTTTGTAAAAGTTGCGACTGTTTCAAGGATTGTGACAAATTTTTGCCCTCGATAACTAAGCCTCAAGAATTATTTATTCAAATTTTGAATTCCACGAAACACGTGTGTCTTGAAATTGAATTAGATGCCATTTTTTCTACTGCGTTCCGGATCGAAAATTCAATCTGAAATCTGTCTGAGATTATTATTAGATGGATCAAGTAATAATTTGCATTGAAACTTTATGATTTGTGAGGAGAAACCTATTTAAGCAATGGGTCGAAAAGAGAGACTCAGGGACGTAACAAATTTTACAGAGAGTAGCAAATTCAAATTTTATATGTGTGAATATATTTACTTGCTTCAATTTATTGATAAATATTTATTCTTGTATCATAAAAACTTGAAAATCGATTCGCAGTCCTAAGTTTTTACTTTGTAAAAAATATCACTTTCCTTATAAAATCATAATAACTAATTTCTGACTTCTGCGTCTCTCAGTATTCACTTTTTGAGACTATTTACTATTTCAAGAGTTATCTCGTATTTTCAATCATTTTCAACGTTGATATATCGAGAAAATAATATTTGTATAAATTTCAGAATGTTCATTGACTGTTAGAATTTTGAGAATTTTTCGTATATTATAGAAATCGATACGTTTTTTAGGGATACTACTTTTGTTTACGAATTCCTAACAATTTTGTAGATTCTCATAGAGGTTTTGATGATTTGAATCTAGAATTCAGAAATTATATGAGATTTTCAATATTTTGAAGAATCTTCCAGGAAACAGTATTAACAAAGATAACTGGTATTTAATATTTTTTCCATTATTTAGAGTTTGGCGATTTGTTGGCGCTTTTATGGATTTTATATAGATATAAGATATATAGTATTCAATACTTTTAGATTTGAAGTCTTATAGATTTCAAATAAGTTTATATTTATTTAAGGGAATAATATCTACGTTAAATTTAAGTATTTTATTGATTTCCAGAATTTTTTGCGTATTTTGGCGTATGAATAAAATGAAGTTGGTTTTTATAGGTTTTTTATAGAAATCCAGATTTTTGAAAATTCTAATATAAACTTCAAGAATTTTGATACTCCAGAATGTAAAATGTAAGAGATTTTTAGTCATTATAAATTTTTCAGAAAACAGTACATATTTTAAGTATTTGATATAATTCTAAAACTTTCAGTTCGTTCTGTATTTTTTTGATATTCATAAATTTTTCTTTAGTTTTCTAATATTTCCACGAATTCCAAGTAGGTGTTCAAAATTCGATGTATTAGGATGGGGAGTTTTATACAGGGTGCGCCATTTCTTATGTCGGTATTGTAACATTGAATAACTTAAACATTTGACAACCGATTTACTTGACTTCACTTGTTTTGGAAACGTCAATTCAGTACAATTTCAACCATGTATCGCTTCACACCAAAAGAACGCGCTGAAATAGTTACTTTGTACATTGAAAATAGTCGTTCAGTTGTGTTAACTCAACGAGCATATCGTCGAAAATATCTTGGCAAACAGGCACCATCTGACAACACTATTCGTCGTTTGGTGTCGAATTTTTGTGACCACGGGACAGTGAAAGATCGCGAACAACCCGTTCATCAACGACCAAGACGTTCAAATGAACTGATTGAAGCTGTCAGAGAGAGCGTTGCCCAAAACCCAAAAGTTTCATATCGTCACCGCGCTCAGCATCTCGGCATCAGTGGAACCACTCTACGGCGCATTTTGAAAGATGATTTGCATTTGTTTCCGTACAAAATGCAATTAACACAAAGAATATTGCCTACAGATCATCCACGTCGCTTGGAATATGGACAAACAATCGCTCGAATAGTTGATACTGAACCTGATTTTTGGAAGCGAATTTTAATGACCGACGAGGCACATTTCAAACTTTCTGGAGGCGTTAATAAGCAAAATTGCCGCATTTGGGGAACGCAGAATCCACACGAGATCCATGAAACGCCATTGCATGACCAAAAAGTTACTGTTTGGGCCGGCGTTTGCGCCAAAACCATCATTGGTCCTTATTTTTTCAAAGAGAACCAAACGATCGATGGAAACCGATATCGGTGGATGTTGGCTTACTATGTCTGCCCACAAATGCGTGAAAAAGGTCTTGAAGATTACTGGTTTCAACAAGATGGTGCGACCTGCCACACTGCGAATCAAACAATCCAGTTTCTGCAACGAAAATTCCCTGGACGTCTGATGTCAAAAAGAGGCGACATTGAATGGCCACCCAGATCTCCAGATTTGACCCCTCCAGACTTCTTTTTGTGGGGTTATTTGAAAAGTAAAGTGTACGCCAGCAAGCCGCAGACCATTGAAGAGCTTAAGGAAAATATTCGTGTCGAAATCATTGCTATACCACCCGAGATGCTCGAAAAGGTAATGGAAAACGCCGCAAAAAGGGCATATTTTGCTGTGAACAATAAGGGCGGCCACTTGATTGATGTTGTGTTCAAAAACTAGTCTAAATAAATTGTAAAGGACCAAACTAAATAAAAATACCTCATTTACAGAAATCGGTTGTTTTTTTTTCAAGTTATTCAATGTTTACATGCCGACATAAGAAATGGCGCACCCTGTACATTATCATTATTCCTATATTTTGGGAATATATATCAGTATATCAGTGGCTTCCCGCCATAATGGCGAAACTCACTTTTTTTCGAAATTGAGTTAATGTGAAATTTGATATCTATAAATGTTGATCTTTCCATAAACTGTTAATGGACACTCTAATATTGAAAATTCGGTTCGCTCTATCGACATTTCATTACCAACAAACTGCATTTTTCTCAGCATAACAACACAACTCACAATCAGCGTTTTCCCGGCATAAGGAATTAGTTCATTCGTTATTGTTTAAATCAATTTGATAATGATGTCTGTGGCTTGCCGCCATAACAGAGAAAGTCACTTATGCTATAAGGCTCATTTTAAATGATATTCTGATGACATCTCTGAAGCCACAGAATTTCACGCGGTCAAAATAAATGAATAATTCGTATGC
The DNA here is from genome assembly GCA_028476575.1 of Platygaster robiniae. NCBI lineage: Eukaryota > Metazoa > Arthropoda > Insecta > Hymenoptera > Platygastridae > Platygaster > Platygaster robiniae. Next base: position 36,989,731 of record CM052020.1, read on the forward strand.
ATGATACGATTGTTTATTCAATTTGCCTGTTTATTGCAATTTTCACGCACATAACTGCACACAACCCTTTTTCCCACTGTTTTTCCCGTTTTTAATTTGATCAGTTTGGATGCTGAACACAGCTGAACATCAGCTGACTGCTGCGCACACACGTTACACACGTCATAACATCTGTGGCTTCCCGGCGTAACCGACTAAGTCACAATTTTCAATAAAAAAATACTTTCTAGGCATATTTGCGCGCACTCAACTAAAATATTTTCACTTACGCAATGCAATCAATGATTTTGTAAAAGAAAAAGTCACAAAAGTTTGCGAATTTCGAAAAACACTTCGAAAACTTTAAGGCTGGTTTTCTCGAAAACAGCTGTTAGTGAGTTTCGTCATTATGGCTGGAAGCCACATATATATAGAATTTTTATACTTATGAGATACATTTTTCTTTATATTTTTTAGCGTTTGCAAAATTTCTTAGTTTTTAATGTGGACAATTCTTCTGGATTTTAAATTTTCATAGATCATTACGTAATTTGTAAGAATTTTACCCTCTTATGTTAAGAGTTCTATAAATTCTTAGTGTTTTAAAGAATTCTCATGATTCCAGTATTACCTATACTTTTTAGTATTGTGCAAATTTAGTGGTAGTTTCTAGGTTTTTCAAAGATACCTAGTATTTAGAAAAAATCTCATAAACATTTTCGGACTTTGGTACACTAGAATCTAAAATTTTAGACTCTTTTAGTATTTCAAGCATTTCACTGAACTCTAAAACATTTTGTTCCTACTTTTTTTTTCATGAACAGGGATGCCCGATGGCTAAGAAAAATCCCACCAATTCGTGGAAACGGGACAAGATGACGAGGAAAAAAATGAAAACCTTCAGGTCCACGCGCCTCGAGGTCCCATTGGGATTATCTAACAATTATCAAGGCTTTATCGTATATCCTAAAATAGCTACATAATATCCTATCCTATTATATCCTGGGCGACCAACTCGTGGGATATGATAATATTTGAGTTTTTCTCCCTCTTCCTTCATCGTCCCTCTGGTACCAGAATCAGCGTGCCTCACCGAGCTAGACCGAAGAGGAAATGAGATTCTGGAGTTCGATGATATTTCATTTCGAAACAATAAGAAAATGAAGCAGTTTTTTCAAGCAGAAGTAAATTTCTTGTATTCTGTTACGCTTATCATCTAATTTTACACTTTGAGCTTGAATCATGATAAGCGAAAGCAGAATAAAATAGAATATTCTATTGAACATTTCTGCTTGAAAAAAATGATTCATGATCTTATTATTCCGAAACGAAAAGTCATCGAATCCCGGAATCTTATTTCACTTCGTTTGATCTGAATTAAATGAGTTTCGAGTACACAGTCGTACACAGTACATATTCCAAAATTCTGGTAAATTTTGGTCAATTTGAGTAACTCCGTTTTCTGAACCCGAAAAGGCCTCGATAATTGTTAGATAATCCCAAAACGACCTTAAGGCTCGTGGGCCTGGAGCAGGGGGATGACACTCCTATCCCTAATGCATTGTAGTTCCCAGCCACTTAAAGTAGGTGGGATGGCGCTGGTGTTTGTCGGAAATCCGAACATTGCGTTGTTCTATTCAATCTATATGTAAATTCAACCGTTTCAAATTTTCCCGCAAAAATTGCACGGCAAACACCAACGCCATCCCACCTGCTTTAAATGGCCGGCGGAACTGCAGGAGTCTCGCCCCCCTGGCCTGGAGCTTCTCATTTTTTTCCTCGTCATCTCGTCCCATTTCCACGAATTGGTGTAATTTTTCTCAGCTATCTGAGCCATTTCGCATCACTGTAGATGAATTTTCTTCAACATTTCTGCATAACAATGAATTCCTATCGAAATTTTTAGAATTGAATGCTCTAAAATTGATGGTTTCGAGGATTCTTAATAATTTCACAAACTTTTTAAAAAATCATGAAATTCGGACGAATTTCATTCATCGCTTAAAAAGAGCGCGCGACAAAATCGACCGAGAAATAAATACTGTGAATATCTTTCCCATCTCTGTCAAAGTTGTGCTGTATAGCGAGAGTGTCTCTCTCTTACCTATTATGCCGCTCGCTTCGTCTAACCTTCGCTACCTGCCTGGCTTAAAATTCATGGTCCTGTAGGAATCTGATCCTCACAAATGCGCGTGAAATGACTCACAACACGATTTACACACGACATTATTTATTTATTGCACATATTTCACAGTAAAACTTACAAATCGGGTTGACGGACGCGAACAGATATCGAAATCGGTAGAAACGGGACTGGCGAGAGAGAGTTGATGTTAACGGTTCGAAGGTTCGTGAGCGAGAGAGAGTCGATGTTAACGGTTCGAAAGTTCGTGAGCGAGAGAGAGGGCAGATGGTCGCTTCTGATTGGTTGTTTTTTGTCACCGAGCTTACAGTGTCGCTACAGCACTCCCTCTGGAGTAACTTGGACGTGGCAGCAGTAAACAAGTTGCGACGACGTCCGCATCCTTCGATTTTCGCTGATTTTCGCGAAAATCAGGGTTTTCTGCAACATAAAAGTAAATGGAGAGTAAAGTGGGAAAGGACATTATCCTGTTTGATGTTTCCTCGTGGCCAAAATCGTGAAAGTGACGCACTTCGAGTGTCCAAAATCCGAACCTCGATATTGTATCAGGATCGACGGCTTCCTGGGATGTATTTCCATCGTGGCTTGTATAGTAAGTTCGGAGTTAGATGGTCGAGAGTAAACATCCTTGTTCCGGGCATGTGTTGTTGGCGCGTGTTTTCTCGGAGGGATTTCTTGGCGTTGTGCGGCGTCTTGGGGTTGACCTTCCGGTTTTGCTTCGGTTTTCTCCTGTTCAGCTATCGCTTCGAAGTAGGCTGGTTTTAGTCTCTCGACGCTGATATTCGACAGTTTTCTATTTATATCCAGAGTGAAAACTCGATCCCACAAACGTTTTAAAATTTTTAAAGCACCGTCGTAGGGAGGTTCCAACGGCTTCTTTACTTGATCCACCCTGAGGAAAGCGTATTTGCATGAAGTTAGGTCCTTGTGTACGAAAACCTTGTTTCTTGCGTGGTGTGCTGCTGGGGTCGAGCGGATTCGGCGCATGTTTACACGAAATTTCTCGACGAAGATTTTTGGTTGTTGAGACCAGGTCTCCTCTAGGAAAAATTCTCCAGGTATGCGTAAATTTTTTCCACAGACCAGTTCAGCTGCCGCGGCTCCAATGTCTTCCTTGATACTTGTTCGCAGGCCAAGAAGAACTGTTGGTAAGATCTCGACCCAGTCCGTGGTGTTGTGGCACATGATAGCGGCCTTTAAGGACCGGTGCCAGCGTTCGATTATTCCGTTCGAGGCTAGGTGGTATGCCGTTGTGCGGGTTTTTTGGCTTCCTACTAGATGGGCGAGTGACTGAAACAGGACTGATTCGAACTGAGAACCCCGGTCCGTTGTGACGATGAAGGGGGCCCCGAATCGAGAAATCCAGGTCGTATGAAAAGCTTCTACGATTGTCTGTGCCGTAATGTTTCTTATCGAGACTGCTTCAGGCCATCTGGTAAATCGGTTGATCATCGTCAGCACGTGAGAATGTCTCTGGGAAGTGGTGAGTGGTCCAACGATGTCGAAGTGGACGTGCGTGAACCTAGTGTCGGAAACGTAGATGCGTTCTGGGAAGAGTTTGGTGTGCTGACTAATTTTGTTGCGCTGACAGGGGATGCAGGAGCACGCCCAGCCTGTGACGTCTTTTGACATTTGGGGCGAGACGAATTTCTTGCTGATCATTTTCCTCGTAGTTCTGCCGCTTGGGTGGGAGAGTCCATGGACCATGTCGAAAATTCTTCTCCTGAGAACCTTGGGCACGTACGGGCGTATCTCGTCAGTGGCCGTGTCGCAACACAAGTACATGTTTGTATTGGTGAGCCTAAGTTTTTGCAGTTTCAAGGTCGTTTCAGTTGTCAGCAACTCCTGGAGCTCGTTGTCGTTGCGCTGGGCTTGGACGATGTCCTCGTCGCTAAAGATGACTGTCATGTCGATGCTGGAGATCCTGGAGAGAGCGTCGGCTGTCACGTTGTCTTTTCCGGCGATGCAGATGATCTCTGTGGAGAATTGGCGATAAAATCTAATTGGCGAAGCTGTTTCGGGGAAACTTTTTCAGGTTTCTGCTTGAATGCGAAGATTAAGGGTTTATGATCCCTTTTTATGAGCAGCTTTCGACCTTCGATCATGTGCCTGAAAAACCTTATACCGCTATAGATGACCAGGAGTTCCCGATCGTATGTACTGTAGTTCTTCTGAGCGTTGGTGAACTTCCCAGAGTAAAACTCTAGTGGTTCCCATGTCTCGCCGTTCCACTGTTCTGGCACAGCTCCCATCGCCACGTCCGACGCGTCGCTCTGGAGTAATAGTTCAACGTTTTCCCGCGGATGGTGTAGCAAGGCCGCGTTGGAAAGTTGTCCTTTTCATTCCTCGAAGGCTGCTTCCGTCCTTGGGGTCCACTGGATTAGGCAAATCGAGGCCTCGTAGACCTGCATCGATGTATCTCTGGAACGTCTGGGCAGCGTTGCAGAGGCCAAAGGGCATCACTTTGAACTCAAAAAGTCCGAACGGCATGAAGATGGCTGTTTTTTGGATGTTCTCGGGTACTAGAGGGATCTGGTAATACGCCCGGGTGAGGTCGAGCGTGGAAAAAATTTTGCTGTCCTGTAAATGGTGAGAAAAATCCTGTAAATGCGCGATTGGATATTTATCAGGGATTTTATGGGAGTTCAAATTTCGATAATCCCCACAGGGTCTCTATTGGCCATTTTCCTTTGGCACTATGTGAAGAGGACTGGCCCACGAGCTGCTGGAGGACTGACAGATACCCTGAGCGAGCATTTAGCCGAACTCTGCCTTGGCATCCTTCAGCTTCTCGGGAGTCAAACGTCGAGCTCGATGTGCCACTGGTGGTCCTTCGGTCAGGATGTGGTGGAACACGTCCTTGGTGCGTACATCCTGGTTGCTTGGGAGTATGGTGATTTTGACGAGCTGTTTCAGCAAGTTCTGGTACTCGCAGTCACCTGAGAGCGTGGAGACTCCTGGAATAGGCCTTCTCGTGCTGTGTGCGGGAATAGAGAAATGAGTGATCCTGTCAATGATTTTCTTTCCACCTATGTCGACGAGCAGGGAGTATCGTGCCAAAAAGTCTGCTTCTAAGATCGGCTGTGCCACGTCGGCGACGGTGAATGCCCAGGCCATTTGCCAGCGAAGTCCTAGGTCGAGGGTGAGAAGTTTTTCCTCGGAGGTCCTGATCCGGGAGTTGTTTGCTGCAAAGAGAGTAAAATCGGCTGGTGTCAGGTTGGCCCCACCGAGGGCCCGAGAGAAGACGGAGATGTCCGCCCCTCTATCGACGAGGAAACGGAGTCCGGTTTTCTTGTCTCTGAAAATCAGGCGGCTTTTGGTCCTGTTTTCGTCTCCGAGCGCCTGGATTCGTAACAAAGATCTGTTTTTTCCGAGTTCTAGTTATCTTCTTTACACGCGCACGGGTCCCTGCACTTCCTAGCCTTCTCCCTAAAGGTGCTGTGGTAGTAGCAGCAGGTAAGGTTATGTTTCATTGATTTTCTTTGGGGGCTGAAGTTGTATCTCCCGCGAGATTTGGAGCAAGATCTCTCCTGCCTATCAATTTTTGACTCTAATCGCAATAATCTGTTGATTATGATGGCGAGAGCGAATTCCATCATTGGGTCCGCCATCTTGGCTAGCGTCGGTTTCGGTTAAAATGGCCAGCACGCCTCGAATTCCCTCCGGTACTTACTCCAGGAGGAGAGTTCGCACAAACGCGTCCGAGACTTTGTCACCCGCCGCGTTCATCAGGTCGCGCACGTAGTGGAAGGGTTTTTTTCCTTCCAAATTTTGGTTTTGCAGTACTCTCCTGATTTTCGTTCCCTCCGACTCGGAAAACCCCTGAACACTTCTCGTCTTGACCGCGTTGTATTTCTCTGTTTGAGGGGGGTTCCGGACGATGGCGATCACGTGTGGGAAGATTTCCGGTTTAGCGAAGTGAATGACGTAATTGAACTTCGTCTCATCCGAGATGATGCCGTTCGTGTGGAATATGGCCTCGATCTGCTCAAACCAAAATTCAGGGTCCGGTTTGTAAAATGCAGGGAATTTGTTATTCTTGAATCGTTGACGAACATGCCGGCGGGGTCGTAGAATTCGTCCTTGGTTCCGTCGATCATCTTGGAGTTTTAGGGGATCACGTGTTTTTTTAAAGATGATGGGTGACGTGGTCGGCAAAGGTGTAATTTTTGCTCTCGAAAGGGTCACCAATTTGTATGAATCGGATCCTCATAAATGCGCGTGAAATGACTCACAACACAATTCACACACGACACTATTTATTTATTGCACATATTTCACAGTAAAACTTACAAATCGGATTAACGGACGCAAACAGAAATCAAAATCGGTAGAAACGGGACTGGCGCGAGAGAGAGTCGATGTTAACGGTTCGAAGGTTCGTGAGCGAGAGAGAGTCGATGTTAACGGTTCGAAAGTTCGTGAGCGAGAGAGAGTTCAGATGGTCGCTTCTGATTGGTCCTTTTTGGTCGCCGAGCTTACAGTGTCGCCACAGTCCCTCCGTAAATACTATTATGATTATTTTCGTCAGCTGATCCCGAAAATCCCAATCAATTTTCGAAAGACCCCGATCTGCTCCGATCGCATTGTTGCTTACTTGGCAGAAGTGTGGGGAAATGAACATGTTTATTCATATTTAACATGGCGTTTTTAAAATATATGATGGTAATCATTGTCTACATGGCAATGGGGCACGATCGCGCGATGTAAACAAAACTGAACAAAACAGTCAAAATTTTCGTGACAATTGGTGACCTGTGATGTATCCAAATATAAATATTTGTATTGTCATGTAAATGACAAACAATTTGTTATTATTTTCAAGCATGAAATATAAATGGAACTTTTAGTGAAATAATGGTGGAAAAATTTTAAGTGACTCTTTAGGAGTGCTGCCTCTGTGGGTTTTCTCGGGTTCCGAGACGTGAAAAAAAATTATTATTATCCCTGGCATTCAAGCATACACGACTTATACACCAGATTTGGTTTATGTCTGGTGTATATCCGTTGTATGTTCATTTTCATTGGTTTTGTGCTTATAAAGTCAAAATCGATGTCAAATGCATGCCAGGGCATTATTTTAGGGGTTATCCCGTAACAATATATGCGCAAAAGTGCCGAAATTTCATTAACTACTGCATTTAATGGGGTCTCGGAGTATCATTTTTAAATCGCTGTCTTGGCATATAACTGTCGGGAAAATGTCTGAAAATTCCTCAAAAAAATTAGCTAAGCTCCTACAAGTGTTTTTCAGGTGAAATATGTACTGTGAATTGCATTTTGATGAATAAATAAAATTTTTTAAAACAGCGTCATTTCTGCGGACAGCTGACAAGGAGCCTGCTCAGCAAACAGTAAGTATTATTTCATATACGTAAGCAGCAGCAGCAAGAACGTAAATAATATATGTATAATTATATACGTTCTTGAACTGTCATAAGCGGCAATCAGCTGATTTCTTATACTGCTTAAGTGCTTACTGCTGCTGCTTAAGTATATGAAGTAATACTTACTGTTTGCTAAGCAGGCTCCTTGTCAGCTGTCCGCAGAAATGACGCTATTTCAGATAATTTTATTTATTAATCAAAATGCAATTTACAGTACATATTTCACCTAAAAAACACCTGTGGGAGCTTAGTTTATTTTTTTGAGGAATTTTCAGACATTTTCCCGACAGTTATATGCCAAGGCAGCGATTTAAAAATGATACTTCGAGACCACATTAAATGCGGTAATTAATGGAATCTCGGCACTTTTGCGCATATATTGTTACGGGATAACTCCTTAAATAATGCCCTGGCATGCATTTGACATAGATTTTGACTTTATGAGCACAAAATTAATGATAATGAACGTACACCAGATATACACAGGATTTGCAGCAAATCTGTTGTATGCGTGAACGCCAGGGATACTGTTCATCTAATAATAAGTTAATATTATAGTCAGCTACTGATGGTTGTATTTACCTTTCAAAAATTATATTATGCCACGCGCATTTGTAATAAAAACATTTTTTATAGTAGTTGGAAAAAATGTCTCAATAATAACCGTAAATTCGAAATGGAAAATTTTGAAAAGTAAATTGTTATGTCAGTATTATTGTAAATAATTTATATTGAATGTAACAAATATTAGCAGTTGGAAGTAAAAAAAAAACACATGAATTCTTTCAATATTGCGTAAAAGAGAAATCGGCCGAAGGAGTATATACTTAAATTATCAAATCTGTCTCTTTTCCACTTGCCTCGCCCAGCGGGACTACCTTTCCCCCACCTATTGTATTTCTCTTGATTTCAGAGATCGCGCTTCAGGAAAATTTTCTGGACGTCCATGGGTACTATTATGATTATTTCGCCTCAGCTGATTGTCGAAGGCGAAAGGCGATTTACGTGAGGCACTGCTGCCAAATAGTCAGCAGGCCAGCGGAACACACTTCTATTCATAAATTCATATCCAATATGGCGTATTTCAGAACGAAAACGTCATGTATGTTTTCGAATTAGAATGAATTTTTTTATAACTTTAATATTTCGTATTATTTTTTATTTATAAGAGCAGCTAATACTAAGCGCGGAACGTCGAATTGCATGTTTTCTTGCATGCGAATGCGACGCTTTTTATGATTAAAGCACAACATTTATAATTTCAATGTAGGTACTGTAATTTGTATTGTAAAATGTAAATTAAAAATTTCAGTTAAAATGATAATGAAATTGAATTTAATTATAAAATAATATTTGAATTTAATTTTCATTTAATAAAAATTACAATTGATTAAATTATTAAAATATTATTAATTTACAATATGGTGAAAATATATAATAAATAAGCGGAAAAGATGAAATATATAAATCACAGAAAAGATAAGATTTGACTAATCATGGTATTATATATTTATCCGTAAAAATAAATAATTATGATAATAAAAGATGAAATTTTAGGGCTATAAAATTTCTTTGACATTACAAAAAATGTATTATGAATAAACGAAAGTAGAACTACATTATGATAAAAAAAAATTGAAAGTTCAAATTAGAGATTTTTAAATTTTCAATAATCTGTGAATAAAAGAAAGAAACAAAAAATCTGGGTGAGAATAAAAGAATGACAGTTCGATTCTAAAAGGGAATTTGAAATTATTTTCTTAAAATAAAAGAAATATCATCCTTTCTATGTTTCAAAGAAAAATAAATAATATACATAAATGATAATGCATTACATTTATTTGAAAAAATATATAAATTTACAAAAATAAACATACATTGATGATTTTCATAAATCTTATTTTATAAATTCAAAGACTTTGAAATCGCTTTGATATTTTAAAAAGTATCGAGTTGATAATTATTTCTAATGTATAATTATAAATATTAAAAAAATCATCGAAGATGCGTATGAATTCGACTCCAAATTTTTGATTTTAAAACTTTTCTAACATTTTGAAAAATATGTGAATATTTTAATTGAGGTGTAGATCATGATGTAAATAATGTATCAAATAAAATAATATATGTATAAAAATGAACAATAAACAAAAATCATTAGAATGTAAATGACACATTTTACAGTTTTAATGTTTCGATTTAAGAATTTTATTAGCACTGAACAATAAGATTATTTCACAAAAATAAAAATTTGATCACATTTCATTGCTTGTTTGTGTATAAATTAATAATACATAGGGTTTTCATTTTCATGATGCTGGTTTTCTGGTACTACAGGTCCCACTGGTAGCACGGCCACCTCAGGAGCCACTGGTGGCACGGCACGAATGCGATAAACAGTGGCTATCATACAGCATTTTCAAAAGATTGTAACCAATAAAACAAAAATTGGTATAGACAGAGTCGATAATCTTTTACTGCGCCAAGAATCTTAGCCTAAGATAATTATATCCTACAAGTAGATATCAGGGTAATTTTGTATATCATGAAATTGAAGTACAATGAACTCGTGCGATTAACGAAAAGAATATTGCAATCTATAATGATAATGGAAACTAAATATGTTATTCAAATTCAAGAGGAAAGAAAAGATACGTTTTGAACAATTACGTTGACCTTTTAAATACTTCAACAAAACGAAGCAAGAGAATATAATTCAGGTACATTACACCTCCCTTCTTTAGAATAAAGCTATGGATTTTTCTCCTTAACTTTATTACAGTTTGGACAATGATTTTGCGCATAAATAGAAGATAAGTTGAAGGTGTCTTATTCAACTAAATTCGATCTCGTATAGTACTTTCTGAACGCACTATAGATAAAGACGGATATATAGGGACTCTTTCACGCTCGCGTTCTTGAAGTTCTATCGCATTTGAAGCGGTGGGAACCGTAGGTTCTCTTTCACTCGATACATCAGAAGAAAGAGATCTACTTCGACGACAACAGAGCGGCCAACGCATTTCGGAAGGAACTCGATATCGCATGACAGCCTCACCCTTAAGAAGGCTTTTCTTTACAACATTTTTTCTTTTATAAAACGAATACAGTCCGATAGTTACGATTACGATAACAAGCGACAATGCAATAGTGCTGTATTTCCAAAATGACAAATCCCTTTCTAGATTTTGATGCTTCAAGGCGTTATCGTCTTCCTGTTCGAGCAGACTTAGTATATGACTGGCAATACTTAATTTATCAAAATTCATTCCTACATTCGGAATTTTCTTAAGTCTATTCAAGCTTGGAAGATTTGAAGATTTTGTTTTCGTGTTTCACCAATAGATCGACCTCGCAAGGTTTTGTTGGAAGAACGGTATTTAGTTCATGCTGGATTTTACATAAGTATTTCTCCATAGAGACAGATTTACAATCGTCACGATTGTCAAACATAGTATAACTATTCTTAGCAGTTGAAAGGGCGATATATTTCTGAGATGGCTGAACGAATGCATAAGTCTTCATTTTCTGATTAACGGGTAAAGGAATAAGTTAGTAAAAATGAAAAGCAGTATCTGAGACTAAAGGTGTGGAGATGACAAATACGAGACGGTCTTTTGAATAATAGGCTTGAACGGTCGCAAGATTTAATAACCCATAGGATTTTGCCATAGAAGGGTCTACTGGGTAACTTAATCCAGAAGGTAAGTATTGTGATGTTTTCTGCAATTCTGTTACATATTGTGAAGGGGTAATTATTCGAGGGTGCAGGAAATTGACTTTTGCGAAACCAATAGCGTTGATGATTTCGCTAAGTTCGCCCGTAACTCTTTCGCACAAAAATCCAAGAAAAGGTAAATGATCTTCAATGTTGACTCTAATTTCAAGGTTGGATATATTGTTTTCGTAACTAAAGGTCAAATTCTTTAAAATCTTAATGTTTTCATTCAAAGTTCTCTGAGCTTTATTCACATTCGTAACTGACTCGTTAAAATTTATGATGGTGGATTTTACTACTTGGATTTGGTCTTTGATAATATGGGCTAGAGTACTCTCTTCTTTATTCAAATTTTCGATAGCCTGATCGTAATACTCGGCATCTTCATGGTCCAGATTACCTGTGAAGATTTTAATTGCTGATCCTAGTATATTTACTAGTCCTCTTTTCTTTCTTTCCGAGGGGAATCTTCCCAGAATAGTTTTTAACGCGGATTCCGTATTTTTCATGTCGGGAAGAAGTCTCTGAAGAGTGCGAATGTAATTTCTACAGAATTTGAAAAGAGGAGGGGAGCTGTCGCATAACCCCAATATAGTTGTATAGGTACCTTCGATGAGTTGAACTCTTTCATCCACTTGCGCAAGGTCAAGATAAGTGACGAGTTTCCAGGTTTTCGCGTATATTCTCATTTCTCCGAGTTTGTTGTTGAACATTCCAGGCGTATAAGCGAGTTGGTGAATTTGGTATGGAATCGCGGTTATGTAGCCCGAGAGAAAAGACCTAAAACGAGTCGTTTTGTGAGATCTTTGCGGTTTTTTGTACCTTTTGATCAAAATTAGTTCTAGATGATCGACGAAGATGAGCGGGTTTAATGGAATCAATATTGACTAGCGTTTGTTTTCGGCGTTTTTGTATGACAACATTTACTGGAGATTTTATTTTTAGTATTTGGAATGGTCCCTCCCAGTCCGCTTTCAATTTCGAGCCCAAAGGAGATTTAAAGTAAACGTAGTCTCCTACATTATACAGACCTCCTGAGCTCCTCTATCATAATATTTTTTACTTTTTTCTTCCGATACTAATAAGTTATCTCTAGCAACTTTTTGTGACCTCTGTAACTTCATGGTCAGATCATCGATATAATCATCGTATGTGTACTTGAATTCGGGTTCTTTTAATATTGAGGAAGGTAAAGTTGGTTTATAACCGAAAATGAGTTGATACAGAGAAAATTTTGTGCTCGAGTGTACTGTGGTATTGTAACTGTAAGTCGCGAAGTCGATCCAATCGTCCCAATCGTTTTGTTGTGGGTTAATGAAATGTTTTAGGTAATCGGCTAAGGTTCGGTGACTTCGTTCCAGGGCACCGTTTGTCGACGGTCTGTAAGGAGCGGTTTGTATTTTCTTAATTCGTAAAAGTTTGGCGATGTTCGATATCAAGTTGGAGGTGAAATCTGCACCTTGATCAGTCAATATAGACTCCGGTATACCGAATTTGCATATGAAATTTCTTGTCAGTATATCAGCAATAGTTTCTGCACGATGGTCGGGAATGGCATATACCTGCGAGTACTTTGTCAGATCGTCTTGTAGGGTTAACGCATACTTGTTCCCATTTTCTGTAATCGGCAACGGCCCTACTATATCCAAAAATATTTTCTCGAAAGGTTTAGTAGAAGTGGTGGTAACTTGCATCGGGTGCTTATTCCTTTTCCTAACAAGTTTATTTTCTTGGCAGGAAGGGCAAGTTTTCACATACTTGGCAATGTCCTGTTTCATTCTTTTCCATCTATATTTACTCTTGATACGAGCATAGGTTCTGTGGAACTCCGAATGTCCTGAAATCGGAGAGTCGTGAGATTCCTTCAGTATAGTTGGAATCATGTTTTCATCTGGTTCTATAATCGTACTTGAGAAGATTTTCACGGTGATTTCGGTGTTTTTAAACACGTAACGGAGCATCGTAAGTATTTTTTTCCAATCAATGTGGTCCAATCCTTCCATGTGTTTCTGGAAACAAATAGTTTTTACCTTTTTCTTCACGAGGATTTCTCTCAAAGTTTGGTATATGGCATAAAGGTCTCTATACACGAGTTTTTCTCTAGAATCATTCCTCGTTATGAGATAGACTACATTTGTTTCCCCGGCTTCCAATACTACAATTTCATGTAACGACGGTTTTGAATTTGCTAACTCTTTTCTATGATTGAATTTATCTATGACTTCAGAAGAAGGACCTTTTTCAATTTCAAAGTTCTTTGACACACATATAGCAAGAATTTCGTGGTTTTGATCAGACAGAGGTTCATCATAATCCTCGACTTTATCATTTCTTATAACAGAAATTTGCAGTTTGTCAAGGAAATCGTCGTACGAGTTCGTTTCAATTTCAAGAGATAGGATTTGAGCAGGTGTTTGAGTCTCATTCAATTCTTCTGATCTGATTCTGCTAAGAGCATCTGCCACATAGTTTTCGGAACCCTTTTTATACTCTATTCTAAATTGATAGTCAGAGAGGGCGAGCCTCCAACGCACTAGGCGTGATCCAGGGTCCTTTACATTGAACAACCATTTAAGGGAGGCATGATCAGTAAAAATAAGAAATTCTCGTCCATACAAGTAGGGTCGGAAATGCTTTGCAGCCCAAACTATCGCGAGTAATTCCTTCTCTGTGGTCGAGTAATTGATCTCAGCAGAGTTTAAGGTACGACTTGCGTAGGCAATAGGGCGGTCCTTCCCATCATGTATCTGTGACAAAACTGCTCCTATAGCGTACTTGCTCTCGTCTGTGGTGAGTCGAAACTCTTTGTCCCATTCTGGGTACTGTAGTATAGGCTTTGTTGTTAGTAGTGTTTTCAACTTTAAAAATGTTTCTTCCTGCGAGCTAGTCCAGTTAAAAGGTTCGCCTCCTTTTAATAGTTTCGTCAAAGGTTTGGTAATGTCGCTGAATCGTTCTATAAACCGGCGATAGAAGCCTGCGAATCCGAGAAAAGATTTGATATCTTTCGCATTTCTAGGTCTCGGGAAATTCGTTACTGCTTGGATCTTTTCTGGGCAGGGGCGTACGCCATCTGCGGAAACAACATGTCCTAAATAACGAGTCTCTAGTCGTAGGAATTCGCACTTTGCAGGTTGTAGTTTCAAATTGTGTTTTGAAAGTCTCCGAAAGACTTGTTCTAGTTTTCTCGTATGGTTTTCAAGATTGTCTGAAAAAATAACGATGTCGTCTAGATACGTCATGCAGCGGTCGCCAATTATTCCCAAGAGAACGATTCTCATCAAAGCAGTGAAAGTTCTTGGCGAGTTTTTCAGTCCGAAGGGCATCCTAGTGAATTGGAAGTGGCCGTCGGGGCAAGAGAATGCCGTTTTTTCGGAATCGTCAGGGTGCATTTTTATTTGATGAAACCCGGATGCCAAGTCCAAGGTTGTGAAATATTTCGCATGACCAAGTTGGTCAAGGATTTCTGATATAAGGGGGAGTTCTTGCACATTACCAATCGTCACTTCGTTCAATTTTCGAAAATCTATGACAATCCTAAATTTCTTTTCTCCAGAAGAATCTTCTTTTTTAGGGACGACCCATATCGGGGCGTTCCAAGGAGACATTGATGGTTCTATTACACCATCTTTGAGCATTTCTTTTATTTGCCGGATCACTTCCTCCTTATGAATTTCTGGGTATCTGTATGTTTTCACGGCAATAGGGATGTTGGTAACGGTGTGTATTTTGCGTTTCAAGGTGTCGGTGCAAGTCAGTTTGTCTGCTTCTAAGTGGAAAATATGGATGAACTCCGTGCACAATCTAATAATCGAATCTGCCTCTTCTTTATTCAAATGCTCGAGTCTCAAAGCTCTTTTTAGGTTTTCTAATCATCTGGGGTCAAAGTTTCCATTTATATTATCAAGATTTCGTAAATTTTCCTGGACGTCTTCAAACTCTTCCAATTCGATAAGGGGGCGTTCGATAACCATTTTTCTGTCCGTTGTATTCAGGAGGGATGTTAAAGCGGTTCCATCTGTTCTTACATTAACTAATGAATCTGTTAGGAAAAGGCCCTCACGAATTTCCCGTTTTGTAATTATGCCCTCTTTTAGATGACTGTTAATAAGGAATACGAGTGATATAATTTCTGCTCGTGGAGGAATAGTGATATTCTGAGGAATATGGTTTTCCTGGTTTTTCAAAGGTTCTGAAGGATGTATTTTTTCGTCGTTACGATTTTTGACATAGGCGAGGTTCAAGAGTTCGTAATTTCCCATTAGACGTTCGATTTCTGTCTCAGGTTCGAAAGGTTTCTTTATGTGTAATAACGAAATTGACCCATTTTTTAAGCTCAAGATATTTTTTGTGTAATCAATAACGGCACCATTATCTTTTAAAAAATCATTACCCAGTATCCCTGCAAACATTATGGGAAAACTGTCCTTTACAATATGCACGACAATTTCTTGTGAATGATTTTTCACGAGCAAATCGAAATAACAATAACCAAGAGTTTTAAAACATGTTCCGTCGATACCTTTCAAATCGATCAAAAAGTCTTCATAGATAAGCGTACCGTCGTTAACGAAACTGAGTTTAATTATTGAAATATCTGCTCCGCTGTCAAGTAGGAAAGGTAACGTTTTGGGCTTGGTTTGGGAAAGCCTTATAGGGAGATAGGTTGTAATGCCCAGATTTAATGACTGTTTCCTGCCTTGAGGTTGGAGATATCCCTCGGGATGGCAGAAGTTTCCGGGGGATGGAGAAAGTTTAAATGATGGGGCTTGTCATTCCGAGGGGCATTATATTGGCGAGCGTTGTTATAAGCGCGTTTGCGGCATTCACTGATATGGTGACCCGGAATTTTGCAATAAGCGCAGAGTCTAGAATTTCCCGTTTATGAATGGTCGATTTGTCGGCGCAACACGTTAACATTAGGTTCCTTTTTTATTTTTATTGGATTGTTAAATGCTCTTTGCCCCAAAAAAAAAACATTCATGCGTTGAATGATTAGGGCGTTTACAATTATCGCAATGTTTAATGATTTTTGAATGGGTTATTTGGAATCTTGAGATTTCAGCGTTAGATTTATTTTCGTTCTCTGCGGTGAGAGCCATAGAGATAGCGTCTTCCAAGCTTGTTGGTTTCTGACTTTTCACGAGTAATTTTAATTCAGGCAGTAACCCCGAAAAAAATATGTCGAGCGCTTGTTTTCGTAACAGTTTGACGCACGCGTTCCTTTCATCGCGAGTAAGTTCGTCATCGAGTCCGTCGGTAAGTTTGAGCAACAAGTTTTCGATTTTCGCGGAATATGAACTGACTTTTTCTTTCGGGCTTTGCCTACAAGATGAAAGTTCAAGTTGGTATTGGCCTTGGGATCTTTTTTCGCTATAGGTTTTAAGTAAATGCTCGCGTAATTGTGCCCATCCGGTAAAAGAGCGGGTTTTCAGTTGAATTCTAGCATTCCCGGTAATTTTAGTCTGTACTATTTGGAAAAGCGTATTTTTTTGTTCTTCAGTTATGATAGCCATAGCTTTATCGGTGTTATCGAGAAATTCGTAAAGTTTTTGTGCTTGGCCGTCAAAAGTTACAAGCATTCGCTCGGCAATAGGAAGTAGTGAGGACGTCATTTTACAGATTACTTAATCGAAGATGAAAGGTCGCGTTTTGCAAAAGATCAGTATTTTCTTTTTCTTTTGACTTACAGTAATAAGATGTAGAGAAGAATCATGGTGTTGCTGGAGATCGGAGATCTAGATGGACGAATTTCTTGAAAGAAGATGCGTATGGTGTGACTGTACCACGTTTGAGAAGGTTCCACCAATTGTTTTCCAGTAGGGTTCGTCGAAGCAGAGCCCCAGGTCTATTCCCGTAGAGTTCGTCTGAGTAATGAGGTCACGTCCACAGGTTGTACCATAGAATTCGTAGTTGCAACGTCAGCTTACAATTTTCGAAAATCCTCTTTAACGTACATATTTTCGAACAGTGATGGTTTTCTCGGTCGATAGCGCGAATATTTTGTGATTTGTTGGTTTCACAAAACGCTATCCCACTTCTGACACCAGTTGTTAAAACCCGTAGCACCCAACTGTCGTTTATCTTCGCTGAGACGCACTATTCCCGGCTGGGAATACCGATCGAGGGTTTTTGTCAAACGAAACTCACTGGCACTCTTTAGAAATTATACTTTTATTCATGTTTATTTATTAGAAAACGGAAAATACTCAAATAGCTTGGTGGTTGATTTTTTTACAAGAAGGCGAGTCGATGGGAAATTAGCGCCCGAGTACAGAATTCAGCGGGTTTTTATACAAATCTTAATCGTTGAAAAGGTCATTTCGCCGGCGATGATAGATTAAAGTTTTTCCTATCGGAATCCATTACAGAAACGTTCGATTGGTCGAATCGCATCGTACGAGTAGATATAGAGGTGATTTTGCATATTCCGATACAGAAGTACGATGAACTCGCTAAGATTTGCAGGAGACAATTGTACGATAATTATATCCTATAAGTAGATATCAGGGTAATTTTGTATATCATGAAATTGAAGTACAATGAACTCGTGCGATTAACGAAAAGAATATCGCAATCTATAATGATAATGGAAACTAAATATGTTATTCAAATTCAAGAGGAAAGAAAAGATACGTTTTGAACAATTACGTTGACCTTTTAAATACTTTAACAAAACGAAGCAATAGAATATAATTCAGGTACATTACATAATTATAATAGATATTGTAATAAATCAAAAGAAAAAAACTATTTTCAAAAAAAAAAATTATAATGAATTTTGCATAGTCTTTTTGTAGAGTATTTTGTTTTTTGTTTTTTTATCATTTTTCGTTTAACAATTCTATGAAAACCAAAATTTCTGATCACAACTATATAATACTCAAGATACGATTTAACGGAAATATTTTGAATCTAGCCTGTCTTGAACAAAAATTTCTAAACGTAAAATTAAAGTTTATGGAAACATTTTTTCGATCCGGCATTTTACATTGTTCACATTTATTAAAGATTCAATGATTTCTGTAGAACGTTATTACTTTACATATATTATAAAAAAAATTTAGTTTATTTTTATGCTTTAAACAGTATGCATACTTAAATGAATTTTTTTTTTTTTTGTTAAATGAGATTTTAAATGATGAAATCGATAAAAGATTCCTTGCAATTCCATAACGGTAACATCAGTTTCACCAGTAGGTTAGGAAAATTTTTTTCGTTCACATCAGAAAATTATTATTGGAGATTCTTTTTTTTAAATATGTATTGTTGTAATTTAATTGAAAAATAACTCTAGAGATTCTTTTGACGACGGTTGAAACACGTCAGTGTTTCAAGATTTGATTTTTTCGAATCTAACCTGTAATTAAACAAAAATACCGAAACTTCAATTTAATGTTATTGAAAATTTTTTGTTAGTACATTTTACATTGTAATGTATATGAAACTTGGAATTTCTTCCATTTTCAGAGTTTTTTCAATAGTTTTTGTTCAAATAGATTCGAAACGTCATAGTTGATAACTTACACTGATTTCACTTATTATGACTTATTATAATTATCGATTTAGGAAGTTATATTCTTTCATTTTTTATTGGTTTCCGATTTCTGAAGAGTTTCTCCTCTTCAGTAGTTATAAAACAGATAAATAAACAATGAAGGTTATGTGTTCGACAACACAACAATTATGTCCTGCACTTTTGTAACTATAAAATTTGTTTAAAAGTACAACTCTATTTCCAAAGTTATAAAATATATTCTATGACTGCTTAAAGAAAGTTGTTTGTTGCTTTCAAAATTCATTTGTAACAAGTGTCAAAACTCGCTAAAATTCATTTTTCAAAGATATTCAAAAACTGCAACGAAAAATGGTAACGAAACAGCACTAGTAAAAAGAAATCATCTCGTTGTCAATAGCGTAAATAAAACTAACACATGATCGCAAATTGTAACAGACATATGCTATCTTAAATGTTTTTCTTTCATTCAAAGACTTCCTCAACTGTCTAAAAACAATTAAAACTGATTCTTGATTCTAACAAAAAACTTTTTCACTTTTCACTAAATCTCATGTGTCGAAGTGTTCAATCTTGAAATCGAAACAAAATCAACAAAAAAACACCTGCGTCATAAAGTGAAAGTCCCTGTATCTGTATACTTTAATACCATTTGATACTTAGATTTACTCTGGGTCATCGTAGACCATGAATGATCTGCGTCATGCACGAAACGAAGCTGCCCGGGGCTGCACGAAATCAGCCTAACGGCCCGTGTGCTTATGATTATTGACTGAACAAATTTCTCGGAATTCTGGTCCGACGAAAATTTCTTAGCCAAGTAGCCTAAAGATATAGGTGTCTCTCTAGCTCCACGCATTAGGCGTACGTGTTTGAGAGAGTGAGGGATAGATAATCCGCGTCTATTTACAAACGGACAGTTTCGACCTTTCACCGTCACTTTAGAAAGGGAGGTAAAAGGGATTTGTGATTAACGACGGTCGAAACACGTCCGTGTTTCAAGATTACTCTATTTTCAATTTTTGTACGTTTATTTATTGATTATTGTTATGAACCCCGTAATTTTTTGGAATTCAATGTTATTTAAGATACTCATTATCTCAAGTCCGATATTCAAATAATCGATTTATGTAAACTATTTCGAATTGTGGTGTCTCCATACGTTTGTAATTTATTATTTAATATCACAGCCCCACAAAACAAAATGAGTGGAATGTGCGACGGACTACGGTAGTCCTATCCTATGGATTTTGAGTCGCTGAATCCGAACCCGTAGTTAGAATTGCAAGGTTGGTGACGGTTTACAACATGACCTCAAAAAACATCGTTTTTTCGGCTATTTTTTCATTGTAAAATTCGTAAAAAAAAAATTCGTGATTTTTTTAAAATTTGGTTTAATGATATAGATTCAGGAGGAAAAATACATCAGAAGTGCTTTTTTTTTATCAACTAGCGCCGATACGTCGCGGTGAGGGAAAGACTGTACGAAGGGTATTAGAGTAAAATCTTGCCGAACTAAAGTGGCTGTATGTGCTAACCAGACTACTCTGTTTCTATGGATGTTGGGTCGCTCAATCCAAATTCGTAGTTAGAATTACAATTACAATTACTAGAATTACAATATTGATGATGGTTCGCAACATAACTTAAAAAAAACATAGTTTTTTCATAAATACCATATGTATTCGTATGTATTATAAATTCAAATATGTAAATATGTAGTATCAATTCGTAAAAATAATTTGTGAATTTTTTCGAATTTTGACTACAAATTTAGATTTAAAAGCAAAATATACATAGGTAATGCGTTTTTTAGTCCTCTAGCTCTAATAATTCGTGGTGGGGAATTTCCTAAAATTTTGTGTCACTGAATTCGAATCTGTAGTCTAAGTTCTACTGCTAGATACTGGTTGTTCCCCAACCTCAAAAAACTTCATATACCGCATATTCAGATGCAGCATCAAAAAAAAACCTTAAAATGTTTTCACTAGTTCACTTGGACCAATACTTTGCACTTGGGAAGAGACTGTACCGAGAAAAATAGCGTGAATTCTTGCAAAACAGAAGCACTGATACAAGTATATCGCAATCATACCATAATGGTATGATGAAAAACTTATGCGATTTATCTAGAATATTTACCTGCTGCAATATTAAATCTTAAGAAATTCATTAGACTGGTTGGCATAAATAGTCACTTTTGTTCGGTGAGTTTTTACGCCAATACCCTTCGAACAGTCCTTCCCCACCATGAATTATTAGAGCTAGAGGACTAAAAAACGCATTACCTATGTATATTTTGCTCTTTAATCCAAATTTGTAGTCAAAATTCGAAAAAATTCACAAATTATTTTTACGAATTTATACTATATATTTACATATTTGATACATATTTGATACATATTTAAATTTATGATACATACGAATACATATTTATGAAAAAACGATGTTTTTTTGAGGTTACGTTGCAAACTATCATCAATATTGTAATTCTAACTACGAATTTGGATTGAGCGACCCAAAATCCATAGAAACAGAGTAGTCTGGTTAGCACATATAGCCACTTTAGTTCGGCGAGATTTTACGCTGATACCCTTCGTACAGTCTTTCCCCCACTGCGACGTATCAGCGCTAGTTGACAAAAAAAAGCACTTCTTATGTATTTTTTTCTCCTGAATCCAAATCAAGAGTCCACATTTTAAAGAAATGACGAATTTTTTTTTACGAATGTTACAGTGAAAAAATAGCCGAAAAAACGATGTTTTTTGAGGTTATGTTACAAACCGTCACCAACCTTGTAATTCCAACTACGGGTTCGGATTCAGCGACCCAAAATCCATGGTGTAGGACTACCATAGTCCGTCGCACATTCCACTTTTCTTTGTGGGGCTGTGTATTTATTCTCAATTAACTGTGCTGGACCATTTAACTTTTTCCTAGTTACAAATTTATAAGTTTAATATCTTTTCAATCATGGTACATTGTGTAGAATGTTTATTATTTGAGTTTATGTCTTAAGTTTAATGCCCGTTATGATAATAATTCAGCGAATTTATAATTCTTGGTTCTAAAATATGCATTTCTATCTTTATTTTATACAGGGTGTCCCACAGTCAACAATCAATATTTTAGAGCTTGATAGTTTTTAAAATTCTGAGACGGTTTTTTTTGCAATTTTTTTTTTTTTTGAAAAACTCAAAATTTAAAAAGTTATTCAAGCCAATTATTCAAACGATAATGAGAGCTCTTGACATGTGGGGGTACACACCACTGATCAAACTTGACCCAAATTTTCTTTATACTTTTCTGAGTCGGAAACTCTTTTGCTACTTTTTAGAAAACTTGAATCAAAAAAGATATTCGAGCATAGAATATAAGAAATCTGAATGGTTAAAACTTGTGATCTGAATATCTTTTTTAATTTCGAGTTTTGTGAAAAGTGGCGAAGGACTTTTAGACTCAGAAATATATGAAGAAAATTCGAGTCAAACTCGACATACAATGCGTATAACATTGACATACAATACGCATAAAAAGTGGGGTTTCACGTTGACATACTCTCATTTTTGCCGTGCTTCACATTTCCCCACTTGATGTGCTTTATTTCTCCCCGTTTGCTACACTTTCAAAATGGCCACTACGTTCCGAACACATCAAACGTTTTCAGATAAATCCTTTTGAACGTCAGCATAATTGTTGCTGATAATTGTGTTCATACTCGCATATTTGATACTTTTGAGAATGTTTATGAAAACGCCAGAAACACGAATTCTCAAAAAAACCCTTGGAACAAAATTTTGAATACACTGTCTGGGAAAAGTACGAAGAAAAAGTCGGAAAGAGTGCTGTTGAGACGAGTGCTAGTACAATACAAAGTTATAAATCGGCAAAAATGTTTACAGTAGGTAAGGGCTATCAAAAGCCATGCTAAGTGACATTTAATGGCCGTACTTTGCAACTGCCCATGCTTCAAAATTCCCCACTTTCCTCTTCGCATTGCTAAGACCGGATTCATCTAAAATGCCGTTTCTCAGCACCGTGTAAGTGTAAGAATTTTTTTAAAAATACTCAAGATTCCACGGAATCTGATGAGTATAAAAAAAAATACTGAAAATACAAAAACTATAGGTATACTCAACATTTATGACGACATGATATTCTCCACATTTTATAAAGTTATTTATATCTACACTGAGAAAAATATACCGCACTGGTTACGAGGAAAACAAATTTTTTTTATATAGGCTGACTGAATACTGTTAAGGGGGTCCTACCATGTAAACGCCGGTTTTCGAAGCATTTTTTGGAATGTTACTAAAAGTAAAGAATTCAATATTTTTCAATGCGGTTTTTTTTTCAATGTTTATTTGGTCCTCAAAGTACAAAATAAAGTAGTTATCTCTAAAAAAAAGTGTCACACTGTGGCCACAGCACCCTCGCAAAGTGGGGCCTTTTAGAAAAATATGAGTTGGTGGTACCCACGATTTTGCAAAAACTGTTCGTCTGAATCATGAAACGAAATTTTTTTACAATCTGGAGACTTGTGACTATCGTACGGTAACAATTCACATTATCATCTCTTCAGTTGTTAAAATGGCGGATCATCGAAAAAAAACCTTATTTTTCAGTTGTTTTTTTTTGCAGGTAAAAACAATAATATATCATTTGTTTATAACAATTGGGCGCTCAACTTGTACCGTAAGATAGTGACAACATTTTCACACATTTGAAAAAAAAATTCTCAAAAAAGTTCAGTGGTTCCTTAGAAATCGGGAGCACCAGTTCGGAAAACGTGGTTCTGAGGAAAACGCGTTTATACCATTTGCACCGATAAGGACGTTTTTTTACGACACTTTTTGGTCTTAAAGAACATGATGCGAGAAGTTCGTAAAAAAATAAAGCCAAAGTTTTCCCGAAGTAAAATTTTATCCTCTTTCGGAATCTGTACTCATTTTTCCGATATAATGTGATCTAACATTATTATGAACAATTATATGGCGAGCCCCGGGAACTCAGTGGAGAGCGTGACAGAACTTGCCTCAAAACTCATTATTTCCCTTTGGAATTCAACAAAATCCTTTTTGTCTCATATCTTTAGATATCCAAACTTGCAAAAAACGCAACAAAAAAAATTGCATTTTCTGAAAGAGTTACATTGTAGGACCCCCTTAATACAGTAATTATTACGGTATCCACCGTACTCATTGTGGTAGATCGGAGTCGTTTGATAGTTTCTAGCACTTATATAACATATTATGTCAATATAATTATATAGAATGCAATATATAAAATTAAGAAATTTCTATTTTTCTCGCATAATAGTACAAGGAAGTGAACTTGTTTCCGATCCGAATTCTAAGCGGTGTATAGGTCGCTTGCTTAAGCAATTTACCCGTAACGGAAAAGCGGGTATATATTGTACCTAAAGAACTTGGTGCGACGTCCGAAGTGATTGTATACGGCTCACGACTGAAATATATACTGCACTAACTGCACGGAGAATAAAGCGCAGCTCTGACGACCCCGCGCCTCGGCTCTGAGAGACGTGCACGGAAAAAATGGAAAAAAACTTCCACCGCAGCTCTCAGCGCTGCGGTTGAGATACATGCCACCGGGCTGCATGGTTGTCAGGGCCGCAACCGCACACTGGAAAAAAAAGTATTTCAGACAACACTAGTTTGTGCAGGCACAGCACGATTTAGTGTTGCCACTACACGGTGGAAAGTTTTGTTAAAAGGTGTTCAAAGGTGTTGTACCAACACTTTTAAGTGCCGGTTGAATTCGGGCTGCTCGGGCATCATGTTGAAAATAGGCGAAAGTGTTGGTTCAACACTTTCGTAGGATTTTTGTTGAACCGCGAGGTGTTCGGACAACTCCGAAGAGTCAACACTGTCAATGGTGCCAACTTAACTTTTCTGAAGTGCTCTCTGAAATACTTTTTTTCCAGTGCAGTGCTGAGAGCTGCGGTGAAAGTTTTTTTCCCATTTTTTCCGTGCGCGTCTCTCAGAGCAATGGCGTGCGGTCGTTAGAGCTACGCTTTTTTCTCCGTGCGACGCATCAGAATAATATTATATATAAATTATAATATAATATCCTAATAATATCCTAAAAAATAAAGTTGATGTCGAATAGCAAACTTCAGATTAGTGATATTTTATTCGTGATGTGATTGGATGATCGGAAAGTTAAGTTGGCGGTGAAGTAAAATTTGAATTTCGAATGAGAACAAATTGGGAATTCGCGACATGTACCGATATTATCGAAGTGAGCGGTAATTCGCTAAGAATTAAAAATTACATGAAAATTTCGAGTTTAGGTGTTTTTATACTGGAATTTTTGTAGAAAAAGTAAGTTTTATAAAACCGACAGTTGACAGCTGAGAGAGAGAGTAGATACACATGTAAACAAACGCAGTCTAATTTTATTATCAGGCGTGTAAGCAGTGGTATGTTTTGGGGGTTCAAACCACT
This sequence comes from Platygaster robiniae, assembly GCA_028476575.1. Taxonomy (NCBI): domain Eukaryota; kingdom Metazoa; phylum Arthropoda; class Insecta; order Hymenoptera; family Platygastridae; genus Platygaster; species Platygaster robiniae. The sequence continues at coordinate 37,014,941 of CM052020.1, forward strand.
TCAAAAATTCGGATAAAATTAGTTATATTTTCGTGTAAAAACAATGATAGTTATAAATATATACATATAATTGAAATATAAGTTATAAAAATAAAGCACGAAAACGTAAATGATATTTATTCAATGAAAAAGACGAAACTATTATAACGTAGAATCACGTAAAAAATATCAATTAAAAAAATTGCTTCAACGCAGTGAATTATAAAAAAAAATGAAAATTTATAGACATGCTGAACATCTAAAAAAGTTTTAACCTGTGATTGAGAAATTTTATTAATCTATGTAGAATATTTATTGAGTATAATAAAATTATTCGAATCATAATAATTCCAGAATTATGGAGAAAGTAATATAGAAATATATGAAAAAACTGTTTTCTGAAAAATCTCAAAAAATTCCTATGATTTATAATATTTCAAATTCCGCAGCATCAAATTCTAAAAAGCGAATATAAAAATTTCTATTAGATAACTATGTTAACACATAGTTAGCTATGAATCTATAAAAATTCTAGAGAACGCGACAATATCTTCAAAATACTCAAGAAATACGAAAAAACAAGAACTTCAAAAAACACGAAAAATCTATATATATATGTGATTTCTTATAAATCTATTAAATAACCAAGAATAACTAAAAATTCTCATTTTGGACTCGAGAGCATTGAATTTTTCGAATATATGGAGCAATGAACAAAAAAATTAGAAATTAATGAGAACATCTGAGAAATTCTTCAAGGTTGCGTACACTAGAAAAATGCGTAAAATAATAGAAATCATTTGATACATGAAAACTATGTTGATATTATGTTTTTGAAAATAATTACAATACAGTAGAGCCACATCCATTTAAAATCCACTCATTTAGAACGTAATGAAGTGGAACAGCAGAAAGGCACAGTCTGAATTTTTTGAGTTTGCTCGTCGAGCCTCTGGTCTCTGAATTCTGATTTTTCGCAGTGCCGTTCTTCATGCTTTAATAGATTCACCGATTTATAATTGACCCCCCCCCCCCCCAGCTTATTGAATGCGTGCGGCTCTACTATATATGTATTTAATTGATAACATTATACATATATTGATCCAATAATATATTTAGCTAATTATAAAAACTATTCTAGAATTTCATAATATGAATATTTTAGAAAACATTGAAAATACATCCTATTCAATGTATATAACTCAACATTCTTTAAGTGTATGAATACCAATAAAATATAAAATAAAAGAATAGAAAAATTTTATGACAGATGTCTCCTTTAGAAAAATCAATTTAAATACGCAAAGTCGTTGAAAATTTCAATATTATAGCATAAATTTCTAGAAATCTATAGAGTGAATATCAGAAATACTAAAAATCTATAACAATACCAGACAATGCTAAAAAATTTGATAAATAACATACAATAACGAAATTCTTCATGAATATATAATACTTTATATCAGTGTGCTTGAAATTACCTAAAAAATGATATACATGAAAAGATTAAAATTTTTAGAACTTTCATTACCGAGGCATGGAACTATAGGTAGCTCCATAGAAATTTATAATAATGTCAGAAAATCCTTCAAGTTGTATGAATATCAAAAGTATATATATCCGAAAATTTTGAATAATGATAATTGTAATTGAAAGAATCCTGGACATGTGTGAAGGATGAAGAATTACAAAGTTGATTCTATTTTTCTTTTATGTCTCACTGTATACTGTGTTCCTAAATAAAATGTATAGTTATCTAAACTATTTATTCTGAATATTGGATTTTTGTAAATAACCTTTGATAATCCTAAAAACATCTGTTTTCACATGTACATTTGTACATTATCGAAAACGTTTTTTTTTTTTTTTTGTTGATACAGTAGAGCCGCACGCATTCAGAGAGCTGGAGGGTCAATTATAAATCGGTGAATCTATTAAAGCATAAAGAATAAATGCGTGAATCTATAAAGCATGAATGACGGCACTGCAAAAAATCAGAATTCAGAGACCAGAGGCTCGACGAGCAAGCCCAAAAAATTCAGAGTGTGCCTTTCTGCCGTTCCACTTCATTACGTTCTAAATGGGTGGATTTTAAATGGATATGAGAAAATGACAAGAAACGTATTTATTCCGTACATAATGCTCATATTTTTATTTTCACATGTATAAAATTATGAATAAAATTAAAACTTATAGAACACTGCAAATCACAAACTGTTTAATAGTGTAAACAAAATAAGTTCAATTATTAACGTCAGCTTTGAACTCAGCATTGTAGATCGCAGAAAAATCCCAAAAGCTACGTCCTACAAATGTCGTAATCTTGGACATCAGGGGAGAGGGGGGAGAATCAATATTGCATTCTCTTATTTATTTTACGCTATTTAAATGTGTCTTTTACTCTTCGTGAGTACTCGCCGCGAGGTCACAGGGACGGAACTGGTTTGTTGAGTTTACTTGAATATTACTATACCATACTCTGAGAAAATTGCTGGAAATATTTTTATCATATTCTTAAACTAGTGTATGTTAATGAGGAAAATAGCTTTGCGTAGTTTGAAAATCGGTTTACAAAAAATTTTACGTGAAGCCAAAAAAATTCTGTAACTTAAAAGTGAAAAAGTCAATATTTTTTCGGAAGATTTTCTTTATCGTCATCAAAACTTATCATCTATTTATATCGTCACTATATGTGAAACTTATTAGTGAAAATTTAAAACGTTCCAAGACTTCCTTCGTACTTTCATTTGTTTATGAAAAGAAATGTCACCAACATGTAATCGATGCTAATATAACCAAGTTTAACGTTTTATTGCATTGAAATGTGTGAAAAATTAAATTAAATCAATTGACGAAATCAAATCAATTAACTCAATTATCAGTGCTTATCAATTCAAAAATGTCTGAAATTCTAGTCGAGGGCACGAGGAAAAAATTGATTAACGAATATTTAATGGAACACCTTTTAATCCCACTAAAAGAAGGACTTCGAATAATCGTTTTGATAAAACCTGAAGACCCTATTGAATTTTTGGGTCTTTGGCTCTTAGAGTACGAGGTTAATAAGTACTTGAGTTGTATCACTTTTATCAAAATAATCTTTACAATTGATTTCTGGTAATTTACTAGGATCGTAAAAAAAAGAAGGAAAATCGTTATAAGATGCTATGAAGATTTGTGGCGAGGTGAATTTGAGATGAAGACGAGGTATTATTATTATTTTTTTTTTTTCGTCAGACCACAAGCAGCAGATCCACCTTGCAATAAAACATCTCCATACGATTCGTTTTCAGAGGTGAAAACGCAACCTGAAGTGAGAATATAAAAGAGAAAAACTAGAAGGAATTTTTTTGTAGAAGACGTGTAAACGATCGTTTTGCAATTAGATTATTAATTAAAAAATCATTAAAGTTTCATTATAAGAAGGAATTATCGTATATGTATGCTATATTTCTTGATTTTTTGAAGAATATCACAGAAAATATGTGTAAATTATGAGAATGATTGCTTCAGTGAATTCCAGAATAATTACACTGTACAATGATCTCTAGAACCTTGATCCCACTTATAGTCTCAAATTTATGTACATGCTAATCAAAATCACTATTTTGGATGTACACATAATTTGATAATAATTATTCCAATCAATTTCTGCGGGAAAAAGGAGGGTTCCTTAATTTTGAACTTTTGTTGCTGGACTGATTACTGTGATGTACACCCAGTCTCAATGATTCGTTTTTTATTTGCCTGATTTCCCTTGATTTCTTATGTTGAATTAAAGTTAAAAATTGGAAACTTGGCAGGATTTAAGTACATATTGGGAGGATCAAATATAATTTTTTTTAGATTTTTGGCTCATCATTATCATGTTGAAACTAACTTTCGAAAACAGCAATTTTCCCTCATCTTAGTACTGAAATAAAAATTTTTACAAAAAACGTGCATATTGTTTCTAGAGGTTTTCCTTGATTTTAATGTATTGGTTACATTACTATATTTAATTTTTAGCGAAAAAAACACACGAATTGACACATGCAAAAAAACGAGCTGTGAATTTTACCATTAACTGGTCAAGTGCTTAAATTCATGCATTGTTAAGTCGCTTTCTGCATTCCAGAAAATGGTACATTGATAAACACATGCTAATCCATTTTCTAGCAGAACACCAATCTGCAGGCTGAAACACTTCAAACGTTTTTATCTGTTGTAAACATGCATCACATGCATAGGACAATCACTCCTTGCATAGAATACTTCGCAAGATGGTTTTACTAAATTCCACAGAATTCGACATAGTGACTTCAGGTTGGTGTCAAAAAACAAGAATCCATACTATCTTATGTGCCTATGCGTGCAAAAATGTGCTGATTTGTGTGACTCATTAACTCTTGATTTGAACAATTTCAACCATAAATGCACATTTATATAAGCATTTGTACATGAATTCGGAATCAATTTTAACATTTCCACTGTTGTAGAGTCGAATACATACGAATTAACTGTACGATAAAATGCATGAGCGAAATATATGTTTTCCTGACTATAACTGATATACCCTGGCGGAAAAGGGAGGACGAAAGATAGTCCTCTCTATAGTCCTATAGTCCTCTGAAATAGAATATTTTTTAAAGTCTAATGTCAGCAAAATACTGTCATTTTAATATTCAAAAACAGTATCCATATGTGAATAATAACCTCTTTGCAAAATTATGGCGACAAGAATTCATATTTCTATCGCATTATTAATAATTATTTATAAAATAAATCTCAGTCCAAAGTATCACTGTCAATCCTGTTTGGTCTGCTCGGATGTGCTGAAGCGTAGGAAATTTTAAAATAAAAACGTTTCGATTTTGTTGAATTCTTTATATAGAGGCAGCATTTTGAAATAAAAATGTTAAATAAAATGTAAAATAAAAATCTGATATAATACAGTACCATAGAATAACATTAGATAAATAGAATAACATTATATCATATCCCATCATATATTACATTAGATATTATATCTTATGGTATCATATCATATTTTAATGTATTGTATTTCAACAAATTATACTATATCATATAATTTTATATAAGAATATATTTTTTTATATTTTATTATATTTTATTATATTATAAAATAATAAATGATTAAATATAATATTATATTGTATTATCTTACGCCATATTTTTATATGATATTATTATATATACCAACTAATTTATAGTATCGATAAATAATAGAAACTTGTAGCTAATAATAATATACATTGTAATAAATTTATCATAACAATCTAATTATGACACAAAGTTTAAGTATATTTCAAATTTCCCGGGATTTAAGACCGGGAATGGAAAAAACCACATGGAACGAATCACATGATTTTCACTATGACCGTTAGCGCCTCTACCGACTATTCGGTGCAGCAAAGGTCGGTCAAAAAACATGAATACACTTTTTCAAACCCGGTGATACCGAGTTTTACCCCCCCCCCCCCCGCCCTGCACTCGTTTCAACAGTATTGATTAGTCTGAAAAATCTTACTTCTGTCCCATACTATTACGCCATCAATAATCTCAGTTGAAATTATAGAATTATTAAAAAAAAAAAACGTCAAAGTCAACTGAGAGTATTATACATAACTTGCTACAGAAATTTCTTCTCGTAGGGATTCTTCAGCCTCGTAGGCAGCACCCCGAGCGGGAAAAACTTGGACTACCGAAACGTAACCTGGTTAATATATCTATATGTTTTCTTTTTTCCCCTCTCGGGGAAGGTTGGGTTCACTAAGGACCCCGAACTTTGCCGAGCTTGCCCGACCGCACCCGATGTCGAGCAATCGGTACTCGCGCGCAAGGAGGTGGTACATACATTGTATAAGCGTACACAGCAGTGCACATGTACTGCCTATAGGTTCACTAAGGACCCCGAACTTTTCCGAGCTTGCCCGCCGCGCCACACTGCAAACAGAAAATTATTGGAAGACACAAAAGTTGATTCAAACGCACAGCATTCCAATACTTTGTGCGGGAGATTGCGTGAGATCAAAGGCGCCGACGCCAAAAAAGTATTCAAACGCAGTGAGTTTCAATCCTATTTTGTGTCTCCAATAATTTTCTGTTTGCAGTGCCGATATCGAGCAATAGCATTCATTTATAAACATATATATAGTAGTAGTACAGTGACTGTACTACTACAAACAACTACACAGTACTGTTCATTTGCGTTCATTTGCGTTCATCTTATCTATCGAAAGTCGAAACGCTCATTACTTCATGATTTCGCGGGAAATAAATAAGTACGGCGCGGTATATTACTTAATTTACTCTCAATTCTGTAATGCAGTAGAGGCGTAGTGGAGAGCATGCTCGTCTCGCATTCTGAAAGTCCCTGGTTCGAGACCCTGCCAGATACAATTTTTTTTTCTCTCTTCAAACATGATTATACAAAACTATAATATATATATTGTATTTTTTTTATTTCTACGATTGATTCTATTAAAAACTTACATCATTTGTGTACGGAAAGTTTCGTTAGAAACGCATCAAAGTTAAACATTCCTGTAGTATCTTTTTTTACATAGGATGTAATTTACCGATAGAAGCTATTGAAATTTACTATTAGCTACAATTCGATACCTCCGGTACATTGGAACCATGTGAAGCATCGTAAAGTAACGCGCTTACATTTATTATTATTTTTTTGTACATTATAGGCGATTTCAATGTAATGTTTTACAAGCTTAACCCTTTTCGTCCCGAAAGTCCATAATTTTGACACGACTTTCCGTGCTGTATCTTTTGATATAATCCTCATCAAAACTCAATCAAGTAGGCCAATATTTATGATTCAAAGTCTCTTCTTTCGATTTCAGTAGTCAGAATCAACCTATGACTACACTGAAAAAGTTGCGGCCATTTTTTTTGAAAAAAATGCCTGTTTTGTTTACGTTTTTTTGCAAAAATCTTTAATTTCCACATCGAAAATTCCATGAACGACTATTCTAAAACATGCTATCCGCGTATTTTTGATCAGACCTTTCTTATTGCACCGGAGTTCATTCAAAGAAACAAAATGGCGGTTCCAAGATGGCGCTCGGAACTTGTCGAAAATATCAATTTTTGCTACAAACTCAAAAAATGGTCCTATTTTGTCAAGAGGGGTTTTCGAGGTCACAGATTTCGAAAATGAGCTCAAAAATTGAAACTTCAAAATGGCTGACCAAAAATGGCAGACTTTTCTCGGAAATCGTTTATTGTTTTTGTTTCAGTGTTGTAATATACGATCTATAAGGTTGCTAATTTCAGGAATAGGTTCAAAAATACGAAATTCAAAAAGCTGACATGAAAGGGCGTAGCATCTTTTTTTATTTTACCGTGTGTCAGTGGAAAATTGATAATTGATTTTTTTTTTCCATTTTATAAATAATGTGGGCTACAAAATCTCATCTTTGGAATAACTGTCACCAATTTTCCGTATATTTTTTGTCATCCTAGTTTAAAAATCGATGTGTATGATCCTATAGTTATTGTATTTTAAGATAATAGTAGAAATTATATCAACATGCATAATCTCTTTTATGCGCACGGATATCGATTACTATACCAGTCCACGCTTATAACTATTATACATGTACATGATAAATTAGATGAACAGTAATAAATACTTTCTTTTAATTCGACGCTAGAAGATTATTTTCCGACTATTTAACATTAGACATTTATAGAATCTATAAACACACATTTATTGACATTGCGCCCTTTAGCCATCAAAAATTTATTTTGCCGTTGCCCGACTCTCACCACGGGGAGGTAAACGCTTTTTGGAGAATCTTTTGCTTTTTTTTCTGCTTTTTTGGTTTTATGATTTTTTTTTGTTTTATGATTTTTTTGTTTTTTGTTTTTGTTTTTTTGAAGTTTTTATATATGTATTTTTAAAATTATTAGTTTTTCTATGAACAGCGCATCAAGTAGCTGTTACATGAAAAATCTATTTATGAAGAATATCGAAACATACTTTGCAAAAATGTTTTTCACATTGAACACAAAAAGATTTTGTTCGTTTCTCACATTTGTCTCCAGAACAATATCGTCTTGACTCCACATTTTTGAAAATGTGGGTCTTGAAATCGGGGTCAGATTTTCTTTGCAAATATGTTGTAGCAACACTTATAGCAAAGTCTTTCATACTTGTTTTCTTTTCCTTTTGCCTGCAAGCATTTGCCAAAATGACAGCATTAGTCAAAGATGATTGAATCAATCTTGCGAAAACTGAAAATGTCCATTTTTTACTCCGCATTGTTGGCAAAACTTTACTGCAATACTGATCGTGAACATCTACTCCACCCATATGCTTATTGTACAATGAAAATGCAGCTGGCATCGGTATCTCTTTCTTATTTTTCTCCTCTTTCGAATAGCGTCTTGCAGTTTTCATAGGACTCACTCCTGCTGCAGTTGAAAGTATCGATACTTCCTTGGAGTCCATCAATGTAATGTAGTTCAATCCACTATTTTTTTCATGCTTGACAACGTGCGTTCCTCTGACAGCTTTTTTCTCCAGGTCATTTTTTTCTCTTACCCTATCTTTCCTAACGACGCCAGTTGCTTGCATGCCAATCTTTTGAAGGTGTATAAATAAATCAGGGCAAGTGAAATAGTTGTCACAATACAAATGGTACTGAGACAACTTTCTGTGCACTGTTTTCATCAAGAAATCTTCTAGAAGATTCATCACAACTCGACTGCCCAAGGCAATTTTCTGCAGTTTGTCCTGTGTAAAATTTTTTCCGCCATATATATCGCAATCAAACATGAAACCATCAGCCCCACAGAGAGCCCATAATTTTATGCCAAAACGAACAGGTTTATTTCGTATAAATTGTTTGATTGATAGTCTCCCAAAAAATTTTACCATCATCTCATCTGCAGCAAGAGCAGTTTGGAAGTATCCAAAGCGCTTGATGTTTTGTCTGAACATCTGAAATATTTTTCGAACGCGCCAAGCTGGGTCACTCAAATCGGCGTCAGAATGTTTCGAATACTTTATTCCGCCTTTCAGAATCCAAAAATCATTTCTAGACATAGCTGACCTAACTATTGGACATTCAAGCAAAGGGTTAGTTGACCAGTAATCTTTTATTGCATCGCGCTTATTGAAGGTAGACAAAATTATAATTCCGAAATATGTGTGTAAATCGGACATTGACATGGTAACTCCATTTTCAGCCGTTGCTTCAATTATGTATGTTTTCATTTCAGTAGAAAAAAACATTTCAAACAACTCAGTTGGTGACGATGAAGAAATTTTCTGTTTCTCAGATTCCTTCAATAAAAATTCATTGACAGGAATTTGGGCACATGCTCTTTCACCTGATGCCCATTCATACACATGGTCATTTTCAAGATTTTTCTGAGTTGATGAGTATCCTTCATGAATTTTTTTGTAAGATAACATGTTGCAGATATTATTACCATATTCTTCATCATTGTTTTCATCTCCCCCATCGCTGCTGTCTGATTCAGTTTCGAAATCTGAAGTTTCTGCAATTGGCGGCATCGAAACATCAACATGATAATTTCGCTCTGACATCTCACATGAATCACTTTGAAAAATTCTCGCTGTTGATTGGGCCAGTGAACCTTTTCTAGATCTTTTTCTTGAAGCCATATTTTTAATATTTTCATCAGCATTGATACACGGCAACTAGCTGAGAAAAAATATAACCGATGCTAGTCTGTGATGGCAGACTAAATAACCCCTCCAAAAACCCTGCATGCTTTCTCGCACTGCTATTGGCTCAAAACGTGCCATTCGCTTTAACTGTTCTATAAGTTAGTCAGGAATAGAAAAAAGGACAAAAGAGACTGGGAAATTTATGACTACGCGATGATTCTGTTTGAAGGTTGACGCATTGAAAAAAAAAAAATTTCCAAAGCTTTTGAAAAAATCTCGAGTTTTGTTTATATGGGATTCTAAAATACAGTGCATCTACCTTGAAACAACAGCACCTATGTAAAAATGGTATTCTTTTCCTTTTTTTTTTTGAAATCCGACTTGATCTGTATGAATCAGCTAAATACGTGGGTACCCTTCTGAGAGGCATTCAACCAGGCATGTGGGTAAATTTTGGAATGGTGAGAAATGTCCGCAAGATAAAAATCCATTGAACGCCTAAAACAACATCTTTAGAAATGGCAAATACACAAAGATTTACCTTGTCCATTTGCGAGTTTGATGGATCACCGAAGATTTTCCGATCATATTTCTACCACGGATCTGGCTCATTCAGCCACTTGTGTGGGTACCCTTTGAGAAGTAAAACTGCACTAGGAAAATCCATTCAATGCCTAAAAAAACATCTTCAGAAATTCCAAATGGGCAACAAGTCACCTTGTCCATTAGCGGGATTGACGGATGACCGAGGATTTTCCGGGTAAATTTACAATCATCTTTTGAATGAATGTCATTTGCTTCTATCTTCTACTTTTAAACACAGTTTTTGGCTAGGTCAGTCGGGTCAAGTTGGAAACCAACGGAATAGAAAAAAAATCGCAGGTTCCCAGGTGTAACAATGAACGATTTTAGAGAAAAGTCTGCCATTTTTGGTCAGCCATTTTGAAGTTTCAATTTTTGAGCTCATTTTCGAAATCTGTGACCTCGAAAACCCCTTGAAACACATTTTTGACAAAATAGGACCATTTTTTGAGTTTGTAGCAAAAATTGATATTTTCGACAAGTTCCGAGCGCCATCTTGGAACCGCCATTTTGTTTCTTTGAATGAACTCCGGTGCAATAAGAAAGGTCTGATCAAAAATACGCGGATAGCATGTTTTAGAATAGTCGTTCATGGAATTTTCGATGTGGAAATTAAAGATTTTTGCAAAAAAACGTAAACAAAACAGGCATTTTTTTCAAAAAAAATGGCCGCAACTTTTTCAGTGTAGTCATAGGTTGATTCTGACTACTGAAATCGAAAGAAGAGACTTTGAATCATAAATATTGGCCTACTTGATTGAGTTTTGATGAGGATTATATCAAAAGATACAGCACGGAAAGTCGTGTCAAAATTATGGACTTTCGGGACGAAAAGGGTTAAGACCCTCACAGAAGAAAAGTACCAATTTTGGTCGAGATTCACGCTCTACACCATGCCCTGAGCATTTATCAGGCGATATGTGGCTTCAGATTTAAAAAAATTATGTGAATAACTATTTTTTTAAACAAACAAATCATTGAAATTATATTTTCTGCAATGTGCAAATGCTTTCTTAATTTATTTGGCACTTTGATCACTAGTACGGCATCAGACTTTAAAAATTGATTTGTTGAAACGTTTTTGCAATGTTATTTGCGTAATTGCAGTTTTTGCAAGATTAATATGCTTTCCCCAGTTTTCTAGGTCACTGGTCACGAATCTAGTGCCAGGTCTAGATAATTCATTCATTGAAATGTTTGTTTAACAAATTACGTAAAACAATAACATTGTTTCGGAAATGCATATATATGCATTTTACAGGTTTTAGGTACGATGATTATAAATCTTACACCTTGATTGCAAAACTAATCCGTTTAAACTTCAATTAGTATTCTAAGCAGATAATTGGGGAGTTGACATTTCTGGAAGGTGCATATGATTTATGTTTTTCCAAATTGTAAGGTAAGAATTTTCATTATAATTTATGAAACACACATTTAAAATTTCGGAATATAGCTTGCAAATAATCAATAATATGGATATTTTCTCATGTATACTGTAATAGAATAGAGAACTGTAACGAAATTCAAATATTTATATTATACATTGATATTTGGTAATATACTTAATTATGACTTGTTGACCTGGAAAATCAGTTAAGTATCTTGCAAGAACTTGAATTTTGCTTGAACTTCCGGTCATTTTACTTTAAAAAAATTATCTTCGCGAACCAGATACCAAATTTGTAATAAGCAGACCAAATAAACAATGAACAATAGAAAATTAATAAAATTATGAATCAGTGAAACATATTCGCATGTGGCAAAATAGTATATTGTTTTCGGCGGCGCATTATTGCTGTTCCGAGGATGGCAAATGCGCCAAGGTACACATAAGATTCCCTGCCCGGAGACGTACAAAATTCAATTATTTCTCATAATTTGATTGCCAAATACTGTCTCCCTGAGGAAAACCTTACATTGGCAATGTTCCTTTGCCATTGTGAACTCAATGGAATCTTTACGTAAATTGCTGTTTTACATTTAGTTTTGATAGAGTTTACAATGGCATACTTACATTGTCAATGTAAGGTTTTCCTCAGGGTAGAATGCATCGATTTTCAAAATCTGACATTGATTCCTTGATCAGTCTCCAGAAATCGAGGAATAGCATATGCATCTTTTAATTACTTTATTTTTTTTTCAAATGAAAAAATAAATGAAATCCCCCCTCCACCACCCCCACCGAACATTGCTAATGTATAAATGCTAGAATTAATAGAAAGAGTGTAATTGTACTTACGGAAAAACTTCATGAAAAAAGAGAGATACAAATGTATTGAAATCAGTACTGAATTAATGTATTAACAGGGAAAGTATTTAATTGTTATGCAATTAATAATGTTTATGCAAAAACGGGATCAGAATTTATCATATGATATACGCCAATATACTTGAGTGGAATACAAAAAAAAAAAAAAAAAATTGCAAAACATCAGTTTTTACAGTTTTTCATAGAACACAGATACGGTAGACTTTATCAAATTAAAGTTTTGTAAAAATCCAATAGTCTCAGAAGTAAAAGTTGGTAAAAATTAATTCGTGGGCTGCTGTGCGAAAACAACCGATCATATGTTGATAGTAAATTTGTTTTAACAATAAATTTCATAATAATAATCAAGCTCTATTACTGAGCAAAGATAATTGATCCGTATTACTTTATTTATACTCATAACTGACAGATAACTTGGAATTTGAATACATGATAAGTAATGCAAAAGTTTGACTCGATGCAGCTTTTCGTGGAAAATGATATCCACTAAAAAATTCGGCTTAAATAATGCGAATACCATTAAAGTTGTATATATTCGTTGAAATTTACTGACACGCTTTTTCCATTATTGAATGAGACCCAATTAGCACAATACTGATTTAGTAACCGATTGTAGCTCTCAAATCATGTGTTTCTACTGCATTTTGAGGTAGTTGTGTGTCATAAATTGTGAAGTTATAAATTTTTGAATAGATGAAATAGCTAAAAAAAAAAAGGAAAAAGAAACAGCTGTAGAATAAATACAAAATATAATAGCAATTCTTGCATCACTATGCATCTACTATTATGCGTACAACACAGTAGTTTTATCAATCTTGACTGCAGCCCACGAATTAATTTTTATCTACTTTTACTTCTAAGACTATTGGATTTTTACAAAGCATTATTTTCATAAAGTCTACGGTATCTGTATTCTATGAAAAACTGTAAAAACTGATGTTTTGTAATTTTTTGTTTTGTGTGCCACTCAAGTATAATGGCGTATATCATAAAATAAATTCTGATCCCGTTTTCGCAGAAACATGAATAATTGCATAACAATGAAATACTTTCCCTGTTCATACATTAATTCAGTACTGATTTCAATACTTTTGTATCTCACTTTTTTCATGAAGTTTTTTCGTAAGTACAATTACACTCTCTTTCTATAAATTCTAGCATTTATACATTGGCAATGTTCGGTGGGGGTGGTGGAGATTTAACCTCAAAACTGACATTTTGACGTGACTTCTCGGTTATTATGGCGGAAAATACTTTACGTAACAGGCACGGATGTGCTCCTTGGCGAAACGGCTAACAGACCTGAGCTTCGCTTCGATCCATCCTTTCGCTATTTCGCCAAATTCGCACATCCGTACCTGAGACGTAATGTACTAATTCCAGATCAGGAAAATGTGTAATTTTGATATTTTTGATAGGATGGTAGACGGCTTTTACGACTTGGAGCTATGTCCAGCGTATTTCACTGCCTATAATACCTTAAGGGTTCTCAGTAATGCTAAAAAATTTGAAAAATTTTTACGATTTTAAATAATGTTGATAAATTTCGTAGAATCACGACGACTTTGACATTTTCATAAAACTAGATACTAAAATATTCATAATGTTTCCAAAAATAAGAAAATAGTTTTTCCTACGTCGATCGTCAATAGTTCTAAAAATGTTTAAACAAGTATTGAAATGTCAAAAAGTAAAAAAAAACATGGAACATTTTAGTGATTGTTAAAAATTCTAAAAATTTATGAAAAATTTCTGAAATCGCAGAAAGTTTTGACAAATTTTGTTTATTACAGACTGGAATATTTTGAAAATCCCAAACATCCACTGTAAAAAACTCGATCCTTTTATCTCTCGCTTTCTCAGTCACTTTTTCTTAAACGAGAGAAAAGAAGATTGAGTTACATATTATAATTTCTAAGCCACTCCTAGGGAATGAAAACGGATGTTTAATGTTGATCTACGGAAATGTGTGAAATCGTTTAAGTTTAAGAAAATCAAAAGTCTTATGGTACGGAAATCTTTGATCTTTCTACGTACATAAAAATTGCAACAAAAATTTCAAATGTACTAAATTTTTGAAAAGTTGTGTGAATGGTAAGAAGTTTTCACGATTCTTTTTTTCTTCCTAGCAAAGGCGCAGATTGAACACGATCCTTTTCCAATCTTTTTTTAATGATTTTACAATTAATTCTCGAAATCCGTCTCGATCGCGTCAAAATGCATTTTTTATCGTCATGATGTAAAATTATAGATGCCTTTTGCATTTTGACGCAATTATTGATAGTTATTACGTACAAATTAGTTAATTATAAAATAATAATATAAAATAAATTAATTAATATAAATTAAATAATAACCATTAATAGTTGCGTCAAAACGCAACAGAAATCTAAAATTTCACACCATGACGATAGAAAATGCATTTTGACGCAATCCAAAATGGATTTCGAAAATAGATTGTCAAGTCGTTGAAAAAAGATTGGAAAAGTATCGTGCACGATCCTTTTCCAATCCTTTTTCAATCCGCGCCTTTGCTAGGGCTTAAGAAGAATTGATATATTTCTTTCTAATACATCATGTAGAACAAAAAAAAACTAGGTAACTGATTTTTCACTATAAAACTTTCACATCTATTGAGCATACGATCAAGTTTTTTCCTCAAATTTTGTCCACAGTCTCGAAAATTTCATTGAACAACGACACCTGCAGTTGTAATCATTTTTGAAGTTGTAAAATCGTTTTCTTTTGTTATTTCTACATTTGGTTTTACTACATCTGTTGTACTTTAAGGTGGCTTCCCCATTTAAGATGCTATATGTAACGCCATTTTAGAAAATTGATCACAAAAAATCTACCCATGATTTCAGGACACGGTTTTTCGGAAAATTTTTGTTTATTTTTGACCTTTTAATATATATTTTTTTGAATAAGTTCACTGAATGATCTTCATTTGTCTTTGACCACGCTCCAGTAGAAAAAGTGTAGGTTATACGGGGTGAACGTTTTCAGGAAAGCCACTGCACTTATCTAGTCGAATTCACTTATTTTAATCCTTCATCCGACACAGTAGATATTTTCTTCATTTCATTAATTGTTTCTCGACGTACAAGGTTTCTGAAAATTAGTGAGGTGTTGCTTGGAAACCTCGCCATGAATTTATAACGTGAGAAATATTTATTGAATCAAGATGGATTCTAATATTGTAAGTAGTTTTTTTATTATTTGGGTGAACTATAGAAGATTATATTGTTATTAATATTGTTTATGGGTTTGAATTGTTAGCTCCTGATGAAGATCAAATGAAAAGACCGAAAGCTTGGGTAACTGATTGTATAGAGGAATTAATTTTCATTTTTTTTTAATTTTCAGTAAACATTTTGCAACGGATATACACAAGCTAGTTTGATTATCTTGAAAAAAAATGGTACAGTCATCACAAGAAAAAAATAAGGAGGAAATAATTTTCCATCTTTATATATCTCAAATTAGAAGAATTTAAGAATTTCCTGAAAAGCTTGTGTCAGATGGTAGACAAGGAGATATCGAATGAAAAGTGAAGAGTGGAAAATCAAAAGGGACAACCCACATTTCGATAAGTCTCTTTTTCTCTTGCGTCTCCAATAAAAATGCACCTAATTGAAAAATGGGTTACACCCTTTTGATTTTTCACCCTTCAAATATCCTTCACTGTTTTCGCTGCAGATGACTAGGAAGTTCGAAATAGTTCACTCTATCATTTCCGAGAATCGCTAACTGCGCAATAGATTGTCAAGGTTATATGTTCCTTGAAATATAGGTGCGTGAGTGAAAGAGCGTTAGTCTAACGAAAGATATTGAACGAGCAACATGGATTTCTCGAAGCTTAACCAAACTGCTCGTGTGGAGAGTTTTCTCCCAACGCATAAGGTTACCGAGTTAGGAGTGAATGAAAGTTACACCGTCACCAGCATTCGCTCCGTTGTCACCAAATTCGGCCCGAAATTCGTCATTGCTCTGGATGCAAAGTTTGAAATTTTTCTCCCGGAGAGGATCGGTAAAGCTCTACGCGGAGATCCGAACGAGCTTCAAAAACTTGACGACGCGGTAAAGTCGAAGTAACCAGTAAATTTTCGCCTTCTTGGTAAAAAGTTCAACGCCTGTGAGTTTTTTTAAAAATGAAAAAATAATTGCAAGTATTGTAATGTTGGAAAAATGAAGAGAAAAAAAATAGAGGGGCTAATTAAAATGGTTAAGCCTCACAGTTGGGGGCAGGATGGGGCCCCTTGCATTAAAATTGTAAGTGATGTGTAACCTACCTGTGTGTGTGTGTGCGTGCGTGCGTGTGTGTGTGTGTGTGTGCGCGTGTGTGTGTGCGCGTGCGTGCGTGTGTGTGTGTGCGTGCGTGCGTGCGTGCGTGTGTGCTTGCGTGTGCGTGTGTGTGTGTGTGTGGGATCTCGTGTATAGATTTTTTAACTGCGGACGTTAGAGATAATTCCCTACGTGAAACTGCTATGGTCGCAGTTTTTTATTATTAAATTATTTTAGTTTATTATTAAATAATTTTGCAATAAAATATTTTTCAAACAAATATAATGTGTTTTTAGTCATACCTTGATAATAATGTTAAAATAATGCTAGTGATTTTGATAATAATGATTAATATCTGTAATTCATCTTATGTAAGTCATAAAATTGTAAAGTTTAAATCCAACATGTGTTTTCAAATGATTTTTAATACAATGTTCTAGAAATAAAGACGTACTTTTCTCGGATAATATTCAACTGTGATTTTAATGACGTTAGAGCGTGTTTACCGAGATAGACGTCCAACCGTAGAAAGATTACGTATTCGTGCGAGTTTAAGCCTGTCTCCTAAGTGGCAGTGAGGAAAACGTGTATATCGATGTTCCAGATTTTTCGAAAAGGACGCCGTACCTCACGGCGAGGGGAGGTAAAAGGTGAACTTCCACCACCTCAGTCACGCATGCGCAGTGATCGCTGAACGCGCAACAGGTTTTTCGAGAACAATAATGACGTTATAATGCGTGTTTATCGAGTTCTAAAAATATTAATTTAATCTAAACGCGGGATTTCATTCGTTAAACGAGTCTATTTTTGTCCATGCAATGAGTAATTTTTTTTTCTATTGTTCAGAGAATTTTTCGAGGGCGTTGCTTGATGAAAATTGAATTCTGCAGATATTTTTATATCGTACTGTTATATATTGGGAATATATATATATATGTTCGGCATAAAATATTTTTTTTCTCAATTTATTAAATTCGGGCCCTCAAAATAAATTTTTCAGTATCATAAATTTAGTTATTTAACATTCTTTTTTTTTCCTTGAGAAATAGCCACACTGATTATATCTAACATTTTCAAGGTTCGGATTGTCGTTTAGTTTCACTCCAATAATTTTCGACAGATAGAAAAACTTCCAACTCAGTGAACTTAGGAAATATCAAGATTGAAATAATCGTCACGTCGATCGAACATAGAACGATCAAAATGAACGATCTGCAAAACTTTTATATCATTATAAAATCTTGGACATTGTATATTTCTCGAGTACCATATCTTTTCAAATGAGTAAAAACTCGGTGAAATTAGAACACAATAGCATTAATCCACGCGACGATCAGATTATATAACTCAAAAAAAACAAATTCGATGAAAAGATTTCGTAATTGCAAATAAAAACTAGGAAAATATGTGAAACAAAAGAATAACGAAGAACAAGTAAGTTACTTCCAGTGAGTGCCTTTGATCGACAATGATTTTCGTTCACAAATACAACATAGGAACAAGCAAAATAAATTCGTAGGAGAAGATAATAGATACCAATCAATTTTTTATTCAAAGTAAAGAAAGAATCATTTTTACGTAATTTTGGTCAAGGGTACCTCGTGCTGGGTTTTATCGGGCCTTTTGGGCACACGAAATTTCAAATTGAAAGTGAGTATAAAAACCGCCGCGTCATAGATCGTAGGAGGAGTTCAGTTCGAATTTTGGACAGTTCAGTTGAAATTTTGGAAAGTTCAGATTTTGGAGTCGGGTCAGAAATCCGGAAACGCCCTTCAAGGGAATTTTGATACAATCTGCGCGTTTTCGAAAACCACCTTTCACCAGAACGACAACTTGTGTTTTTTGGAATAACACCAGGGTACGAAAAGTAAGTACAATAGCCAATCTAGAATTTGATCTTTGTGTAAATTTGTATTTTGGTCAACTTTGATTCTGGTTTACAATTTTTATTTTTATTTTAGTTGCTTTCGTAGAAACTTTGATTTTGATTTACAGTTCTTATTTTAGTATAGTTGCTTTCGTAGCAACTTTGTTTCTGTTTCGTTTTCTATTTTTCGCTTTCGCAGCGTGAAATTTCAGTTTAATAATCTAGCTTATTTTTCGCTTCCACAACGAAATATTTCGGTTTAAATAATTAATTTTATTTCTAACTCGCTAAAAGCGTGATTAAAATATTTCTCCTGATTTTAAAACTTGTCTCAAGACATGATAATTGGCTTTGAACTTTTATTTCTAACTCGCTAAAAGCGTGATTAAAATATTTCTCCTGATTTTAAAACTTGTCTCAAGACATGATAATTGGCTTTGAACTTTTATTTCTAACTCGCTAAAAGCGTGATTAAAATATTTCTCCGGATTTTAAAACTTGTCTCAAGACATGATAATTGGCTTTAAAACTTTTATTTCTAACTCGCTAAAAGCGTGATTAAAATATTTCTCCGGATTTTAAAACTTGTCTCAAGACATGATAATTGGCTTTGAACTTTTTTTCTAACTCGCTAAAAGCGTGATTAAAATATTTCTCCTGATTTTAAAACTTGTCGCAAGACATGATAATTGGCTTTGAACTTTTATTTCTAACTCGCTAAAAGCGTGATTTAAATATTTCTCCGAATTTTAAAACTTGTCGCAAGACATGAAAATTGATTTTTAATTTGATTTCTAACTCGTTGGAGTCGTGAGTGCACAAAAATGTTTCCGAATTGTAAAACTTGTCACAAGACCTGATAAAGAACCATGTTCATTCTGAAAAGTGTCGACCATCTATCCCCGAAATTTTCAAAGAGGAGGAATCAGTCGTATCTGGGACATTGGTTCCGGCTGGGTTAGCATCCAATGTGGGCACTGTGGGATCGCATTCAACTTTTCAAAGACATCTGGAAGGGAAACGGATCAGGGAACGCGTCGTTATCGCACTCGCTGTAAAAATTGCCACTGGAAGATCCACGGATTTCTGAGGAGCGCCAAGAGTACACCGAAAGAACCAGGACCGGAACGCGAGAAATCTCCAGAAATCACGGTGGTGAAAACCATCGTTACGGTTCCCCCTCAGCCTCTCAAGAGCCAACCCAACCGACCCCAAGCTCCCACTAGAAGGCCCGGAAGGAGGACCCATAACAACGAGCGACCTACACCGACCTCACACCCCCTCGTCATAGACCTCACTCAAGAGGGTCCCCGAATCCTGGAAGACCGGGTTTCCGATACGCTGCCCACGGGAGTCCAACAACACCTGGCACGTATCCTTGCGGGAGTTCGCCAATCCTCCCGGCCCACCCCAGCGGGCCCTTGTTCTGTGGAGCACCCTCAATCTCTGGATGAGCGTATCTCCCTGTTTCTCAACGGGATACAACATCCGGATGGGCCATCACAGCCAACATCACCGTCCGAGCCAGAGTCGCCATCTCAACCCGAGGTCCAGGTCCGAACAGTCCTAAGAGACCCGCCGGTCACCTTCCAGACAAACTACCGTCCCCCAACCTTGCCTAGAGACCTACATCAGCGTCGGGGGCTGGATCGAATACGGGCCGCGGCCGCACGTCATGCCAGGAGGAAACAACTACTCGCCGCGTCGATAGCTTCGTCTCCTCCACCTTCGCCCCGGACCGAGGCCAGATTATTGGAGGAACCTGAGAATTCTGCACTGCCCTTCTTACCAGCACCTCTGAGGACCGGCTACGCTTTGCTACCACTCCCGGAGCCCTCGAAACTGTTCGGGTGAAAATCCCCCCCCCCATGTAACAAGAAACAAGACAAAACGATTGTATCAATAAACAGGAACTTGTTTATAAATTCGCCTGTTTTCATTTGCCACTCCCTCTCTCATCAAGAGTCTCCGCCCCCCTGGAGACACCTGAATACATAACAGTACATAGATTTATTAGGTTAGGTTTAAATTGTTCGTGACGTACACGTCAATTATTGCTGTAATCGGGAACATAAAGTAAGGTAAAAACTTGGAAATTGGTCACATAAAAATTTCAACTCACTACGAACACTGAAAACGCGCGGGGCCAAAGGGGCACGATATACGCAGTAACCGGTAGCGAGCTGGCGTCATGATGGTCGCCGGTTCGTCGCGCGGGAAAAGGGGAGTTCCATCAGACCCTACGTTACGATAAACATTAAGAGTTTATGAAACATCTTAGAAAGTGCCAAAATTCGTGAGCAACGTTTCTCTATTCGAAGAATTAGAAATAACCGCCATGGTGGCGGGGGAAGGGCGTGGGGATAAAGGGGTGGAGTAGAAACAGGTCTGGTGCGGTGAAAGCAGATGCATAGGTGAAGAGGAATCGACGATTAAAAGAGAGAGAGCGCAAATCCTATCTCACCCGTGAGTTAGACAAGGATAGTCATGTCCCTGAACGGCCTTTGTTCTCCTACTAAGGAAAAAAGAAATTTCTCGCGAGGGTGTATCCCGAGGGTATATCCCGAGCACAAGGCGAGGGATATATTTACCCGAGGGAGAAATTTATTTTTTTCCGTGGTGCAAACGATTTTTTTTATTTTATCGTACTTTAAAAGTAGACTTTTTGTACCACTACGATAAAAAATAATTTTTATTTTTATATACTGTTTAATAGTACATTGTGTACCGCGGCTCGTTAATCCTGTTCCGAGGACAAAGATAATATTTTTCTGCCCTTGTCCGAGGATGGAAAATTCACGAAGATTCACAAAAGATTTCCTAACCAGAGACGTACACAGTATATTTCTGTATGTGTTCTTCTTATTTCATCATAGTTGCTTTAATGGGCACTTTCAAGTTTAGAAATGAACTTGCCGACATTTTACACGTTCGAGTCTGACGCTAGTGATATAGATGATAAACATAATCGAGTATCGTAATTAGCTTGACGATTTGTTGCTTGTCCTGATGAAGGTGCTGATTTGTTGGCTCTAATTAATTTATCTTATCTTTCATAATTATCAATTACGTGCTAGCCTCCATGAGTTTTCTTTCTTTGCGTACTTCGCAATTTTCGTGAAGAAATCTTCGTATTCTAAAAAATTGATTTTTCTTAACTGGTTTCAACTGATTTGCTAAATCTTCGCTCATTTTTTTTTTTTTTTTTTTTTTTGTATCAGCCAACCTCTACAGATTTTTTTTCTTTGAATAATTCGTGAACTTTTTCCGAAAAAACCCTCGTCATTTCTGATCTGATAAAAGCACAGACTTTTCCATGATTCTTTAACGACTTATATATTCACTTTCGTGTATTTTGAGCTGTAATTCCGTAAATGGTAGAATTTCGGAAGCTAGAAAACTGTGAAAAGCTACTGAATAAAGAAAAATAAACTTTGGTAAACAAACTGACTGTCATTTTGTTGAGAATTAGTTCGCAGAGAAAAAATCAACATTATAAAATGAAATTTTTGCAAAACACGCAAGAAAAATATACTTCGAAGACCTGTTTGGCCGCATTGAATACAACCACTTACGACCAAAAAATGCTTCAGTCCCTGAAAACACGTACTGAAACAAAAAACTATGCAATGAAGCATTGCTCCAGAACGTGTCTCCAGGGACTGAAGCATTTGCCGTTCGTAAATGGGCGTATTCAGTGCGACCATACAATTCCTCCAAGTACATTTTTTTTGAGTGTTTTGCAAAAAATGTCGTTTGCACCTCGGACCGTGAGATGTGGCTTTGTTCTTGGACCAAATATCAGCTTCGGCTGCGCCACGGCAAATAAATTGGTCCTCGCCCTAAAAGCCACGCTTCAGGTCCTCAGTAAAAAATTATACTATTATTTTTTTTATTATTTTTATTATTATTATTATTCTTTATTCAGGTGTATAAATTTACAAAGTATATCATACACTTCCCGCAAGATTACATACCAATCTGCCGCGAGCGTCGCGAGCCTGAACTTAAACTAACTTACATACTAAATCTAACTTACATACTAAATCGATCTTCCTTTTTAAAAGCTCTGAAGAATACAAAGCGATACAATTAAATCCTATACCTTTAAAACAAATGTTCAATCATTCAAAAATCACTTGAATCTGAATATCAACAATACAATTAAACCCTATACATCTATTACAATGTACAATCATTCGAAAATCTCTTGAATCTGAATATCATCAAGACCTCGAACCCATCTCTTTATTAAACTCCTCAATTTAAATCTAGATGTATCATTCAATCCTGTTCTCTTCATATCTTCTGGCATAGCATTGAAAAATCTATATTTCGCACAGCAGAATGATTTACTATAATTCTCTTTTTTCATGCATGGCAATTTTAAGGTCAAAATTCTGGTGTTCTTATTGTTAGATGAGTTAAGATATTATAGTTGTAAATCTGCGAATTCCCGAATCAAGGTATTATACATAAAGCACCTCCGAACATCAATAATCCCATGATCTTTAAATAGTATGGCAAATGGATTTTCCTTTTTCTTATTAAAAATAATCCTTCATATTCTCTTTTGTAAAGTCTTAATAGGACTAAGTATATAATTATTTGCACTACCCCAAGAAACAATCTCGTAACTAACAACCGACCAAAAAAGAACATATTATATGGAAAGTAATTCTTTTTCTGAAAATACCAGTCTCAATTTATAAAATAAATAAATTTTATATCTTAGTTTTCTTACAATTGTATCTACATGCACTTTCCATCTCATATTTTTAACAATCGTAATACCAAGATATTTTGTGCTGGGGACTCTTCTGATTTCCTGGCAGTTACAAAAACTTGCTTTATTATTTAAACAATCACTACAATGAACCCATAATTTATGATGTTAAGGAAAACTATCTTTAAACGAACCAAATGTTATAAATACGGTCTTATCGAGGTTTAATGTTAAAGAATTTTTCGCAAACCATCTTCTAATGATATTTAATTTTTTTCTTTTAGCGTTTTTAGCATTTCCTATGTTTTTCCTTTGATGATCATAGCACTATCGTCAGCAAAAGATACAATTTGTCCAGTTGGAAATACCTTAAACATATCATTCACGTATAATATAAACAAAATTGGACCCAGAATTGTACCTTGAGGTACTCCACAGTTTACTTTTAAAAAATCACTTCGTACATTATTGATATTAAATATTTGTTCTCTTTTATGTAAGTAGCTTCTTTATAATTTATGTGATAAGCCCCGAAACCCATAATCGTGAAACTTATTAAGTAATATCTTATGATTCACTGTATCAAATGCTTTATCCAAATCCAGGAAGATTGCCAAACAAGGTACCGTGTTATTTATTGCTGTATATATTTTTTCTGTTACAAAGGAGATTGCATCTGTAGATGATTTATTTTCTTAAAAACCAAATTACATAGGATCCCTAGCAACGGGGGTCCGAGAGTCCACTCTCGGAACTCTCTCGGAAGTTTCTCGGAACTCTCTCGGACAATTGTCCGAGATAGTTCTGAGTGACTTGCATATGCATTTCACGGTTTTTTAGGTCGCTAATCATGAATCTGAGGTCAAATTTGGCAAATTATTTTGTTTAAACAATTTGTATTAACAATTATGAAAAAAACAATATTTACTGTGACGCATATGCTTTTCATGGTTTTTCAGGTCGCTGATCATGAATCTAATGTCAAATTCGGAAAATTATTTTGTTTTAACAATCTTTATCAACAAATTATTAAAAAAAAAATATTTATCACAATGCATGTGCTTTCATGGTTATTTAGGTCACTGATCATGAATTTGAAGTCGAAATTGCGAAATTGTTTTGTTAATAGAAATTGTTTGACTAAAATTATTTTGCAATTTTGACCACAGATTCATGATTAGCGACCTAAAAAACCATGAACAGCATATGCTTCTTAGTAAGTATTTTTTTATAATTTTTAAAGCAAATTGTTAAAACAAAATGATTTTCCAAATTTGACCTCAAACTCATGATCAAAGACCTGAAAAACCATAAAAAGCATATGCATCGTAGTGAGTATTTTTTTATAATTGTTAAAACGAATTGTTTAAACAAAATAAATTTTCCAAATTTGACCTCAGATTCATTATCAGCGACCTAAAAAACTATGAAATGCATATGCAAGTCTCTCAGAACTCTCTCGGACAATTGTCCGAGAGAGTTCCGAGAGACTTCCGAGAGATCTAGTATTCTTCCCTTTAATACAAAATCGGCTATTCATTTCTTTATAATTTTTTCAAATATTTTCCGAAAATTTGAAATTAATGAAATTGGTCAGTCGTTACTCAGTAAATCTTCATTCCCCGTTTTCAAAATAGGTGTTATTTCTGCTTTCTTTCATTCCGCAGGCCATATTCCTTGTTCAATCGAATTATTTATTATATGTTTGAGTGGAATTAATATATACGATTGAATAATTTTAATCATTTTAACAGTAATGTGGTCTATTCCTGCAGCTTTATTTTCCTTCATACTGAATATAATTTTTGAAATCTCCAATTCATTCGTAGGATATAAATATATAGAATTCTGTACGTATGATGGTTCATTATCTAAGTTTTCAGTAGTTGTATTTGAATATGCTTATCTCGGTCCAATATTATTAAAAAATGTATTGAATTCAGATACAATTTCTTTTGTTTCTGTAATAGTTTTGGTATTCTCCTCCGATAGAATACTAGAAATCTCGTTCACCTTCTTATTTCTTCTATTAATTGAATTATTAACACAGTTCCATAACTTCCTCAAAGCATTATTCGCTTCGTTTAATTTTAACTTATAGAAATCATATTAAGCTTTTTTTAACATCTTATTCAAATCATTTCTAAAACTATGAAAAACAATTCTAAAATAATCATTACGTGGATGTTTAATCATTCGTTGATGTATTGCATTTTTTTTACGCAACTAAACAATTTCATTCATTATCCATTCCTTTCCATGTTTTAATTTTTTTTAATTGTATAAACCTTAGTGGATTCTTTTGAATGATTTTCAATGCTATTTGTTAAATTTCTGACCATAGAATCCACATCTCTTTCAATAAAAACTGTTTGCCAAGATTCTTCTGAAGTTTAATTTTAAAAATTTTTTGTCATTAATCTTAGTTATTTAAATCTTTTCCTTCATTTTCCTATTATCTAACTTTTTATTTATGTGCAGTAATATCGAATAATGATCCGTGAAAGTCGTTTTGATTATAAATGGTGTAAACTTCTCGTTATTTAATTCACTTCTGCTAAATATATGGTCTATGCAAGATTCCGTCTTTGTCGTTACCCTAGTAACCCATTAATGAATGATAGATATCCCTTTTGATAATAATTGTTTAAATATTTGTTGATGAGAGTAGTTGATTATATAATATCTAAATTCATATCTCCTATTATAAAATGGTTTTTGATTGTACTGTATTTATCTAAAAAGTTGTCTAAATTTTCTAAAAACTGATTTTTATCAACTGTATGAGGTCTATAAAATATTGTGATTAGAAATTTCATTTTATCTTCAAAAATTTCTATATTAAAAGCTTGAATTAACCCTATTTGAATATCGGACAGTTTATAATTACATTTATTTGAAATATAAAAAACAGTACCCTCGTTTTTTTCATATTAACTATTTCTGTAATGAAAATCATAGTTACGTAATTTTAATTCTTCCGCAAATATTATCTTGAATGATTCTGTACAAATTATGATATCTGGTTTCTTACACATACTAGAGATTGTTATTTTAAATCCTCAAAATGTTTGCCAAGGCTGCGAATATTTACATGAAAAATGTAATAACCATCTCTCGAAATCCTTCTATCCAAAATTTGCAGATTATCACAACTAATAGTTTCAATATTTACATTGTTGCTTATACAATTAATATTCTCTAACATTTAGAAACAAATTCAGGAAACATCCATTAACATCTCTAATTTACTTTTAATTGAAATTAATCAAAACTGATCAAGATTTTCTACAATTAAAACAAACATGAAAAGCATCATCTGTAGTTCACCTTGCCGACTCCTACTGTTCTGAAAAGTTTAAAGTTTCGCATTTTTCTTCATCAGATGCCTCGTGGTTTACATCAAATTTCTTCTTATATTTCTCTACTTGTCTGATGCAATTTGTACATTTCTGTTTGTTTCTGTCAGGACATTCCCTACTAGGATGATTTTTTGCATACGTCTTGCAAGTTGGTTGATTAGTGCACTTTATTCCACTATGGTAGTAACCGCAACAATTCCAACAACGGCCCAAATTTAAATTCTCGTATATTTTACATCTCTTCCATCCAATGTAAATTTTTTCTTCTCTCATCATTTTAAGCTTGAAGTTTTACGTGAGCAGTAAAGCTGTTTGAATTCTTCATTTTTTGTATGTGTTCAACTTTGACGTTAATTTGTTCCTCAATACATGCATCATGAAAGTTTTGTCTTAGTATACAATCTTCTAGTTCATTTTTTGTCATCTCTTGTTCAATTCCCATTATTTTTACTCTTGGATTTTGTAATTCTTGCACCTTTATATTATAATTTTTTGCCAGTGTAGTTTTCAATACCTCGTCCAATTTTTTTGACATCCTCATTACGTGCACATTTGATTTTTATTTCACCATTTTTGACTTCTTTCAGGGTATTATATTGATTTTGATTTTTCTGGTGTCAAGTTTGGTTGTAACTGCTTTTCTCGTTATCAAGACATCTTGTGCTTTCTTGGGTTTGACGTGTATCCAGGGAGCATTCAAAATTGTATGAGATGTTTTTGTTTTGGTTGTAGTTGCGGTGACGTCAGCATAAGAGAGATGGAATGTATCGTTATGTTTATGTTGTACTGCTTCTTCGAGTAGTGTTTTATTTTCTTCAAGTAACTTTATTTAACTGATCAGCAATTCATTCTTTCCATTTTTTTCAGAAAATACAGTTTTAAGCAATGAAATTTTAATATTGGCTTTATCAAACTTGACATTGATGAAAATCAATCTCAATTTTAGCGTAATTTCTTTGCATTTCGAGATATTTATAACTAAGAGCTTCATTTATTTTTTCATACCTTCAATTTCCTTTTAATGTTCATCGTCTGTCCTTTGTTTTGTTGTTATCTCGGATTCCAAATTAGGTTCACAACATCTGACAAAGGAACTCATCGATACGTTTGATGTTGGAGGTATCTTTTTCAAAGCAGATTTTGTGGAAATATCCACCGCAGTTAATGCAATACACAGCTTTCAGCTCGTTTCCGCAGCATTTGTAAGTCTTCGAGTGTTCTTTTCGTTCCTTACCCCAGATTCGTTCACCATGCTGGTCAGTTTGAGGTTATGTTGTAGTCAAAATAAGTAGTCCGTCAAATCAGGGTGATTTCGCTATATGCAAAGCAAACGACTATAAAGTCGGGTGCATTTGCGCACCCTGAAACAGATTTCCCAGCTGAAAATAATCAAATGATCCGTCATTTATCCGGTCATTTGACTGATCATATGGATAAATGGGCATTCTGGTCAAATGACTAGACCAAATGGGTCGACAAATGGATTTCCAAATAATCGGCCAAACGCCTGACCAAATCGAACAGCCAAATAAAATGGACAATCAGTTAGACAAATGACTTGGTCACATGGCTGCGTGTAAAAAAACCTTTTTTTTATGCTAAATCGACAGAGGAGCAAAAATCATGACGCAATTTTTTTTGTTGTAAAACTTGGAAATTTTTCAAAACGTTCCCAAATAAAAAAAAAAGTTTGTCCATTTTATTTGGCTGTTCCATTTGGACAGACGTTTGTTCGATCATTTTGAAATCCATTTGTCGGCCCATTTAGTCTCGTTATGTGACTATAATGCCCATTTATCTATATGATCAGTCAAATGACTGGATAAATGACGGATCATTTGATTATTTACAGCTCGGTTGCCCAAAATAGGCTCGAAAAACTGTGTAAGAACTTACAAAAACAATGACTATATTGAGAGCAACGTAAGGACGATATTACTACTTATATATCAGCTGATCGACTCAATAATATAATTATATAATACTAATAATTATATAATTATATAATACTATTGTCATATAATATTATTATGGTATAATACAACTATTATATTATTATATAAATATACTCGGTACAAAATTATACTATTTAAGCTTCTAAGAACTTCAACATAATCTTATCTTTTCCTGTACCATAAGTACTCTTGCCCTGAAATTCTGTGAACACCCCTAGCAAAGGCTCGAGGACGCAAAAGGCACGCAAAAAGCACGGAACTCCGTGCTCATTGCGTTCCAACTCCGTGCCTTGTCCATCCTTTGATAAATTTTCCTGAATTTCAAGCTGAAATGCCTTGTTTTTGTTTACATGTAATAAATAAAGTCAATTTCTACGTTCTTATATAGTCGATAATTGTATTCTTACATGTCATAATTAAAAAAGTCGGAAAATTAAATCCGAGATCGCATGATAACTGTCAAGCAAAATAGTCAGTAAGGAAGATTCCGGATAAATTTGTGTTGAGTCATTTTGGCATAAAGAATTAAATTTCTTATTAATTGTTGAGTCGAAATTGATTCGTTAAGAACATAACACTCTAAAAAGCAATTTCCGGGAAAAATGTATGGGAATATTATAATTGCTAAGAAAACAGCATGTAACGGAAAAAGGACGCAAAAAGCGTTAACTTTGATGATTACATAAATGTTCTTCTGTCAAAATCCATTATACCATTTATTTATTTTCAATAGCTAAAAGAAGCTGTACTATTAACCAAACACTATAGTAGTATACCTAGGCGGGTTCTGGCCCACCTGGCTGACCGGGTTTGCACATCTCTGCTCCTTTCCTCACCACTGTCGACAAATCTGAAAATCGTAAATCCAGTTCCATCACCACTTTCCGATCGACCAATCAGATAAATCAAGAATAAATCGGAGTTGGGTTCCCCCACCACTATCCAATCGACCAATCATAGGTAGGCGGGTTCTGGCCCACCACGATCAAGTTCGGCATCGTGAATTTGCTGCTTCAGTAGCAACGTCATAGCGCAAGCGGTGCCACGGCGACTTCCTCGCATCGCGATCCAATGTCGAATCCTCCCTTTGACTCGGCGGAGCTGGCGAAGTAGCGCTTCCCCCACGCCTAGGATCCACGCGCACGCTCATTGGTGCGCTGACTTTATTCAAGCGTGCGAGCCGCATGTACCGCGGAGTATCTCAGATGCAAGTGACCAAGTTTTCGAGCGGCTTCAGAGTCAGTTGCTCTCCAACGTCGAATGCTCCCTTTCACTCGGCGGAACTGGCGAGGTAGCGGTTCCCCCGCCCGCGGATCCACGCTCTCGCTCATTGGTGCGAGTTGCATGTACCGCGGAGTACCTCAGATGCAAGTGACCAAGTTTTCGCGCGGGGTCGCGGAGCAGCAGCAGCAGCAGCAGCAGCAGTCCTCGGAGCAGCCGGCAGGAAGTCGTCGAGGATGATGGTTCCAGGAGGTGGAGCATCCTAATCCTAAAGAACTTGTCAAGTGTGATGGGTTCAGGAGGTGGACCATCCTAATCCTGTAGTACCTGTCGAGAAGCAGTTTACAGAACCTATCGAGGACGTGCAGCAATCGATAGGAAAGCTGATGGAACTTCTCAAGGAGGGAGACGGCCAAGGACCAAGCCCTCAAAAGGGCTACCAATTATTTAACTCAAGAAAATAAGTTACATTACAAAAATACCAAATTTCAATACGAATCGGTTCTTTTCAGGGCCATTCAACATATTTTTCAAGAAATATTCCTTTTCATTATGTGTATGTAGAAAGAAAGTTTCAAAGTAGGATTTTTAACACAAAACGTAGCATAGATTTTTCATGTGAAACCTGGTTGTATAAATACAAGTATTGAAGTTACATTTCATAATGGAATATATTGCTTGAACGGAACTATTCTGTGGTCCAGAAAAGGTCCGGTTTTGCTTTTACGCTTTTATTACTTTTTGCTCGAAATAATCGTTGGTCCTGTGCGTTTTCGCACTGTTGGATGCTCGGGAAGCTCATTTTCTTGATTTTCGCTCTTCTTCTTTTTCTTTTTTGGTGGAGGAGCATCAGGAAACTTAAGCTCCCAGAACTGTTCTCGCGTTAAGATTTTTTTCTTGGGTGGCTCTGGACGTTGAATCGGGATCATCTCGCCCTTACTTGATATAGATTTTATCAGCTTCTGCCTTGCCGTTTCTTTTCGAGGTTGCGGTTCACTAACAATCTTTGTATTCCTCTTCTTTAGACGCATTTTAAGTTGAGGTCTGGAATCCAAGACTCTTCGCTTTTGACTTTCAGGTTTCATCGTCAATCGACTAATGAATTTTCATGAAGATGAGCTTCTTTTTTATTGCTCCCCAGGGAGCAAATTCAAAAATCGTTGGTCCGTGAAAAATTAGTGGGAGTAAGTGTTTTTTCATTGATCTGTGAAAAAATGGTGAATTCTTATTTGCTGTAGATAAGAAAAAAGTGGGGGTAAATCTTGAAAGTTTGGCTATATAAGGAGCTCGAATTCAGAGAGAGAATTCATTAGTTTCATCGATCTATCGCTGAAAACAACCATCGAAATGTCTTTGGAAATGACTGAACTTGTCGGTAAAATAAAAATGTCTGACCTTGTACGTGGGAAAACCTACGAAATCACTGACATGTGAACAATCGACACAAGATACGGCTTGAAAATACAAGTCAGAATTAATACATCATTTGACCTCGTTCTACCACGAAAAATTTCCAAATTGATCTTAGAAGATGGCGAAGCTTACAATGACTTTCAAAAAAGTGCTGTAGGAAAAGAGACACGGCTTGACTTCCGATACTTTGCAGGGTCAAAACATCATTTCAAGCTAAAAGTCATCCCTGTGAATAGAGAATAAAAACAAAGAAAACAAAAAAAAAACAAAAAAAACCAAAAAAAAAAACAAAAAAAAAAAACAAAAAAAAAACCGGTCCTTTTCAGGACAACGAAATAGTTTAAATAGAAATATAATCATTACAAACTGAGTTTCTCTAAGTTACTGATAAACTTAACACTAGATGGCGTTTGATACGTTAGAAGTGGTGGGGGAGCATCATACATTAAGAGTGATCCCAGAGCAAAGGTATCAGTTTCGTCGAAGAGCCGAAGCAATTACATTTCAAGCAACATAGTAGCGCAACATGGACTTCTCCAAATTGAACGCAGTCTCTCGCCTGGAACACAAGAGTATAGCAGACCTTGACCTGAAGAAGACCTATCTGGTGACGAGGGTGGCCGATGTCAAGACTACATATGGACCAAAAATAGTTATGACCCTTGATGGACAGTTTACTGTCTTTCTACCTGACCGCGTTTCCAAGATGCTGTACGAGGACCCGAAACAACTACAAAACCTCAAGGAAGCCTCGGAGAAGACGGAGCAAGTCCATTTCCGCTACCTTGGTGGAAAAATGAACTCTTGCGAGTTCTTGAATTAGAAAAAGGTGGGAGCAGCAGCAGTTGGAGTGGGGAGAGGTCCTATATGAAGAGCGATCGCCGAGCAAAAGCATCATTCTCATCAGGACCTCGACGCTAAAACATCTCGAGTCAATATGAAATTCATCATCGATGTTCAAGGCTTTTCTATGCCTGGCAGTGGAGGAGCAAACAAGTTCATAGTCAAGGAACTTGCCATCATCGCGATTGAACCAGCCAACGACGTGGAGACGTTCTTCTTCAAACCACCCTGCTCATGGTCGAGTCTACCCGCAACAGTCAAGGCTAAGAATTCCTGGTTAACCCGCAACTACCACGGCATTCCTTGGGCAGCTGGTGATGTACCGTATGACGAGTATAAGAACATCGTGAACTCTAAACTCAAGAACGCCAGCCATATTTTCATCAAGGGACGCGAGAAGAAAGGATGGCTCGAGGAAACCTTGGTCAGTTGGCCCATCATCATCATTGACTTGAAAGATATGGGCTGCCCATCGCTCAAAAACTTGCGAGTCTCAACCTGCGCATACAGGAACTTTCACGCTCCTGTCAATGGGCGTCACTGTGCCACAGAAAACGGTCTTCGTCTGAAGATGTGGTTCTGGGAGACCTATGGCATCACCCCGTCAACGAGGAGATCTCTCGTACTGGTACGCCACTCACGATGTTTGAAAAATTTGGACACTATGGACATCGCAGAGCTGCCAATTGAATTCATCACTGGCTACCTGAGCAACGACATAGAATGCGCCTGGGAAAAACTTCCAGAGGAACTCCAGCTTGACTCGGAAATCGCCAGCTACCGCCGATGTCAGAAATATTGGTCTTCAGTTGGTGACGTCGTCGATGGACCACCTCCATTTGTTCGAAATTGTTATCTTTGTCAACGTTAAAAGAATTGTGAATGATGCCTTATAAATATCATAAAATATTGTAAAAATAAAAACGTGTACGATTTATTTTTTAATAAACTATAAATTTATTGTAATTGGTATGTGTTAATCATTTTCAAAAAAAAAAAAAAAAAAAAAGTGTCACTATGGTCGAGATTTGAACCTACTTACCTTAGTATTTCCAATGCTTCATTCATTTTACCACCTCGACTATGGTGACACTTTTCATAAAATAGTTTTTAAATGATTCATATAATTTTACTCATCGTTGGTTGTGGACATCGTTGGCTTTACTCGTCATTTAAAAAAGGAACATTCTGAATTTAAATGTCCCTTAAAATCTATTCAATGATTATAGGCATGAAGTAAGAAAAGTAAATATTCATTTTTGTAATTCCATTTATTCAAATCATTTCTTAGAGTCTAACAGTTTTTTCTGCAAAACAGTATTCAAAATTGCTGCAGTTTGTTCAATTCTTCGTTGGAATCTTACACGGTCTCGTGCAACTTGTTCCCATGAACTACGTCGAGCTTCTCTATACGCAAAATCCCACACGTACAATTCGTGTACTGTAGCTGGGTTACAATCAAACGTTACTCGCTTCATATTTTTCTGACAACGCCGCTGATTGGTTGGTATTCTATGATACGATCATGTACAATAAGACAGTATGCAGTAGTCGTGGCTAGGAAATTAGCACCTAATTCGAATTCAAGACGTACATCAACTGGCCCAGTGATCAAAGAATCATTTTGTTTAGCACAGTCGATAACAATAAGAGGTGCATTCTCTTTAAATTGAGTTTTTGTTAACAATGGAGCATTTTTTCTGCCATAATAAAATGATTGAAAATTCGCAAACATTTCGTATAACGTCGTAAACTGGTCTTGTTGAAAATCAATATTAAGATTTCCGTAAGGATAAGCTTGTAAATTTAAATATAATTTAATATCACGCAAATTACACGTATCAAAGTTGCTCATATTTCCGGTTCTCACATTTTTTCGTCCAACTTGGAATCCAACAATGACATACCTCGGCTTTTCCAGTTGAGTCGTTGTTTTTACGCTCCATACATGCTTTGTAGTTTGTGGCAACAGTGGATACTCGTAAAGTTCCCAGCTTCGGAAACTCGTGGCTATCGTTGGATCAGTAGCGATGAAATAAGGCATCCGAATTTTCTCCAAGTCCGAAACTGTGACGTAGGGAATTAACCATTCGATTTTGATAATGGTTATTTTGTACTGTTCCTCGTTCGCAGCAAGCTGTGTGATTACGTTGACATCGGTGTTGGCTCGCAGAATGATGAGTTCATGTTTGGCATTGACGATAACTCGTTGATAATCCTCAGCAAATCCAAAGATAAAATTCAGTGGAATGCATACATCAAAATATCCATTACCGTTGTTTATAGTTCTTGTGTCGTCAACGATCCATCCAGCATTTTCCATCATGTCCACTTAGGTGGGACTTTGTGCAATGTAGGCCTTCATCGTTGTTGTGAGACCAACATTCTTGATTCTTTCAATCTCGATGGCATTCAACTCATACCGTATTTCTTCAAACATGTAGCAGATGCCATTGTTCAGATGCCATTGTTCAGATGCATTGGCAGCGCCACCTGCCAATGCTCCTGTTGCACTTAGTCCCGCGAAGACAGGTTGTAAAAAGGCTGGTAAAATTCCTCCAATTTTGCTCGGCACAGGTAGTACACGAGGCACTCGAACTTTCTTCTTTCCTCCAGCTTCTTTCACCGCTGCTCGTGCTGCTTTTAAAGTAGACTGTACAGAGCCGGTAGCTTTAGCTGCTATTTTTGCAGCATCGATGACTTTTCTTAATGGAATCTTCTTCTTCTTCTTCCTCATAGACTTTTTCTTGATAGGCTTCTTCTTGATCTTGAAACCCATTCCAAGTTTTTCTTTGACACCCATGATGCTGGCTATTCCAAGAGCAACTGTTTTTTCTCCAATTCCAGAATCCTTGGCAAACACACGTTCGATTGCTCTTTTTGCAAGAACTTTATCAGCTTCGTGTCTCACTGATAGATTTTCACGATTTTTATAATAGGTAATATCGTGCTCCCTGCAGGCTACGTCGAGAGGATTTATTCCTTGATCTCCACGTGCTAATCTTCTAGCAAGTTTAGTGCCTGGACCACAAAATTGATAGCCAGAAATGTGAAGTTCAACAGGGAGCTTGTTTATGACTGTGTTCACAAGACCACGTCCTTTCACTCTCATTGCATGATAATGACTGAGCTTCAGGCTATATAAACCCCCCTATTTATAGTAACTCGAGTCAGTCACGTGCAACAAGTCATGAAGTTCAAATCGCAGAACATTAAACTACCTGTCGCTAACTTTGATAATGCGACAAGTAGAGAAAAAACTAGAAAACGTCATGGCCTGCTATTACCAAATACTGTACGCGCAATTATATGTGGACCATCAAATTGTCGCAAGACTAATGCTCTACTCTCACTCATAACACATCCCAATGGATTGAGATTTGAGAATGTCTATATTTACTCAAAATCTCTCGAACAACCTAAATATAAATACTTAAAAAGAATCATTGAACCGATCAAAGGTGTAGGATATTTCCCGTATAACGATAATGAGCAAGTTGTTAGTGTAGAAAAAGTCAACCCAAATCTGTCATGATTTTTGATGATGTGGCGTGTGAAAAACAAAACAATATACGTGCATATTTTTGTATGGGTCGTCATCGAGATGTAGACAGTTTCTATCTCTGTCAGACATACGCTCGAATCCCGAAACACTTGGTACGAGATAACGCGAATATGCTCATACTGTTTCGTCAAGATGATATGAATTTGAAACATGTTTACGATGATCATGTAAACACTTATATGACGTTTACACAGTTTCGAAATTTGTGTGCATCATGTTGGAATAATAAATATGGGTTTGTCGTGATTGATAAAGACAGCGAGATGGATCATGGTCGATACCGAAAAGGATTCGACTGCTTCGCATCTATAAATTAGAGTGATCAGAATTATTATGTCAGTATTACCTGAACTTCGATCAAGGCGACATCATGCAGCGCAAGGACGTATTACATCATATCGTGCAGGCAAGTGAAGCCATTCGCCGAAAACATCGTCTGCTGAAGCGTGGAAAAGCTGCCGTGGAAATGTCAGTCAATGAAGTCTTCAAACCAATCATCAATCCACTACAGTCATTGGCACAAAAACCACAAGATGTAGAAATGAAAGAAGTGAAAAAAGAAGAAATTAAAGAAGAAGAAATACCTTTAGAGAAAGATAATACGTTCGAGCCCTCTGCAGACTTTCAGAGTTTCAATCAAACAATGAGTGACGAAAGTTTCACACCAAGTATGGTCAGCTCACCGGCTGTTATCACGGATACTCTAACTAAGTACTTGAGAATGCATAAAATAAGACTCAACGTAAAAATCTGGATATGCTCTATGGAGTACG
The DNA here is from genome assembly GCA_028476575.1 of Platygaster robiniae. Lineage (NCBI taxonomy): Eukaryota > Metazoa > Arthropoda > Insecta > Hymenoptera > Platygastridae > Platygaster > Platygaster robiniae. The sequence continues at coordinate 37,051,447 of CM052020.1, forward strand.
ATTGCTACAAAATAGAATGTTTATTGGAAATTCGCCAATTAGTTTCACTGATAACACCATCCATGTGAGTAATGAGGAATTTGAGAAGACGCCAGGATAAATTGAACTCTTGTTCAAGAAAAAACCAAACATTTTTATTGTCAAAAAAAGTGATGCTGAAAATTACAAGAAAATTATTCACCAGACCTATGCCAATAAAAAGCATTATCGAGCTGATGAAAGTTTTCGTGAAAGTAAAGATTGGAAATACCTCACATATATTGCTAATACAGAGAAAAAAGGTCAAGGAACGTTCAATGTAGCACATCGTGAAAGAAAAATAGACTATGTGCATTGGGATGACCCGAACGAACTTGTAGAACGTTTGCGACTTATTCTTGCATCTCAAGCTGCTGGAAACAACAGTCATACTAATGAAATAAAGTCAATCATTGAAGAATTGAGAGAAGCTGATATTATATATTAGACAACTTGGAGCATCAGGCCTCATTCACAATCAAGACAATGGCGAGTGTAGACGTTTTCGGAAAACATCTGATCAAGAATCAAAGAATACGTGGCCCTCCTTGTGTTGGATTCAAAGTGACCCCTGAAGGTCATTACGATCTTTAGAAAAAAAAATTAGTCAACGTTGCGAGGGGCGACAATGGAACAGACGGCGCTTCATATCAAAATATAATTGTTTTCGAAAAAGTGATAATTTACGAAATCAGAAAGTTGGAAAAGGAATTGAAAAAATCGTTGGAAAACTTGGCTAACATGTATCAAAAGCATGTGACTGAAAACTCGGAGATAATTTTGAGAATTCAGAGTCGTTTGAAACGTATCGAGAAGAAAATATTCATCGATGTTACACCAGACAAAAATGTCTACGAATAAAAGCCAGCGTAACAACGAACAGCGCCCATTAGCATCATGGAACTCAAGGAGGCTCTAGTGGAAGAACTCCATAAACCTGCAAGAAGAAATTACCGTCGACGTCATGTTGATATACGAGGATTGGATGAAACCTGGCAAGCTGATCTCGTTGACATGTCAACTTATGCTGATAAAGGCTAAAAATTTCTCCTCACCGTCATCGATGTATTCTCCAAGTACGCGTTGGCTGTGCCAATGAAATCGAAAAATGGACCTGACGTCACCGCTGCTATGAAGACTGTGCTCAAGGATCGTCAACCCAAGAATCTACATGTCGATCAAGGCAAAGAGTTTTACAACAAGGACTTCAAGGCACTCATGAAGGAACATGGAATCAACATGTACTCAACATTCAGCGGAATGAAGGCATCCATCTGCGAACGCTTCAACCGTACTTTGAAAAGCAAGATGTGGAAACGATTCTCTCTCCAAGGACACTATAAATGGATCAACATTTTACCGGATCTAGTGTCAAGCTACAATACAACGAAACATCAAACGATCAAGATGAAGCCCAACAATGTTACACCAGCTGATGAAAAACGTCTGCTCCGTGAAATCTACTCCAAGAAATATGTTAAAGAGAAATGGAAATTCAGCGTTGGCGATAAAGTTCGAATCAGCAAGTATAAGCACATCTTCGAGAAAGGATACACACCGAATTGGACAACGGAAATATTCACCATCGCTGCTGTGAAACCAACTCATCCGACAACGTATAAGCTCAAGGATTACCAAGATCAACCCATCGATGGAAGTTTTTACGTAGAAGAACTCGCCAAAGTGAAACATCCTGATGTGTACCTCGTTGAAAAAGTGTTAAGAAAACGTGGAAACAAATTGTACGTCAAATGGCTTGGATTTGATAATACTCATAATAGTTGGATAAATAAATCAGACTTGTAATTTTACAAAACTTTGTCTTATTTGAAAACCTTCATATAAAAGTTTTAATATAAACGTGAATGATAATGTATATCAAATTTGAAATATGAAAGCTAGGTTTTAAAATAATAACTCCAAACATAAGCAATGAAAATTTTTTATTTATCATAAAATATTTTTGGATAGGAGGGAATTTGGGTTACAGTTTTATTTCATTTGGTGGTCTTGGACCGATTTGTAATGAAATAATATTCTTTGAACGGAACTATTTTGTGGTCCTGAAAAGGACCGGTTTTTGTTTGGAGTTTAGTCGACGTCCATGGTCGCTTGAATCTTGTAGTGCCCCCAGGGCAACGTGTCCGTGGTGTTCTCTTGGAGGCATCGCTTGTTGTCGGAAGGACTGAGGGCCAACTTCGTTTGCTTGATGGTCTCGATTCGATGCAGCTTTGAGCGGAACATGAACTGTTGTCGCTCGACGTCGATGTTTTCACGTAGACATCGCAGATAATCATCGAAGTTGATTGTGTTCTTGACGACCGCAGCTTTGACGCCCTTAGCTTTTTTCATCCGGTCTTGTCCGTTGACTCGAACGCTGTACATTTTGCTGCGGAGGCCGACAAACTCCGTCATGATCTGCCCGTTGCAGTCGTCTTTCATCAGGCCGACCACCTTTTTGTTGACCCTTGGCATGTCGAAGATGTTGTCTTCTGGGTAGTCTGAAGTGTCGAAGAAATCCAGGTTATCCTTCATGACGTCGTAGATATCGCTGTCCAAGATTTCGTAAATAAGGCTGTCTGTGTCTGTATACAAAATCTTACGATACAAATTTTTCAACATAAATTTATAGTGGAATTCGTAAAGACAAACTTTTGATAAGTCTAAAACCGAAAACCCAACGTAAATCGGTTTGTTGAGTAGGACTTGAACTTGCTCGAGTTTGATTGCCACCAAGTTCTCATCGAAGATCGATCGTGCATGGAAATTTGGTTTAGCAATTAGTGCTTCAGCGCCATATCTTCCACCCCAATGCGTGACGAGTTTGATGTCCACTCTCTTGCGTACGTTCTCCATCGTTTTGCCAAAGACTGCGTTGTTCATTAATTTGAACAAGTTCTTTTCGAATTCGTTGGAGGCTTTCTTCCTCAAATCACTGTTGAGGTCGATATAGGGTTTCAACCATGGCATCTGATTGAATTGCAGAACTCGATGTATCTTCGTCAATTTCAAGCCGTTTTCCAGAGCCTGATGTAAGTTCCTATAATGAATGACGTATTTCTTTTTCGGGTACAGCGTTGTGAGCAGTTTGCTCTCCTTTGATCCAGGTGGCGCCATCTGTTCAGGGCAAAATGGCAGGTCCTTATGTTCATCGTGGATGGCCTCAGGGTAGTCCAAGTCGACTTCGAGAATGTAGCCAGTGGCTGATTCCTCGCTGACGTCCCAATTAAAGTTTTCGTCTATTTTTTCAACCCATTTGAATCCACCATAGGGCAGGTATTGGGTCATTGCCCATCCGTACAAGTTGTTCACGTCGTAATATGTCAGGTATTTCTCGTCTTCTTCTGGATCATAGCCCTCCATGTACCGGTTGTTTGCTTGTGAGTATCTGTTGCTGCATTGTGATATCCCGCCTCTGATACCTTTTTCAATGAACATCATTATATCAATGTCGGTTAACAATTCTAACTCGATACCTGTGTATTTTAACATCGCATCCCACGTGAAGCCTGGCACCGTGTAATAATGCGCTGGATCCAATCCGTAGACGTTACAGCAATTGTCTCGAAAATTTTCAAAGACATCGGCGAGCAGCATAACATCAGTCTTCAGGTATAAATCGGAGTATTCGCCAAGGTTCCGGATGTTGAATGTTGTCCAGACAGTTTCAGCGTGTGCGTAGTCCTGATACGTGATGCTAGATCCACTAAGATGGCTGTAGAATTGTTCATGTGGCGGTAACTTTTCTTCATCCAGCTTCTCCCAGGAATCGATGTGCTCATAGGGGAAAACCCCTTTACGTTGGAGTAATTTGAATCGTTGGTCGTCGAGGTCGGGGAACTGGCTTCTCGTGAGCGGCGTGTCTGGCAGGTACGAGGCTAACTTGTCCAGCGACGAAGCCATAAATCGGAACGAATCGATGAATCTCAAGTTGATGTCAATGTTTTCCAATCTCTTTGTAACGGAAATGTATTTTTCCATATTGAGAGGATGCAAACTTATTCTTCCATTCATATGCTGAGCAATGTCTTTGATGATCAAGTGGCTATCGTAACCACTGAAATTATGGAACATCACCACAATCGTTCTCGAATCCTTAAAATTCAAGTTGCACTTATTATGTGCTGCACCTCGAAATCTTCCCGTCAAATGACAATGATCCCTGACTTTGTCTCCACCTTTTATGGGGTATTTACAAATGTGACATTCCTTGGCTTTTTGGAATGCTTCTTCTTCATCACGAGTTAGCCTCATGTCCACAGGGTTCTTGTGAATTTCGTCCACGATTTTTCCCAGCTGATGAAGTTCTTCGGCAAACCATTTAGCTGGATCAGGTCCTCGGTATCCATCGTAGTGAGAAAGCTGTTCGTTGTAGCTACACTTGACGTAGTATCCCACGCTGTTGGCTTAATGTATTTGTTCCACCGACGTCTTGACATTTTTGGATGAAGGGTCTTGATCAATCTTCTTGAGAAGGCACTCGAAGTCGGCGTATACCACAAACGGTACTTTTTCACGGTTTTTCTCATTTTTGAACTTTAGAATGTTCTTCTCTGGATCTGGGAGGACAACACTACATTTGTTAATTTTAGCGCAGTCGATATCGTGGGCAGCCAATTTTTCTTGAGTTCGAAAATAATGGAGGCACCTGTCGCAGATGTACTGTTTGCATTTTCTTTTTGTCAGTTGCGAGCTGAACAATCGCGATAAGTCCTTAATCCAAACGTAATGGAATCAGAGCGGCTCGTTGTCTTCTTCTTCTTCTTCATCCTCTGGCTCCTTTTCATCCACGTAGTGGTTTTGGATGAGAAGCAGATTGACATGTTGAGTTTGTTTCTCCTTGGTGATGTGGATTGGAGCTACGATGAAATCACCTTTTTTCTGCAGTATATACACGTTGACAGAGATGCTGTTCACTTCCTCGAATTTTGATACGTCTTTTGGTTGCACAGGGAACTTGATGCCATTGAATTTAAATTTAGATTCGTGAACCTTATATTTTGAAATGCGATCAACATGTTTCGTAGCAGGATACAAGGCTGATAGTACGGCCCACTTGAAGCATTGACTGTCATCGTTTTGCACGTTTACGCATGCTTTCTTGTTCTTGATGACTTGGGGTAGTTCAATGTACGAGCTTCCTTTCATCGGGTTGTACTTGTTCATATTGACGGTAAGGTTAAGAATCCTGCGTAGAGTCCATCCGGAGCCAGTGTCTTGAAAATCTTTAACACTGCTCATCAGGGAATCCTTGATGTTCTCGTTGAACCACTGCGAGAAGTCGGTCGTTTGAAGGATTGGCTTATTCTTCGAGTGTAATGCCTTGATTTCCGTTTCTTCCTCATTGTTCTTGAGAACGGTATACTCTCCTTCAAGAGAGGTATTAACCTTGAGAGCTTTATGTTCCTTCAGGGCAGCTTTGATGTTCTCGATGAATACGACTCGAGCGTCCTCGAGGAAGCTCTCGATTTCCAGGTGAGTGGTGTTAATGATGAGGCCGGTGTTTAGTCGTTGTTCGAAGGCTGAATTAACATTCTCCCAGACGAGGCCTCCTGGATGCAGCCCAGCTCCTTGCACCGAACGCCCTCTCAAGAGTTGATTGTAGCTCTTGAACTGTTTAATTGTCTGGATGCAGTGAAGGCGGATTAAGTTGACGCTCATCCGGGCCAGGGTTGCCAGTTCACTGACGATTCCATCTGCTTCGGTGATGAGGTTTTCGACTTCTTCAGAGTTGACGTTCTTGGAGTCCAAGAGTCGGCATTGGCGTTTCACCAGCTCTTTTGCTTTTTCCAGCGACATTTCTTTGCTTTCGATGAGAGAACTGTTTGCGACGAGTGCTCGACGAAACTAATGAATTATCATCGAATTTGAGCTCCTTATATACCCAAACTTTAAAGATTTACCCCCACTTTTTTCTTCTCTACAGCCAATGAGAATTCACTATTATTTCACAGATCAATGAAAAAACACTTACTCCCACTAATTTTTCACGGACTAATGATTTTTGAATTTTCTCCCTGGGGAGCAATATAGAGGCTAATCTTAATGAAAATTCATTAGTCGATTAACAATGAAACGAAAAAGACGAGCAACTTCAGAACCTCCACCAGTAAGGAAATTAGCAAAGACGCAACCGGGTGAGGCTATGCCTCCTCCTCCTCAGGAAGAAAAATTATTGCTGCAACTTCAACAATTAAAAATTTCATCTCAAGCGAAACTTAAGCAATAATCTCAAAACTAGTCCTTTCAGGGCTCTCAAACATTTTTATCGAGAATATAAAACATGCTTAAGTTTCCTGATGCTCCTCTACCAAAAAAGAAAAAGAAGAAGAGCGAAAATCAAGAAAATGAGCTTCCCGAGCATCCAACAGTGCGAAAACGCACAGGACCAACGATTATTTCGAGCAAAAAGTAATAAAAGCGTAAAAGCAAAACCGGACCTTTTCTGGACCACAGAATAGTTCCGTTCAAGCAATATATTCCATTATGAAATGTAACTTCAATACTTGTATTTATACAACCAGGTTTCACATGAAAAATCTATGCTACGTTTTGTGTTAAAAATCCTACTTTGAAACTTTCTTTCTACATACACATAATGAAAAGGAATATTTCTTGAAAAATATGTTGAATGGCCCTGAAAAGAACCGATTCGTATTGAAATTTGGTATTTTTGTAATGTAACTTATTTTCTTGAGTTAAATAATTGGTAGCCCTTTTGAGGGCTTGGTCCTTGGCCGTCTCCCTCCTTGAGAAGTTCCATCAGCTTTCCTATCGATTGCTGCACGTCCTCGATAGGTTCTGTAAACTGCTTCTCGACAGGTACTACAGGATTAGGATGGTCCACCTCCTGAACCCATCACACTTGACAAGTTCTTTAGGATTAGGATGCTCTACCTCCTGGAACCATCATCCTCGACGACTTCCTGCCGGCTGCTCCGAGGACTGCTGCTGCTGCTGCTGCTGCTGCTCCGCGACCCCGCGCGAAAACTTGGTCACTTGCATCTGAGGTACTCCGCGGTACATGCAACTCGCACCAATGAGCGAGAGCGTGGATCCGCGGGCGGGGGAACCGCTACCTCGCCAGTTCCGCCGAGTGAAAGGGAGCATTCGACGTTGGAGAGCAACTGACGCTGAAGCCGCTCGAAAACTTGGTCACTTGCATCTGAGGTACTCCGCGGTACATGCGGCTCGCACGCTTGAATAAAGTCAGCGCACCAATGAGCGTGCGCGTGGATCCTAGGGGTGGGGGAAGCGCTACTTCGCCAGCTCCGCCGAGTCAAAGGGAGGATTCGACATTGGATCGCGATGCGAGGAAGTCGCCGTGGCACCGCTTGCGCTATGACGTTGCTACTGAAGCAGCAAATTCACGATGCCGAACTTGATCGTGGTGGGCCAGAACCCGCCTACCTATGATTGGTCGATTGGATAGTGGTGGAGGAACCCGACTCCGATTTATTCTTGATTTTTCTGATTGGTCGATCGGAATGTGGTCAGGGAACTGGATTTATGATTTTCAGATTGGTCGACAGTGGTGAGGAAAGGAGCAGAGATGTGCAAACCCGGTCAGCCAGGTGGGCCAGAACCCGCCTAGGTATACTACTCACTATTTTACTTTAAGATACCTTAAGACGCAAAATATAATTTTATTTCGTCATTATTTTGTACAGTTGTTTTATATAGCAACTAATCATTTTCCTCGCCCTAGCAAAGGCGCGGGGAGGTACTTGCCTTCCGAGTACCTCCCTATTCCCTCTTTTGAATATTTTTCATGAACAGTTGCAAATTCTGCCAAAATTCTGACGAGTGACACTTTTTGCAATCATTTATAGATGCCCAATGCATATTTCCACTACTGTAATTGTAAGAAAATTTTTTTTTCTATTTTACTCGTATACAAATAACTTCGCTGTCATTTCCAGATAAACTACCAACTGTAGAATATTTGTTACCATTTTTTCATTTGATACAGCCCACCGGTCAGTGGCTTTCAGTTCAGTGCAACGTGACTCGAAAATTCTCGAATTCTCAGATGGCGTACGCTATCGAGCTTTGTTTGGTCGTGGTCAATCGCGGTCATAGAAAGAAGAATGAAGTCTACATTATCGACCGTGAGTTGAGTATGATAATGGAATTATTACTTTGATATGCGAATAATTTTTTTTCTTGTAATCAACAAACGTAAACATAAGTTTAAAGAAAGGATAACATATTTTTTTCAAACTTGTGGAAGAAAACAATGCGCGAAATACGATAAATTCAGCCATAGGAAGGAATGGGGAGGTAGTCGGGAGGCAGATGAGATCCCAGAAAGCCAAACGCAGTCAATTTTTGGGTCATATTTGCTGCATGCTCTTTGACATGCATGGCGCAAAGTTGGCAGCAGTTGCAGATGCAATAGGTCGGTAGTTTGTCGACAAGCGTTTGTCACAATGAAACAGCTACAAATATGATGCAAGCTAGCTCAATGTCATGTCTTTACTGCCCATGTGCAAAATATTAATTTTAACGTTATATTGTCGCAATGATATGTTCCTGAAGTAAATATAATAATATAATGTATAATTATAATATAATATTGATAATAATAAAATATATAATACAATGAACTGAAAAAATTAAATGTCGCAAATTTATACTCAAGTTGTGTCTAACATAACGTAGAAGATTAACAATAAGCACCACCGACAATCATTCGATATTGCGTCAGACAAAAACACGAGGACGGAAATCTAACCTTCCACAACGTGGCCAGGTATTAATATTTGCACCTTGCACTCAAATTGACGCGCCATATTTATAAAGAATGACAAAAATAAAATAAAATGTATAAATGGAACGACCACAAAAAATATAAGCATATTATTAGTAATTTTGACGTGTTCCGAATAGCGTTGCCGTGCAGTCAACGCACAAAAATCACAGCTGACTGCAGCTGACTGTAGATATTACGTAAGGAGGAGATACCTCCCCCCCACATCTAATTTTTAATTAATTCATAGTTTGTAATTTGTTATAAATAATTCTTTATGGATAAATAATAATTTGACTAAATTATTTAACACATTTTGCAAAACGATCACATTTATTTATCCATATAATACAATCAATAATTTTTCTATTGTAAAAAAATTTATGATTGAAGGAAATTTTTGTCGACAAATTTCAGTTAGTTTATCAGTTAATTTATGACCAAATGTTTATCACTAACACTTTGCCCTCAAATTGGCAGCAGATAAACAAACATATTAATACGAAAAACTTTTCCGAAAAACTTCAGTCATTTTTAAGTTACGTTTTTGCTATAACAGTTTGTACCCAAATTTGCAGCAGTTGCATTACAATTATTGCTCGTTAATAACGGCAAGACATTGGCCATTTTTGTTGCAAACATTTCACAAAGATTGAGGAATGAAAATGGATATGAATATTCTTGGCTGCATAATAGGGGCAAACTAGCTGCATGATATTGACACCATGACATTGGGCTGATTTGGATGTGCACGCTTGGCTTACTGGGATGTATCTGCCTCCCAAATACCTCCCAATTCCCTCCCGGCGCCTTTGCTAGGGTCCGTCGGTAGTTCATGAATTTTTACGCCATCAATAATCTCAGTTAAAATTATAAAATTAAAAAAAAAAGACAAAAAAAAAATGTCAAAAGTCAACTGAGAATATCATACAAAACATGCCTAAGAAATTTCTTCCCGTAGGGATTCCATCAGCATCGTCCGCTGCGCCCCATGCTGGAGTGGCGAAAACTTTAACTACCAAAACGTAACCCGGTTAATATATCTATATATTTTCTTCCTATCTTCCTACCCCTCCTACCCGATGACTCGGGGAAGGTTAGGTTCACTAAGGAACCCGAACTTTTCCGAGCTTGCCCGACCGTGCCCGATGTCGCGCACTCGCATACATTTATATGTATATAGTAGTAGTACAGTGACTGTACTACTACAAACAACTACACAGTACTCTTCATTTGCGTTCATCTTATCTATCGAAAGTCGAAACGCTCATTACTTCATGATTTCGCGGGAGATAAATAAGTACGGCGCGGTATATTACTTAATTCACTTTCACTTCTGTAATGCAGTAGAGGCGTAGTGGAGAGCATGCTCGTTTCGCATTCTGATAGTCCCTGGTTCGAACCCTGCCAGATCCAATTTTTTTTTCTCTTCAAACATGATTATACAAAACTATAATATATATATATATATTATATTTTTTTTATTTCTATGATTAATTCTATTAAAAACATACATCATTTGTGTACGGAAAGTTTCGTTAGAAATGCATCAAAGTTAAACATTTCTGTAGTATCTTTTTTTACATAGAATGTAATTTACCGATAACAGCTATTGAAATTTGCTATTAGTTACGATTCGATACCTCCGGTACATTGGAACCATGTGAAGCATCGTACAGTAACGCGCTTACATTAATGAATATTTTTGCAAATTATTGGCCATTTCAATGTAATATTTTACAAGCGTTGAGACCCTCACAGACGAAAAGTACCAATTTCGGTCGAGATTCACGCTCTGCACCATGCCCTGAGCATTTATCAGGCGATCTGTGGCTTTAGATTTGAAGAAATTATGTGAATCACTATTTGTTTCAACAAACAAATCATTGAAATTATATTTTCTGCAATGTGCAAACGCTTTCTAAATTTATTTGGTACATTGATCAATAGTATGTCACCAGACATTAAAAATTGATTTGTTGAAACGTTTTTTCAATGTTATTTGCGAAATTGCAGTTTTTACAAGATTAATATGCTTTCCTCAGTTTTCTAGGTCACTGGTCATGAATCTAGTGCCAGGTTTAGATAATTCATTCATTGAAATGTTTGTTGAACAAATTACGTAAAACAAGACGTTGTTTCGGAAATGCATATGTATGCATCTTATAGTTTTTAGGTACGATGATTACAAATCTTACACCTTGATTGCAAAACTAATCCGTTTGAACTTCAATTAGTATTTATAGCAGAGAATTGGAGAATTGACCCCGGGATAAAAAATTAGAGTATCGTTTCAGTCTCCAAGAGTATCTTGAGTGTCGGAATCAGTATCATCGAGTCTCCAAGAGTACCGAAGGAGTCTCCGAGAGTGTACAAAATTTTAGAAAAAGGTGACTGTGAGTCTCCGAGAGTAAACTAATTTTTTTCACGAATCTCCAAAAGTCTCCTACAGTCACCTTTGATCTCCGATTTAAATACTCTATTTCCTGAAAGCAACAACAAGAGTATCGTTTGAGTCTCAAAAGTATCTTGGGTATTCCATTTTGCCAAACGGAATACTCATCTGGTAACTGTTGAAGACTCGAGTATTCAATTCGGAGACTCGAGTATTCAATTCGGAGACTCGAGTCTCCAACAGTCTCCGAATGAGTATTCCGTTTTGCCAAACAAAATACTTTTAATGATCAATTTGGAGACTCTAAACACTTTTGAGACTAAAGGATACTCTGATTTGTATCCTGGGACATTTCAGGAAGATGCATATGATTTGTTTTTCCAAATTGTAAGGTAAGAATTTTCATTATAATTCATGAAACACACATTCAATAGTTAGGAATTTAGCTTCCAGATGGTAAATAATATGAATATTTTTTCCTAAACACTGTAATAGAATAGAGAACTGTAACAATATTTAAATATTTATATCATATGTAGATATTTAGTAATATACTTAATTATGACTTGTTGACCTGAAAAATCAGTTAAGTATCTTGCAAGAACTTGAATTTTGCGTGAACTTCCGGTCATTTTACTTTAAAAAAATTATCTTCGCGAACCAGATACCAAATTTGTAATAAGCAGACCAAATAAACAATGAAAAATAGAAAATTAGGAAAATTATGAATCAGTAAAAAATATTCGCATGTGAAAAAATAGTATATTGTTTACCGCGGCGCATTATTGCTGTTCCGAAGACAAGGACGAGGATGGCAAATGCGCCAAGGTTAACATAAGATTTTCTGCCCGGAGAAGTACAAAATCCAATTATTTGTCATAATTTGATTCCCAAATACAGTCTCCCTGAGGAAAACCTTACATTGGCAATGTTCCTTTGCCATTGTGAACTCAATGGAATCTTTACGTAAATTGCTGTTTTACATTTAGTTTCGATAGAGTTTACAATGGCAAATTTACATTGTTAATGTAAGGTTTCCCTCAGGGTTGAATGCATCGATTTTTAAAATCTGACATTGTTTCCTTGATCAGTCTCCTAAAATCAAGGGATAGCATATGCATCTTTTAATAACTTTAATCTCGCAATATTTGTTTACTAAAAATGCAAAAATCACTACATAAATATATTCTTTTAATCTAAGCTAGATTCGTAATCAGCCAACGAATCAACTTATATGCATTAAATGTTACAAGCGTTGTGTTTTTTATTTTTCACATTTTCGTAAGAATAATAAATCTTGCAAATATTATGAAAAATCTATTTCCATCTAATTAAGTACTCAACAATGCATTTTTCAGTTACCACAAGTTTGAAATCAGTAATTGAGCGTGCGGATTCCATAACGTGTTCTACGCGTGGGACAGTTGGAGCATGGAGGACATGAGTGAATGCATCCAGTGAAAATAGTCGAAAATTTCAATCCGTTTTCAAAAACCAAACTCGCGATATCTCCGGAACTATTTATCCGTTTTACGCCAAATTTTTAGACTTACCGCTCCTTGCTTCAGCGCCGTCTGCTAGTACAAAAAAATTATTATTTTCAATGAAATATGAATAATAACTGGAGCAAAATCTTTTCTTTCGCATATGATCGCTATTTATGAAGAATTTTTCAAATTCCAAACCAAGAATCTTTTTTTCTAAAAAATAAAAAAGGCTCTTGATCTAAAATTCGAAATTTTTTCATCAATTGCGATCATATGCCAAACAAAAGATTGTGCTCCAGTGATTATTTGGATTTTATTGAAAATGATAATTTTTTTGTACTAGGAGACGGCGCTGAAGCAAGGAGCGGTAAGTCTGAAAATTTGGCGTAAATCGGATAAATAGTTATGGAGATATCGCGAGTTTAGTTTTTGAAAACGGATTGAAATTTTTGATTTTTTGCGCTGGCTGCGTTCACTCATGTCCTCCATTCTCCAACTGTCCCACGCATAGAACACGTTATGGAATCTGCACGCTCAATTGGCCAATACTATGTTTGCCTAGATATGGCTGACAATAATGTAAGAAGTAAACTCGTCGCCCTCACATAGTTTTCTCATCGTTAGGTGAAGATTTACAGAATAAGTGAGAATAATCCTTGTACAGTCCATGAGCACCCCTTTCATTTTCGTAATGCAACTTTTTCGAGTAGAAATAGATATTTATTCATCAAGGGAGGAAGAGGATGATACCGACAAGTGTATAGTTTGTGACCGTGTGGAGCGAGGTCACAAACTACACACGAGTTGGAATCACTTCCTCGTATGTTTAATATTTTTTTCCATACATATACAGAAATGGCCAATTTGTCGACACGATTTGCAGGGATAGTGTCCTCTTTTTAAGGTATCCGCTATGAATTTTTCAGCAGGATCCATCTTGGGGTTGCTCCCGCAAAAACTGTCCATAAGGAGCGATCCTCGGGATTGCTCTCGCTGAGGAATTGCATCACGGTTATCCTAAAAAGAGGACATTGTTTCCGCAAATTTCGGCGATATAGTTGGCATTTACATGTATGTCTGGAAAAAAACTTTTTTTTTCAAATGAAAAAATAAATGAAATCCCCCCTTCACCACCCCCACCGAACATTGCCAATGTATAAATGCTAGAATTAATAAAAAAAGTGTGTAATTGTACTTACGAAGAAACTTCATGAAAAAAGTGAGATACAAAAGTATTGAAATCAGTACCTAATTAATGTATGAACAGGGACAGAACTTAATTGTTATGCAATTATTAATATTTATGCAAAAACGGGATCAGAATTTATTATATGATATACACCATTATACTTGAGTGGTATACAAAACAAAAAATTACAAAACATCAGTTTTTACAATTTTTCATAGAATACAGATACGGTAGACTTTATCAAATTAAAGTTTTGTAAAAATCAAATGGTCTCAGAAGTAAAAGTTGGTAAAAATTAATTCGTGAGCTGCTTTGCAAATAACAACCTAACATATGTTGATAGTTATTTTTGTATTAACAATAAATTTCATAATAATAACCAAGCTCTATTACTGAGCTAAGATAATTGATCCGTGTTACTTTATTTATACTCATAACTGACAGATAACTTGGAATTTGAATACATAATAAGTAATGTAAAAGTTTGACTCGATGCAGCTTTTCGTGGAAAATTATATCTAATAAAAAATTCGGCTTAAATAATACAAATACCATGAAAGTTGCATATACAGGCCGGACCAAACTCCCCGCGCCAAAAAGACACCCAATATTCCTTATACAATTTTGAGTCGAAAAGTCCTTTACCACTTTTTATATACATAACTCAAAATGTATAAAGTTATTTAAGTTTAAAATTAAAACAATAAATGCGCTCTCACGACAAGTGGTTGTAGATTTCACCAACCAAACTTTTCCCAAATTTTCTTCATATTTTTCCGTGTCGAAAAGTCCTTTGCCACTTTTCACAAAACTCAAAATCAAAAAAGATATCCAAGCTTAAAATCCAAGAAATCTAATTGGTTAAAACTTGTGACCCGAATTTTTTTTTATTTTGCGTTTTGTAAAAAGTGGCATAGGACTTTTCGACTTGGAAAAATATGAAGAAAATTTAGGAAAAGTTTGGTTGGTGAAATCTACAACCACTTGTCGTGAGAGTGCATTTATTGTTTAAATTTTAGGATTAAATAACTTTTTAAATTTCGATTGTAAAAAGTGGCAAATGACTTTTCGACTCAAAATTGGATAAGGAATATTGGGTTCCTTTTTAGCGTGGGGAGTTTGGTACACCCTGTATTCGTTCAAATTTACTGACACGCTTTGTCCATTATTGAATGAGATCCAGTTAGCACAATTTAGTAACCGATTGTTGCTCTCAAATCATGTGTTTCTACTGCATTTTGAGGTAGTTTTGTGTCATAATTTGTGAAGTTATAAATTTTTGAATAGATGAAATAGCTAAAAAAAAAAGGTAAAAAGAAACAGCTGTAGAGTAAATACAAAATACAATAACAATTGTTGCATCACCATGCATCTACTATTATGCGTATAACACAGTAGTTTTATCAATCTTGACTGCAGCCCACGAATTAATTTTTATCTACTTTTACTTCTGAGATTATTGGATCTTTACAAAACTTTAATTAAAATCTACCGTATCTGTATTCTATGAAAAACTGTAAAAACTGATGTTTTGTAATTTTTTGTTTTGTATACCACTCAAGTATAATGGCGTATATCATATAATAAATTCTGATCCCGTTTTTGCATAAACATTAATAATTTCATAACAATTAAGTACTGTCCCTGTTCATACATTAATTCAGTACTGATTTCAATGCTTTTGTATCTCACTTTTTTCATGAAGTTTTTTCGTAAGTACAATTACACTCTCTTTTTATTAAATCTAGCATTTATACATTGGCAATGTTCGGTGGGGGTGGTGGAGTTTTAACCTCAAAACTGACATGTTGACGTGACTTCTAGGTTATTATGGCGTAAAATACTTCACGTAACAGGCACGGATGTGCAATTTGGCGAAACGGCAAGATAATGGACCGAAGCGAAGCTGAGGTCCATTATCTTGCCGTTTCGCCAAACTCGCACATTCGTGCCTGGCACATAATATACTATTATTCGATTCTAACCTCGAAAAAGGATATTCGGACGTAATTTTCGAGGTGAAATAGAATAAAATATCGTATTGTCAGTTTTGGAAATTGCCTTTTTCGTTTCTTCAAACCAGGTATTTCCAAAACTGTCAATAATATACTATTATGACCTCAACTAATCCTTACCGGAAGTAGGTGGAAAACGTAGATAAATAATGTCAAATCTGGGAGAACCAGAGAATACAATGAAAAGTATTCTATAGAAACATCATAGTTGAAATTTTTTGTCAAAAATTTAAATTTAGATGATTCAATTACTTGCTTTGCTCGTCCACAAAACTTCGCATGCGAACAAAAGTTTGTTTCTGATGAATATAATGAAACATATTATTGTTATTGATTCATACTGCATATATATTAATCTTAATAATCTGCTCCATTATGATTTTTTTTTAAGAAATTTGAGAAATCTCTCAAAAGCAATCTTGAAGTTGCTTTACAATTCCAAATGATCCCAAAAGTTTAGACACAACACAAGAGTGACAAACTAGCTATTACATCATTGTAATAGCTAGGAATGATAGATTTTTTCGCAGTGAGTAAAACACAGTAAAATGAATATACGTGCAAAAAACTCAAACTTGATTTTTTTTTATTTTGTGCTTAACATCATTTTTTTTTTAATGATTGTTTTTCTTTTAACAAACGCATTTACGCGTTATATAAAACTTTTAATCTTACAACATGGAATCCTAATCGAAATCTACTGTATGCAGTAATGAATGAAAAAACTTAAAACTTTCAAAAATATTAGGAAAAGCAACGAAACTTAAAAATAGTGAAAAAAAAGGAAAATATTGAAAGTACATTATTTTCTACTAAACTTTTAGTTTAGTTTGTGAGTAAAGACTTTGAAATTTTTTATTTTGAGAGGCGACTTTTGCAGTAATACTTTTCATTTTTTGAAAATCATTGAAAAAAAATTGACCTACACCCGAAAAACTTCATCGCAAACACTCTAAAAATCATAAGCTGGAACCTGGAACTCGTGAAGAAAGAAAAAGATAAAAGTGTAAATTCTAATCGATGATATAAATTGAAAGAATTTTCTCAAAAGAAGCTGAAGAGCATGTAAAAAAACCAAATTAAAGAAAAAAATACGAACAAAACCTCGCATTAAAGAATGTAAAAGTAATGGGCATACTTGCACATTGAAAAAGTTAAAAACATGTTTCCAAAATAACTGAAAATGTTTGAAAAGACTGACACTATTCGTTCTTTATTGAATTCCAACGGAAAATTCGATATCACCTTTTTACCACTCAAACCTATTGATGCGTTTTTCTATTCACGCACGCTGATTAAAACCCTGTATTTTTCGCATCTATGGGTTCTTTTTTTCATTATGATATTCCGTCGATGGTATTGGAAGATTATTCCCTCGATAGTTTCGCGTCCGGCGCATTGATAAAGTTGCGGAACGTTTTATAAAGAGTTTGCGTTGAGCTTCAAAAGCAGAATACGTGAGCGACGTGGAACATCGAAACTTTGATAACGTTTTTATCGAAATTCGTTCTTCCCTGAATAAATCTCTTGATAACATGGATGGCTGAATTCCTGACGTGAACGCCGAACTTCATAAAGTCTTCCGAATATATAGACGTTTCAGGAGCTTTTATACTTGCTTTTTCGAGCGGGTGGAATTTTTATGCATTCTTGAATGTGACACCATCACAAGATCCAGTCAGATTGCAACCGTAGAAGAAAACAACATACAATCAAGTTCCTTTAGAAAAAAGTGAAAAAAAAAAGCGTTAAGCAGAGAGTGATCGATCATTTTTAATCGATAAAAAAAATTTTCTGAGAAACTATTGAATGCTGGACCGAAATTTGTATTAAAAATTGATCAATTTATCGATCATTATTATAAAGTATAGTTGATGCCTGTTGAAAAACCTAGTATAATTATCAGATTCACCGTCATCTCAGTACTCCACAGTACTAAAGATTGTAACTGATGGATAAATTTTGTTCATGACTTATTTTGTTTCACAAATTTGCAGATTTGAAATGAAAAAACCAGTCGAGTGGTTGATCTATTAAAAATTTTACTTACTTTAAAATAATGAATTTTACAGTGGGTTTCAGATGGCATCTTTTTTCGATAAGGCATTTAATAGATTGAAAATTTTAAAATAAAGATAATTAATTGGATAAAACTAGGATGTGTAAACATCGTACACAGATTTTTCAAGTTGTTATAATGTCTTGTTGTTCGGTTGAATTTTAAATGAATAGAGGTCACTCAGAAAATTCATCTAGAAATAAACTTTTATATATACTAGGGGGCTTCACCCCCCTGCGCGCTTCGCGTGCCAACCCCCATGCAGTATTTGATCAAGGTATAGTTTTATGTTCAAAAAAATTTTCCCAGAATACAATGACATCATTTAATTATAAACTTAAAGTAAGTAAGTTGGAATAAATCATTCATAAGACTTTCGACAGTATTAGCTTGATGTTGGGGAATATTGTCTAATAGTCAGTATTTTGACCTATTCGTAGAAACATTAGCAGAAAACAATCGTGAAAATTTGTGTGACATTTCATGATTTTTTTATATTTGGCCATTCTTAAGATTTTTGTGACGTTGTTGAACCTTCCGGAATTTCGGGATTTTTTTAAATTTTGTAATTTCGTGGAATAATGTTATTTCGAGATTTTGTGAGATTTTGTGGTTTTCTGGCCTTTTTTATTTTTGGACTATAAGTGATTTTTTCATTTTTCAAATTGGTATATTTGAAAAATTTCGTAATTTTTTTAAATGATGTCATTTTATCAAATTATGAAAAAAGTTAAACATCGGATTTTAATTTATTGTAAGATAAATGGAGTTTCATTTTGTGGTGGGATAGTAAAAGTTTGACTTCAGATATTCAATTTCACTTGATTTTGGAGCATGAGAAATACTTCGTTCGCTATACACAGAATGTTAAGCCATTAGAGTTTCACTTTATTTGTACAGTGAAGTAACATTTTATAATTGAACATTAGCAACTTCAATAACTAATATAGATCAATTAATCTAGATTAAATTATCTAAATTATGTAATATTGATGATCTAATCTTGGTAATTTTATCTCCATTATCTTATGTTTGTTTCTTTTCTCGGTTATCTTATATTGTTATCTCATCTACAGTGTGCACTAACTTCGTATCTCGCAACGTCGACAAAGCTGCGCTCGAGCAATCTGGAAAAACGTGGAGAGGGGGAAACGCTAATATATTTATATATATCACTGAAACCATATATATAGATATAGATTACAATGTTTCAGCGCCACCACAGCAGATTGTTCGGAACTAAAACTTTGCTGACAAAATCTTCGAAGTTAGAGCACACTGCTCATCTAGATTATCCTATTTTGTCATCTCCCTATATTATAAAAAAACTTGATGCCCCCGCTGCCCCCGCCGCCGTGTCAGTCGATGCTCCCCCCATGGCCCTTCCCGCCATATTGGCCCAATATTGGCCCCATATTGGCACTAGATTGGCTCCATATTGGCCATAATAAGAATGTCGTATACCATGTGAACATACACTAATTTATTATTATAAAAATTATTTACTTACTTTTATTTATCAATAATCTCCCTATATTATGAAAAAACTTGATGCCTCCGCCGCCCGCGCCACCGTGTCAGTCGATGGTGCCTTCCCCTCTCCTCCCTCCCCTGTTCCTCTTCCCCCTCCTTCCCCACCACTCCTATTTCCCCTCTTCTCCCTTCTTCTCCAACCCTAATTCCTCTCTCACTCTCCTACTTAAAGATAGTGGAGGGGATCCATATCTTCTTATTGAATCTTTATTAGCCTTATGACAGTTTGCAATAAATTAAAGAAACATATTTCAGCAATAAATCTCATAATTCTTATTGTTAATGAAATAATATTGTTTGTCGAAACGATAGTCGAGTTAAAAGTTTCAACTTTTTTTTTTGTTATATATCGAACTCGAATATCCTTTTTGATTAACTACATAACTCTAAAAATTAAAATTAATAAAGTCAAAGCAAAACACTTATTTGAATTCACAAATACGCAACATTTCTTTTATTGATAAAACCAAATTTGAAACACTTCTTCGAAATTAATTATTGTAAACATTTTTTATTGAAAAAGCAATAACAAACAGATATTTATTCTTCTGAAGGATAATGACCTACAAACATTGCACAAAAAATTCCATGCAAACATGAACGTAAAAAATAATTTAAATCAAACATTTGCTCTGAATCCTGTAAATTAACTATCAAAATTCCGTTCATAACATTTCGTATAATAATATCAAAAGCTCCTACTAAAATTTCACTTCCAAAATCTGATATACATTTTTTTGTCCAAAATTTTGAATTTTCAGGAGTAATGCCTGATAATCTTGCCTCATTTTTTTGTTTTGGAAGGTCCGAAAAAAACTTTACTAAACAACAAACATTCTTTTTTCTAATTTAAATACATCATCCATATCAATTGATTCTGTATGAAAATTTCCAAAACAATATTTTATAATATTTCCTCTCATCCACTTTTTTGTGTTCTCTTCATAAAAGCAGCAATAAATTTCCTTTTTCCCAATTTCTTTATCAAATATTAGGTCCTCATTTTAAGCTATAGTTTTTTTGAACAAAAAACTATACCCTAATTAAATACTACATAGGGGTTGGCGCGCGAAGCGCGCAGGGGGCCAAGCCTCCCTAGTCTTTTATAAAATTTGTTTTGGAATCTTTATACAATGGTTAATGGGAGTTAATATAAGGTAATAGGGGTTAATGATAAAAATAGGAAATATTTGGAAGATTATAGAAGTGAATGGTAATTAATAGAAGATGATGGAATTTTTGTAGTATTTAAAATATGCAAATTTATAAGAAGAAATTTGAACGGTTTGTTGAATGTTAAACAGTCAAGTCGAAAGTTTTGAATTAAAATTGATCATAGTTAATAGAACTTCATAGAAATTAATTAGATTAAAAAGGAATGATTATGGTAGTTAATGGGAGAGAATGATAGTCAATGGAAGTCTATGGTAGTTTATAGTAAGTAATGGTGGTTAAAGAGAGTTATTAGAAGTCAATGGAAATTAATGGTGAAGTTGCTGACACGACGGGGACGGCGATCTACTTCTTTTTATTATATAGGGGGAGATATATATACATATAGAATACATCTTAGAGCTTAAAGCCCGGAACCCATTGCCGGAACAAATGCTGTGTGAGGCGCGCCTAGCCCATCGGGTAAATCACCACCACACAGCTGGCCCCCACATTATGAGAGTGTCCTATCCGAGTCCGAAGACGCCAAAAGCGATCGAGTAGCCTCCCCTCTTCTCCTCCGGATAGGCGCGGAGCGTGAGATCTATCCTCATGGGCAAAGGCCAAAATGGCACGATACCCAGGACGCTCCCCGATGAGTTATACGATGCCAGCTAGGATCATTACTCTGGCCCCAAGCCGCTTTATGAGACCATGCATTTATTAGGCATGGTTCACGGACGCGTCTGTATTAAAGGGCTGGGGCACCATATATATATATACTTGGGGGGCTTTGCTCCCCTGCGCGCTTCGCGCGCCAACCCCCATTTAATATTAGTTTCAGGTTGTTTTATTCAACAAAATTTTTGTTCGATAAAGTAACAACATTTATCGATTATTTATGAGTATAATAAATAGATATAAATTGGTTATAAAATGTAACATAGACTACATTTTTGGCAAGTATTAGCTACATCGTGTCGGTTAATCCTCCTCCTCTCCTTCCCGTGCCCTCATTCTCCTCCCCTCCTTCCACCTCATTACTCTCATTCCCCTCCCCCCTACTTCCCCTACCCTCCTACCCCTCTCCGATTTTCACTCCCATCATTCCCCCTCCCCCCTTCCTTCACACTCCTATCCCTTCCTCCTTCCCCTCTCATCCCTTCCTTTCGCCCCTGCACCCCCTCTTCTTCCTCCTCCGCTACTTCTCCCTCCTCTCCTTCCTCTCCTTCACATCCATCTTTTTCCCTCCACTCTCCTTCTCGCATTCCCCTTTTTCTTCTCCCCTCCCTCTCTCTGAGGCTGCCACTTATCGGAGGAACAGTTTTCATGGCAAACTGGATAGATCGTAAAGGGGTGGGGAAAGCAGAGAAGAGGAGAGAAGGGAAAGGATGGCAGAGAGAAAGAAGGAAAGAGGGAAGGAGAAGGATAGAAAAAAATGGGAGGGAGTAGAAACAAAATACACAGTGGGAGCAGCATTATAAACGGCGGGAGTGACAATAGCAACGGTTGCTATGGCAAGTGGCAGGCTCGGGGAAGGGGAGGGCAGAAGAAAAAAGGGATGGGAGAAGGAGAGTGGAGAAAAGAAGATGGATGTGAAGGGTCGGAGGGAGAGGAAGGGGAAGTAGCGGAGGAGGAAGGATGAGAGAGGAGAGAAATGGAAGGAAGGGATAGGAGGGGAAGGAGGATCGATTGACACGGCGGCGGGGACAGCGGGGTCAATTTATTTGAGTTAACTTGATTTCATTTGAGCTGATTTGAGTTCGTTTGAGTTTATTCGAGTTATCTGACACGGCGGCGGGAGCAGCGGGGGTATCAAGTTTTTTTATAATATATATATTTTTATATATATATATATATATATATATATACGTGTGTCTTGCATAACCTGATATCGATAAATATTTTCGATCCTCTGTCAAACACTATAGAAAGATGATAAACATATTCATTACTATCACGATAAATTACGTCAGTATCAAATTTCATTGTATAGAATATTGAAAACTATATTATGTCATACATATAATTTAGTATTGAATTTTGTTTGAATCAATATTGAATATTGAATCTTATTCGATACAATATTAAATATTCAATTTTATGATGTTAACTATTGAATATTGAATATTGTTAAGTAGGATTCTTTTATCCGATTTTTGATAAGTTTATTTAAGTTTTGAAAAATAAATATATAATTCCAATACAAGCTTGTGTATTTTATTGAAACATGAAGAAAGTTGTTTTTTTTTTTTTTCAATGCAGAGATGCTTTTTTTAATGAAGATCTTGGTACCAGATTTCAATTCAATGTGGTCTAATTACCCTCGACCATAGAATTATGGTTTTCCTCTAATAGCAAGATTTTTATTGGACGTCCAGATTTTTTTTCAGTACATTTTGAAACTTTTCCTTCCGACACAGTCGACTTTTGTTTTGAGCACCCATTGTACTAGGCTTCAATTCATTGCACCCACACTTCCCACAACTTCGAAGATTATGGTTTGCCTCCAAAAGTATGATTTTTCATTGGAGAATATCGATTTTATTTCGCCGTGAACCTTCTCCTTTGACATTAGAGATTAACGTTTCACTCAGCTGTTTCAGATCTTTTCCTGTCCTCGACTAGCGCCTCGGACGAAAAATTATCGTCCTTGTCCTCGGAACAGCGATAATGCGCAGCGGTACATGATGTACTATTGTTCCAAATTTTTATTTGTCACTAAATATAAAGTTATGTTCTCAAAATGCCTTTTCATTTTCAAGAAGTATTTAAAATAATACATATTATATTATATGTATTGCAAGATACCTGAAAATTTTTCTGAATTATCGGAAGACGGACCAGATTTTTCGAAAGAATCGCCGAAGTCCATCTAGGTGAAATAATTTTTTGAGTGAAATTAGCGCCGATATCGAAAAAAATGTAATCAATAAAAAATAGCTCGAATAAAAATTTTTCCATACGCTTGATTTGCGATTTTTTAATTCGAGATCAGCACAAAACTCCAGTTTCCATTTTGTCAGAAATTTTGTTTTCAGGCCAATTTTTTTGAAAATTTCATCGATAGAACTTTCAGATGAATTTTCGAAAGATTTTCTATCAATTTCTTCATCTGAAATAAAATGTTAATTTGAATGCAATCACAGTGAATAATAAATGCTATTTTAGTCGAAAGTAGTAAAATTTTACTCACTATGAATTATAAAAAAGTATTCGTCAGTAATTTCAAAAAATTAATTTTCACTGTTTTCAATTTGCGGTGTTAGTTATAATAATCAGTAGAATTGAGCTGATAATCATTAAAATTTCATTAACCGAAAAAGAAAAATATTCTATTCCGAATAAGTGTCTCACTGTTTACATTCTTATACTCTTTCAAATTTAAAGAGCACAGTTTATAACAATATTCATTAAAATCCCAGCAAAAATGTTTTCATGTAAATAAGATAAATTTATAAATATAAATATTTATTTTCTTGATTCCGGAAGTCATTTGAGATGCACTGTTTATTCTTGTTGCTCTTGAAAAATGTTTTAAAATCGCCACATGTTCAGCGATCAGTACATTCAACTAAATGTCTTCTTCTTTGAAAATTTTTTATCAAAAACTTATGCATTTTTGGCGGTCGCATAAAACAAATATAAATATATACATAAATATGCACAAATTCTAAACAAGAAAAGTTTTTTTTATTTACTGTTATGGAGAAAGAAGTTATTTTGGTAATTTACATGATTTGAAATTATTCTGAATGTATATAAGAATTATTATTGAATTATTTTTGACTATTGACGCTATTTACACATCTTTTTGTTGTGATTAGATTTGAAATTATTAAAATATCACATATTAGAAGAGTCTAAACATTATAAAAAAAATATTACATCAACCGAATGTAAGCAAATCACTATTACAATTAAAAATTGATTAGAAGAAAATCATTCCAAACCGTGATATTCAACAATTATTTCTAACGTTAACGAATTTGTTAAATTTATGACAAGCACAGAAATTTTAGAGATTGCGATCTCTCGATAGTTCATGCAATCGAATATATATTGATTTAGCAGACTTACCCTCAAACGCTCCTTGGAATTTCTCCAGCTCCCAATCTTGGCAAAATGCCAATTTGCCAATTCGTTTTGCCATTAAATGTGAATTCCGATAACTATAAATTAATTATGCAATTATATATTTAATTTTTTCACCCTCGGTAGAATTGGGAAATTCCGCCCAATTTCATGAAAAACTTGTGAAACGACATCGCGTTCCGGCCGATACGAATAAATATGCATTATACTGCATGTATCAGTGCTAAACTTGTAAAATGAGAAATAAAAATTGACTTCCATCTCACGGATCTCGCAGTAACTACTAGTATGGCGCCGGATTTTTAAATATGTCGCCCTCAAATTTGAATATTCCGCGCCATACCAGTAGTTATTGCGAGATCCACGAGATGGAAGTCAATTTTTTTCTCATTTTACAAGTTTAGCACTGATTCATTAAGTATAATACATGATGATTTGTATCTGCGAGAACGCGATGTCACTCCACAATTTTTTTATGAAATTAGGCAGAACTTTCCCAATTCCACCGAGAGTGAAAAAATAAAATAATTGCATAATCAATCTATAATAATCGAAATTCACATTTATGGCAAAACGAATTTCCTACTGGGTTGGGTGAAACGGTTTCACGAGGTTTCATTTCGTTTCAGTAGGTTTCGTGAGGTTTCACAAAGTATCGTGTAAGTTTCGCTTTGCCAAAATACAATTGAAATGTTCTTGATGGTGTTAGGAGTAAGGCAGGTTGTATCAATCATCATTTTTTTGGAAAATTATGTTAATTTTGCTCGCTACTTTGCCGGTAGTAGTACACAGCAAACGAGAAAATATTGGATGACCAAATCCTCAATTCAAACTCGATGATTTTGAATACTTTCCATAAAAAATCAAAGTGCCGACATGAAAAGTATTCGAAGTTATCGAGTTTGAATTGAGGATTTGATCATCCAATATTTTCTCGTTTGCTGTGTAGTTTTCTATGTGACTCATGAATTGCAGAATATTTACAAGATTTCATTAGTTTACTGGAGTTGATGTTACTCAATATTCATCGATTTACATTGGATTCACCTCATGAAACGGTTTCACGAGGTTTCACCTGACCCAGTAGGGTTGGCAAATTGGCAGTGTGCCAATTGGTTCGACCATTTGGAATTGCCAATTGGCCCGACGATTATGATTGCCAATCGGACAGAATATTAAGTTTGCCAATTGATCGGACCATCGTCGGGCCAATTGGAAATTCCAAATGGTTGGACCAATTGGCAAAATGCCAATTTGCCAATTTGTTTTGCCAATTGGTCGGGCTATTGGCAAAACCAATTGGATTTTTTCAGCTGGGGCTGGTAATTGAAACTAGTTTATTCATACTGCATAAAGTCATATTTTTTCAATGGTTTTAGTGGATGATGACTTCAAATTTGAATGATTAGTTTGTTTTTTGAGGAATATTTTTGCTGAAACTATTGTTCAAACAAATAGTGACAAAATTTGTGTTCTCTTAAGATGCATATGCATTCCATGATTTTCAGGTATGCTAATGACGAATCTGGTGTCCAGTCATGAAATCAATTAGTTTCACCTTGGGTTTAACAATTACTTTCAAAATGAAATTTTTCGGAAGAGGTATATGCATCCCATGGTTTCCAGGGGCGCTAATAACGAATCGGATATCAGATTTTGCAAAATTGGATTGCTTAAACCTTTGTTCAACAATCACATGCAAAATTGAAGTTTTTGGAGGTTGCATATGCTTCCCATAGTTTTCAGGGGCGCTGAAAACGAATCAGTTATTAGATTTTGTATAATTGAATTGTTCTAACTTTCATTTAACAATTACATGCAAATTTGAAGTTTTTGAAAGTTGCATACGCTTTCCATGGTTCTTAGGAGCGCTGATAACTAATCAGATATAAGATTTCCTTCAATTGAATTGCCGAAACTTTTTCCAAGAGTTACTTGCAAAACGAAAGTTTTTAGAAAACGCATATACTTTCCACGGTTTTTAGAGGCACTGATAACCAATCAGATTTATGATTTTGCATCATTGAATTGCTAGAACTTTTACAACATTTACTTGCAAAAACAAGATTTTTGGAAGAGGCATATGCTTTTTATGGTTTTTGATGGCGCTGATAATTAATAGGAAATACGATTTGCAAAATTGATCTGTTCTCACTTTTTAAAAAAAAATACGTAGAAAATCAATTGCAAAATTTGAAGGCTCGTCTTGATGGAAGAAAAATAGCGCTCAAGAATGCTTCTATCGAAAAAATGATTTTAGAAGAGGGAACACCAAAGCCATACATTGAAAATCGTGTTGTTCATGTGAGCGAACTTGGGAAAATTTTGTTTTGTCATTACAAGACATGTGGTGCTCTGCTATCCTTGAAAGACATAAAAAAAGCATATCCCCAGGGTTTACACTCAACTTGGTACGTGAAATGCCGTCAGTGCCAGAGAATAAGTAAAATATTGTCCCGAAAAGTTCAAAAAACGAAAAACATGCCCGAAATCAACAAGCAAGTTGCTCTTGATAAGTATAGTACAATTTAATTATGGTGATGACTAGATCGCCTCGCCCATTGTATCCGCTTGAAAGCCTCGTGGGCCCAAGGTACAGTCAAGGTACCAGTAACGGTAGTAAGCAAAGCGATCTAGTCATCACCTTTTCCCCGAAAAAAATAACGGTTTTTTCGGCCGAAAGTTACATTCGTAAAGACGAGGTTTTTTCAAAATCTGATTGCTGGAATAGATTTCTTGACGTCAAATACGTGAACTGCCGTTTTTGAATCATGAAAATCCGATCACTATCAGGAAAATACGCGCCTCGAAAATTATAAACTAAAACAATTAATATCTTGCAAACAAGAGCTAACTGCAAAATGTTGTGAAAGGGATATTTTTGGGATCATACACGATCGATTTATCATAATGAGAGTAGCTCCGAATTCCTAAGGTTAAATTTTGTCGCACAGTGTAATATATGTTGCATATATATATATATATATATATATACAGGGTGCGCCATTTCTTATGTCGGCATGTAAACATTGAATAACTTGAAAAAAAAACAACCGATTTCTGTAAATGAGGTATTTTTATTTAGTTTGGTCCTTTACAATTTATTTAGACTAGTTTTTGAACACAACATCAATCAAGTGGCCGCCCTTATTGTTCACAGCAAAATATGCCCTTTTTGCGGCGTTTTCCATTACCTTTTCGAGCATCTCGGGTGGTATAGCAATGATTTCGGCACGAATATTTTCCTTAAGCTCTTCAATGGTCTGCGGCTTGCTGGCGTACACTTTACTTTTCAAATAACCCCACAAAAAGAAGTCTGGAGGGGTCAAATCTGGAGATCTGGGTGGCCATTCAATGTCGCCTCTTTTTGACATCAGACGTCCAGGGAATTTTCGTTGCAGAAACTGGATTGTTTGATTCGCAGTGTGGCAGGTCGCACCATCTTGTTGAAACCAGTAATCTTCAAGACCTTTTTCACGCATTTGTGGGCAGACATAGTGAGCCAACATCCACCGATATCGGTTTCCATCGATCGTTTGGTTCTCTTTGAAAAAATAAGGACCAATGATGGTTTTGGCGCAAACGCCGGCCCAAACAGTAACTTTTTGGTCATGCAATGGCGTTTCATGGATCTCGTGTGGATTCTGCGTTCCCCAAATGCGGCAATTTTGCTTATTAACGCCTCCAGAAAGTTTGAAATGTGCCTCGTCGGTCATTAAAATTCGCTTCCAAAAATCAGGTTCAGTATCAACTATTCGAGCGATTGTTTGTCCATATTCCAAGCGACGTGGATGATCTGTAGGCAATATTCTTTGTGTTAATTGCATTTTGTACGGAAACAAATGCAAATCATCTTTCAAAATGCGCCGTAGAGTGGTTCCACTGATGCCGAGATGCTGAGCGCGGTGACGATATGAAACTTTTGGGTTTTGGGCAACGCTCTCTCTGACAGCTTCAATCAGTTCATTTGAACGTCTTGGTCGTTGATGAACGGGTTGTTCGCGATCTTTCACTGTCCCGTGGTCACAAAAATTCGACACCAAACGACGAATAGTGTTGTCAGATGGTGCCTGTTTGCCAAGATATTTTCGACGATATGCTCGTTGAGTTAACACAACTGAACGACTATTTTCAATGTACAAAGTAACTATTTCAGCGCGTTCTTTTGGTGTGAAGCGATACATGGTTGAAATTGTACTGAATTGACGTTTCCAAAACAAGTGAAGTCAAGTAAATCGGTTGTCAAATGTTTAAGTTATTCAATGTTACAATACCGACATAAGAAATGGCGCACCCTGTATATATATATATATATATATATATATATATATATATATATATATATATGTGCAATATTTCTTTATCATTGCTTATGACGTAACGTATATAATGAATATAGGCACAAAAATTTAATAAAATAAGAATGGATACTTTATAATTCCCAAATGAATTAAATTCAATGTGAAATTGTAGAATTCCAGAAATAGCTCAGTTGGTAGAGCTGCAATCGCGTGTTCGTGAAGTTCCGGGTTCGGATTCTGGCTGCTGACGGTTTTTTTCTCACCTATGATGAATTCAAAAACTTTATAAAATTTCCATAAAATTAACTTCATAAAGTTCTTGATGAGGCTATTTTGTGTAAAACTTTAAAAATGATTTTTTTATAAAAAGTTAAACTACTAGGGCACTAAAATTATTTAAAATCAGTATTTAGCCTTTTACCTTATTATTATATTTTAATTATAGATGTTATATTATTCATTATTATACAATTATTGTCAATGTATGTATATACGTTTTGAAAAATTACAGTAAATGAATCAGTCGAACTTGGATTTGTATGATAAAAAAATATTTTCATTGATATTTTAACTCTAAAAATTGATAGCATTGGAAATAATATTGTATACGTAAGTACTAGTAAACAGAAGCAAGGGGAGGAAAGGGGTGATGCTTCTGAATTATTTGAAATTTATATGAACAATATATAATAGTAGTCGAAATCACAGGCAAGATGAACATTGAGATGGCGCTTCGAAATAGTACGTTTAAAATTTATAATCGTAAAAAAATAATATTGTATCAATTACTACAATTACAGGAAAAACAGAAGAGGAATAAGGAGGCACTTCTTAATTTTGTATTTAGAATATTGTACGAACAATAATATTGTAAATGTCACTATTATCATAACAGAAGCAAGGGGAGGAAAGGAGTGGTGCTTCTGGAATAATTAAGATTCATGCAAAGTCTTCATTACGAAAATTACTATTTACCGCTGTTGCAAGTCATAAAGCCAGGCAGGTGAGTGACTGGAAAGGCTTAAGTCCAGATTAACTAAAAGTGAAATGATACGCATGATCATGTAGTAATTTCAATATATAAAACCTAATATGAGAAACATTTTCATGTATAACTTTATGACATACATCATTCTAATGAAGATAAGCCCTTAAGAGCGGCGAAAGATTTGGTTTCTTTTTGGTAACTTTTTCAGACTAAAGCTCTCACCTCCAAATTTGACGTTGAAAATTTTTTTTTGGAGGATATTACTATTATAAATATTCAAAAAGCATGCAAAATACTAGAATTACTAAAATAATATGAAACGTTTGAAGTCTACGGATAAAAACTACCTACATGTTTTGAAAAATTGTTTGAAATACTAAAAATAATAAATTTATAAGACGTTAATATAGAGCAACAAACTCTCAAAACTTCAAAAGCACTCTATGAAAATATTAGGAATTTAAGATAATTCTTGAGTTTACTACGAAATTTGATAAATGTTGTAAAATATAAAAAAAACTTAGAATGAGCAGCATTTCTGAAATACTGAAATTCTGTAAGAATAATATTTTATAGGAAATTAATAGAAATACCGAAATCCTATAACTCTTTAACCCCAGAGCGATTCTGAAAATTTATACAGGAATCTACGAAAATATCATAAAACCATTCAACATTCAAGAATATTAAAAAAATATAGAAAAATACTACAGTAACTTGTATCATTTCAAACACTTGATATCTATGAAAAAAATGTGTTCCGAAAAATCGTCGGATGTGCCAAGATTCTTACAACTAATACTAATATTCTGTGAACATAATACCCCCCCTCCCCCCATACAGACATTGCTAATGTAAAGGTCGGCCGTCACTTGAAGGGTGGTGCACCATGAAATATGTACAATTTTTTTATAAATTTTTTGGCGTCATTATCTGAAACCTTATATTCCACATAACACATAATAAAAAAGCCATTTATCGCAGAAGTAATCAAGAGCTACACTATCACATAAAAAGAGTAGACTTAAGAGTAGTAATATTCCAGAAAACGTCACTCGAAAAAAAAAAAATAAGAATTCAACACGAATCATATTTTGTGATCACATAGTAAAAACTATTGATATATGAAAAAGCGTTGTATACCTAATTAAAGTATTTACAATTGGTGTATCTAAAAAAAAACACAGTCATAATGAAAATGGATCAAAAGTCAGTAGGATAACTTTCTTGTTATAAATTTCTCGTTGAACTTGATGATGATGATGATGATGATGATGATGATGATGATGATGCAAACAACATTCAGCAGATAGTTTTTGAAAAAGTTTATGACATATTCTAAAATCAGCCTGTTGAAAAAATGTGTTAGCCAGCTCAATAGTTAATATTAAAAAAATTTCTAAAATTTAACATCAAAATATTGCGAGGTTAAATTCCTAGTTTATAAAAACTGCCTCGTCTTTTCAAATACATCAAACAAAGCAAATGAACAAATTTTCAGATTTAAAATAAAGGCCTAATAAAAAACGTTCAGTATAATAAGTATAAAAAAATTCTAATAAAACCTTATAATACTGAAACGTGGAAAAATATTTGTTTTAGATTGAGAAAAAGAGTTGTTGTAAAATACTGTTATTTTGAAAAAATATTTCATCAAAAAATAACTCATAAATTGAACAACTTTTTCTAGGTAATAAAAAAATCGTTTTATAATTTTAGATGAATGGGAAAAAAAATCTATCGTAATTATGTAAAAATATTAAAAAATTTAAATCCTAATATTCAAGATTGTTTAAAAATTTTTGTGAAAGATTATGAAAAAGTATAAACTTCTAAAATATAATCTACTTCTTGCGTTCGTTTTAGTTGTAAAATATTATTTGAATGAAATATCTTTGTTGCCAAAAAAACACACAAATCTTTCAACGTTCATAGTTTTTCAAGGTCACAATTTGTAAAGAAGATTTTAATTTCAGTGTGAATTTTTCCACAGAATGGAACCCATTCAAAAAAAGGGTGTACAGATACGAACACTTCTGAAAGCTTTGTTAATAAAGCTAAAAATTCAGAGCCACAAGCATCTTCCTCAAACTCCTCAGTGAATCCTGAACACGAAAAATCTGTTGAGTCAACTCAGAACTACAATACACCAGCTCAAGATAAAATGAAAGAGGAAATTGGAAATACAGAAAAAAAATTAAACTATCTTATGTTAGCAAAAGATGCTGGTCTTGCTCCAGGAGATAATGAGAAACATAAAAAAATTGAAAAAAGATTTGAAAAAACAAAAGCAAATTCTGAAAAACAAACAACTTAATGCCAAATACCAAAAGAAACACAGAGAGTCTTCGAAAAGAAAACTTGCTTTGGTCGAATCAAAGGACCCGAAAATTTCACGAACAGAAAAACAAGTTGGTCGTCCACGTTTAGAAGATGATCAACCTGAGTTACTCAACGCGCTTATTGAAATCGCAATATTCGGAAGTGCTGCACATGAACGTCGTCAGATGGAAGAAATTAGAAGCTGCCCAACTCTGACAGATTTGCAAAAAAAACTAGAAGAAAAAGGATTCCATATTTCAAGGAGTGCTCTGTACTTGAGACTGAAACGGAGAAAATCTTCAACCAATGAAGGAAAAAGACATGTTATAACAGTGCCTGTTAAGCTTTCGAAAGCTAAAAATGAATTGCATAAAGAACATCCAGATGGTAGATTTTGTACCTCAACAGTTCGTGACGTAGAAAGTTTGGCATCGATTTTAGGCCCCGATCAAGTTACGTTTCTTTCGCAAGACGATAAATCACGTGTGCCAATCAGGATGACTGCTGCTCAAAAACAGTCCCCTATGGTCATGCACGTAGAATATCGTGTAGAGCTTCCAGACCATGACTGGGTTATTGCAGATAAACACAAGCTTATTCCTTCTGTGTACGCAGGAACAATTATAAAACCTGATAACTGGGGAAATCCTGATGCAGTGACTTACTCTGGGCCTACTTACGTGGCTATAAGAAGCGGCAAGCATTCCAGTTCGACTGCTGCCACCCATTCTGTTGATTTCGAACGATTGTTCGAATTAGATTGCTTCAAAAATTTCATGTGTAATGAAAACTTGGCGTAACCAATAATGATTTTTACAGTTGATGGTGGTCCAGACAAAAACCCAAGGTATATCAAAAATTTTTCAGCATGCAAAAGCAAATATATAAATATGTATATTTATAAATTACAAAAAAAAAAAAATGGAAAATCCTTATGTTTTATTTGCATCGTTCTAAGAATTTAAGGAAAAAAATTTTTTTTAAACCTGTTTCATACTTTGTAGATTGTACGAACAAATTGTAAATAAGACGGACACTTGTATATTTCTAATTTCTCATTTCAGATACTCAAAAACAATTGCTTTCGCCATCAAACATTTCAAAGATCATGATCTGGATGCTCTTTTTATTGTCACGAATGCACCAGGACGAAGTGCGTATAATCGCGTTGAAAGGAGAATGGCTCCGCTGAGCAAAGAATTGTCAGGTGTCATACTACCACATGATGCTTGTGGAAGCCACTTGGATAAATGCAATAAAACTGTTGACACTGAGCTAGAGAAAAAAAATTTTCCAAACGCTGGACAAACTCTAAGCGAAATTTGGAGTCAACTTGTCCTTGATGATTATCCTGTTGTAGCCGAGTATATACCAGATGATGCTGAAATTCAAATTCCTTTGCTTGATGACCCAAAGTGGTATCAAATTCATGTCAGAGTCTCAATATTTTTTACAGGTATAGATCGAAAATATACGCATGAAATCTCAATTCTTCTAGTGATTTTAGTTGTCATATTAAATAAGTAAAAAATATAAAAAATTTGTAACAAGCTGAATTCTAAAAAAAGTTTCAGTATTTTATAAAGTTAAGAGAAGTTGAAGGATTTTCATAATTTTTTTCAAATTTCGAAAAATCGCAGAAACATGCCAAAAAAAATTCAAATTAAAGAATCTTGTAATTTTTCGAAAATTAAAGTATTAGGAATTATCAAATAATTTAAAAGATATGTAAATATATTTACAGATTGTCAAATGCAATGACATAAAATGTTGCAAAGAACACCGAAGCGATCTGAGAAACGTTATCCCTGACGGATTTCTCCCTCCACCCTTTCCAATCATCAAGGAAAACGGTCGGTTCATTGTTCCTGCCGCAAAAGACGTTTCTGAATCCAAATTCCTACCTCTCTTTCAAAGACTGAGTTTGAAAGTCTCCATTCCACATTTGAGAGTAAAAAAAATGCCCCATGATTACTATTGCCCCACTGTACAAGCCCAGCTTGAGGGGAGAATTTGCAAGCAGTGCCATTTATACTTCGCTTCAAAAAAGGGAGCAAGTTTTCATGGTAAAATTTGCAAGCAGAATTTACTTGACAATACTGACAAAAGAAAAGTTCAAACAATTTTTAAAAAAAGAAAAACTGAACTTTTGTGCTCTTTCGAAAATTTGAAGGGTCATGAAAATGTTGAATGGGTCGAAGAAAGTGATTTGCAAATAGATTCGGGGACCATTGATTTGACAAACAACGAAACCGACTGTTTTTCTTTTCCTCAAATAAATTCAGTCGAATCTTGGTTGAAAAATGAATGGAGCAGTGAATGAATATTTGATAGATGTGTTCCAAACTAAAGTTCCTATCAAAGATATGATAAAATATTTTTATCCTTCATATTTTATGTTAATATTACGTTGAAGAGGCGAATCTGTATTAAATGAACGCAGTGCAATAAACATATATATAAAAACATCATTCGAGTTGCTTTATAATATGAAAAACCACAACTTGAAATCTTACGTAAGGAAAGGGGGGGGGGGGTAGGAGTCCTTGAAAATCTTACAAACCCTTACGAAGGGGGGGAGTAGGGGTTAAAATAACCGAAAAATCCCCTAACGTAATTAATAGGCAGCCCCTAAATATGAATCTTATTTAATTTAGCCTCTGTAAAAAAAACTTATATGCATTATTATGCGCTGATCTAGGCTAAAATTCTTGGCGCAGTAAAAGATCATCGACTCTATCTATACGAATTTTTGCTTTTTCGGTTACAATCTTTTGAAAATGCTGTGTGATAGCCACTGTTTATTGCATTCGTGCCGTGCCACCAGTGGCTCCTGAGGTGGCCGTGCTACCAGTGGCTCCTGAGGTGGCCGTGCTACCAGTGGGACCTGCAATA
The DNA here is from genome assembly GCA_028476575.1 of Platygaster robiniae. Lineage (NCBI taxonomy): Eukaryota > Metazoa > Arthropoda > Insecta > Hymenoptera > Platygastridae > Platygaster > Platygaster robiniae. The sequence continues at coordinate 37,086,648 of CM052020.1, forward strand.
CCAGAAAACCAGCATCATGAAAATGAAAACCTTACGTATTATTAATTTATACATAAACAAGCAATAAAACGTGACTAAATTTTTATTTTTGTGGATTCATCTTACTGTTCAGTGCTATGAAAATTCTTAAATCGAAGCATTGAAACTGTAAAATGTGTCATTTACATCCTAATGATTTTTGTTTATTGTTTATTTTTATTAATATATCATTTTATTTGATACATTATTTACATCATGATCTACACCTTAATTAAAATATTCATATATTTTTCAATATATTAGAAAAACTTTAAAATCTAAAAATTTGGAGTCGAATTCATACGCATCTTCGATGATTTTTTTAATATTTATAATTATATATTAGAAATATAAAATTATCAACTCGATGCTTTTTAAAATATCAAAGTGATTTCAAAGTCTTTGAATTTATAAAATGAGAATTATGACCATCATTAATGTATGTTTATTTTTGTAAATTTATATATTTTTTCAAATATATGTAATGCATTCTCATGAGAATGCATTCATGTATATTATTTATTTTTCTTTGAAACATAGGAAGATAGATATTTCTTTTAATTTAAGAAAATAATTTTCAATTCCCCTTTTAGAATTGAACTGTCATTCTTTATTCTCACCCAGATGTTTTGTTTCTTTCTTTCATTCACAAATTATTGAAAATTTAAAAAATCTCTAATTTGAACTTTCAATTTTTTTTCATTAAAATGTGGTTCTACTTCCCTATATTCGTAATACATTTTTTAAAATATCAAAAAAATTGTATAGCCCTGAAATTGCATCTTTTATTATTATCTTAGTTCTTCATTTTTACCGATAAATAAATAATATAATGACCAGTCAATTCTTATCTTTTCTGTGATTTATATATTTCATCTTTTCCGCTTACGTTTCGGTCCACTTATGCCTACAGTTAGGGGAGAATGAGGCATAACGAGGTCATTTTTATATATTTATTTTTTTCGCATAGAAAAGATGTCAATACTGTGCAATTTTCTTTCCAGGAATTTTAAGTTACTCATATTGCAATAAATACAACTTTGCAAGTTCAAAAATCATGTGAGAAAATTATGTTTTTTGACGATTTAAGATAATAGTATATTTCGCAACAAGATGAGGAAGAACAGCTTTACTTGGGGACACGGAGATGGTTGCGCGAAGCCGCATGTATCGGTGTGTAGGACGTGCGGTTTTGTGTAATCAGCTTCGTTTCCCCAAGTGAATCTGCTCTCACCCATTGAGTTGCGAACTATATTTTTCACAACGAGTGCATGGATAAGTCAATTTTCGACGTATGCAAAGTGCGAGCGCAAAAATCCAAATAAGCTTGTGCCATTCTGTTTCGCGGAGAAGTCGCGACTGGTCGCGACATACTGAGCGCTGTTGATCAGCTGTCATTTCATCACCCATTTAGGTGAGGAAAATTTTACTTTCTTCACCCAGGGCGGAAAGTGAGAACGGCGTGAAATGCGCCTTAACAGATGTCAAAAATCGCAGTTTCCATACTGGAGTTGTGAAATAGTATATTTCTCAACGAGTGCAGAATGAGCTTTTTTGGCGAATGTGAAGTTTGCAAGACAAACCGAAGGCGAGTTTTGCAATCACATTCGCTAAAAAATCCCTTCTGTAAAAGTTGAGGACTATATTTTTTCCAACTAAGTGGAGGAAATGCGATTTTCGAAGAATCAAGCCGTGGAGAAAAACGCATTTTCATCACGTGTTGGGAAAAAATTTTTATACACCCAGTTATGTCACGAGCATGGAGCATAATAGTGTGCTTCGTTCTTTATTAAAAATTTATTTGCATTGTTAATGACTGCATAAGAGGTATTTATGATTCATAAGTCACACAGTCAGTTGTTGTGGAAGATTTTTTTATTATTTAACAATATAAAAAAATGACGTTTCATGACAAATTTTTGAAAGAAAACCTTTAAGCTTTTTTGGATCGCTTTTGACATCGTTTTCGAATTTGAATTTTTACAGTTGCGATAAGTAGCTCGAAAAATAAATATATTGACTTTTCAAAACAGTTAAATGGAGAACAACTTTTATCGGTATACTTGCATTTGGAGTTTGCTTACTACAGTAGATAGTACCCCGTTATGCCCCCGGAAACACTTTTCCTATTTAGACTTACACTCGCCAAAAATAAACTTACGCGTGGAATGAAAAATGCAAGTATGCAACGTAAACCGGAAACAACATATTATCGCTTGGATCGAGCCTAATTTTTATAAAACATTGATAAATATTACCTACTAGCACTTAAAAATCCTCGAAAAGTGTGATTCGACTGTGAAACACAATACAAATGTCATAAAAAATATGCTGGATGCAACTTTTATGCCTGATATACTTGCAAAATGTCGGATATGATGCACAATCAAGTACATGTGAATTTGGACAGATGACAAAACACTGTTAGAGAAATATTAATTTAACCCCGTTATGCCCTCACCCTGTTATGCCCCATGCTCCCTTATACAGGCTTCGAAAAGGTTACTATAATTAAAGGATCATGTTCAATTCAATTTAATAAGGATTGTAATAAAAATAAATTTTATTATAATTTTTATTTACATTTTACAGTACAAATTAAAATAACTACATTGAAAAAACGTAAATATGTTATATTTCTTAAATTCATAATCTTATTAAAAATCTGAAAAGAATGAGCAATCCTGACATTTTAAAAGTAATATTTTTGAATCATATTGTGGTTTTACCTTTGAGTATATTCATAATACATTGAAAAGTTATTCAAAATACATAAGCCTTAACATTTCATCTATTATTTATTTATCCTCATTCAGAGGTCTGTATTTTCGCTAAATTGTGAAATTATTATATTTTCATAATGTATACAATTTTTTATTTTAATCAAATTCGGATACAATTTTAATATACTTTTATTCGACGCACAAAAAGCGTCGCGTTTGCATGCAAAAAAACATGCAATTTGACGTTACGCGCTTAGTATCAGCTGCTCTTATGAAAAAAAAATTTTATAAAATATTAAAGCTAATTATAAAAGTACCCATGGACGTCCATAAAATTTTCTTGATCTCTGAAACCAGGAGGAATACAATAGGATATTCCTTCACTGATGGCACACGAGATCCAACAGCTAGTGCCCAATATCCGCACGAGGGGACATTGCACATAATAGCGACCTCCATCCACACCGAAGCTACACCATGCCACCGGTAATACGCTCGGAGAAATCCAAAACTGCCACTCCGAAATCGTGGTAGAGCTCTAGGTCACTTGATTCCCAGCCGGGGCATCGAGATGCTCCACCTCCGAATCAAGCTCACGTGGAGTACCTCGTGATGGTGGCTCTGACGCTCCCCATGTAGAGCGCTTAGACTTTGAAAGATAAGGCGGGTGTTACCCGGTAAAGCCTACTCATGTTTTATGTTCCCACGTGACCCAGGCGAGGCAGCTTGAGCATCGCCCCGCCGACCCCACACACCCTGAGTTCAATGCAGGCGAGGTATGGCATCGTGGCCCTAGCCCACACCTAGCCCACCCCAGAGCTTTAGGTCACCGCACCAAAGTCTCGGTGTCGCTCCTGACCCCCCTCCCCCTCCCATTGGACCGTCGGACCTTTTCTTGGCCAGTCAGTCGGGAAGGGGGGCCAATCACATTCCTGTAAGGCAAAGGGTTCCTTAGAAGCCTGGAAAGCAAAGTAGGATTAGTTCATACATTTTCTGTCCCGGCATCCATCCGTCATCTCTTTCTTCCTTCCATCACCAACCTCGCAAACTCCACAAACGCCACACAAGACTCCCTTGTCTTGACCAGAGCCCGGGCAGCCCGCGGCCACCCCGCATGCAAGTATCCCCCAATGAGGCCAATTCTCTCACCATCAAGCAGCACACACTCCTGGATGACGTGCTAGGCCGTATCAATCTCCCCGCCCTCGCATCTCTCATCTTCCACCAGGGAAAAGGATCGCAGCTTTTCAGCAAAGCTCCCGTGACTTGACAGAAGCCGAGCGACGAAGTGATCTATGTCGATCTCACACCCCAGCCTGTCTTCTACCCCAGGGAAGAAGGCAGCTGTGTGTCTCCTATCCCCGGAGGCCCTCCTTTTCTCGTCCCACGTTTTCACCACCTCCTCCCGTATCCTCATTCTTAGATCCTCCCTATCCGCACCAACTGGGACAAAGAGGCCCCTCTTTCTTCGCCCTCATGTTGTACAGAGCCGCGCACTTCCCAATCTGATGTGCAACGGCACAACCCCAGCAATCACACGGAGCACATCATTGGAGATTGTACGGTACGCCCTCGTCACCGCAAGGAGCCCACTTCTCTGCACCGCCGTGAGAGCTCACTTGTCATGGCATTTAACTCGATCAGCTCAGCCCGCCGAGGCGTACGTGACAATCGGGTCGAATACCCCGAAGTATAGGGTCCTCATCGTTTTAGTCTGATGTCCCCACACACGGCCAGATAGCGTCCTAAGCTTGCGGAACATGGACAGAGTCCGCACCTTAAGATTATTTAGATGTATCATACCTATCCCTCGGTCAAACGTCACTCCGAGGTATTTGACCAAGTCCTTAGGGGCGATGGTTTTCCCGTTGAGTTTTATGATGGGCGCCTGTTCCAGCTTTGACATCTTCTTCGGTTTTGGCTTTCTGTCCGGTCTTTTCCTTCTGTTGTCTCTATTAAAGTTCCTACGCCAATGACTTTTCTGGCGCCTTCAGGCGAACAAGTTGTTGAGTGTGCGCGTTCGGGCTTTCCCCCTTTTTCCTGTACAGTCGTTATTGTAACCCTTACCGATGCGGTATCGTTCTTCTGTTATCGGGAATCATTATAGTTACTGGATTCAATAAATCCCTTGCGGATTAGTGTCGTTAACATGGATTGGTTACGATTACCCTGCCCCTTTCTTTGACCGGAAATTTCTACAGCGGTGCCTCCTGTGAGGAGCACGTTTCCGTCCCGCGGATCTTCACGTCGCGTGTGCCCTCGTTTGCTCTCACGAGCCCTGCCCTCTGCGAGAAAGTGTGTGTGTGCGTGCGTGCGTGCGTGCGTGCGTGCGTGCGTGCGTGCGTGCGTGCGTGCGTGCGTGCGTGCGTGCGTGCGTGCGTGCGTGCGTGCGTGCGTGCGTGCGTGCGTGTGTGTGTGTGTGTGCGCGCGCGCGGTCGCATCTCCGGAGCGAGATATCAGCGCGTCACACGCCGAAAATCGAATTTCATGACCCGCGGTGTGCTGAAACTTTTTTCACCCGACGTGAAAGTGTTGTGGATTACTTTTTCCGGTTGCTGGCGTGCGTTTTCCAAATCGTGAGTTTTTCCTGCCATTTTATTTTCTCTCTCCGCAGTCAAGCGCTCAATCGGCTGTCTTCGGGTGTTTCCGCCGATCATCGTCCGCTCGCGTCGATTCCCACTTCAGTAGCGGCCCTAGTACGGGTGCACTCGCGCATTCCGAGATACCGGGCAGTGGCGTAAGCTCCCGGGGACCGTGTAAGTGACATTGACGTTCGGTAGTGGCATTTTCCGGCGTTCCCCTTTCGGGATCTGTGTGCGTTCCCTTTTCGGATATCTGCGGCCGCTGAGCGGAACAGGAGCTCACCCGCAGATCGTGTTCCCACGTTCGCTGGGTCTCGTGGTTTTCGCACGTAGGCTTCGTTGCGTCCATCTCTTCATTCCGCGTTCTTCGGGAGAACTCGTCTTTCGCTGGGCGGAATAGAAGCTCGCATGCGAGTCACGTTCCTACGTTCACTGGGCTTTCGTGGAGCTCGCGCGTGGATCGCCGCAAGGGACTCTGTCTTTCCCCAGCGCCGCCGGAAGCAGTGAAGTGACTACAATCTCTTCTCCCCGCAGGACACTATGGCAGCCATAAACCGTCGCTAGGTGGCCTTCACAACCTTGAAGCGCCATCACACGACCTACAAGGCTGTGGATTTCAATGCTGAAATTGACCTCCTGCAGGTCTACCTCAAGAACGTAGCCACAATACTGGCAAGGTTCAATGCAGCGCAGGATGAGATCCTCGGCGGGGCCCTCCAGGAAGAGGAAGTTGAAACTCACGCAGAGTTGGTCATCGAAGCAGAGACCCTCGCCATGGAGTCGACGGCCGTCTTCCGCCGGCTCATTACCTCGGCGCAGGCAGCTGCAGGGGCCGCCAAGCTCCCCGAGGCCAAGCCCAACACGAGCACCCTCGCCGTCGCCCTCAACCGCTTGGCGCTGCCGCGGTTTGACAGACAACTGCGCTCCTGGCTGGCATTCAAGGACGTTTTCGAAGACCTCGTGGATAAGCGAGATTACCCCGAGGCCTATAAAATGGGCAAACTGCGGGAGTGAGTTGACCACGACGCGGTACCACTCATGAAGACGGCCTTCACCGGAGGTTATGCTGCGCTGTAGGCCAACCTCAAGCGTCGTTATGACTCACCACGCAAATTGGTTGAGACACATCCACCAGCTGCTGGAACTTTCTCCACTGCAGGACGACGCCCTTCACGGGCTCCTTCAGATCGTCGACACCGTCACCGGGGCTATCGACGAGCTTCGAGTTCTCGGCCCCCCTGTGGACCACTCGGATGAGTGGCTGGTGCCAACTGTAACACGGCTGCTCCCTCCGGCTCTGTACGAGCAATGGGCCCTCACTCTGGCAGACGAGGACTTCCTAGCCCTCGCCCCGCTCCTGCAGTTCCTCGAGAGAAAGGTACATAGGTGCCCCTCGGCGGTCTCACCTTCCTCAGCAGAGACATCATCGTCAAGAAATCGCGCAGCTCCAGCGCGAGCGTACGCGCACGTAGCGTTGCAACAGGCTTCGGCCCCCGTCGAGCAGCCGCTTTCATCAACCGCGCCGTTGGTGGCCCCTGACAGGACCTCTACTGTTGTGTGTCCGTGCTGCAACGGCCAGCACCGCATCCGACACTGCCGTCAATACGAGGCGATGTCCGTGGCGCAGCGCAACAACAGTGTTACGCGGACAAACTCTGCCGGAATTACCTTGCTTCAGCCCACCAAGCTGACATCATTCGTCGCTATGTACACAGCAGCAGGCCGCAGGGCGCGCCCTCTCACTGTTGCCAGCCTCATCGCCTTCAACACTAGCAACGAGCCCATGGACGTTAAAGCTGCCACATGTGCCAGTCTGGCATCGTCCAACTCCACCTCCTGTAGGAGGGGTGCCAACAACGCCAGGGCCCTCCCAATGGCTAGATCCGTGGGCCAGTGCCCTGCTCGTTCAAGGCCAAACCGTAGTTCTGCTCGCCACGGCCTTGGCTTGTGCTATGGGTACTGATGCTCAAGCTCCAGTACGGCTTTTGTGCGACCCCGGATCACAACTGAGCTTTGTAATAGAGCGGGTAGCACAGCAACTCCAACTTCCCCTGACACCTGGGTCCACGGCATCGGTGCAGACGCCATCCTCAGCCGTGGAAGAGTGCAACTTCGCCTAGCCTCACTGCAGGAGCCATGGTCCATCACCGTGGAGGCGCTTGTCTTGCCCACAGTCACGGGCTCACTTTCGTCCATAGGGCTGGACGACTGTGAGTGACCTCATCTTCAAGGCCTTTGCCTGGCTGACCCACAATTCGGGCGCTCTCGGGGAGTCGACGTTCTCCTCGGTGCCAACGCCTGAGGCGACATCCTCAAGAACGGGATACGCCGTGGCAATCCCGACGAACCACTGGCGCAGCGCGCGAAGTTCGGCTGGATAGTGTTTAGCCCCGTGCGAGCAGGCACGACGGGCAAGGGCGCATCGTTGACAACCTACGTCGACAGCGAGCTCCAAATACTGGAAGAACTCATCCATCGGTTCTGGGCGGCCGAGGAGCCTTCAGATGCTCTTCTGTCCACAGGCAACGTCAAGCACATTTTTCAGAGTACCACTACGCGTGAATCGAGCGGGCGATACAGTGTCTGCATTCCCTTCAAACGGGACACCACCACCATTGGGGACTCCTTCAAGACCGCCCTACACTACCTGCAACGTAGCCGCTTCACGTTCGACTCCACACTGCGAGAGAAATACGTCGAGTTCATGGCAGAGCACGCCCTCCTTGGTCACATGGAGCCAGTTGCACCACCCATCTCCCACAGCAGGGCCTATTACATGTCCCATCACACAGTCACGGGAAAATTCAGGGTGGTTTTCAACGCCTCGGCCCCTTCCTCGACGGGAGTGTCCTTAAACGACACACAGACGGTTAGGCCCACCATCTAGGAGAACCTTCTCAACATCCTTCTCCGCTTTCGCAGATTCCGGGTGGCCATTACGGCTGACGTGGAGAAAATGTTCCGGCAAGTTTTGATCTCTTCCACCCAGCGGGAATGGCAGCGGATCTTGTGGTGAGCCTCCCTTGATGAGCCCGTGCAGGTATACAGACTCAACACAATTACTTACGGCATGGCGGCGAGCCTATTTCTCACAGTCAGAACCTTGAACAGGTGCGCCGACGACAACTGCTCTCTCGCAGGGCCCTTCCAGGACGAGGCACGCACCGTGATAAAGTGGGCATTCTACGTGGACGACTTCCTTCACAGCTGCGAGGATGAAACCAGCGCTATCTCCATGGGGAAGGCCGTCAGCACGGTTTTGGCAGCCGGGCAGCTTCCTCTGCAGAAGTGGAACTCAAGCAGCGCTAAAGTTCTTCAAGTTCTCGCCCCAAATCTCCTCGCCACTACAGAGCTGGTCACCGATCGAGACACAACGTCGGGTCTAGGATTGTGGTGGGACCCAGTGCAAGATGAACTCTTCTTCCGAGTCGGCACGCCCTCCACCACGGGCACATCCACCAAACGCACAGTGCTGCGAGAAGCGGTCCAACTTTTCGACCCGACAGGCTTGGTGGCCCCGGTCACGGTCTCGGGAAAGATCTTCATTCAATGCCTATGGACAGCGGGCTTGGATTGGGATCAACCGCTTTCCCGCGAGCTCGACGCCGAATGGACCAAGTTTCGGTCAACTTTAAAGTACCTCAATGAGCTCAGAGTGCCACGCTGGGTAGGACTCCAGGCAGAGTGTCCCATCACCCTCCACGGCTTCGCCGACAGGAATACAATAGGATATTCCTTCACTGATGGCACACGAGGTCCAACAGCTAGTACCCAGTATCCGCACGAGGGGACATTACACATAATAGCAACCTCCATCCACCCCGAAGCTACACCATGCCACCGGTAATACGCTCAAAGAAATCCAAAACTGCCACTCCGGAATCGTGGTAGAGCTCTTGGTCACTTGATTCCCAGCCGGGGTATCGAGATGCTCCGCCTCCGAATCAAGCTCACACGGGGTACCTCGTGACGGTGGCTCTGACGCTCCCCATGTAGAGCGCCTAGTCTTTGAAAGATAAGGCAGGCAAGTCAGCCGGAGCATCGCCCTGCCCACCCCACCCACCCTGAGTACGATGCAGGCGAGGTGTGGCATTGTGGCCCTAACCCACACCTCGCCTACCCCAGAGCTTTAGGTCACCGCACCAAAGTCTCGGTGTCGCTCCTGACCCCCCTCCCCCTCCCATTGGACCGTCGGACCTTTTCTTGGCCAGTCAGTCGGGAAGGGGGGCCAATCACATTCCTGTAAGGCAAAGGGTTCCTTAGAAGCCTGGAAAGCAAAGTAGGATTAGTTCATACATTTTCTGTCCCGGCATCCATCCGTCATCTCTTTCTTCCTTCCATCACCAATCTCGCAAACTCCACAAACGCCACACACGACTCCCTTGTCTTGACCAGAGCCCGGGCAGCCCGCGGCCACCCCGCATGCAAGTATCCCCCAATGAGGCCAATTCTCTCACCATCAAGCAGCACACACTCCTGGATGACGTGCTAGGCCGTATCAATCTCCCCGCACTCGCATCTCTCATCCTCCACCAGGGCAAAGGAGCGCAGCTATTCAGCGAAGCTCCCGTGACTTGACAGAAGCCGAGCGACGAAGTGATCTATGTCGATCTCACACCCCAGCCTGTCTTCCACCCCAGGGAAGAAGGCAGCTGGGTGCCTCCCATCCCCGGAGGCCAGGAGGAAGGAATACAATAGGTGGGAGAAGCGGCACAATAGGTAAGAGAGAGACATCCCGTTACACAGCACAACTTTGACAGAGACGGGAAAAATATTCACAGTATTTATTTTCGATCTATTCTGTCGCGCGCTTTTTTTAAGCGACGGATGAAATTCATCTGAATTTCATAATTTGTAAAATTAACAACTCGAATATATCTTCAAAATAAGGCGAGCGGTAACATTATTTATATCTATTGGAACTTCGGAAGTTTTGCAGTATCTTAGACTTCTTAGCAGGTACTGATAGGTACTTCTCAGCAGGTACTGATAGGTACTTCTTAGCAGGTACTGATAGGTACTTCTTAGCAGGTACTGATGGTATACCAATAGTTTTAACCTCATTATGCTTATCATGTTAGTGTGCCCATTGATATATAATAACACCGAATAAATAGGAATTCTAGCTCAAAAATATTCCATTATTGTTTTTTCATTATTATTTCTGATTAATATTTCGAGTTCCACTTTGCATTTAAGAAACATACGATATCCGCCTTCCCCCTCCCCCCTAAATGGCATTACCAATCAAGCCCGTAGCCAGAAATTTGCTTTGGAGGGGGCCCAAAATGTTATTTAAATTTTTCTGGGGTGGCAGAGGCCGAGGGGGGGAAATGCTTAAGAGATGTCTTGTATGATATTTTTTATCAAAGTTTGACTCATTAGTGAAAAACCTTTTTATTATTATTATCAATATCCTCCCTGTAATCTTAATTGTCAATCACGCACATGCATATCAACTGTTAAACAAAAGTGTCAATTTTAGTAGACAAAATTTACAATTTCGCGATTGCCATGCTGCCATAATCTCGAGAACCTTATTCGGATCGACACCTAAGTTTGCATGAATTGACAGTACGGCGAGTGCACTGAGTCTTTCATTGCTCGTTAGTTACATAAGAAAGTTTTGATTCTTTTCAATATCGAAAATGACCTTTTTATCATAGCGGTCTAAAAAAATATTTGATTGTTGTAAATTTCCTCGTGTCACAAAAATGTAATACTTATAAGACCCCGGCATCTTTCTCGAGTCCTGATAATTTCTCACACCACAATTTATACTCTGCTTTCACAGCGGATTCTGAAAACTCGATCCTCAAAGTATGGCAAAAGATGATCCAAGTCATCTACTTTTTCGATTTTAGAAAATTCAGGAAGAAACATATGTATGGTAAGCTTGATAAGATTCCCGTATTCTCATTAAGAAATTTGTCAGACAAATTCTGAATCAGCGTATTGCACCGTAAACAGAAAATTGTTGGAGGAAACAAAATAGCATTTAAACTTTCTGCGTTTCAATACTTTTGGTGTCGGCGCATTTAATCTCACGCAAAAAGTATTGAAATGCTGTGCATTTGACTCCTATTTTGCGTCCTTTAATAATTTTCTGGTTGCAATGCGAGGCAAGGAATAAAAACAGTAGACCGAAAGTACGATTCAACAGAGTCGGTTTGATATTTGGAACGAGTTATTTGCTCCTAGGTGAGTCTCGGAACTTTCAGCTCCATATTGAATGTGGCTTTTGCAAGCTTTTCAGCTGCTATAAAAATTTCGCTGAACGATACTTCCGCAGTTTTTCGTTCTTCTTGAAGCATATTCACGATTTCGAGAACATTCTCTACTGCCGATGCCAAATCACATGACTTTTCTTGCAGTTGAACTGACAAAAGAAGCGTGAAGCTGAAAATTTTGTTGCAAACCAAGAGACTGATGAGGAACTCGCTTTTCTGAACTGCTGCAAGAAAGCAAGCGGCAGTTTTCGAAATAGTCCAAGATTTTTCTGAATTTTTTTCTAATCCCATGTAGATGATTTGGAAAAGTTCTACAAACTATACTATGCTGTCATGTCGTTCGATAAATCTTGTTTCGCAAAGACGAATAAGCCTCTTCCTTTTGCTCTCTGGGGCATGTTCTTGGATGAGATCTAGAAGAATTTTTGTCGCATACGCGTGGTTTCTAAATAAGTTCATGATATTGTTCACAATCTCAAGACAATAATTACGAATAGGTGGGACTGATATGGCTTTTGACAATGCGAGGTTCAAACGATGGCTATAAACAATGAACGTAGATCATCAATGGGTACAGATTCTTTATTCTCGCCTGGACGCCTCTGACATAACCAGATATGTTATGTGCTGCATCGTAACATTGATCAACGCATTTTTACATTTTGAGGTTCAACTCTTCACAACTTGTCTGGAGAGCTTCAGTTATTTTTTCAGAAGTCCGGTTGTAAATTGGTACAAATCCTACAAAATCTTTACGAATAATCAGTTTTCGCAAGTCTTTGTCGAAGTCGAGGTATCTGAGACCCTGGCGAAGGCTCGGGGACGGAACTCCTTCCTCCTCGCGTACTCCTTGCGTCCTTTTTCCGTTCTATGCTGTTTTCTCAGTAATTATGATAAAAATCGCATAAATTTTTCCCGGACATGGCTTGTTGTGGTGTTATGTTCATAAAGAAACAGTTTTGACTTGACAATTTAAGAATAATTTAATTTCTCACGTCAAAATATACGTGTAAGAATACAATTATCAACTAAAAAAAAAAGGAAAAGGTTAAATGAACAGATTGAAATTCTTTAAATGTCAACAGCGTTGACTTATATTGAACGTATTTCTTTGTACAAGGTTCTGTCCCACATATTAAATATATTTAAATTATAGCCCTGGCAATGTTCGATATTTTTCCCTTTCGTTCCACTCATTTTAATTCCCGATTAATCTCACAGTATTCTATCTATTTATCCGTTAATAATCCTGTATCATTTCCCATGCATATAAAATATTATTTATTCATTCCCTGATCCATAAATCCTAAAGTTTATCTGTTTATAACTTGTCGACTTGATTCTCCTCTAAATAAATTTATTCTCTGACTTATTTTTCCGATCCCAAAAATGCTAAATTTTATCATTCGTTAATTTAATCCTGTATTATTCCCATCTATGCCCAGATTCATTTATCTTACTGCTGTAAGATACATATTGATATCTGTGTTTGTTTGTAGCTTGTGGAAATCATTCACCCCTAAATTAATTTATTCTCTGAAATCTATTGAATTTCATCATCCGTTAATTTTTATCCTGTATTTTTCCATCTATGTCTTGATCTTTATATGTTTATACTTATTCATCAATGTTCCGAAATTTTCATTTCTTTAGAGGCAATTCATAGAAAATCACCCCACACTGATTTGAATTGAGGTTCCTAACATAGGCAGGTAATTGATGTTAAATCAAACCTACCCCGTCTATATATCTAAAGATTTTTTGAAGCCCCCTTTTAAAATTATTCATGCCTCAACGGGTTGCGTTTGGATACAACGGCGCAAGATTACTCTTACTACCGTTATCGCATAAATCAATCAATCATGAAACCTCAAGAATTTTGAAAAGAGAAAACTAATTTGGAATGATCTAATGATTTTTACTAACTTGCTGGAAAAAAAAGGTTGATGTTAGCCTGTAGTAGGCAGAAGAAAATGCAGCACGCTGCGCAGGGTGTCGATTGACGCAAGGTGTTGTAAAACGCAGGATGTTGTAAAACGCAGAGGAGTTGTAAAACGAATGCCTGATTTCGAAATAAAATAGCGGGTCTTTTATACCCGAAAAATAGTAAAAAGCGGGTGAAATAACAAGGTCAAATAGTATAGAATAGTCACGTCGACACCAAGGTTGATTGTTTAAGATTTAAACCAGATATCTAGTGCGCGTTGTCATAGTCGAAGCTAGCGTATCGGGTCCATCCGTGCAAATATAATTTGATGTTGTAATGATAAAAAAAAGAACGTCTCAAGAATATTTTTACCTGTATAAAAGAGAAAAAATAAAATGTGAATAAAACTAATTGAAAAATAGACGAGCGAAACGCGGCTCGTCACAAACGTATCAACATAACTTTTATATACTCTTATTTGAGAAGGTCTAGGGATGAACTCAGTACAAAATATTCATCAAAAGTTGATAACAATGGAATGCTTTTCTTTCCGAATAAAAACCCGTGTTTTCTGACGTTTGATTTAAAACTCTATCGAGGAAATTTACGTTTTTAACGGGGTTTTGACGCTTGTCATATTCTTACGTGTATTTTCGAACTTTTTTTTAAGTATTAGCTCTCTAAAACTATTATGATTATAATTGAAAGCCAAGCAGGTTGAATACAAACGCGCAGCCCGATGAGAATAAATTTTACGTGCGTGAGCTGCGTAATTTGTCATACCGTGGCAATACAATTTTTCGATTTAAAACTCATCATTTTTTATTTTTTCCAACAAAAACTATAACATTTTTAATCAAAGTCCAAACCGAGACTTACTTTCAATTTTCAACTGCTATCGAGCAGTATTTTTTATTTTTACAAATTCAGACTTTCGATTTTGACTCGTGACGCACCCGCGCGGACAATACTTCTCCGTATTTTCGAGCACTCAGGACGTCACAGAATCTACGGCCTCAGTTTGTGCAGCGACCCCTTTGAATATTTACCACAACTGATCCCATTTGGATCTCAAAATATTGATTTTTATTGGAATGTATGGGAAAAACGACGAGGAATCGGATGAAATGGTCAAAATTGAGATAAAAATAGCAAAAAAACAAAAAATCGTGAGTGCCATGTAAAAATCTAAAAATCATAGGTTAAAAAAAAGCAGAAGCAAGAATTACAAACAGCGCAGTAATGCGTCGTAGAGATAAGCGACCGCTGCGAATAATGCAGCCATGAAATATCTACAAGGATATTTCATGGGGTCAATCCGTCCGGGCCCTCGCGTGCCGAGAGCTAGGTAGTTACCTACATGACGGATATACGTTTACCGGGCGCACAATGTATAGCGTTTTACGAGTCGCCCAAAGACGGCACTCTGATTTTATTATGTTATTTCGTTAATGCACTCTATACCCTGCCGGAAAGTTCGATTTTCCTGAGCTGTCACGGCTTTCGGGCAGAATATCACTGCTAAAATATTCAACACCTGCTTCCACGAAAGTTATAATGGAAATCATTCATAATAACTAATAACCTTCAAAAAACCTGGCATGAATTGTTCATTAAAAAATAAAAATGACTTAGTGTGATAGTTGTACTACACTGTTAGAAACTTTTCTACTTATTTTGATGCATGGTTTTAAAAGTTTGTCACATAAACGTGTTGTTGAAAATTTTTAAAGTTTCCTGATTTTATAAACTTTCTGGGATTTCTCCGAAAAAGTTTATAAAATTCATTCTACTTGTACAATATATTAGTACCTATAATGTATTATCTTAAGAATCGAATATCCTATTGATTGAGCATTTTAGTAAACCAACTTTTTCTAAATTTAAGTAAGAGGTAACGAATTTTGACTGACATGTTTGTTTATTTTAATTGAATATTTGAGTTTATAGATATTAATAATAATATCCAATGAAATTATATAATATTTTATATCATATGACAGGCTGAGAGGAAAAACCGAACAAGTAGAGACAGAAAACATAGAGTTTCACATTCATCTGTCTCTTACTAGTTCGGTTTTTACTATCAGCCTTTCATATATAATACAATTAAAAATAACAACAAATGAAATTTTTGACAGTGTTGGAATAGTATATTACGTACCTAGGACTGAAATTTTATATTTACGAGTGTGAAGTTTGTAGACCGAGGCGAAGCCGAGGTTTTCAATCACACGAGTGAATATAACATTTCTGTCTTAGTTACGTAGGATATTTTATGTACCAAGGGCTGGAAAACGAGTCTAGAGATTTTGAACTGGATGAGAAACGAATTTTCTATGCCAGTGGTACATAAATGTTATTTTCTAGGCGTGAGCATGTAAACGGTTATTTTCAAAACTTTTGGACTGTCTAAAAAGTACACTTTTGATTTGGGATTTCTTACTTTTACGACTGTAACGTGTAAAAGCCAATCCCACTTATTCTGGAACCTAATTAATTGCCATGTTTTTCTACACAAAAGAATGAGATCGTCAAAAGTAATAAGTAAAAAAGTAATAAATAACAAAGAGTCTTAAGCTCACCGACGAAGAAAAATAAGAATATATTTAAAAAAAGGTGATATAATATACATTCTCTGGAGTTTTTAATAAATGGAGTGTAAACTGTGAGAAAATGAAAGAATACTTAAAGTTTGATAAATAATAAAAATTAAGAATTTATAGTTTCATCAGTAGCTGTTACCTTGTACAACTTCTTTCTGTTTCTACTTATTATAAAACATGCTAACTCAATACAAAAAGAGTGAAATAAAGTGTTTAAATAGAAAAAAATTCGAAAACAAAACATCAGTTGCATATACAAGTATTTATATAATGCAACCGTGCATCCTTCTGTGGAAATCTACATGAAAATCCATCAAAATATTAAAAAATAAGAATTTTCATGATGATAATTAAGACACGAAATGAACTAAAAGTTTTAATAATTTATCAAAATACTTGAAATCAATGAAGATACTGCTTTAGAAAAATTTATTGATATACTAAAAATCTGTAAAATTTCAGATTCACAGTATTAAATTGTAGAAATCTATACTTGGATTTTTATAAATACTGAATATCAATGAATAACATAAAAACCCTGCTAAACTTAAATGATACTAAAAATTTAAAAAAATACTGAGAATGCTAGAAATCACTCAAATACTAAACATACATGTATATAACATTTCCTTTCATGTAGAGAGCATTTCCCAAAACGTCTTTTGAAAAAGACGTTGTGCGGTGAACACGATAATTCAGCGTGAAATCATCCGAAGTTCAAAATTTTGAAAAATTTACTTAAAATATGAGTTTATTCTCCCCCCCCCCTCCCCCGTCGTTTCTAAGATATTATTTACATTTTTTAACTGTTCGTGGCCGTTCAAAGCAAAGAGTGCAATTTTTCTACATTTTTCTAAAAATTCGCTAAATTTTTCGCCATTCCGTAGGTGAAAAACCACCTCAATTTGAAAATAGAAAGAAAAAAATGATAGAGGGGGGAGAATAAACTCATATTTCAAGTAAATTTTACAATATTTTTGATTTCAGATGATTCTATACTCAGCTATCGTGTTCACCGCACAAAACATTTTTTTCAAAAGACGTCTTGGGAAATGCCATTTCACTGGCTTATTTTCCAATATTTAATCAAAAAACTTTAACTGAATATTCTTTAGATGATGTATTATAATTTTTAAAAAATGTAGATTAATTTGCTTCAACTATATATCCGTGAAAAGTTAACAAAAAAAGTGTTGTCTCTTCAAAATGGACTATGCGCCAAGACCGCCCTGGGCATCACTAGTACTTGGTCCGCCTCTGTAAAAATGCGTCAAGTGTAATAAAAAGATGATAAAAATTAGTTTTCATCATTTCGGAGTTCTCAATTGATACATGTTTAATATAAATCATCAAAAAAAATGTTACCACACTTTTATTAACTGGTTCGCCAGGGAGACATTTAAGTTTTCGCCCCCCCCCCCCCCCCCCCCATGTAAAATTTCGTCTTGATACCTATGATATTTTTCAATACAAAGAATGAATGATGAAAAAAAAGAAAGGAGTGAGCAATAGAGGGTGGGTGGAAAATTAGGAAAAGTGTAAGGAAAATTACAAAACGGGAAAAAATCTAGGAAAGATTGAGAAAAAAAATCATTGTTGTGTTGTAGAAGTCTATTAAAAAAAGAAGGACAAAAAAATCAGTAGCTGAGCATCATCTGATTTAGTTATAGTAGCGGTAACAGATCGCTGCAAACAGAAAATTATTGGAGACACAAAAACGGATTCAAACTCACTGCGTTTTAATACTTTTTGGCGCCAGCGCTTTTGATCTCACGCACAAAGTATTAAAATGCGGTGCATTTAAATCTTTTTCTGTGTCCTTCAATAATTTTCTGTTTACAGTGATAGATCATTAATGCTCCATACAGGAATTCTTCAACTACCCACTGCCCACGCGCAGTGGGTAGTTGATTTCTAACCCTGGTCATTTCGTTCCCAGAGACCGTTCACATCAACTTCATCACAATATAAATTTTCGTCGATACACCCTAAACGCGGTGATTTTCGGAGGTAATTTTTTCCTCCCGAAACTTTGCGAAATCCCCGGGGAGCGAGTCGTACATAGTTTGCGGTTAGCTCGGAATTAACCGATTTACGCATTGCTTTTTCAGGTCTTATCCAAAGGTGGTGGTGAAGGAAGGGGGGCTTTATATTAGGGGCGAGCGGCAGTTACCGTCCCAGGAACGGGAACTACCCCGGGTCACGCCACGAAATGGCCTACGTGAGGAAACTTCCGAAGTCTTCGTTTCCGCGCCTGGAATTCCCATTCGACATCGCGCGACGTCGTGTATTTTCTTATCAGCTATTTGCGCTGTCAGGAAAAGTGTGCTTTTTTTCTTCTTTATTAAGTTTTTTTCCACCTCGCGAAATATGCGACAGCATACCCGGAATCGTGCGCTCGCGACCAAACGAATCTCGTGCCTCTTTTTTGTTATACCCCGGGTTAAATCAACGAGAATGATATTGTGGAGGGTAGCAACACGTTCCTGGAAACATTAGAAATGTATCAACTCTGCGATCTCATTGTCGGTGAAAAATTGGTTCCAATGAAAGGCGTAGGCAGCGTGAGGTTTTAAAAGTTCAGACCCCTACCAAAATTCGGATGAATTTAATTATTTTATGTAACATCGAAAAAAAAAACCTTTGAATTGATGAATATTAACATATGAAAAAAAAAAACATCTTGAAAATAATGTTCCAGACCTTTTCCATTTCAAATAGACCGGTCCAGTCGGAACCTGATTTTAGACTTCAGCGAAACTTTAATATGTTGGTTTCTAGTCGATTCGATTAGATTTGTGTTTTACCTTTTGGCCAAAAAAATTTTTTTTCGGATTTATGATAATTTTTATTTTAGGGGTAAATATCGATATGAACAAATCACTTTTTTTTGTATGTGCATAACTTTGTCAAAAATAGATAGATGGATTGTGAAGATTGAACCCTTATGGTAAAATGTTCATAATTACTGACACTTTCAAGATCTGTAACAAAAATTATCCGAACGTTATCAACATATTTTTATTTAACATCAAACAAAAAGTTTAATTGTTGTTGAAAATTCAATGTCTCAAAATGTATCTTTTTAATATTATTTTTGTTAACCAAGTGAACCGTTAGTACTTGCGTATTCTCACAAAACCATATCTTGGTCAAGAAAATTCCCAGATGTACACAAGATTCTTGCCTTAAGATTTTTGGGTTATACTTGAGATAGTCTTGCCTAAGGGATTGAGGTTACCATGACACAATGCCAAGACTAGGGCAAGACTTGGCCTCGACATCATCAAGAACTTTAGGCAAGACTAGAGTGAGACTGTGACCACATGCCCACACAAGTCTTGCCTAAGAGTCTGATGGGCCAGAATCTTTGGGAAGTCTTGAGCAAGGCTTGGGGTTAAATAAGACCGCAAGACACACACAAGTGTTGTACAGTATTCTGGGTCAGAATCTTGGGAAAGTGTAGGGCAAGGCTTGAGAATAAATTTCAATATTTTCAAGTAATTTTGTTTGAATGTTTACACATTTTATGTTTACTGATTGACTTTAAACGGGAGGACGTAAGTTGTGGAGCGCGGATCTAAAACACAGTTGGTACTTTTCTTCTGTTGGGCCTCTAAAAAATGTGTGTAAAATGTTACATTGAAATAAATAAATCAGGGTATTGAACCGGAGCGAAAAATCACTTCAATCAGTTCAAAAAAGTTCCTCTCCGAAGAGGAACTCATTTCGGTATCTTCCTCCTCTCCGGCGTCGGAGAGAAACGTTCCTCGCAGTTCTCCTCCTCTCTGGAGACGAAGGAAAAAATTTTTCGCGATCTTCCTCCTCTTCGGATGTGGAGGAAAATATTTTTCGCGCGCTCTCTTCCATCCGCATACGGAGAGACTTCTTTTGTAAAATCCCTCTTATCTAAGAAATTTTTAACTTTTTACGTAATATTGATACAGTAATGCTCCTCGTACTGCAGGCTATCGTAGTGCAAGGTTTTGGCCGCTTCCCCTCCAGCGTTGCCCTCACTCTCTAGCTTGAGGGGAGCGCGACCAGTGCCGAAACCCGATGCTCCCAATATGTAACGGGAACTATCCAAAGAATCTACCGATTCCAGAGGAATAATTTTTACCTCTTTGTTTTGTATTTCAAAAAATTACATACAATGACGTACACTTCTACATATTTATAATTGAAATCATATTTAGTACATATAAATATATTCAATGTTCATTTCACGTATTTTACAGATACACTGTAGCCCCGAAGCTATTCACTCCGAAACAATTCAGTCGTCCCGCCGCCTAATGCACCGCGAAGAAAAATTCGACAGTTTGGGAACTTCCACCTACCGTGCTGCCATTAGACGAGCGACGGAATGCCGGTTTGATGGAGACTATTCAGTGACGGGTGAGACCCAATCGATTGTTCATCTTGGCTACGCCGGAGTAAAAATGAACCTCGCTCGTTTTCAAAGTGGCCAGAGGCACTGAATAGCTACGGGGCTATAGTATACTTGTTATTGGTCTTTACTTTTTAAGAATGTTAATGATTATTTCATTAAAAAAAATTCTTATTTTTCACATTTATTTGCTATCCTTTGGTGATTTATTTTCAGGAGTTTTTTTAAAATATTTTAATTTAACATATTTCCGCGATGACGGTGCTAATCGGTCGTTGAAAATCATGAAGAATCTAAAAATTTACAGTGCATTCTATCGATTAGATATAAACAAGAATCATTACTTTGAATTTCGAAAATTGATACTAATAACAATACTATAGTACATATGGGGCATTCCACCTCAAGTGTTCCCACCTCAAAAACGAAACATTTCCGATTTTGATGATATTTAGTAGAGTTTTTGTACTATCAGAGTACATTGATTGTGGAAAAGGAGGGGCGGATTTATGCACGGGTTGCAGTGATACAGGGGCTTGAATTTTCGCCCTTTATTTCGGACGTCGACTTTAATTAAATTCTCAGTCCAAAAAGCTGTTGCTAACGAAAAAACAACATGCACGTATCTTTAAGTATTTTTTCCGTACTTTCCAAAAAAAAAAATATATAAACAATTTTTTATGAAATTTAATAACATTTTTTTTTATTTAAACTTTGTTAATAACATTTTTTCCACAAGAGCCTGTTGGGATATTTTTCAAACTTACCTTATAATACGGTTCATTCCCTCCCCTACAAAAAAGTATATATAGTATTTTATGGGCAAAGTTGAATTTCTTCTTTTTTTGAGGCTCCAAACCCAACGCGTTTACCGCGCCCGATGCGCGACTCAGCCGTGGTACATTTTACTTGTTAGAAGAAGTTAAAATAACTATTGCTGAATTAATAATTATACGTACGAACAAATCGCATAAACTAATGAAAGACAATCTATGCTTTGTTAACAAAGGATTTTATTTCAATTTTTAAAAACATTTAGCTATTCAGTCACAGACGGGAGGACTCAAAGCGATAGTCGAAAAAAGTGTTCTCCAGAGGTATTTAAGGTTCATGATTGATAATGAAACCATTAATCAACATTCCATCCTATTCATGTTTTGTTTTGCTGATTTTCCACGCTTTCGAAATTCATAGAAAAGCGTGATTCAAGGCATCTTTTGAAAGATGACTGTAGATTTTTACATTTGTCAAACTTGGAATTTTCCTTATCTTGGGCAAATTCTCCGATTATTTGTTCGCCTGCAGATACATTTTTTAAAATGTGAAAATTTTAAACTCTGGTCAGTTTTCTTCGAGAATCTGTTCCGTTCACATCGCTTAGAAATTGCATCGCCATGAAAAAGTTTCCCGTAGATCGTTGTTGCAATCCGTTCGAAATTCACAAACATCATACGTACAGTAAAGGATTGAGAACAATATCTGATAATCTTCTAAAGAAGTTTGTTTTCTTATGTCATACTGCTAAAGTTTGTACGAGTTGCCGCAAGGAAATGGCCAATATTTCGGCTCTATCTCCACTATACGATGTGAATGAAGCGAATTATGTGAATACAGAGCAGGTACATTGAAAAACAATTTGAATTATAATTAATCTATTATAAAAAAATTAATACTTGATGTATGAAATATTAACTTAAACATATTGTTGATTATTGTAGAACATTTTGGAAGAAAACCACAATCAATTTGTTCTCCACAATGATGACGATATTGATAAGGAAATATTTGATGGTCCTCCACCTCCAAAGTTAAAAAAATTGGAAATGTCTTGCTCTAACGAGGAACATCAAGCGGCTGTAGAAGTTTTCAACCAAATCAAGGAAAAATTTAAAAGCAGCACGGATAATTCTGAACGGTTACTTATTCTCACGCTTGCACCACAGTCTTGGGGTCGTAGGAAAATTGCCGCCGAATTCGGAGCGTCTGAACGCCAAGCACGAAAATCAAAAGAATTGGTGAAAAAATTCGGTATTTTGACTTCACCGGATGTAAAAAAGGTAAAACCTTATCTGATGACACTGCTAAGTTGGTTTTACAATTTTACGAAAATGATGACAATAGCCGTATCATGCCAGGTAGAAAAGATTACGTTTCTGTAAAAAATTCTGATGGTTCGCGAAAACAAGTTCAAAAAAGGTTGATTCTGGGAAATCTTTCTGAATTGTATCAAATTTTTAAGAGCGCTTACCCGGAAATCAAAATTAGTTTGTCAAAATTTTGTGAGTTGAGGCCAAAAAACTGTGTTCTTGCTGGTGCCAGTGGCACCCACACAGTATGTGTTTGTGTTTACCACGAAAATGTTCGCCTCATGTTTGAAGCTATGAATTTTAAAGATCTTTCTCTTGAAACTGAGTGTACTTTCGAAACTTATCACGACGCATTCAAAATTCTCAATTGTGAAAACACAACACCAGAATGTCATCTTAATGAGTGTAAAAAATGCCCTGGCGTAGAAAAATTGAGAGACTTTGTGGGTTCACTTTGTGAAGATCAGGACTTCGAAAATTTACAATATCGAACTTGGCAAACTACTGATAGGAGTACTTTACGCACAGTTACATCGAATGTGGAAGAGTTTGTCGAAGAGTTTTGCGATCATCTGTACAAATTAAAACCTCATTCTTTTTTTGCCAAGCAGCAGTCAGATTTTTTCAAAGCGTGCAAACAAAACTTGCGATCTGGAGAGTTTCTAGTTACATGTGATTTTGCAGATAACTATGCATTTGTTGCACAAAATGCTGCCCAATCATTCCATTGGAACAATGACCAAATTACCATTTTCACTATTGTTTTCTATTATAAACATGAAAATAATATTGAGCATGGTAGCGTCGGTATTCTATCGGACAATCTCAAACATGACACAGTCGCCGTTTATTCTTTTCAGAAATTGTTCATTTCGTACTTGAAAGAAAATTTTGAGGTTTCAAAAGTTTTTTACTTTACTGATGGAGCGACGCAGCATTTTAAGAACAAGTTCAATTTCCAAAATCTTTTAAATCACAAAAAAGATTTTGGTATCTCTGCTGAATGGCATTTTCATGCGACTGCCCATGGCAAGGGGCCTTGTGACGGAATCGGGGGAAATTTGAAAAGGCAAGCAATGCGTGCCAGCTTACAAGCATCCTCGAAAAATTCGATTTTGAATTGCAGTGCTTTCTATGCTTGGGCAAAAGAAAACTTCAAAGACACACTCATCATTTTCAGTTCAAAAGAAAGTCACGAAATCGTTGCTAATGAGCTAAAAAGTAGATTTCAACAATCGAAAACGATTCAGGGTACGCAGAAATTTCACTCCTTTGTGCCGATTTCACAAATCAGTATGGAAGTAAGACAATTTTCCTCTCAAGAAAAATGTATGGTTTTTCCCAAAGTTCGTGAAAATCGTAAGAAAGTGTAAGGCAGTATGACTTTTTTTTCGTTCTGTATGTTATTATATGTATGTGCATGATAAAAACTCACGAAAGAAAAAACATTTTTGTATTTATGTGGAATAGTGTTCTATGTATCAGTAATTGTAAATATACATTTTTTCAAGGATACCAGCATTTTGATTAAATTTTTATACTATATAACATTATATACTATAAACTGTATTTTTTTACTATAATTTATAATATAGAACATTTTTACTACTATACACACACACTTATGCTAAAAATAATAAATCCGCGCGCCACAGCTACGTCGCGCGTCGGGCGCGGTAGACGCTTTGGGTTTGGAGCCTCAAAAAGAGAAGAAATTCAACTTTTCCCATAAATTACTATATATACTTTTTTGTAGGGGAGGGAATAAACCGTATTATAAGGTAAGTTTAAAAAAAATCCCAACAGGCTCTTGTTAAGAAAATGTTATTAACAAAGTTTAAATGAAAAAAAAATGTTATTAAATTTCATGGAAAATTGTTTATATATTTTTTTTTGGAAAGTACGGAAAAAATACATAAGGATACGTGTTCTTTGCTTTCCATTATCAAAAAATCTTCGGACTTACAATTTTAAATAAAAAATGTTTCGTTTTTGAGGTGGGAACACTTGAGGTGGAATGCCCCATATATGAACAGTTTATAAAGGACAAATGTAATACGCATAATGTATTGTTGGACTTTAACCGTATCACATTTTATGTTATAGATAAAAATAATAAAGTCTTTTTTTCAAGATAAAAATTTTAAATCGCTTTGAAAATAGTGGAAAATTGATGCATTAAAATATTTATATCAATGAAATTAATAACTCTATAATCAAAACTTGATAAGAATCTAATTTTGGTGCATGGAATATGTGTATTGAAATAAAATTCTAATAATTAATAGCATTCATAGTAAATATTTTCAGAAATAAATATAAAATACAAAATGACAAAAAGGTATTCAAAAATAAATAAAAATGAAAAAGGGATCATGAAAACTGTAATTTTTTGTACACTGAGAATTAAAACTTTCGAATTATTATGATATGGTTAATTATAACTTATACCTAAATTTATAATTAATTAAATAGTTTGTATAAATTATCATTATTTATCTACAAAACTAAAAAAATTGCCAAGTTATTATCATATATTGTGAAAATATTAATTGAATTTTAACTGATAAAAAGACTAATGTTTTAAACAGAAAAAAAAGTAAAGAATACAAATGAAGCATTTGATCCTATTGCAATCAAACTTATCAAATCCAAAAAATGTTGATAATTTGTATGGCTTAATATAGATAGAAGAATATAAAAATAAATATTATTAAAAAAAAAAAGAAGAAAAATATAACAAATCATAAAAAAAGGTTTTTCCATTTATAATTCTTAGCTCAGAATTGTGTACGTCAATAAAAACCCCTAGTCACTTAGGTTTTTATATTAAACTTTCAATAAAACCCCTTACAAAATTTCAGTTTTTGAAAATGAAATTCCACCAATTTTATAAAGTGACTTTATGAAAAGAGCAACGTTTTATAAAGTTTTCATCAGTTTTATGTAGTTACTTTATAAAAACTGTATAAAATCTGCATAAAGTTTTGATGAAGTGACTTATTCAATACAACTGAAAAAAACTTTATAAAACATCGCTCTTTTTATAAACTCACTATATAAAGTAAGTGGAATTTTATGTAAAACCGAAATTTTATAAGAAGTAGTATAAGAAACAGGATTGACACTGAAACTTTCGACTGTGATTTATTTAATAAATAATTAATGATAATGCGATGAAAATATGAATTTTTTTCACTCTAATTTTGCAAAACGGGTAATTT
This sequence comes from Platygaster robiniae, assembly GCA_028476575.1. Lineage (NCBI taxonomy): Eukaryota > Metazoa > Arthropoda > Insecta > Hymenoptera > Platygastridae > Platygaster > Platygaster robiniae. The sequence continues at coordinate 37,112,435 of CM052020.1, forward strand.
GTCACATATGGAAACAGTTTTTTAAATTAAAAATGACAGTATTTTGCTGAAATTAGACTTTAAAAAATAGTCTATTTCAGAGGACTATAGGAGGACTATAGGGAGGACTATCTTTCGTCCTCCTTTTTCCGCCAGGGATTGAATATGGATATACAGATCAAATATGAGCGCCGTTATAAGCACATTATTTATTACGTACGAAGAGAGAAAAATTGGAATTTATAGGTGCATGAAATCAGTGAAATTTTACGTTGACTCAAACGATAATTCATGAAAGTAGGGAATGATGTCAATTAGTAATTATTTATTGAAAGCATCTGTAATACATGCATCATGCTTACTATAAACTGCTTACTTTTTTCGTAAAAATTTACATGTGTAATTATTTTTCTACTAAAAGTATTATTACTGATGCATTGATTCCTATACATTATTATTTATCGATAGTTGATGTTTGAGTAACGATTTTTTAAAAGAGCGTCAGTTTCCTAACTATAAGCTAGAACTGCTTTAGAATCTTTTAATAAATATTTACTCGTACGTTTTAGAGCTTTCTTTCCTTGCTACATGAATGAACCCCACAAAATACAACCGTGGTTCATAATGAAGAATGTATTGCTCATTATTGTTTGTAAAATTTGTTAAACATTTTTTTTTTCAAATCGCATCTCAACATTTTTGATAGCAGCAGTACCTACATAGTAAAACTGTAAGATAGGCTGTCACAGCATTTTTCGTATTTATTATTTGCTTCAAAATAAAACGAAAAAAATTTTTTTTGAAGTAAAACTTCTATGCTCTTGTTTCCCATCAACAAGCCGCTGAAGACTTGAAAGCTAAACTCTATGCAATAATTGCACATATGTAAATACAATTAATTTTCTTTCTGAGAATAGTACTGCACCTTTTTTATGGAAAACAAAAATGGAACCTTGCATGCGTAAAACTTTGATACATTTGAGCGATTTCTTTAACATTTGTTAGAAAAGCATCAATGGAAAAAGCACTGGTCACATTATGTTTTCTCGCATTTTAAGTAGGAATTAGTCTTTTAATATGTTTTCAAAACTTCCATAAGCGACAAATGAAAACTTTTGATTTGATGCATTGCTCATCAAATATTATATATTCGATATTAGCCTTTCTTTTATGATTTCACAGCCTTCGTAGGCCGAAAGGAAAGACGTCAGAAGTTAAACCTTAAAAAGTATTCACGATTCAGTTATAAATATTTTGCACAGGAAAAATAACATTATTTAAAATCTGCTTTCGTTTTTTTATATAGATTGAATCCGAAATCATACGTGGGTTACTAGCCTTAGCCTTCATTTTTCACATTTTAATGTTTGATATTGGGAAAAGGTGTTGAATTCACTACTTTTTTCTCCGATAATCAAATTTCTGGCATACTGAATGAAATTGGGGGTTATCAATCTAATTTGTTCATTTCAGTCTTTTCTTTACCGATGATTTTACTTCGTGATGAAACACTAATCTATGGCTTATGAAATTACATTAGATGAATTCACAGAGAACGTAGTTCGTCAAAATTATACAATCATATTTGGGCAAATCATGTCAATTTTCGATACTTTTTACGTGTTTTTCCCTCCTCCTTTCCCAGGCGACCGACCATTTGAACTTTTCTGATTGGCGATCACAATATAAAGAAGTATCTTTACTGTCGAAATTTTTTTTTTTCTACTGCATCATTACATTTTTTGAAATTCTACATATTTGCATAATTTGCCCACCTCCTACCCTAAGCGTCCAACCGTAAATGACATGCTGCCCGTGAATAAAATTAAATATAATAATATTTATTTGCGTTGAAATTAGATTCTTTTCAAGATAAAGTATCTATTTCTAATCGAAAATTTCATAATATAAACTCGTTACCTTCTTATTCAGATTTGATGCATTGTATCCGATAACAGTCAATCAATAGAATTGAATCCAAAAAATGAGGTTTATAAATTTCTACTCAAATGGATTGAAAACTTTTTAATCCAATTCAATTCGTTATTACCATCTACGATATACCGTTTGAGAAGGTAAATCTCGTTACATGTCATGAAATATGTAAATTTTTCAACAGCTATTTAAAAAACCAATGAGATATTACACGAACAACCCAGATGAGTTTTTTTTCAGATAATTATCATTTTTCTGGCATACTTGTATACTCCCACGTTAATAAGATCAAAGTTTACTTACAATGTCTAAATTTGTTCGAACTGGTCAAATGGGTCTAAAAACTACGAAAACACCCTACGAGTGGCATTTAACTCTGAACGATGATCCTATTCGTTCTCCGCCACTATATTGGAATGATTGTAAGGACTCTGCGTTTTTCCTGGAAGCGTCTTTCAAGATGGAAACAGGAGCTCTTATGGCACTGATAATACACACAATTATCCTACATTAAATATTTTCACAGTTAGTTTTTTAAATTGTTCGAAAAATTGTTTACAACATTTTAAAATATCAACTATATCTCATTATTATAGCCACAGTTACAACTTATGTTTGCGACCGACGAGAGCATGATCGGCAGAACACAAAGGGGAAAAATCGGAATGAGTTTGACACAAGAATTTCAGTCTTGGAACTCGCGATTTATTTTTCAAAACGAAATTCACAGAAATACACTGCGCGAAACAACAGTGGAAACGAAAATGCTTCTGTGATAAACACAGGGAAAAGTCTCTCGCGGAGGTAACACAAAGTAATACACGGGAAGAAACGTAGGAATCGAGACTAGCGAAAAACGTACGCTCGTCACGACGACTCAACCACGAAAAACAAAGCTCTATCTGTGTGCCGTGTCACACAACTGCGCCCGAAAGGTCGCAGCACCTTACGTTCCATTCTTTAACATACTCCCCCGCGTTGGCGAATAATCGCTAAATTAAATCCTAACAATAGAAAGTACGACTGAAAATAAATTAGCGGTACGCAGGAGAATGGCAAGATAGAAAACAGTCATAACTAGCTTCATTCTACACTGTTAACATGTTTTCAAAGGAAAATCCAGATAACAGGTTAAACAAAAGGTAACCAGTTAAGTTTCGCATGAAACAGGAAGACGAACTAATTTAACAATTGGTCGCAAAAATTCGGAATTAGCAGTTCTAACTTTAACTACACGAACCAAGCCATCTTGACCGGGATGACACTCGACTACCCGACCAAGTTCCCATTTCGTGGGAGGAAGAAGTTCATTCTTTATAATCACAAGTTCCCCACAGTTTAGACCTGGCTGAGTCTTGCGCCATTTCGTCCGTCGTTGAAGTGATTGGAGGTAATCACGTCTCCATTTCCTCCAAAACTGTTCAACAATTTTTCGATAAAATTGCCATCTAGTTAATCGAGATTCAGCCAAATCTAAGACTGTTGGAGTGGGAATGGCTCTGACGGCAGTCATGTTCAAAAAATGACCTGGAGTCAGAGCTTCGAAACTTTCGACATCGTCAAATAGAGGCCCGATTGGCCGTGAGTTGAGTAAACCCTGAATTTCGCTAAGTAAAGTCCGGAATTCCTCAACCGAAGGTGTCGCGTTGCCCATCATGGGCCCCAAGTAAGACTTCACACTTTTAACTCCGGCCTCCCAAAGCCCTCCGAAATGGGGAGCCGAGGGAGGAAGGAAGTGCCAAGAAATGCAATCCATAGCAAGGAACTTGCGAACTTCAGAGTCTTGGCTCAACTTTCGAAAATACGAATTAAGTTCGCGGTCCGCGCCTTTAAAATTTGTCGCATTGTCACTATAGAGGGCACTGGGTAAACCATATTGGTTGCAAAACCGTCGAAGCGCATTCAAGAATGATTTAGTTGAATAATCGTCGACAAAATCAATATGTACATATTCAACAGAAAAGCAAACGAACAGTACCACCCATACTTTATGAGACTTCTGTCCCCGACCCGTGCTATTGAGTACAAAAAAGGGACCGGCGTAATCAGTACCGGTGTGGCAAAAAACACGAGAAGGCAGCACACGAGGTAAAGGCAGGTCGCCCATCAGCTGGGTCATTGTCCGAGCCCTGTTCCTTGCGCAAGTCACACAATTCTTGATGACCTCTTTCACCAATCCTCTAGCCTTGATAACCCAAAACTTAGTTCTAAGCATATAGAGAGTGAGCTTGACGCCAGAATGGAGAAGATTATGATGGAGTTGACGAATAATCAGCCTGGAAATTTCTCCTGGAGGTAGGATTGCAGGCAATGTACAAAGATTGTGAGGAAAGGTCAAACGGAGTCTCCCCCCTAAACGAAGCACTCCTTCGTCATCGAGAATAGGAGCTAGAGAAAGTAGGGAGGAAGAAGTGGGAATGGACTTGTTCTTGGCAAGAGCTTGGATTTCCTTCGAAAAGGCTTCTTGTTGGACAAACTTCACAACAAGATTTGAGGCTTCTTGGATCTGTTGATGGTCCATACCTGGACTGATGGATTTTCCGCGCATGCGGAGAATGGCATTCAAAACCGTGGCAACTACACGGAGCAGTTTTGACCAGGAAGAAAGTCTATCAGCAAGACTTTGAATCCAATGCTCAGAAGGTTTGGAAACTGAAATGTGGGAACTTAAGCGAAGTTCTTCTTGTAGGTTGGAATCTGGGAACACAGGTTTTGGCCAATGTTCGCAAGATTGAGATAGCCATTCAGGGCCATTCCACCAGAGTTTAGATCCAGCTAGCCGAGCAGCCTCAACCCCACGGGAAGCCAGATCGGCGGGATTTTGTGAGGTTGGAACATAGTTCCATTTAGCCTGAGGCAATGATGTCTGAATCTGTGAGACCCTGTTTGCGACGAAAACTTTCCACGTCGAGGGAGGTTTTTGAAGCCAACTGAGAACGATTAACGAATCTGTCCAACAGTAAATGGATCCAATGACTTTTTTGAAAACTGAGCAAAAATAGAAGATCAAATCAGTAAGTAGAGTTGCTCCACAAAGTTCGAGCTGTGGAAAGCTTACAGTTTTTAGTGGTGCTACACGGGTCCTCGAGCCGAGTAAGGTTATGTGCGTGTATGCAGTAGTCCGTACACGTAGATAAACTACCGCACCATAGGCCCTAGAGGAAGCATCACTAAATCCATGCATTCCGATCAGGGTATTAGACTCGGATAAATATTGAGTCCATCTTGGAATGATGATTTTTTGAGAAGACTGATAAGAAAGTCTCAATCGATCCCATTCTTTCAAGATTGAAGGTGGCAAGGGATCATCCCACTCTAGCTTCAAAAGCCAGAGGCTTTGAAGAAGAATTTTTGCTTGGATCACGACAGGTGAAATCCAACCCATTGGGTCATAAACCTTAGCAATGGTAAAGAGTAATTGACGTTTCGTCAAAATTGGCTTGGAGGATTCAATATGTACTGAATATTGGAAAGAATCTGTGGAAGGATTCCATTGGATGCCTAGGACAGGGCAGTTCTGAGATTCTTGGAAAGGAAGGTCAACAGCGACCTGATGAGGTTCTGTACATAGATCTTCAAGAAGTTCTGGTACATTGGATGCCCATTTTCGGAGTGTGAGTTGGCCTGCATCAGCGATACGAATTATTTCGTCTCGGAGAGATCGAGTTTCTTGAATTGTCTCTCCCCCCATGAAGACATCATCAACGTAAATGTCTTCAGGAAAGTCAGGAGTGACTTCAGGAAAAGTGGAATGTTCGTCCAAAAAGAGTTGTCGAACTGCTCTGTTGGCTTGAAAGGGGGATGATCGTAGCCCGTAGGTAACAGTATTGAGTTCGTAAATTATGAGAGGGCGCTGAGGACAGTCCCGCCAAAGGATGCATTGGAATTTTCGGTCCTGTGGATCGATGAGAAATTGGCGAAACATCTTCTCAACGTCACTCTTCATTACATATCGATGCTGTCTCCAACGAGTTATGATTGCTACAATGTCGGTCTGAAGAGCTTGTCGTAGCTGCTCCATTGAAAACCACTCGCAATTTGGTTGTCTGGCTATCTTCCCTAACTACAGGAAAATGTGGAAGAAAATTCTGGCCACAGAAATGAGTTTCTAATGGTCCAATTTTGGTCATGTGACCGAGACGTTCATATTCAGTCATGAACCCGACATATTTATTGAAAAGAATGGAATCCTGAGAAAATTTATTCTCCAGTCTGCGGAAAGTTGATAGTGCGAGATTCTTGGAATGACCAATTTCAGGTCTGTCTTGAATGAAAGGTAACCTCAACTGATATCGTCCGTCAGGGCAACGTGTGTGAGTTTGGAGGAAATGATTCTCACACTCGTAATCAGATTGAGTAAGAGCCGAGATTTTGGGAACCTCCTCTAACTCCCAGAATTTTTTGAGAATTGAATCAGGAGTTTCTTCAAGGGAAACGTGATGAGCATGCACTGTAGGACTGGAGATAGAGGAAGATGGAAGAGGTCCTGTAAGTACCCACCCAAGGATAGAATTTTGAGCATACAAGGCTGAGGAATTGGCTTGTAAGAAACCATCACACAGTAATTGACCGTGCACATCAGCTCCAAGCAAAAGATCTATCCTTCCCTCATTTTGGAAAAATGGATCTGCAAATTAAAGGCCCCGCCATTCCAATGGGAGACCTGACAAACAAATCCTCGGTGGTCTATATGACGTAACGCGAGGAAGAACAAACGCGTGAACATCAATCCGACTACTATCAGAGTTGAAAGGTGTGACACCCAATTCTACAGCCGAAATAGCTTCACCAGTTGTCGTACCATTAACACCCGATATAGTAGCTGCAGAATGAAATCTCTTTAAACGCAAAATCTGAGCCACGTGTTCAGAAAGGATACTGCACTCAGAGCACGGGTCGAGGATGGCGCGTGCTACAGTTGTTCGACCGGACGGGGCGACGAGACGAACTCCCGCAGTGGCGAGCAATATCTTTGGGCTTGACGTAACTCCGGAAGAGAAATGAACGTTGAAAGTGCTCATTGCCGTAGTGCCATTTGAGTTCCGTTCGTTGACCGTCGGATCCAAGTCACTGTACAGAAGCGTATGGTGATTTTCGCTACATGTGAAGCATGTTTTGGTACTGCGGCAGCTCGATTGCTTTGTATGTCCTAGACAAATCGAACATAAATTAGTGTTTTGTACGAATTTTATTCTTTCAGAAATAGGAAGGGATTTGAATTGCTCACACCAATAAATCTGATGAGCATTTTTACAAAAAAGGCAGGATTTTTGTCTGGAATTGTTTTTCCATGTTTGAGAAAGACTATTTCTCTCTTTTTTGGATTTTGAATTTGAAGGTGTGGGGGAAGGAGATGTTTGGTGGGTATGTACAGTATTTTTTGCCGCAGGGGACGATGGGTGTTGGCCATTTTTAACATCACTTCTCTTTCTACTCGAATTACTGGATGTGACACGAATACGTGTCTCCAAAAAACTCAAAATACCCTGATATGACGGTAAGTTATTGCCTTCACCCATCTTCATTTCCCATTGGTCTCGAGACGTTTTATCAAATTAAGACGTAATAAGATAAACGAACCAATCGTCCCAATTATTTACAGGACGCCCAAGCGATTGAAACGTGTTGTATGCTGAAAGAATGGTGTCTCGTAATCTTTTAAGATTAGTACAATAGTCGGATGCAATCTGTTCAAACTCGAACATTGATTTAAATGACGTATTTACCAAATTTAGATTATTGTCATAGCGCTTTCTTAAATTTGACCAAATTTCATTGAATTGCAATTGATTCGCATTTGAAGTGACTAAAATTAGTGGTTCTCCACACACACATGTTTGTAAATAATGCAATTTCTCGGAATCAGTGAGTTCATGGCGTTCAACGATAATTGATTCGAATAAATTTCTAAAATTGATCCATTTGTCATTTTCACCCTTAAAAGATGGCAACACAATATTCGGTAATTTGAAATGAGAATGTTGAGAACTATTCACACCGTTTAAAGACGCATCTGAATCTTGACGTGAAACATTTGTGGGAAACGAAGCATACAAATATTCGATGATCGAATAATACTTAACTTTAATGTCATTGAAGGTTTCGGGGTTGTACAAATCTGGTGATTCCAAATCTGCAGGCTGCTTCCTCGTTATGAGATCGATGTGCAGTGCCCGAATCTTGTTGAATAAATCCTGGAATTCCTTTCGACGATCTTGAAGCAGCTCCTTGGATGGTGAATCGTATTTCCGGGTGCGTTTCACCAACTTGTCGAATTCTCGCATGAGAAGCTCCTGCTCTGTGTGTATTTTGATGTAGTCCATCTTTTTCTGCTGGCGCGTTTTTGTCTTCAGTCGCGACGAAACGTCAAATAGTGGTTAGAGTGATAGCCGTAGTACCACCGCGAGAAGGAGTGAGATCGAGCTAAGAGTCGCATAAAACGGAGCGAGAAAGTATGTGCCGTGACTTGGCCGAGCGGTGGCTCGCGAAGATCCGCACAAAAGGAACGGCCGATTAGTCGCAGCGGGAAGGGGAGCGCGAGGGAGACAGAGAGCTACGGTATTGCGGCCGACCCCACCCAGTGTGGGGTTGCTCGAGCTCTCTCGTTCTCATTGATGAAACCTCTGCCAACTCCTTTTGCCGAATGACGAGATAGGTCGTCAGCTTCGGGTGTTGTCGTGTGACTTCGACGGCACTCGGCGATGAAAACGAAAGTGATGTGCTTCGAAGAATGGCTGCCGATTTTTGTCTCGTGGCAAAAATTTGATGTTTTTCAGGCGTGATATTTTCACTGGCATAGAGTCCGTTTTCACAGGTCTCGATTTTCGGAATCTCGAAGGACCATGTTTGCGACCGACGAGAGCATGATCGGCAGAACACAAAGGGGAAAAATCGGAATGAGTTTGACACAAGAATTTCAGTCTTGGAACTCGCGATTTATTTTTCAAAACGAAATTCACAGAAATACACTGCGCGAAACAACAGTGGAAACGAAAATGCTTCTGTGATAAACACAGGGAAAAGTCTCTCGCGAAGGTAACACAAAGTAATACACGGGAAGAAACGTAGGAGTCGAGACTAGCGAAAAACGTACGCTCGTCACGACGACTCAACCACGAAAAACAAAGCTCTATCTGTGTGCCGTGTCACACAGCTGCGCCCGAAAGGTCGCAGCACCTTACGTTCCATTCTTTAACAACTTACAATTAGTGAACTAGTTCAATGCTCTGATTTTTGTCAAACCACGTCTACTGTTAACATAATCACTGAAAAAGCTTTTTATCGGTACAGTGCGTACAATAGGAACGGAACTCCAATTTATAATTTAACTCTAAACATAGAGATAATTCAAACATGTGATGTTCATCAAAATGAATCAAAACCTGTGCTATGAGGCGATATCAAAAAAATTGTTTCTTCAAAAAAATTCGCTGATGTCATTATGAAATAAGGGAAACAAATCTTTCTATACAAGCTCATAAATTCATTTTAGTTTCTCGTTCACCAGTTTTTCGTGCCATGTTCAACTGTGGATTGAAAAAAGCAAAAATAACAAAATTTTCATCAAAGAAATGACTGCAGGCTGTTTATAAAGAATACCTTTTCTACATATAGACTGGAAAAATTAGTGAAATTGAAAATGCGACTCTCACGCTTGCGAACGCAGCAGGACATGTACCAACTAATGGAATTAATGCATTTCTGGCGAGATTACCAAGAAAGAAACATTTATGTTGAAACCACCATCGAAATTTTTCGATACGTAGATTTCACAAGTAGAGAAAAGCTGTGCTACACAGCAGCAAACTTTACAGTTAAAAATAAACAGCGATTCATTGATGACTATCTCAAAGCACTTCACAAAAATCCGAAATTCAGTAAAATTTTACTGAAAAGCGCTGTGATTGAGGAAACTCGCATTAATTCAAAAGGAAAATTTTTTATTTTATGATACGTACTTACAGTTCAATTTTTATTTTTGACGTTCATAGCATACACTTTCTCAACAACCAAAGAACCTAAGCATTATATGGGGATAAAATTTGTTTATAATTAGCGATACGTGTGATCCTATGATATTTTTACGTCCTCGTTCATACTTGTTTTTAGAAAATGCTAGTTAATTAGAGATCGTTTGAGACAGAGGTTTAACTTGTTTATTTCACATTGAAAAATGTAAAACTTCTTTCATATCTTCTATGCTTCACAATATAACCAAAGAATTGCATACGTATTCATTACGTAATGTGCCATTATGTCACGTAAATATAAATATACTTTTTCAATTTTTTGCGTGATTCTTTTAATTCATAGAAGCAAATATGTTGCTTTGAATTTCCCCGTTAAAGAAACTGTACTTAAATCTAGAAAAAAAAAATGATACCAATGCATGAACTAGATTGGATAAAATGTCTTACATATGACAATTATATGAAAATAAAATTTTAGGTGCAAATTGATAAACCTGTGCCTAAGCTTAGGTAGCACTCAGGGAGTACGATGTTTCGGATAATTATGATTGAAAATTATTTATTTGAGTCCATGTACTAGAATTTATGAAAGTTTCTGAGAATCAAGAAATGTTTAAAAAATTAGTAGATTACAGTTGGCGAGTCCTAAGTACGTAAAAGATAGGACATCATGTCAATAAGTTTCTACTCAAAAGTCTGTGGACAGATTTAAGTTCAAAAATTACTTCTTTGCCATTTTAATTGCGATCGATTTTGCACTATTTGTTTTCTCCGGTTCAACTTCATTGTTTAGAAGATTTAGAATTACGATATGCAAGTTCATACTTTCTTTAAAATTATTTAATTTTCATCAAAATTATTCGATCATATTGATTTTCAACCAATTTCATCGACAAAGATTGAGGAAAATAGTATATTTCGTATCAAGGGGCCTAGCAGCGTCTTTTCATGGGCGACGGCAACATTCTCGGAACGAGGTAATTCCACGAGTTTCGAGAATGTTCTCGTCGCGCGTGAAAAGGCTCCGGCCCCGTGATACGAACTGTACTTTTCTTGGTCGGCGTTTGAAATGAGTGTGTTGGGCGCGCAGCGGAGTGAAAAGGGGATTCTCACGCTCAATCCGCGAGCAGCCTAACACACTCTTTTCAAACGCTGACCATGAAAAGAAATTTGTCAAAACTCAACAAATATTCAAAATATCCTCTATTAAAATCTTGAAAATTCGGATTCAAATTAATTGAAAAAAGTTAAATTGCATTGAAAAGAATTCATGTCCCCTCAATAAAATTAAGATCAATCTTGTTCACTTAGATTCAAATACGTTGAAAACGACTTTGGATTGGGTATGATATGATACAAATTATAGGTATTTCAATAACGAGTCAACTAGCGAAATAGATAATTAAAAAGCATGTCACTTATGCATGTTAATAATTAATGTTAAATATTGATTTAATCCGAAATAATGTTATAAAATCCAAATCCGATATAAAAATTAATAAAAGGTTCAAATTCAGACTTCTTTACTACACTGTAAAATATTTGTTTGTAAAATGACAGGCAAGTTCACAAAACACAACAAAATATCACTGTGCTCAGCTCAGTGAAAAAAAGGAATGACTTGTGAAATGTAGAGAAGGCGCTCAATTCACTGGACTCAGACACGTTATTTTCGGAGCCATCCTGTAAAAAAGCAGTCAGCCACGTGCGTTAAGTTGGCACAACACTTTTATAATTATCGGAAAATTTTTTTTGCATTAATTGCAGTTTTTTTGCAGTTTTTATGCAGTGAAAACCAAAAAATTGCAGCTCTTTTAGTTTTTTTTTTATAGAGGTTTTTGCTAACTTAACATAAAGTTAGCACGACATACCCTGTTTCTCGCGTTCTAATAGCTCTATCGTTATGCAAATACATTTAAAAATTACAGTTTTGAAGCAGTAGAAGAACTGGGTTTGCAGCTCTTTTAGTTTTTCTTTAATGACCGATTTTGCTAACTTAACATAAAGTTAGCACGACTTATCCTGTATCTCGCGCTCTAATAATCTTATCTTCATCCGAATACATCAAAAAATTGCAGTAAATTTGCAGTTTTGAAGCAGTGAAAGAATTGAGTTCGCAGCTCTTTTAGTTTTTTTGTAATAACCAATTTTGCTAACTTAACCTAAAGTTAGTACGACATACCCTGTATCTCGCACTCTAATGACCCTATCGTTATGCGAATACATTCAAAAATTGTTGTGAATTTGCAGTTTTGAAGCAGTGAAAGAATTACGTTTGCATCTTTTTTAGTTTTTCTTGAATGACCAATTTCGCTAACTTAACGTAATTTTAGCACGACATACGGGCTATCTTATCTTTAAAAGCTGTATCCTGAAACGAAAATACTTATGAATATGCCGTAACTTTGCAGTAAATTAGCAGTAAAAGTTAAAGTTTTTCATTTGCAGCCCTTTCACTTCTATATGACGAGGAGTTTTGCCCACAGTGAGCTGTGCATGCGATCTTATTATGAGCTCTCGTTGAGTTTACTTGTTATTTCGTTGATTTAGGAAATGTTTTTTTTTTTTTTTATCTTGTTTTTTTTCTATGAATAAAGCTTCGGATATATAATTTTAAAGAAGAATCTGAAGATTCCTAGTTCTATCCTTCAGTTCATGCATCTCAAAAACTCTGTTTAAGTTTTTGAATATTTGTTTGTTTTTCTAACTTCACAAACGATTGAATTGATTTTGTATTACCTATTCGATACGAATTAAAGGAAAAATAAAAAAACTTGAAGTCTTCATTAGGCTGATTTATGTTTTCAACGCACATGTCAAATAATCTTCTACTTATAGTATTTGCATTTTAAACTGTAATTAACAATCCTCATAATTATATCCTAGGAATCCTCATTTTGAATTGTGCAGAATTTAAAACTGCGATTCTATGAATTGCTAAGTCGAAAAATTTTATTTTATTATTTTTAAAATAATCGATTTTTCTTTTAGTTTTAGTTTTTCATGTTGATGATGATTGTAGTACATTATGTATCGCATTGGGACTGTTGATTTTATGCAAGTTAAAATTCTCAAACATAGTCGATTATTTTTCATAGAACAGCTTCAATCGACGGTTGATACGCATTACAGAATGCATTTTTCATTACGATAGCGACAGCCTTACTCTTCAATGTTAGGTCTTGAGTTATGTCTGAAGGAAAATCATTCGAATCATCCATTCGAAACACGAAATAAATTTCTTAATCAAAAATTACCTTTTTCTTAAAAGCGTTCAAAAAACATCTTCACGATTTTTGGTTTAGTAACTAAGAAAAATGAAAGCTCGTTATCTCTTTTTGGGAAATGAAGGAATTTCTTAAAAATATTGATAACATGATTTGATTTCAGTTGATGTTACCATTTATTCGTATTTATTTAAATTTTATAATCAATTATTCAATAATTGAGGCTCCCGATGCAAGAATCTGTCGAGCGCTCAAGAAGGGGTAAAAGTATTGTGCATTGTGCAAACCGAGGTAAAAAAAAATTTCAGAGAAACATTAAACAAAAAATACTGCCATGTTCAACTCGAAAAGGCGCATCTTTTTCGTGATAAACATTTTTTTCCTATTTATTTTTTCATCCGTTGATAAAGACACAATGTGTTTTTTTATAGTTTCAAAAATCAATGCCGTTCGAAACTAAACTTGCTCAAACTTCATTAGAGCGCGAGGTTCCGGGTATTTCGTGCTAACTTTACGTTAAATTAGCAAAATTGGTTATTAAAAAAAAACTAAAAAATATGCAAACGTAATACTTTCACTACTTCAAAACTGCAAATCCACAACAATTTTTCTATGTATTCGCATAACGATAAGGCTATTAGAGCGCGAGATACAAAGTATGTCGTGCTAACTTTACGTTAAGTTAGCAAAATTGGTCATTAAAAAAAAAGTGAAAGAGCTGCAAACCCAATTTTTTCACTGCTTCAAAACTGCAAATTTTCTGCAATTTTTAAATGTATTCGCATAACGATAGGGTCATTAGAGCGCGAGATACAGGGTATGTCGTGCTAACTTTACGTTAAGTTAGCAAAATCGGTCATAAAAAAAAAACTAAAAAAGCTGCGAACCTAATTCTTTCACTGCTTGGAAGCTGCAAATTTACTGCAATTTTTGGATGTATTCGCATGAAGATAGGGTTGTTAGAGCGTGAGATACAGAGTAAGCCGTGTTAACTTTACGTTAAGTTAGCAAAATCGGTCATTAAAAAAAACTACAAAAGCTGCAAACTCCATTTTTTCACTTCTTAAAAACTGCAAATTTTCTGCAATTTTTGAATGTACTTACATAACGACAGGGTCATTAGAGCGCGAGATACAGGGTAAGTCGTGCTAACTTTACGTTGAGTAAGCAAAATCGGTCATTAAAAAAAAACTATAAGAGCTACGAGCCCAATTCTTTCACTGCTTCAAAACTGCAAATTTACTGCAATTTCTAAATGTATTCGCATAACGATAGAGCTATTAGAACGCGAGAGAAAGAAATGTTGGGCATCAAAATTACTGAAACCTTGCGAAATTCGCAAGCGCACTACAAATTTTACTGGGTTGCCCCCAAGTTTGTGTGCAGCTTGTATTTTCTCAATTGTTTTCAGACATTCATAAATTTGTTATCTGTCCTGGCATGTTATTTGACAATTGGTGAAATGAACGCATGTTTTCATATCGTAATGCTATATTCAGTGCTATTGTTTACGTATCAAAGATGTGTTTCTCATTTTTTGCGTTAAAAGCATATAATTATAGCAATCCTAACTTTGATTTCATATTTTTACATGAAACTTATACTCTGCACGAATTTAACATTATTTAAAAAATGAACAAAGATATGCAAGGACAGTAGTATGAGAATTTTTGTATGTTTTTTTTTGAGGTTGACCATTGAAAGTATCAAAGAATCCTTAGACAGAATTATAGGTTAAAAGAAAAAAAGCAAGCTCGCTATTTTGCTAGTTTGCATCATTTATGACATTGTTCCTAAAAAAGCAGCCAGTTACAAATTTTGCGATCCATCCCGAAATTCGCGACCTTCTATCGATTTCACAGTCGTGATCGCTGTTTTACCTTACTCAGACCTGGTCGCTTTGTTATCAAGTCTGAGTGCAGTGATTTCACAAACGAAAGTTTTACAGTGTAAGAAATCGAAATATCTGTTACTTTTTCTATATTTATTAACCTGAAAAGAATACCTACTAACAATAAGAAAACAGCATTTCAATGAACTTAATACACCTAAGGAAACTATTTTTATGTACCTCTGGCATAGAAAACTCGTTTCTCGTCCAGTTCAAAATCTCTAAACTCGTTTTCCAGCCCTCGGTACATAAAATATCCTACGTAACTAGTAAATATAAAATTTCAGTCCTAGGTACGTAATATACTATTATGAATAATATCAAATTTTGATTACAAGTTCTCGTTTTATCAATTATCCTACAAACTCATCGAGGGACGTGTTATTTCAAATACATGGAAAATTTCTCTCTTTCAAGCCTTTCCATCGCAAACCCCGTGAAACAAAATCTTGCTTTTTGTTTGTTTTTGTGGCTGATGTTTCTCCTTATTCTCGATTCTTTTTTTTAGCGCCTTAATTAACAAAGCTTTTATTTTCACTGGCGATCTTGGCGAACCGGAAAATCAATGGGAAAGCGAGAGTAAGTTAACGCCCGCCTGGGGCCATGATATTTTATAATGGACAAGAAGACGCGCTTTGTTTAGTCTGCCGAACAAAATATTCTGGTTCATCAAGCGAAAAACTCCTGCGTTATAACAGTCGGGGATGAGAAAAAAAAAAAAAAAAAAAAAAAAGAATACAAACGGGGTAACTTCATTTATAGTTCGTCAAAATATCGTGAAAATTCGTTTTCATATTATATATCAACCGATCCAGCAGAGATTCTTCGAGGTCGAGGAGGAATCACAGATATACTGTACATGGAATTATATGTACAGGCTCGGGACAGGTATGGACACATGAAAATGCCTAAATTTTAATCGGTGATTTCAATGTAAAATCAAAAACGTGTACAATGCTTACTACTTAATACTTTTCATTCATTTAGGACAATTTTTATCTTTCATTTTTTTTACATAATCATGTTCATTCCATTTAAAATTATAAAAGAACGTTACAATAAAACATTGTTAAAATTATAGTCCACATTTATGGGTTTAGTAATTTTAATAATAATTTCTTCAAGGCAAAGTAAACATGAGATCTGTGTGGTATCATTCGTGATGCGTCCAAATACATGCTTGGTTATGTGTCCCAAACTCCCCCGCTATAAAGTGTCCCAACCAGCCCTGACCACGTTTTTCATAAATAATTGTGTTTTCAAAGTAACCATTTTAGGATAGGTATAAGAACGCTAAGGAATTTTGCGGCTCTTGTCATGATTTATCAATAACAGGAATCATTTTCAGGAAAAAAATGGTTTTGTTATTGATATACCAAAAAATTTGACGAGAGTGAAAGTTACTTACCACAATCACGAAATTCGCACTGCTTAACGCGATGTTTTGACATTAAACTATGTATACATAGTTGAAATAACGTTATTCAATTAATATGTAACAGATGACATTATATCTTTAATTTAACTATAAAATTTAGCCATGTCCACACCAGCACCGGTCTTCCCTAATATTTCATCTTACTGAGATCGTTCATGATTTCGAGAACTCGAATTAAAATTGAAAAATGTTGAAAATGAAGAAAAATTAAATATGATCACTATTTCAGAGACCGTTAATCACTATAGAAATTCGAAAAATTTGCAGTATTTCGGAAAAATAGAGTAATTTATGTTGTTTATAGTAAATTTTTTTTAATAAACTCCGCAAAACTATACACTGTGTACTATACCCTGAATGTTTGAAAAATCGGAAAATGTTTCGTTCTAAAAAGATCATAGATAATTTCGATAATTTCAATAAAAATTCTGTACAAACTTTTTATAGCATCGTACATATGCAAATTCTATACTTCAAAAATTCACATTTTCCAATCTGAGAGTCGCCTAAATTACTTAATTTCTTGTCTCTAAGAATTTCCCATAATTTCAAAACATGCTGTAAAATGCAAATAATTTCGTAAACGTTGGTTTCTCAAATTGTCTTACATTAAAAAAATGTTTATTAGTTGACAAATCAATGATCCAAAATACTTTCGAAAAGTGTATTTATTCATTCACAATTTAACTGTCAACGATTCTGAAACATTACAAAATATAAATAGAATAATAAAAAAGTTGTTCATCGTTCTCTTGCGATTTTCAAACAATTTATTCACCAAGATAACAATTTATTTATTTCCTGGCGTTTCACAAACATTTTGGCTTAAATAATAATGTTTGAACAAAAATATTACCTGAAGAAAATTAGTCATCTCTATCGTCTACATCTTCACTTGCTTTTTGATTTTGGATTTGCTCTTGATTTGTGTACATTTCTGCGACTTGTTGAGCAGAAGTTGCATCTTCAGCTGATTTATCTTCCCTGACTTTCAAGAATCGAGGAAATCTCAGAGAAATTCCTCTTTCTGGGTCGATCTGAAGAAATGGAAACATGATAAAATCGTGATACACGAATTGAAGGTGCGCATGCAGTAAGGATATAAGCGCTCGAGCAGTTTCTTCCAGTAGGCCGATGGGGGGGAAACGCGATCTCTGAATAGCTGAATTTTCCCTTCGGAAAAAATACGAAAATAGTACGTTTCCCATGGTGCGAACGATTTTTTTATCATAGCGGGGGAAAAAGCCAATTATAAAAAATATATTCACATTGAAGTCTATAAAAACCTTAAAAAGTTTCTCAAATCTTTAGAGTTTGTAAAATTTAAAAAATATTGAGGACATTCTAAATCAATAAAGAAACTGTTTTCTGCCAAAAATCGATAGGAATACTAAAAATATTTCCAATTTTCAAGTCAAGGAAATCTCGTTCTGGAAATTAATAAGCCTTCAGCAACATTTATACCTTCTTCCTAGGGTGGTCGATGTTAGATTATCCAATTCGTTAATATTGTACGAACATACATCGAGACGGTTATTTGTGCGATACATACTAACTCTTCCGACAAGTTTTTATGAAACAAATAAAATAATTAAACACAATAAATACTTGCCACTCATCATCTTCATTATTATTACTTAAGCAATACAAATCTACTCTTAGCGCGCTCATTTTCAAACGTCGCGAGCGGGAGAATAATATTCATTTATTTTATTGAAATTTTTACAAAATTTGCGTACGGTATTAGTACACGGATAAAAAGTGCAGCTCTGACGACCACGCGCCGTTGCTGTGAGAGACGCGCACGGAGAAAAATGGAAAAAAAACTTTCACCGCAGCTCTCAGCACTGCGGTTGCGGCCCTGACAACCATGCAGCGCGGCGGCATGTATCTCAACCGCAGCGCTGAGAGCTGCGGGGAAAGTTTTTTTTCCATTTTTTCCGTGCACGTCTCTCAGAGCCATGGCGCAGGGTCGTCAGAGCTGCGCTTTTTTCTCCGTGTACAATAAACCCGAAATAGAAACTACATTTCTGTCGACGGCCGCCAAGACATGAAAGAAATTTTGTACGAAAATGAAACTTCGAAATACCCTAGAAACGGGGTTCCGAGAGACTTGCATATGCATTTCATGGTTTTATAGGTCGCTGATCATGAATCTGAGGTCAAACTTGGTAAATTATTTTGTTTAAACAATTTGTATTAACAAATTATGCAAAAAACAATATTCACCAAGATGTATATGCTTTTCATGGTTTTTCAGGTCGCTGATCATGAATCTGAGGTCGAAATTGCAAAATTATTTTGTCAATACGAATTGTTTGAACAAAATTATTATTATCTTAGTATTTTTTTATAATTTTTAGAAAAAATTGTTCAAACAAAATAATTTTACAAATTTGACCTCAAATTCATGATCAGCGACCTGAAAAACCATGAAATGCATATGCATCTTAGTAAGTATTTTTTTTATAATTGTTAAAACAAATTTTTTAAACAAAATAATTTTCCGAATTTGACCTCAGATTCATTATCAGCGACCGGAAAAACCATAAAAAGCATATGCATCTTAGTAAATTTTTTTTTAACAATTCAACAACAAAAATTTTTCTTTCAATTATTTAATACAAATTGTTTGAACAAAATAATTTTCCGAATTTAACCTCAGATTCATGATCAGCGACCTAAAAAACTATGAAATGCATATGCAAGTCTCTTGGAACTCTCTCGGAGCCCTGTCACCAGGGTAAAACGAATAAAATAATAATAAAAAAATAATATTTTTATAGACTCCTCCGTGATTAACTTGAAAACAACAAAACGCAATATTGTGAACGCGTTTTTATTATTTTAATATTTTTTTACCGATATCATTTCGTTATTTTAATTTAATTTTTTCCGATATCTTAAGACATCTTCAAATACAATACGGTGTTCCACTTCAACCGTGTGACCTACGACAATCTCATAATTTTTTTGTATGGTAGAATTTCTCTCACTTTTATCAGAATATTTGCAAGTTGAAATACACCACTTGTATCCAGTACGAGGGCATAGTTATAGCCAGTGCGACAGAAATTTTGGTTTATACGGCAAAAAAAATTAAAATGCAAAAAATTGAAACAGAAAATGATTACATCGAACTTGTCAGAAATTCACGATCCAAACCGTTTACAATCGTTAGGAGAGAAGAGTGTAATATGGAGGATTTGGAATGTATGAATAAAAAGAGTGTTCGGATACCCACAAATTTTCAAGTCAGTAAAGCAGTAAAAATTATTTACTCACCAGATCAAATAATTCAAATTGTTAACAGCTACGAATGCTCTCCTACTGAATACAAGATTCATCGCGAAATAAACTTTGATGATTTCAAAAATGCGCAACCTCCACAGGCTGTCGGAATAACCAAAGAAAAAGTTAAATATTTACAGTCGCTAATAAAATACAAATAATACAAGGTCAAGATTTTGTTTTAAATTCGTAACGTTCCGCAGAAAACACTTGCATTTTCTAATGATGAAAATATCGATAAAACGAAAAAAAAAAAAAAAAAAAAAAAAAACAGGAAAAATAGATGTTCCAAAAAAAAAGGTGACAAAAAAACAGCAAATTGACCACTTTGCAATGAGTGTTAAAAAATAGTTTCAAGATATTTGATCATTATATCCTTGTTATGTTCGTTGCTTTTATTTACACTCTAAGAAATAACCCTCAATTTACAAACTTTTTAGGGCACAGTACTTTAAAAAGGTACTTGAAATTTACGAAACATGCCAGCGAAAATGGTTTCACGAATCATAAACGGAAATTTACAATACGTGCCAAAAATTTACAGAATGTACCCTAAATATCTTGCACCGTTGTCAGGTGTACAGTTCCTTAAATATGTTTTAGGTGACTGTCACCATCAAACACATAAATGTGCCTTAAATTTTTCTACAATTATCCTGAATATTACAACTAACACACACGCGCAAGTTGGTTAGTACGCTCGTGCTCTCTAGGTGGCTACACAAAATTTTTTCTCAAATGCGAATTATTGTAGGAATCCATTAAAAATAAGTGGATAATATATGTATAAATTAAGGATGCGATGCAACTGATGCATTTAAACTGTAGAGAAAAAGTATCTTAGAAAATGTATCAACAACTGAATTTTTCAGTAAATGGCATAAATGCTTGTAACCATATGAGTTAAAAATATTCTTTACTGTAAATGTGAGGCGATCCGAGAAAAGGGACCTACTATCCAAAAAATCATTTTTCCGATTATGAGTGATTCTATAAGTTTTTAATCCAATCTTCAATTATGTGCAATCAGAATTTACTAACTTTAATTTTTTTGCAAGCAATGAATTTTTTTAAATCTTTCATCCCATTTACCGTTGTGTATTTTGATTCATTCAATCGCCCGTCCTGTAAAATTTGCTTTTTGGATAGTAGGTCCCTTTTCTCGGATCACCTCACAAATTAAGAGTACACGTTACTTAAATTTATGGTACGTTACCTACTGGTACTTCTTGTTACTTTACCCTAAAATCGTAAAAAAAATCTTTTAGAATATACTTTTAGGGTACATTTGCTGTAAAATTTGTTTATATTAATGTTCTCTAAAATTACAGTACAAGTCACCTACAATTTTTTTCGGTATCATCTCCTAAATTAACGTTACTTTTTTTTGTAATATCAGATTTGGAGCTTGGCCTTATTTTTAGGGTACGTGTTCTGCAAGTTCACAGACCAGGTTCTGTGAATTCGTTTCTTAAATTTATGGTACTTTACCTACTGGTACTTTCTGTTACTTTAACCTAAAATCGTAAGAAAAATCTTTTAAAGTGTAGGAGTTGTTTCTGATTTTATATCCTTATATTTATCTATTTTTCGTGTAATAATAAAACATATATATAAACACAAGTATATTATGTGTTCTTGCGAACCTCTCATTGCCATTAACTAAAAAAAATTTGAATATTGGTTGGAGAGTAAAAAAATTTGTGGCTTCTAAAAATATTAAAATATAATTTTTGCTTGAAATATTGAAGTGATCAGTTTCAAAAAATCTTGCTTTAGCGCTCCAAGAGAATATAACGTGGCGCAACACCGAGCGCGCGGTCAACTTTTCTTATAAAAAAGATACTTTCACTCATTTGACTGTCTTCAAACTTTACAGAAAATATCTCGACACGTTACTCAATAGAAAAGTCAAGTTCGTTTTCGAAATTTCGAACTTTCGTCGCAGACTTTTTTCTTTCGATTACATTAGATTGAAATTCCGACATTATGTTTTTCATAAATATTTATCAATTATCAAATAATTAAATTAAAAATTGATGACCACACCATTGCGTTCGCTAGGGATTCGGGTTTAAAATAACATCAAGTAGAATGCATTCCATGTATTGAACAATTAATTCGGGCGAGTTTAAGTTGAAAAATTCGAGGATTTTCCTGGGGAATATTTTGTGGTTTCTGATCCATATTTTTTCGGAAAATTAGCTCAAATTTGATGAAAAGTATACTAATCTACGCGTCAAGTTATTCTACCAAGGTGATGAATTTTTTTTCCGAAGAGAAAATTCAGCTATTCAGAGATAACGTTTCCCCTCCACTCGGCCTACTGGAAGAAACTGCTCAAGCGCCTATGCCTTCATTGCATGCGCACCCTCAATTATTAGAATATTATTGAAAAAATTTTTCAGAGAAATTCCAAAAGGAATGTTAGATGTGGAATGTAATGGGGAAAAGGGAGAATTTTTATTTCACAATTTTCAATTTTTTATACATGCGTCAAATGTAACGACAGATTTGTAATAAAAATTAATACTCACGATTCCTGTGGCCGCTTTGTGCACCGGTGAAAGAGACAAATCTGCACATTTTACTTCCCAAACCAGAACAGGATCGAACCAATGATCGGGTTCGTGATTTGAGTCGTACCTATAATATGATCTTGCTTCGGAGATTTTGTGTGTTGCTAAAGCTTCAGTGTGTTTCGCCAAATCCTCCTCGCTGAAACCTGTACCAATCTGAAGAACGAAACAAAGCAAAATTCAAAATCATAAAATCGAAGTGATAAAAATTAAAACAAAAAACATTGAAAGTAGCCCAGTTTCAAATCTCGATACTTGAAATGATACTAGTTTCAATCATTAAACCAACTTCTAGAATTGAAATATTTCCAGAAATTAAAATCCTCATAAAATTTTACTTGTACTTTTTGAACTATGTATGAATTTGCAGATTTTTCAGGGCCACAAACAGGTTCAAATAATTACTTTGCATATGGATTGGTATTCTTCGCTTTCGGGATCGTAACAGGCAAGAAGAAATCCTCCGTAAGTGCCAGTTCTTTTGCCTTTTCCAATATAACCACCGATTACGACCAAATCTAAAGTGTCTCCAACTCCTTCCAAATAGTCTTTTTTCAATTTCAACCAATTTCTAGATCGCTTTGCGATTTCGTAAGTTGCTTCCTCCTCCAAGGTTTTTACCATGAGGCCCTCACAATTTCCTGAAAAAAAAAAAAATTAAAAACAAAAATAGGTTTTCGAAATGAAATAACATTATGATCATTATGATATAAAATAACTTATGAAAAATCGTCATTTTTACTTTGTTTTGATAACTTTAAAGTTTTATTTTTGTTAAACTTAGAATGTTTTGGAATATAGTAATCTTTTATTCAACCAAATGTTCCATTAAAAAAATGATGCAGTGGATAAATTTGCATTGACCAACCGAAAAATGTTTCATGTTTAGTGAAAAATAAATTATTTCAACTTTTATCTCTAATTTATTTCCAATACCGGTTTTTTTTAAATAAATTTACCACCAAATAAGAGTTGAAAAGAAAGGCAAAAAATGCAAGAACGAAGGTGATCACAGCACAGCTATGAATCCAATTAATGGGGAAAATAGATGTATTAACAATCAGAAAAATAAATTATTTTAATCATTTGGGCGACTAATCGCACATTCTTTAATTTATAACATTTTTCGATTACGTATTTAGTCATTTAAGCGAAAATTTGCGATTTTCGAAGTATTCGCACATTTTTCAGTAAAATTCCGAGCAAGAACTTTTACATGACAAAAACTTTAATTTTTTACATTTATGAATGTCTAAGAATGCAGTGAAATATATTTCTAGATGTAAATGTATTATTTATTCTAAAACAAAAAAAATTACTATTTGGAAAATTTCCAACCCAAAATATCAAGATTGTTCTAAATAAATCAAAACTGTTTTTTTTTTTCCTCTATATCTATACCTGTTACTGTTTTTTATCAGTTTATTTAACTTTCTTCAACTCTTCCACTTTGCAGTAAATTTGATAAATAAAATCGTTATAATTTATTAATGATGTCTGAAATGTGAAATGTTTGATTTTTAGTCAATCAATATCAATGGCGTTTATTTCGTTCAGGTTAAAAGTCAAAGTCGCAATTTCTTGATTACAATATACATTTTTTTAATGTTGAATTTTTCAATTTTTCAATCATAAATTTTTTATTTTTTAACTATCCGCCCATTTTGCGATCCAGTCTTTAATCCAGGAATTACCAAATTTGAAAATCTGTCTTTCGCAATTATGCACCTTGAAAATTTATTAGTAAAATATTTGTAGCCGATAAATTAATAGATTTCACTGTGCGACAAATATAACTTTAGGAATTCGGAGCTGATGATGATCGGATTTTCATGATTCAAAAACGACAATACACGTATATGACGTCAAGAAATTACCTACTACCGTTACTGGTACCTCGACTGTACCTTAGGCCCACGAGGCTTTCAAGCGGATACAATGGGCGAGGCGATCTAGTCATCACCTTTTCCTCGAAAAAAATCATGTTTTTTTCGGCCGAAAGTTAACTTTGGAAAGACGAGGTTTTTTAAAAATCTGATTACGGGAATAGATTTCTTGACGTCAAATACGTGTACTGTGGTTTTTGAATCATGAAAATCCGATCACTATCATGGAAAATACGCGACTCGAAAATTATAAACTAAAACAATTAATGTCTCGCAAACAAGAGCCAACTTTGCAAAATGCTGTGAAAAAGATTTTTTGGGATCATATACGATCGATTTATCATATTGAGAACAGCTCTGAATTCCTAAGGTTAAATTTTGTCGAACAGTGTTTTTGATCAAAAATAACCGATCTCTCATTACTTTACCTCTTTTTTCTCTAAGGATTTATTTTACTCAATTCGATAATATATAGTATCATCTATTGTGAATAATTATGGGTTTATGTAATAACATTTGTATTTTTATATCCATTCATATGGATATTCTATATTTTATAAATTGTATTTAATTTTATCTTACAATGCTGGATTTTAAACTATTTATTTTATAAGTGATTTTGTATTTTGCATTTTTTCAAATGTTATGAAAATAATAATGTCAGAAATGTAGTAGATAAAAATAAAATACTACATATTCCGAAAAAGTAAACGCGAATAATACTTTTTTATCATTAGAACCCATTTAGTGAAATCAAAATTTTGACATTCACCTTTCACAGACTCTTCCAAAAATTCTTGCACTTCCTCTATCGTGCTGACATCGATGCTTTTTGCATATTGCCATTCAGCCTCGATTTCCTGGAAATTTTCTCTAAGGAGTTCTCGACGTTTTGCGAAAGGCTCTTTCACTAAAGGATCACCATTGAAGTACAACAAATCGAACATGTACACACAAACTTGAACCTTTATTTCAGCCTTGTTTGCATCCTTGAAAAGAAATCCCCAAAACAATTCATCAATTGCCTTATTATTAAAAACTATTTTTTCCATACTGTTTTACATTTGAGACATGTCCTTTCTGTGAAAAAATAAATTTTTTCCTGAATAACTGTACTATAATGGAAAATTCTTTTAAAACATTCTTTTTTTTTTTAAGCGTCATTTTACCTAAAATGATGGAAAAAAACCTACTTACTTTTCGTTTCCTCGTACTGAGAACTTGAAAAGGCAGAATTTGTTTTTTCTCGCAATCCCAAGCAACAACTTCACAGTCCAGAATTCCGCTTTTAACGTTATCTTTCTCGCTAAGGATTGTTTTCAGGCGCGAAATAATGTCTGGGTATTTGCTTGTGTTGTTTTCTTGATTTCTGCTGTATATTTTGACTTCTTTCTTGTCCGTTATATGGATCTGAGATCAAATCAGTGAAGGAATCACAATTTAGAGGGTTCGAGAAATTCAAATTAAAAGTCACATTATATTTATCTTAATAAGGGATTAATACTTGGGGAAAAAACAAATTATTATCTGAAACGGTACGAAATATAACATTGTTTACCGCGGCGCATTATTGCTGTTTCGAGGACAATAACGATAATTTTATTAATAATTTAAATTTAAATGTATTATAATTATAACTATCATATTATAATCATAATTATATATGATAATTATTACCGATAAATTTATTATTAATTTAATTATTTTCCCGTCCGAGGCTAGCGCCTCGGACGGGAATATCGTTCTTGTCCGAGGATGGCAAATGCGCCAAGGTTAACATAAGATTTTGTACGTCAACGGGTAAAAACGCGAGTTTGAGCGGAGAGAAAACGAGATACAAATATAGAAAAAATTTTTTGTGAAAAATTTGTTCTATATTTGAAAGAAATGCAAATGTTATTTTTACCTGAGCTCTTTCTCCATCGTATTTCCACTCGCAGGTAAATTTAAGATTTTCGAAACGAGAAAGAACTTCTTGGACACCTTTTGTTGGATGAGCCAACATTGGTTTCAGTGGAATTCCTGGAGTCAATTTACAATTTTCGGGCAAGGCTTCAACTCCGTGTTCGAGAATTATAGGAATTATTTTGTCGTAATTTGGGCACTCGCTGAAACAGCAATCATAAATCAACTTTGTTTGTCATAAAATTTCAAAAATAAACAATTTTTGAAATCTCAAATTTAAAATTCAAGCCTCAAATTCTGTTCTATTTTTTGATTAGAAACATTCAATAATGCAGAAAATTATTTTTCATGCATGTCTACTTAATTAGTTTATTTACCAATATGTAGTTTTTATGATTAATGCAGTAGCGTCGTATTTTTCTTTGAATTTCTCTGGAGCCAGTTTTCTCTCATCAGATGGAAATTCTTTTTCTGGGGGTGTTTTCGTACAAGCCAAAGCCAGGGCCTGAAATTTTGAAATTCTGATTGTCACTGTTCTTAGTGATATTTTGAAAGATATTTTATTTCAAAGGTTTTTTTCTTTTTTTTTTTTTTTTATCACCTGAAGCACTGATTGTTCCGCTAAACCGATTCTGAGTTTTCCAGCTAACGACCGAATGAAGTATCGCGCTTCAGAGAAACGACAAGCAACGAAGAGCGACTGAATTTTGTCGCCTTTTTTTTGCGCAGACTGAAATTGAAAAAAACCATTTTTTTTTTTTTTTTTTTTTTTTATGTGAACTTCTATTTGATTCTGAAGTTTGCGAAATTGTTGTTTCTAATGAGAATGATTTTTAAATTTATAATGACTCGATCTCTATACAAAAAAGGCGGAAAAACGAGAAGATTGATAATTTTTTTTAATCGAAAATCAGGAGGTTTTGATAATCATCACATGCAGATCGTAATTTTCATAAAAAATATATCAATCAATTATAACTATTCATCAAATTTACTACAGTTTATTCCATATTTGATCAGCTATAACTGCAATAAAGAGATTTTCAAATTTTACAATTATCGGATTAAAGACTTGGTCAAAATGTGTAAATCTTTGAAAAATTACAAATTTTCGAATGAACAGTCGAATAATTTAACTGTAAAAAAATTAATTCCAAAATAAAGGAATCATGTCTTTTTTGAATTGAAAGGTACGATTCACTGACATCGACTGATTAATAAACAAAATTTTCAAATTTTTGAACTAATAAATTTTTTATTACGATTTATTACGAAATAAAAGTTGAAAGGAACGATAAGATATGAAATAATCAAAAAAGTTATGGTAATGAATTTAATGAATCAATAATAAAAATTCTGAGATCGGAAAATTTATAATTCTGATATTTTAGATGAGAAATTTAAAAAATTGTTATTACATATATGTATGCATCGGAAAACTAAAAAACTGACTGCATTCTTAGTTTTGTTGATAAATGAAGAAATTTTATATTATTCTTGAGTGTTTCAAAATAATAGGGTAAGGAAGAAAATTTTTCTATCTAATATAATGCAAAGTAAAAAAGGTAAAAAAATTTAGCAACAAACGAATGAAAAATAGTTATAAGTAGAGATTCAGCCAATGGAAAAAAAATTGGATTCAGAGTGATTTATAAACCCAATATTTAAGATTATGTATTTTCAAAATTTTTTTCGTAATCAGAACAAATATTAAATTTGCTTCAATATATGGAGTTTACTGCATTTTCAGGAGAGAACAATTAAGGGAAATGGAATTATCCATCATATAAATTTTCTGGATTAAAACTTGACCTCAAAATATTTTAATTATTCGAAAATAGTTGTATTTCCGCTTGAATGACTTAATGATAAATGAAAAACATTATGTGATAAATAATGTATTATTCAAACATTATATTTCAAAAAATTATTCAATTCATATCATTTGAAAAAAGTATGAATAAAAATAGAAATTTGGCTGACTTTCGAAGAATTTAAATCGATCATTTTTATGAATGTACAGTCTAAACTCCGAGCAATGGCGCTCCAAGTATTGCCGCCCTCTCAATTCCCGGCTCCAGCGCAACCCCCACTATTTGCCGTCGCTTGAAATTTAAGTCTACGCTCCGTAGATTGCCGCGAGAAAAATGCGTAGCTTTGCATGTATTCTGCAGCAAATACGCACGGCCAAACGCGGCAATACTCGGAACTGGTCGCGGGTATTTTTCTTCCCCGCGCGCTGCATTGTCGGCGGGCATGGAGTAGGGGTTTACGAGTTCTTGGAATCATACTCCCCTACACCCCCGAAAACGGCAATGTTCAGAGTTTGGACTGTGTGACAGTTATAGCTGACATAATGTTGATTTAACGTAATTCACCCAAAATATAAAAATTGCACATTTTCCTGAAATCGAAAATTCTATTTTCCATCGATTGAATCCTTAACTATAAATATTGTAAGAACGTTCATTTTCTGGCCTGACTTTTAAGTTTCATTGTTCAGCGAATTCAAAAACTTCTAAATCATTGATTTTTTTCTTATATATTATAATAATTAGTAATAGTTTTTCGATGTGTCAAACAAATTAACCTTTTTTATTATTTCTTTCAACGATACAATATTGGTTTGAATAACTTGTCAATCCATTTCAACTAAAATAAAACAATTCTAATTGCATTTGGACCCTGAAATTCCAAGAATGTTTATGCATGGTAGAAATAGTTAGAAAAAATAGTAATTGAATAGAAATTGAGTTTTTGAAATTATGCAATCACATTCGGTTCCTAAAAATAATTCAGAATGATTCTGATGAAACCAATTTTCGTTTTTGCTGGAACCGAAGGTACAAAAGGGAAAAAAACCAAATCATTGTAGGCTTTTATAAATGAATGTTTACCGATGTTCCCGTCATACTAGCGATTTCTTTCAGTTTTGCGAAGACAGTGGAAACCATCAAGGGTGCCGGCTGAAACATCATGCGTTGATTTGATCGGCTTCCTTCCGCAACGATTCCAAGGTCACCTGCAGCTTGGGTATCAGCCTTTATTTGGGGCACCGTACGCCCTGTGCACTGGGCGATCACCTTCATCAAAGTTGTCTCAGCGATTCCCAATTCGACGCCTCAAAACAAAAATCACAAAAATATTTTACAAATACGAATACTGGGATCATTGATAAATAAGCAAGAAATAGTATATAACGTAACTAGGACTTTAATTTTATATTTACGAATCTGAAGTTCGCAGACCGATGCAAAGCCGAGGTAGCAATCACACGAGTTAATATAAAATTTCAGTCCTAGTTACATACGATATTTTATGTACCGAGGACTGGAAAACGAGTTTACAATTTTTAAACTGGACGAGAAACGAGTTTTCTATGCCATGGGTAGATACAAGTATTTAGAAAGTCAAATTCGTTTATTAAATTATTACCAACAATTTTCGAAAAATAAAAACGTCTGTGTTATGAATTCGTTTCATAAATAAAAACACTATTAGCAAGTGCTAAATGAGAGAAAATTATTCCCAATAAAGAAAAATCAATTTTCCGGATAAAAATTTTTTTTTTTGTTTACTGAATTTCTCTAATTGTTTCTAGATGAACAAACGTTAACATTTTCTTCAAAACTTGCCAAGATTTTTTTCTTTTTTTTTTTTAGCGTTGAGCTGTGTAGTTCATGAATATTTTAACTTTAACATAAAATGACAATATGTACAGCATTGTATGAATTTTACGATTTTCTATTTTTTATTCGTAAATAATAAAATATCTCATCATACATAACACTATATTTCCCTGAAAAATAACAAAAATCATGTTAAATGTTATAAAATAGTTTATCTACTCTACGTCACTGTTGCTTTATTTTTATAAATATACCTTCATAGGCAGGAGCCAGTTGATTCAAACACAAATAGACGCTTGGTAATAAATCATTTTGAGTCAAAACGATGACGGATGAAAAATAATTCGAAAGAATTTCGATGATTTTCAATCTTGCACTCGTGTTTTCAATCAATTCGAGAGTTTTTGCCAAGGCCAGATAAGGGACTCTGAAAAAAAGAATTATATTGTTCTGAAAATAAAAAATTTGACTAGTATTTAAGGCTCATTCTACTGAGTTTCGAAATCTTTGAAAGTTGACAACATTTTCATACTGACTTTGAAGTTCTAGATTATACGGAACTAATAAAATTTTAATATTAAAAAAAAAAAAAAAAACGCAGAAAAAAAACAATATTACAACTGCATGTAATTCAAAAGTAAAAATAAAACAATTTGCAAAATGCTAAATGTTATTTTAAAATTACTGAAACGTGAATCATAAGCTATATTATTGAAAAGTATTTGAAAGAAACTTACAATTTTGAGGAAACAGAACTGAGAAAATGATAAAAATCAAATAAATATAAAAAATGATAACAAAGAAACTAAAAAAATGACTGACTTTTAAACTTTGCCACTTCTAAAAATTATATGTTAAGAGCTTACATCAAAAATTACAAACTTTCAAAAATTCACTTTTTACGATATAATAAAGTTACATGAGAAACAAATACGTTTTTTTTTTCTCTCACTATGATAAAAAAAATCGTTCGCACCATGGAAAAAAAATAAATTTCTCCCTCGGGTAAATATATCCATCGCCTCCGGCTCGGGGTATAACTTACGCCCTCGTGAGAAATTTATTTTTTCCCAAGATGCGAAATTTACTATAAACATATGTTCATAGTGAAAAGTTGGTGTATTTATATTCATCCGAAAGGAAACAAAATAACATACTTATCTCCTTTTTTCCATGTGGCACTATCAATGGGATGGTAAGAGCTTGCACCAGGATTGTAATCAAGGTCCTTTGACTTTTGATCATCATTTTTTTTATCTTTGGGCCCTGAAATGCACCATTATAAATAATTCATTTTATAACATTATAATGAACAAATTGGTATGATTGGATTTATAATATATTCATATGGGGTGGTATCTATTGTGTACAAATTTTTTGAGCACAGCATTTATTGTGCACTTGGCGATTGTGCACATTTTTACGAACTCGTACGCAGGATGATACGAAAAGTGTTTCACAGTATAATTTTGAAAATCTCAAAGTTTTTATATCCAAATTTATCGAATTTAGGATCATAGTAATGAAAATCATGAAAATGTGCACAATTGCCCAGTGCACAATAAATACGGTGTTCAATAAATTTGTGCACAATCGATGCTATCCCATTTATATTATTTATTATTAATAGTGAGACATTAATTCTCTATAATATGGAAAAAAATTATACTTATAATAATATGAAACAATATAAAATTAGAATAAACTTTATACTAAACGATATTTAAATGTTAGTATTAACATGTTGATAAATATTCTTTCAATTATTACATTTTGATGAATACATTGATATATAAAATTTACTATTGATTTTTCTAGATGATTTTCAAAAAAATCTGATAGCCTGAAAACATGAAAAGCTTTATACTTCTAGAGTAGACAATCATCTAATAGTATATTTCGTATCAAGGGGCCTTGCAGCGTCTTTTCATGCGCGACGGCAACATTCTCAGAACGAGATAATTCCACGAGTTTCGAGAATGTTTTCGTCGCGCGTGAAAAGGCTCTGGCCTTGTGATACGAACTGTACTTTTCTTGATCGGCGTTTGAAATGAGTGTGTTGGGTGCGCAGCGGAGTGAAAAGGGGATTCTTACGTTCAATCCGCGAGCAGCCTAACACACTCTCTTCAAACGCTGATCATGAAATAGTACATTTCGCATCTAGGGAAAAAATAAATTTCTCACGAGGGATATATTTACCCTCGTGAGAAATTTTTTTTTTCCATGGTGCAAACGCTTTTTTTTCAAACGGGAGAAAAAGCTGATTTTCACCCGCGAAGCGGGCAAAAAAGTAAACTTTTTAGACCGCTATGATGAAAAATCCTTTTCATGGTAGCCGTTTTAAATGAGTGTGTTAGGCTACTCGTGGATTGAGTGTAAGAATCCCCTTTTCATTCTGCCGTGCGCATAACACACTCATTTACGCGTCTACCAAGAAAAGTACAGTGCGTATCATGGGGCCAGAGCCTTTTCACGCGCGACGAAAACATTCTCGGAACGAGGGAATTACCTCAGGCCTACGGCCCTCGGCATTCCCTCGTTCCGAGAATGTTGCCGTCGCGCATGAAAAGACGCTGCTATGCCTCTCGATACGCAATATACTATTTTCTAATTCAAAAATCATAAAAAAGATTCTTGATTTCATACCAAAAAAACTGTGCATTTTCTTCGGTGGACTTTTATTCTCGTCTTTTGTAGTTTCTTTTTTTTCTCCCTTGGTGCTTTTTTTTTCCTTCTGAGCCTTTTTGGTCATTTTTTTTTCTTTTGGATCCTTTGCAGTTACTTTTTTTTCTTTTTGAACTTTCTTGGTTTCTTTTTCATCTTTTTTCTTTTCTTTTTCTTCAGTTGTATTAATTTTTTCTGATCCTTTTTCATCTGCATCTTTTTTTTCTTTCTCATTTTCATCAGTTTCATCTTTTTCACTCAATTTCTCTCCGTTTTCGTCTGTTTCCATGTTTTCGGTTTGCCCCGATTTTTCGAGAAAACTTTTAGCTTCTTTTTCACCTTCTTCATCGGTGATTTTTTCCTCCTCTAAACTCGATTTCTTTAGACTTGGTTTCGAAGAAGTGTCATGCTGGAATAAAAAATTTTTTTGTAAGTTGTAAATATTATTGTAAATAAAATATTTCTAGCGTTAAAATAAAACATACGAGCACAATTTCGTCCTCGCTAGAATCGGATTGTACGACAATTCGTCTTCTTTTCTTCGCTTCGTTCTTTAAATTTCCATTATTTTTACAACTCGTGATTTCATTTTCAGAGTTTAAAAATTTTGTACTATCGCTGGGAGACGATTTTCTTTTTTTTGTTGATTCGTCACTTTTGATTTCTTTCTTGTCTGATTCTTTATCATCTTTGACTGTTTTTTTGTTTGTTTTTTCTGTTTTTTGTTTTTTCGATGTATTTTTTGGTAATTTCGAAGCATTTGATGATTGAGGTGATTTCCTTTTTTCCTTTGAAGCTACTGCTGAATCTTGGAATAGAAAAAAAAAAATAAGATTCAAGAGATACAAGGAAAAAAGTAAGCAAATAGGTACTATCGATTCATTATAGTACATAAATCAATACACAAAGTGTAGTATTAATTAAACTGGAGAAATCTTATTTTTTATCATTTTTCAAAATAAGCTGTTGCATCACAATATTTCGAGTTTATAAATAACTGATGTCAATCATACAATTTCAATACATTGAAATCACTCATTCTTAATATGACAAGACAGAATTTGAAAATATACTAAAGAGTATTAAAATTAAAAAAATAGTCACATGTCAATTTTGTTAACAGGAATAAAAAAATTTGAAATTACGTATGAGTGAAACATTCTTATCATTGTAAGTTTCTATTGCAATCCTTTAATGGGTAATTTTTTTTTGTGCAAAAAAATTGAGGATGGTTCGGAGTATCTTTTATGGTATGTAGTAATAACATTATGACCCTAAAGTTTAAAGTTTTTTATAGAGTATTGTCCAATTAAAAAAAACAAGTATTTTTTACATCTATACATCAGAATCTACGTGTTTTTAAAAGAACAAGTAGATTCTGATAGGTCTCTTTCAACCAATCAGAAACCGAAAGAGAGGTCCGATACTTTTCTTTTGGACAACCATCCTCAATTTTTTCACACAATAAACTATACAACCCTTAAAAAAGCTGGAACAGCAGAATCATAACAAAGTGTCAAAATTACAGTAAATTCAAAAGTTAGTAGTTTTGCGTTCTATTTTTAAATAGTTGAAATTTTAATCAACTGCATGAATTGTCTTTAATAAAATTGCTTTGCGTGATTATCATAATGAATACTATTTACATTCAGTCTCTTCCAGCAATGCAATTTCAGGAGTTTTTTTCTTTGTTCCTGGTTCTAACGCTTCCTTTGCAGGTCTCCTGAAAATTTAAAGATTATTCATGAATCACCTTCTTGTATAAAATTAACATGTACAGCCTTCATGAAATTGTCTCCGGATGCATTGTATTTTAATTTTTGTATGGAAGTATTTCAAAATATGAAGAAGACATGTTATGCTTTTTTTTAAACTGTGTTAAATTAAAATGTAGTTTAATTATGTAAATAAAAATTTTCCAATATTTAACCCTTTCAGGGGCACATTTTTCTGTTACACTAAATTTTGCTATTAATGGTAATTTAGGGGTTTTTGGGGTCGCTGATTACGAATCTGGTGTCAGAATTGCAAAATTCAAAATGGCGGATCCAAGATGGCGACTATGTGACTCTGCAGTTGAATTTTTGAAACAATGTGCACAAAACACGTTGTATGGGGGTTTTTTGAGTCGTTGATTGCGAATTTGACGTCAAAATTGCAAATTTCAAAATGGCGGCTATATTAATGCAAACTCTCAGTTTTTTTGCAATCACACCGAATTTTGACATGAAGGGGTTTTCGGGGTCGGCGATTACAAATCTTGTGTCAGAATTGCAAGATTCAAAATGAGTGATTGAAGATGGCGATGTCATTAGTGTAAATCGGAATTGTATTGGAAATTGGTATGAAACTTGGTATACTGGGATTTTCGAGATCACTGATTGCGAATCTGATGATAGTATTTCAAAATTATTCCACCTCTCGGCATAGCCCAGAACTAACGACGTGGAAGTAAAAGCTACCAGTTCTTTGTGTTTTTTTGTTTTTCAATTTTCGTTTTTTAATTTATTATCATTTTTTCAATGTTTCGTTTCTTTCAATTTCTATATTATTGAATTTTTCTATTTTTATTCTGCTTTGTTCTGTCCGAGCGTAGTCTACTTTTCAGCATGAAACTCTTCAAAGCAATTTTTTTTTCGTCAATGCACAAAGGAACTTTGCATACTTTAAAATGAAATTTAAAGCTTATTCTACGAATTTTTTCCAGCTAGTTAACACGTAGATTTGTACAAAGAATGAAAAACGTCATTTCCGTAGCGCATACGAGTTGGGAATAATTCAAACAATGGAGAGAGGGGTTGATTGATGTCTTTCCGAAGTTCTGGTAAGACAGGTGATTCTTTCATTCATTCAAAAACTTTTGCATTCATTCAAGAATGTATCTCTTTGCAAAGCGTGAAAAATTGTCTGGAATTTTTTCACAATTTCTACGGTGAACTATGTCACCCTTACGATAAGGAATAGAAATGCTTTTGAAATGAAGAAATTCTTTGTTTTCTTAGAACTTCAGGAAGTCATGGATCAACCTTTTTCTTTATTGTATGAATTGGTCCTAAGAGGATTAGAGCAGCTGACTAGACTCGTAAACGTGCCAAGAGACCTAACCATGAGCAATCTGAGAAAGACATTTCATCTGAAGACACTCTTCCTTAGTCACTACGCGCGGCTGGACAGTTTATTCAGTTGCAGCAACTTCTAAGCAGAGCAAAGGTAACGAAACAAAATTAGCGACATGTACGAAAATGTGGATGTTGTCGAAATTCCAAGTGATGAAGAGTCAGATGAAGAAGTTGAAAACAGCGAAGATGAATATTCCATTACCGAGGATGGTTTACCGATGGAATCGATGGAATTAGATGATCATAATAATGACATGGATTGCGATTTGTACAGCGAGTTTGATGAGTATGATGACATTCCTCTGAGTAGTCGCGTTGCGAAAATGGATGGAATATGGGAAAACAAAAGTAGATGTTAATACAATCCACGATTTACTGAAAGAAGTGGCCCAAAAAATTTTCCAGATGGTATTGACCAGGCAGGTGAAATTTTTGTGTGTCTTTTCTCTGAGAAGAATATTGAATTGATTGTCGAACAATCAAATCTCTATTGCATACAGAAAGGGATTGTTTTCGAGCCCATCACCATCGATGAATTGAAGAAGTTCTTGGGCTTGAATATATTGATGGGTATAAAAAGATTACCTTCTTACCGCGATTACTGGTCCACTAATGCGCAACTACACGATTATTATGTAAGCTCTGTCATGAGCGTCAAGCGGTTTTCATTCCTCTTATCTTATTTACATTTGAATGATACAACTAAAGAACCAAAAAGGGATGAACCTGGTTATGACAAACTGTACAAAGTCGCACCTTTTTTATCAATTCTTTCTGAAACTTTTCAGTATTTCTATGATCCAAGTATGAATCAGGCAATTGATGAGAGCATGATAAAGTTCAAGGGCAGAAGTACAATGAAACAGTACGTGCCAATGAAGCCTATCAAAAGAGGGTATAAAGTTTGGGTTAGAAGCGATGAATATGGCTATATTTGTGAATTTCAAATATACACTGGAAAAATAAACAATAAAACCGAATGTATGTTGGGGGAGAGAGTCGTCAAGGATTTGACTCGTGCTCTAATACACAAGCACTATCGTCTTTGCTTCGACAATTTTTTCACAACTGTCAATTTGATGGCAAGCTTGCTAGCTGATGGAATACTGGCTTGCGGTACCATTCGAAAAGATAGAAAAGGTTTGCCAAAGACCCAAAAAGCGGAAAAGAACATGTCGCCAGGAGATAGTGAATTTCGTACTTCATACACTGGACTCCGATGGCTAAAATGGATTGATAAAAAGCCAGTATTCTTTTTGTCAAACTATCACGACCCTTCTGTTATAAAAGAGGTCAGTAGGAGACAAAAAGATGGTTCTTTGAAAATGGTATCATGTCCACTACTCGCCAAAGATTACAACATCCACATGGGGTATGTCGACAAAGCTGACATGCTCAAGTCATTCTACGAAATTAGTCGAAAAAGTAAGAAGTGGTGGCATCGAATTTTCTGGCACTTTGTCGATGTGACTACAGTGAATTCTTGTATAATCTACAAACAGCTTTTTCCAGAAAAAGGGCTGTTACTAAAAGACTTTAGATTGTCAGTTGCTGATCATCTAATAGGAGTCTCGAATCGTCCAAAGAAAGGGAGACCATCTCTGAACTCACCATTGAAAGCAAAATGTAAAGTCACTTCTGCAGTAAGAACAGCACAGTTACCGCACATGCCTGGTGTTCATGAAAGTCGCAGAAGATGCACTCATTGCAGTACAAAAGTAAACGATAAGCGCACTAAATTTTATTGTAAAATATGCAAAGTTCCTTTGTGCATTGACGAAAAAAAAAACTGCTTTGAAGAGTTTCATGCTGAAAAGTAGACTACGCTCGGACAGAACAAAGCAGAATAAAAATAGAAAAATTCAATAATATAGAAATTGAAAGAAACGAAACATTGAAAAAATGATAATAAATTAAAAAACGAAAATTGAAAAACAAAAAAACACAAAGAACTGGTAGCTTTTACTTCCACGTCGTTAGTTCTGGGCTATGCCGAGAGGTGGAATAATTTTGAAATACTATCATTAGATTCGCAATCAGTGATCTCGAAAATCCCAGTATACCAAGTTTCATACCAATTTCCAATACAATTCTGATTTACACTAATGACATCGCCATCTTCAATCACTCATTTTGAATCTTGCAATTCTGACGCAAGATTTGTAATCGCCGACCCCGAAAACCCCTTCATGTCAAAATTCGGTGTGATTGCAAAAAAACTGAGAGTTTGCATTAATATAGCCGCCATTTTGAAATTTGCAATTTTGACGTCAAATTCGCAATCAACGACTCAAAAAACCCCCATACAACGTGTTTTGTGCACATTGTTTCAAAAATTCAACTGCAGTCACATAGTCGCCATCTTGGATCCGCCATTTTGAATTTTGCAATTCTGACACCAGATTCGTAATCAGCGACCCCAAAAACCCCTGAATTACCATTAATAGCAAAATTTAGTGTAACAGAAAAATGTGCCCCTGAAAGGGAAAAAAAAGAGAATTTTTTGGTTTTCAATTATTTATAACAAATAGCTAATCAACAATTTGAGACAGTTTTTCATGATAATTACTTTACATTAACCATTGAGAGTCTAAAATCAAATACTTGTGCACGAAACACGATGCAATGTATCGGAAAAACTGCGAAAAAACAAGTGGTACATATATGTACCACCGCCCCTGAAAGGGTTAAGTACTTTTGGGAACATATAGTACATTTCGCATCTAGGGAAAAAATAAATTTCTCATGAGGGATATATTCACTCGAGGGAGAAATTAATTTTTTTCATAGATGCAAAATATACTATTTATAGAAAGACAGAAGGTTGAACACAAACGCGTAACGCGATGTGGTTGAATTTTACTTGCGTGAGTTCTGTAATTTTGTTGTACCAGCAAAATAATATTCTATTTTAGCGCGCTGCGCGTTCCTGTTCATATCTTGCTGCGCTTTCCTTAATATTTTCGAGAACTAAAGGGCTAAAGCTTTCCGGCAAATTCGACAATTCACTTAAGATTATGACAAGTGTGAAAACCCCCTTAAGGGTGTCCACCTGCGTGAGCGCGCAGGTATTTCGAACCCTTTTTCAGGAATTTTCGTTGAGAGAACTAATTCGAAAATATTTACAAGATATGCGTTATTTCTAAAATTTACGTTTTTAATTCAATTTTGGATTTTTTGAGAAGTATGGTTTGAAGCCTTGTATTTGTTTGGGGCGTTAAAATAAAATCAACAAAATCGCAGACGCAGTTTCCCTTGAATCAGCCATACTAAGGGGACACAGAGGCTGCCGGAGTGCGAGAAAGACGCATAGAACGGAAAACAAAGGAGTAGAAGGAGGAAGCGGAGAAAACGGCCTCTGTGTCACGTTAAACATAAAATATAAAAAGAAGCATCTTTATCTCCATATTGCCGAGGAGGTACTGACGTAAAATTTATTCAAAATTTCGAAAATTGAACAAATAGCAGTATTTTTCATTACAATAAAAAGACAGTTTTACCGTTCTTTCAATACAACACATGCTGCGAAATTATGATGAATTAAAATGTCAGAAAACCCCTACGTAGGTACCTCAGGTTAACTCTATAGAATAATCTCATGTGCCAGAAGTTCCAAACGTCTAAAATTAAACGAAAAAATTTATAAGTTAATATAAGAGAAAAAAAATTTTATAGCTGTTTTTGAGCACTTTTGGATCGTAACAACAAACTTGATACTCCCCAAAAAAATATTCGTCTCACTTTCTATCATGGTAAAAAATCGAAAAATTCATAGATTTTTTATTTCCGTTTAATTCTAAACGTTTGGAACTTCAGGTACATAATAATCTCTCGAAATTCGAAGTCAATCAGTTGAGTAGATTTTTTTCAGTCCTGCCCGCAAATTTCAAAAACACAGTTTTGAGAAAAAAGCGTGTTAAGGGGGGAGATATGCTTAAACGGCTGAAATTCGGTCACAAACTTTGCGCATGAATTGCGGGAAAAACTATGAACGATAGAAACCCTAAATTTTGCATGAATGAAGTTTGTACCAATATCAATGGGACGTCAGCCTTGAAAAATTTTTTCTTTTTACGCAGAAACTTTAAACGCGTTTTTCCAAAAATAATTTTTTTTTAAATGATGGAACCAGTATAGAGAGAACGGCTCGACCGATTTTCATAATTTTTTTTTTAGACCGCTATGATAAAAACAATTTTTCGCAAAAAACGACAAAAAAAATCAACTTTTTTACAATTTTTGCTTTTATTTGATTGAAAAATTTTTTTTACAAAAACCAAGAATTTCAAGTTACAGTAGACGTAAATACGTAAAAAATTTTTACAAACGTTTTTTTTTAGATTGAGTTCACGAAGCTGTACAAGTCCCACCGTTTGCCTCTGCAAAATGTGCAGGTGCGATTTTGGATGCGATTGGATTCGCAAAATGACATTTATCACTTTGTGATATATTAAATAAACTTCATTTTTGCCGAATTTGGGGTTCCTATCGTTTATAGTTGTCCTGCAATCCACGCGCAAAGTTTGTGAACGATTTCACCCGTTTAGGTGTACCTCCCCCCATAAGGGGGTCCGCCTGTGTGAAATTTTTAAAAATCCCAAATATTTTTTCAAGGTTTTTACTTTATACAGACCTCAAAAATATTGTCCTTAAAGTATAAGCACGAATTCCGAATTCCGATTTCAAAATCTAGCTTGCATTACTCGCATCCTGAAAAAAGATGAAGAATGACGCTTTTCAGGCACAAAGCAAGAGCCAATTATAAAGGAATCGCAACTAAAACGGGCTAACCAGTCTAAAAGAGGCTATTTTATTCATTCCAAATAAATTTGCAATTGTTTAGGCATAGGCAAGATGTAAATCATAGTGCGCGCTAACATAGTTACTTTTTCCTTTACACGCGTTTTTCTCGTAACTATGTTTTTTTAATTTGTGGACAGGATTGAGAGAAATCTACTTAACAGTTTGACTTGGAATTTAGACTGATCATAGTTGGTGGTAGACAGCTAGAGGGGAGGGCTCGCCAGCGAGTCGCTACGCTCTTGGCTCTTGGACGGCCAAGCTATACCAGGGGGGTGCAACTCCATGTTAAGGGTTTGAACCGTTAAAGTATATGGCCGCCAGAAGCGCTGCGATCTTGCCAGGCGAATCGATTCTTCAAATTGTACTGTAAATTTAATGTTAAAGCAAGAATTTATTATCGAGTACGTTACATGTTTTCTCATAACATATATTTTCTCCAGAATTGTCAGTAGATTAGTTTTTCCATAAAAAAGTTTTCCAATATTTGGTTGGAAATATGCTTCAAAAGGTGAGAGGAAGAGACAGCTTTCATAAGAAAATATTTTCTTAGAAATCATCGAAAAATCAATGAATTGTGATTGACAACACTTTTTTTTATACTCAGAATATTTTCAGTTATTAAAATATGTACTTAATTTGTTGCATGTTTGACTTTGTGAGCAATCGTTTGCATCATTGATAATTTCGAAAGATATGGAACGGTGGCAAATGTCGGGAAACAATAGAAAAAGCCTAGCAAGACTGCAGCGCCTCTAGCGGCCATATACTTTAGCGGTACAAACTAGCCCATTTAAAAAGGCCGAAGTTGCACCCCCCCCCCCCCCGAGCTATACCGTGTGTGTCTCTTGAAACTGGACACTAGATTTGGCGTTAAAATGGGTTGGTACACTTGGATCCAGTGGATACCTGTGGATGCCTGTGTGGATACCTGTGTACCAACCCATGTTAACGCTAAATCTAGTGTCTAGTTTCAAGAGACACACACGGTATTTACAAAAACTGTCCAAAAAGTGACGTTATCGAAGAAGTTTTTTCCTTTTCCTACTTTCATTTTAGCTTTATTCCGGAAACCATTTATATATTTGAGATCCTGAATTCATAAAGAATCCAAATCCACCATTCATTTCTTGCAAATTTTCATTTTTATGTGAATAAACTCTGTGAATAAAATTTCTTCACCAGATTTTTTTTTTTTTTGCGTGACAGAAGTGTGTTCATATTTTATCGTCCATCGGTATTTACATTACAAATTTCTATTTTTATCTTATTACCGACTGGACACAAGACACAAAATTTTGACAGTTTGCAACTTGCAACAGTTTGGTTTTTATGTATACAGTAGTTAAATTATTCAAAATCATTATTTATTATTATATTTAATTATTTATTAACATTGATATTATTATATTATTATTATATATTAAGAATTATAATGTATCAATCGGGTAAACTTAGATTTGTTAAACGAAAAAATTTTTTTTTATGTACATTTTACCTGTATGAAATAGTTGAATAGAGGAGTTGCCTCGAAATTAAAATGCCGATTTTTTTTTCAAATTAAAGATTAGGCTTAATAAATTACTTCTGCGTTGAAAAAATGGGATTTCTATTGTCCAATTTTTTATAAATAATTTTTAAAAGTCGCTAAAATGAGGTCCCGCTAAAACGCTACGTGATTGGTCGGCGCATCTGTGACGTCACTAATGTTTGTTTATTTTGATCTCCCTATGCTACAAAACGGGCCGCGCGCGAATTTTACGGGAAAATTCAAATAATCGGGAAAATGAGCTGGAACCCGGAAAATGGGTTTGTTCGAAATACCTCAGATAATCTCCCGAACGTGAATTTAGCAACGATTTTCGCAAACTTTGCGAAAAAAGAGTGTTTTCAGGTCCCTGAATCCAGAGCTGTCAAAGTGCAAAGGTAAATAAACGTTGGATTGTACATGCACTGGGAAAAAAAACCCGTCGTATTAACCGTAAAATCCGGTTGTGCCAACGTTGATGCAAACCGTGACGTTTCAACTTTAGGTTGGCGTTGCTGGCCACGGCGAATTCACCTCGTCAATCCAGCCCCGATAACCACGGGGAATCAACGGGAACCCAACGCTGAAACGACCGAATTTGATATATATATATATATATATATATAGTGATACAACGGACAAAGCACAGCTGACCGTCAGATCAGCATTGGCAGCACACGAGGATTTCCCGTGGCCATGGGGCTGGGCTGGATTGACGTGAAAGCAGTAACGTAAAGCAGCCATGTTGATTCGCCGGGATTTTTTTCTCAGTGTGGTTTTTAAATTTTTACGTTGTAATAGATGTGAAAAAAAATTAAATAGACAAATACAATGAAAAACAGTTTGAATTTCGTTTTTTTCTCAAAAAAAAAAAAAAAACAATTCATTTCATTGCACTTTTCTCACGCATGTGTATCTATATTTCTATATCATTAAGATACACATGCGTGAGAAAAGCGCAATGAAATGCATTGTTTTTTTTTTGAGAAAAAAACGAAATTCAAACTGTTTTTCATTGTATTTGTCTATTTAATTTTTTTTCACATCTATTAGAACGGAAAAATGTAAGAACCATGTACAATCCAGCGTTTATTCACCTTTGCGCTTTGACAGCTCTGGATTCAGGGACGTTAAAACACTCTTTTTTCGCAAAGTATGCGAAAATCGTTGCTAAATTCACGTTCGGGAGATTATCTGAGGTATTTCGAACAAACCCATTTTCCGGGTTCCAGCTCATTTTCCCGATTATTTGAATTTTCCCGTAAAATTCGCGCGCGGCCCGTTTTGTAGCATAGGGAGATCAAAATAAACAAACATTAGTGACGTCACAGATGCGCCGACCAATCACGTAGCGTTTTAGCGGGACCTCATTTTAGCGACTTTTAAAAATTATTTATAAAAAATTGGACAATAGAAATCCCATTTTTTCAACGCAGAAGTAATTTATTAGGCCTAATCTTTAATTTGAAAAAAAAAATCGGCAGTTTAATTTTGAGGCAACTTCTCTATTGATATTCATATTGAATTGAAGTTAAATATTTATGTTGAATTGAAATAAAACAAATTATGGAAAAACTATATTTTCTAGTATGCACATGCATTTCATGGTTTTCTTGGCTGCTGATCATGGATTCGAAGTCAAAATCGCAAAATTATTTTTATTTACAAAATTTGTTTTAACAAATTTTGTAAAAAACTATATTTTTGAATACGCATATGCTTTTCATGGTTTTCTGGGCTGTTGATTATAAATTCGTAGTCAGAATTGCAAAATTAATTTATTTTAACAATTTGTTGTTGTTGAATAAAATAATGTTTTTTTGTGTACGTTCTAGCTCTAAAAAATAGTTGAATTGATATTTATGCATTAGAATATATAAATTATGGAATCATTGCTGGCGGTAGTCAGCAAGAGGTGAGGGGTTCCACCACCCTCTCACATCGCACAGTAATATTTACAAAAATCACTTTGTTTTAAGACGGCACAGGCACATCTTTTCCTTATATTTTTTCAATGAAGATTTGACAAATTTCTTTTTGCAGATTGTTCCTACATGAATGATAAATCACAAGAACATTTTGCGACAGCTTAAAAGGCTGCGAAATATTCATATTCGATTAATGAAAAATTGAATCCACGGATTTCACGAGTTTTTAAGAAGTGTCGGTAATATAGGTATTAGCTACCTGCACAGATATTACCAACCGTGCTATTTTTTTTTTTTTTTTTTTTTTTGGAATTCGATTTCAAATGTTCACGCTTCGTATTACGTCCACGTAATGTTAACGGGATTCACCTTTATACAGTTATTGACAATTATGTACAGTTACAGTTTCTCATTTCTTCAGTCGCACGTTTCCCTCTGTATGAATAAATCGTGTGTGCTATTACTTAGTAAAATAATTCCTCTAGCCTTATAAAAACTTAATAAAAATTTTAATGCCCAGGATACATGTTCTCTCACACAGTTTCATAAATCCAAGTGTGCTTTATAAAGATTTTTTAGTCTTTATTAAGTTCTTTATAAAGGTTTTTTGTCTTTATAAAAATCTTTATAAAGTTTGGACATATTTTATAAAACACTTTACAAAAATTTCCGAAGCTTTATAAAGATTTACAATTTCATAAAAGTTTTATAGAGATGTTATGAAATTACTATAATTTTTTTAATGTTTTATAAAGGTATTTTATAAAAAAAAGCGAAAGTGTATAAAAAATTCAGGGATTTTATAAGAGGTTTTATAAAGACTCCAGTTACTAGAGATGTCTGCCATTATTTGTGTTTACAATAAAAATGTATTGTCAAAATTGACAATTCATTAAATGTGTAAATAATTTACTTTCACATGTGAATAAGTTAAATAAAAACGATATGTTTATATGATAAAAATGTATTGTCAACATTTTATGCCTAATTTTGCTGTCATTTTAATACAGACTCAAATTACTAAGTATTATGTGTTTTTAGTATTTTTCAAAAATACTACAGTTAGAAAAAATACTCTCTTTGTATGC
Organism: Platygaster robiniae; assembly: GCA_028476575.1. Lineage (NCBI taxonomy): Eukaryota > Metazoa > Arthropoda > Insecta > Hymenoptera > Platygastridae > Platygaster > Platygaster robiniae. Next base: position 37,157,292 of record CM052020.1, read on the forward strand.
ACCTGTGTATAACTTCATTGATAAACGTTCTTATGAAATTAAACATTAAAATGTGTATGTCGAATTATTACATCACCGTCGAGTTAATGCTACGTAACTTCAAAATATTAGAGTAAGTCAGTGGCAATTGACAGTGATTTATCAAAAAAATATCCATATCTCCCAAAAAAAACATTTCCAACGTAAACTTTTGAAGGTGAGGGGTCTCGTATAAAAGAATACAAAAAAAAACCAAATCTTTAATATACGCTCAGTAAGGGCTAATATTCATTAGAGTGAGTAAAGTGATGTGGTTACGCATAAAAATTTTTCTTTAAGGTTTTTTATATCGAAATTATAACATGATAACACAGGTCAACATGATTTAGTTGTTGGAAAGCTGAGGGTCATTTCCGAAGTAATTTGCTGCGTAGAATCCGAATCCGGCGTCAGAACTGGCCCATCACGTCAGGATTTTGAGATATTTGAGGTTATGTACCCGAAAAACGGCGTTTTTTCCTACTTTTGAGGTAATGTACAGGGCGCAAACAATTTTTTTAGTCTGTCTCTCCAGTTACATCATTTAGTACAACTCTTACCCTTTAATTTTAGAGTTCAAGAGATCAATTAGGATTTTTTTTTCACAAAGTTATGGCTATTAGAAGTTACGAAATATATCTCTTCGACGTCATTAGCAATTGCATTAAGCCTTTGAGACAATAATTTTTTACTGTGTAATTTCTCTTGAAAATTTTGACTTGAGGGTTTTTGAGGTAGCTGAGAACGGATATGAAGTCGGAAAAATGAAATTTGCATTTCCAATATGGCGTACTCAAAATGGCGGATTCAGATTTGCAAAAAACATGTAAATATTGAAAAATGTTTCAAGTTCACATTATATAATTGTTGGCTATAAAAATTCAGTCAACATCACTCTTCGTTCACGTTGGTCGGCTACTCATTTATGTTCCGATTTGATGATGTCGACTCAAGCGATTTTTCGTATTTATGTATTGCAATTATTATGTCGCCGACTAATTTTCGTGTTTCTGTCGTCTTTTCAAGGCAACTGATTTATGCGTTTCGTGAATCTGTTTGAACTCGCCGCTTACTTTTTTATTTTTTTTCCTATTTTGCCTCATTTTCATCCTGTTTGTACCCGTCGACTAATTTTCGTCTTTCTGTCGGCTTGTCAAAGCGAACCGATTTTCGCGTTGGTGGATTCGAGAATCACCGAAGATCCCCGAATTCGGGCGAACGGGCGAATCGTTGCGAAGGAGCATACGAAATCCAGGCAGTCTGCTGTGGGCAGTTGTATCAAGAGGGTCATTGCCCCTACGGTATATGCGCAGTCGCAGGAAATATAACTTGATATTATAACTGTTTATCATCTCAACAATGGCCTCGCGTAGATGTTTAAATGATCCTGACAGTTTTTGTTACATTTTTAGTCGTTTCATGTTCGCGAAAAATAAGATGAAAATTGATGATAATATCAAAACATTATCACAATTACTTCGGTCTTTCGATATGTAATCAAGACAAGTTTTGGGCTTCACGTATGGCTTGTAAAGCATGTGTAGAAACATTAAGACCTTGGAATAATTCCGAAAATTCTCGTGAAATACCAATGCCTTTCAAGATACCTGCAGTTTGGTGTAAACCTGCTGAACACAATGAATGTTATTTTTGTTCAACTAAAACATTTGGATATAATGAAAAAATTCTTCTAATATAAAATATCCAATTGTAGCAAGCGTAACAAAACCCGTTCTTTATGCATCCGATGATATTCCCCAAACTCCTCCGCTTTTTAAGAGAAATGTTAAAGATCATACAGGGTGTGACGATACTGAAGATCAGGATTTTGAAGAAATCGCATCAACTTTTGATGCTCCTATTTTATTTGATCAGGCTTCTCTGAATGATTTAGTCAGGGATTTAGATTTGCCGAAAGATAAGTCTGAGTTATTAGGCTCCAGACTTCAAGAATAAAACCTTCTCGCTCCAGAAACTACTTTTACTTGGTATCGTAATCGGGAGAAGGGATTAGTTGAGTATTATTCTGTAAGTACAAACTATGTTTTTTGCAATGACGTTAAGGGCTTAATTCAAAAGGTGGAACTACTTTATGATATCGATCAATGGAGATTGTTTATTGATTACTCAAACAGAAGCTTAAAAGCAGTTTTATTGCATAACTTAAATGAATACGCGTCTATACCTATTGCTCATTCCGTTCCCTTAAAAGAATCACATGAAAATGTAAAAACTATTCTTGAAGCAATACAGTATGAACAACATAAATGGCAAGTATGTGGAGATTGAAAATGGACATTGAAAATGGTTTCAATGCTTCTTGGACAACAATTGGGCTTCACAAAATATTCGTGCTTCATATGTCTGTGGGACAGCAGAGCCAGAGAAAAGCATTATGTTGTGAAAGATTGGCCTCTCCATAAAACTTTAAAAACAGGAGACCCCAACATCATTGCAGAACCATTGATAGATCCTAAAAAAGTTTTATTACCTCCACTTCGTATCAAATTAGGATTAATGAAGCAATTTGTGAAGGCCCTTGATCGTGATGGTGCATTTTTTAAATATCTTCAACATAAATTCCCTAAGTTGAGTGAGGCAAAGATAAAAGGAGGAATATTTATTGGACCAAAGATACGAGAACTAATGAAAACAGCAGTGGTTGAAGATGTCATGAAAACTATGGAAAAAGAAGCCTGGATTAGCTTTAAAAAAGTTGTCAAGGGATTTTTAGGCAATAACAAAGCTACTAATTATAAGGAACTAGTTGAAGACATGACTAAAAAATTTCACAAGTTAGGTTGCAATATGAGCGTGAAATTGCACTATCTACACTCTCACTTGGAATGGTTTCCAGAAAATCTCGGTGACGTAAGCGAAGAGCAAGGCGAGCGATTCCATCAGGATCTTAAGGAAATGGAAAGACGATACCAGGGTAAATGGTCTCCAACAATGCTAGCTGACTATTGCTGGTGTCTTCAACGTGACGAGCCAAATGCTCATCATAAAAGACGTTCTGGGTCAATATCTTTGCTAAATAAGAAAAAAGATTTCATAAATCAGACTGAATACCTCAAACCGAATCGTGAGAAGCGAGGGGACTCACGTTAACCAAGCACCCCGAATTGTGAGAGGCGAGGGGACTCACGTTGATCGAGCACCCCAGAGGGGACATAATCCTATTACGTCCACGCCGTTGTCCCTGGGTGAAGCTAAAGATAGGATAGTTTTTCAGTCGCCGATTAAAAAAATTGCCATCAAACTTTTTTTGATCTGGATGCCAAATCAATTCTGATTGCAGATTCGTAACCAGCGACGCGAAAATCTTCTGTACAGAAAATTTTATGGAATTCGAACATTTTCTGGCAACTTTTCTAATTTTGGACAATCATACTCAATCTTTCATCTTGAATTTAGAAATGTTAATGGCAGATTCGTAAACAACGACCTTTAACAAATCCGCATAAGCATTTTTGGGAAAATCTAGTTAGATATTGTTATACATAAAATCAGTAAGAGAAGCGTAAAATTTTTGGCTTTCATCCAGCATATTGGACGTCGCTATTTTAAATTTCTAAAACTTACCCATACATTCCAATGATATTCAAATTCAGCAACCTCAATAAGTTCGATACACACATTTTTAGATACAAATATCAGTTATTTCTACATTTTCATCCGCCATTTTCAATACGCCATACTGGAAATGCAAATTTCATTATTCTGACTTCATATTCGTTCTCAGCGACCTCAAAAACCCTCAAGTCAAAATTTTCAAGAGAAATTACACAGTAAAAAATTATTGTCTCAAAGGCTTAATGCAAATGCTAATGAAGTCGAAGGGATATATTTCGTGACTTCGAATAGCCATAACTTTGCGAAAAAAAATCGTAATTGATCTCTTGAACTCTTAAATTAAAGGGTAAGAGTTGTACCAAATGATGTAACTGGAGAGACAGACCAAAAAAATTTTTTTGCGCCCTGTACATAACCTCAAAAGTAGGAAAAAACGCCGTTTTTCGGGTACATAACCTCAAATATCTCAAAATCCTGACGTGATGGGCCAGTTCTGACGCCGGATTCGGATTCTACGCAGCAAATTACTTTGGACATGAACCTTTCCAACAACTCACATGACCCCGGTATTTGTAGACTTGTGTGATAAGTAGCAAATTTCATTTTTTAAAAATCTGGACTCAAACATTTCTAGTCACTCACCTGCCCGCTTTTCCTGACTAATCGTAATTTTCAAACTTTGGTGTTTTTGCATTTATAACCTGTAAACACGTATCAAAATTGGCTGGGTTTACCATTTAGAGTTGATTTAAAGTTGAATTCAGAATGATTGGTTATCAGAAACAAGGGAAAGCATGGAAAGGTAATTAGCATGTACACTGGTCAATCAGCAATATTTTATTCAAAATTATCGTTAACCAGAAGTAAAGAAAAAAATTTGGCGGTGTTTTTGAATCTTTCAAAAATTATAGATATGAAAAGATTATTGTATTTTTTATTGTCTTTGACTAGGAGCGAGAAAGGAGTAGGATAGTGATTTAAAATTAATAATTTTAAATTGTGACAAGAAATACTGTATTCATCATTACATGATACAGAAGCAAGGGGAGGAATATGTCCATGAACCTAGCAGAGCAATATTAGCAGAACAAATCCGGACATGGTTCATAATTAGGTGCTAATTAGGTGCTAATTTAGTACCATAGTCGCGAATTTAATGCTCCTTTTTTTTTTAAAATTACGACATGTTTTGCCAGGTACATATGAACTCAGCAGAGCATTAACTGAAAAAATCAACAAAATCGGAAAAAAACTAATTCATAATTAAGTGCTAATTAGGTGCTAATTAAGTACTCTAATAACGAGTTCGATTATTAGTTATTTTTTCCAAACTTTGACATGTACTGCATTCAAGCGTGATTTGGCTGAAATTCTAATTATTTAAATATTCGAAATAAGTGTGAACTACAATATTCATTAATTTCACTTACTCCATAATTATGTTATCTTAAGTCTATAATACATATAAAGACAGAAGAAGTGTTATGTACTCCTATCTTTCCGCTTTCTATCTGTGAAATTATTCTTTTAAGCTTAATTTTCGGGTGTATATTTGACAAAAGGGTTGAAATAATAATTTTTTAAAATTCTACTGATTAAATAATTATGTGCTTGGTAAGTTCATAATATGAGGTCGGAAATAGAATTATGTATTCCAATTTTTCCACTTGTAATCTGGCAAATTCGTCTTTTTAGCTTTATTTTTAGGTCTGTCTCCAAGATAAGAGTTAAAATTATAATTTTTTCAATTTCCATTGATTTAATGATCATGTTCAAGTCTATCTTAGTACATGACGATGTAAAACAATATCGCGTTCAGAGTTCTTTTTTTACGCGTAGTCGGCAGCGCAGGTTAGGCATGCCTGGGTTTTAGCGCGTCTTCTTTCATAACTCCTGAATTTTGCGATACTCATAATTTACAGCTTTTAAACAATGTTTTAATAATAAAAGCACATAATTCTTATGTAGAATTCGAAACCCGCAATTATTTCCTAGAAACTTTTCCGGGTGAGAAGTATGGCTCAACGTCAAGCTACACCCTCCACTTTTAAATAAAAAAAAAAACAATTTCTAAAAGGGCACATAATTTTTCGTTTTAGCACATAATTAGCTTATAATTTGATGCAATACGCGATTTTGAAATTGGTCGAGTGGGGGTGTAGCTAGACGCACCACATAAACTTGAATGCAAAAATTTTAAAATGTCAATGTGCCAAAATTCAAAGAAATAACCGAGCAATAAATTCGTTATTAGAGCACTTAATTAGCACCTAATTAGCACTTAAATATAAGCTAGGTTAAATATAATTAGATTTGTTCGATTTTTCAAGGTAGCGCTCTGCTGACATCACATGTACCTGGCAGAACATGGCTTAAAGGAAAGAAAAAAAGGAGCATTAAATTCGTGATTAGAGCACTTAATTAGCACCTAATTAGCACTTAATTATAAATTAGTTTTTTTCCGATTTTGTTGATTCCTTCAGTTAGTGCTCTGCTGAATTCATATGAACCTGGCAAAACATGTCGTAATTTAAAAAAAAAAAAGCAATACATTCGCGACTATGGTACTAAATTAGCACCTAATTAGCACTTAAATGTGAGGTAGGACAGCACCTGTATTGATGATTTTTTCAACGGCTATACCTTGTACTGACTTCGCATGAACTTGAATGCAGTACATGTCAAAGTTTGGAAAAAATAACTAATAATCGAACTCGTTATTAGAGCACTTAATTAGCACCTAATTAGCACTTAAATACAAGCTAGGTCAATTTTGATTTTTTCGATTTTTCAAGGTAGTGCTCTGCTGACATCACATGTACCTGGTAGAACATGGCTTAAAGGAAAGAAAAAAAGGAGCATTAAATTCGTGATTAGAGCACTTAATTAGCACCTAATTAGCACTTAATTATAAATTAGTTTTTTTCCGATTTTGTTGATTTTTTCAGTTAGTGCTCTGCTGAGTTCATATGTACCTGGCAAAACATGTCGTAATTTTAAAAAAAAAGGAGCATTAAATTCGCGACTATGGTACTAAATTAGCACCTAATTAGCACCTAATTATGAACCATGTCCGGATTTGTTCTGCTAATATTGCTCTGCTAGGTTCATGGACATGGGAGGAATGAAAAGGCACTTCTACAAGAATTGAAGTTCATACAAAATATCTATTTGCGATCACATTCCTTTACAGGTCATAAAAGCGGGCAGGTGAGTGACTGGAAATGCTCAAGTCCAGATTTTTTAAAAATGAAATTTCCTACTTATTATCATGTTATAATTTCGATATAAAAAACCTTCAAGAAAAATTTTTATGCGTAACCACCTCACTTTACTCACTCTAATGAATATTAGCCCTTACTGAGCGTATAGGAAAGATTTAGTTTTTTTTTTTTTTTTGTATTCTTTTATACAAGACCTCTTTTACGTTGGAAATGTTTTTTTTGGTTATTCTATAGAAGTAATCTGAGGTACTCACGTGTGAGTTTTTTGGAAATTTAATTTTTTACAATTTAACAGCGTGTACTATATTTACAAAAAGGATAATAGGTCTTTTTTCACAAAAAATACTGCCATTCATAGAACTTTTGAAATTTTAGAAAAATCTTACGTCAGCACCTCGGCAATATGGAAACGAAGAAGATTCTTTTTATTTTTTATGTTCAAGATAACTAGTTCGAGCGAAATCGTGTCTGAAAATTTGCTATTTTATTTTAGGGGGTCACTTTCGACGGCTTAGATAAATACAAGGCTTGGAATAACACTTTTGAAAAAATTCATGAATAAAATAAGAAGCTAAACCTTTAAGGTTGTCCTGCAGCTAGGTTTAGCTTTATCATGGTGGTACAATTGCGCTCTATGCTAAAGCATTAGAGTTTGAATTCGCTGCCAACTTTATGCAATGAAAATTTATATGGCTTGTAACTCTTATTGTAAGTAATATTTTAATTATTTTATAACGATACATTGTTGTAAATTCATCAAATAATTTTGCGAAACATAAAAACCAATAATATTTTACAATGTCAATCGTAGAAAAAATTGAAAATCGTACGCGTACGCTTGGCAACGTCGCTTTCGCTGTCTTATTGATAATCAACTGCGCACGGTTTTCACTCACACACTACGAGCGCGTGAGTGACAATGCGACGTTGCCGCGTTTCTCGAGCGCAAGCGTTAAATTTCGTGAATTCGCCGACGAAATGCAGTATACCTTTTTTTCCGCAGACAAAATCTTTTTGAAACTTTTCATAGTACTTTATAAGGCTATGCTTTATGCTATACTCGTTTTTCGTGGCAATCTCATTTTTGTAAGTAATTGTTTTAAAGAAGAAAGAGTAAAAATTCACGCGCTCTCATAAGAGCCCATGCATTTTTTCTCTTATTGCTCGAAAACCTAGGACAAGATCACTTTAAAATTTTTACAAGGTGATGTAAGGTGCCATAAACTATCGTTATGTGGAATTTGATCGAATTCTCATTATTCAACCCTAGCTGCAGGACAACCTTAAAAAAACGTATTTGTTCAAATATTTAGATTAGTTCTCCTAACAAAAATTCCTGAAAAAGCGCTCGAAATACCGCGCTCATACGGGTGGACTACCTTAAAGAAAAAGTAACTATGTGAGCGAGCACTATGATATGTCTTGCCTAATATTGCCCATGCCTAAACAATCGAAAATTTGATTGGAATGAATAAAATGGCCTCTTTAAGACTAGTCAACCAGTTTCAGTTGCAATTTCCTTATTATTAGCTCTTACTTTGTGCCTAAAAAGCATCATACCTCATCGTTTTTTACCAGGTGTACTCCTAAGTAATTTCCGGTTTTTTCAATGGATGGCGTTCTGTTTTGTACCGCTGTTGGTAACACATACCATATGTCATTTTGTTCAGTCATATCGAGTGCTTGAACTGCGTTGACATTTTCTCGAAAAAATCTTCCAGTAAGTTTCTATTGCGCTTCAAAAGTGTCGAATTTTGTACCGAATTTTGAGCATATGCGCCATGCATTGCTTTTCATGTTCAATCAGGGGAAAAAAGTGTCCGAGAGCCACTGTGCGCTTGTGGAAGTTTATGGTGATCGTGCATTAACATTTCGAACATGTGAAACGTGGTTTCGACAGTTCAAAAATGGAGATTTCGACCTGAACGACGCCGCACGCTCCGGCAAGCGAAAATCGTTCGATGACGCCGAATTGCAAGCATTATTAGATGAAGACAACACGCAAACGCAACGACAGCTTGCAGATGCGTTGGGAGTTCAACAGCAAGCAATTTCCAAACGTCTGCGAGCCATGGGAAAAATTCAGAAGTGTGGAAAGTGGGAGCCCCATGAACTGACCGAGAGACAAATGGAGAATCGAAAAGTGACCTGTGAAATGCTGCTTCAACGATACAAAAGAAAGTCTTTCCTGCATCGTATTGTTACTGGTGATGAAAAGTGGATTTTCCTGGAGAACCCTAAGCGCAACAAATCGTGGGTGAGTCCAGGTGAAGCATCGACATCGACGGCACGACCAAATCGTTACGGTCGGAAGGTCATGCTGTGTGTGTGGTGGGACCAGTCCGGTGTTATATACTTTGAACTGCTGAAACCTGGTGAAACTGTGAATGCCGTTCGCTACAAACAGCAAATGAAAGATTTGAGCCGAGCCATTGTGGAAAACCGACCAGAATATCAACAACGACAGAAGAAGGTGATTTTGCTCCACGACAATGCGCCGTCGCATAAGTCAAAAGTCGTTCGTGACACGCTGGAAAGGCTCAAGTGAGAAGTGCTTGATCATGCGGCTTACTCACCAGACCTGGCGCCATCCGACTACCACCTCTTTGCCTCGTTGGGCCATGCCCTTTCTGAGCAGCGCTTCGACTCGTACGAAAATGTACGAAAATGGCTCACCGAGTGGTTCACCTCCAAAGGCAATGATTTTTACTGGCGTGGTATCCACAATTTACCAGAAAGGTGGGAAAAATGTGTAGAAAGCGATGAAAAATACTTTGAATAAAATAAAGGTTACCGTTTTTTTGGAATTATGTGTTTTATTTGCAAAAAAACCGGAAATTAATTAGGAGTACACCTGGTAGAATACGAGCTGAATTTTCGAATTAGAATTCGGAATTCGTGTTTATCCTTTGAAGACAATATTTTTGCGTGAAAAATATTGAAAAAAAATTTTGAATTTTTGAAAATGTCACACAGGTTGGCGGCTATCTTTGAAACAAAATTCTGCTGATACATTTTCAATGCGAAGGTCAGAAAACATGGTTTTTTATTCGGACTTTAAAAACATTAATATATCTCACTTGAACAAGTACGGATGTGCTCATAGGCAAAACAGGTTACAAGCCTCGCCTTCGCCTCGGTCCGTAATTACCCCGTTTTACCAAATTTGCACAACCGTACCTGCTACGTAATATACTATTTTTTGCTGTTTGAAAATTTTTCAGTTTTGAAAATATATTAATCGAAAAGCTGAGAGTTATACAGAAGATTATGTCCTCTCTAGATTTTTCACACCTTCTTTGAGGTTTGAAAAAAAAACATCAAAAAAGGACTTTTTTCATCTTTAAAATTTTCCATTGAACCCTAAAAATTGATGAAGCGCGTATGACGTGTATCTCAAGTTCCAAACTTTCAAAATGAAACAAAAATAGAATATATGTGATTTTTATTATTTTTCATCATGATAGGAAGTGTGAAAAATATTTTTTGGGGAGCATCATGATTGTTGTTACGATCAACAAGTGTTTAAAAGCACAAAAGCAACTGGAGTATTTTTTTTCTCTATGAACTTATCAATTTTTTTGTTAAATTTTGAACGTTTGGAACTTCAGTCGCATCGTATAAGTGACCCGTGACGGCTAGCATTCGAAATATCAATAAGGTTTATTCACTCTCTCGAGTTTTTTTCGAGGACCTCAAAGGATCCCTTCGCCGAAGAAACGATTTTTCGGATGCTAGCCGTCACGGATCAATTAGTGATAGATGATCTCGAGAAAGTTTTTTCGTATAAAAATTAAATTGTTGAAGGAGCAATAAAATCGTAAATTAAATTGCATATTTGAGACCGACGGAAAAAACTGAACAACATAGTTTTTTGCACGATCCAAAAGCGTGAAAACTGAAAAAGGTACAAATTTTAATTTATTAAATTTTTAAAAACTATTCCTCGCTAATGTGACGTGATTGAGAAAAAACATACAGGATTATAGGTTTAGGAGGTCATAAAGTATATGTTGCATGTAAAAATTTCTTTGGGTTTTTCCAAAACTCGATTTTTGTTCCACTGTATTATCAATTATCACCTACTTTATTTCTCATGTTCACTCAAACAAAAAACTCTGTTTAATCGCTTCACGACACACATTACCAAATTTATCATTGGATTTTTCATTCGATGCTTTCGCTCCACTTACTTTTGAACACGAACGTTACGCATTTCGATATTGATGCGTTCAAAAGCGATTGACGGCCCGCTTGATGTTATATTTTGAATCAATTATATTTTCGAATTACCTGCTATTTTCTTCCGTTACATCTTGGTCAGTAATTAAAATATTAATTCAGACGTATGTACGGTATTCTCATTTTTTGAAAGGATTCTTTCCTTAAAATTCTGAAATTTCACGATACTCACAAAAAGAATGCTACTAGCAGTAAGACTAATATGGGTTGAATGCTAGGGATGAGATGTAGCATTAAATATGTACAACCCAAGTCAGTTATGCTTTTACAGAAAACCACTTGTTTCATATGAGAAAAGTCGAAAGCATATACCACAAAGATTGTACATTGTAGAAATAATTTTGTTTTATTTTGTAGTATGTAGTAATGGAATAGAATAGTCTAATGAGACTGCCTTTTAACTTGGCTTACATGACTTTGTGCTCTTCAATTAGCACACGATGATTTCAATAGAACATATGTGCAATTGAAAGCCGGTTAGAAATATTTTTTTACGATATTATTGCCAAAATCGTAAATTTTATTTATCTTTTTTTCATCATAACGGGCCGTCGATCGCTTTTGAACGCATCAGTATCGAAATGCGTAACGTTCGTGTTTAAAAGTAAGTGGAGCGAAAGCATCGAATAGAAAATCCAATGATAAATTTGGTAATGTGTGTCGTGAAGCGATGAAACAGAGTTTTTTATTTGAGTAAACGTGACAAATAAAGTGGGTGATAATTGATGATTACCTAGTATACTGAAGAATCTGCGACGCTTCCCTTGATATCACTACTTTGGAATCTTACTTTTTTCTTTCATTTTCAAGCGTGAGAACCACACACGATTACGACGGCGACCTTTACATTGGCAATGTCAGTTAGGAGGGAAGGGTTATTGCGGATATCATATGTTTATTGAATGCAAAGTGGAACTCGAAATATCAATCAGAAATAAAAATGAAAAACAATAATGATATACTTTTGAGCTAGAGTTCCTATTTATTCAGTGTTATTATATATCAATGGGCACACAAACATGATAGGCATAATGAGGTTAAAACTATTGGTATACCATCAGTATCTGCTAAGAAGTCTAAGATACCACAAAACTTCCGAAGTTTCAATAGATATAAATAATGTTACCTCTCGCCTTATTTCGACGATAAATTCAAGTTGTTAATTTTAGAAATTATAATGAAAAATCTTAAAATTAAAATTAATTCTAAAACTAACTTAACGAAGGGGGCCTAAGTGACGCATACCGGTTTCAGCGTCGGAAGCGCCCCTCTGTTGAGGAGACCTATTATTTTCTACCAACACTATAATAATGATACAAAAATTCAACCGAGAAATTTGCAACTGAATTAGTTATGTTAAAAAATACATTTCATAAATGTTAATACAACAATAAAACGTTTTGATGACTGTTATATTTCATGTAAAACGTGTATAACTTGAATGTTGTAATTATTCACCAACGAGAATCATACAAATATCGACAATTGTTTGCGAGTGGACATCGAATCCCGTTGAACTGTTTTTTCAATACTCTACATCAGCCTGGTTTATTCGGCAATTGTAAACAATTGTGATTATAATATATATGGTAATAAATCAAAAGAAAAAAACTATTTTCAAAAAAAAAAATTATAATAAATTTTGCATAGTATTTTTGTTTTTTGTTTTTTATCATTTTTCGTTTAACGATTCTATGAAAACCTAAATTTCTGATCACAACTACATAATACTCAACTTACCATTTTAAACAAAATATTTTGAATCCAACCTGTCTTGAACAAAAATTTCCAAACGTGAAATTAAAGTTTATGGAAACATTTTTTCGATCCGACATTTCACATCGTTTACATTCATAAAAAATTCAATGATCATTGTAGAACGCTATCAATTTACATATATTATAAAAAAAGGTTGTTTAGTTTATTTTTATGCTTTTAACAGTATGCATACTGAAATGAATTTTTTTTTTTGTAAAATGAGATTTTAAATCATGAAATTGATAAAATATTCCTTGTGATTCCACAATGGTAATATCAGTTTCGCCAGTCCATTATAGGAAAATTTTTTTCATTCACATCATACAATTATTATTAGAGATTCTATTTTTCAAGTATGTATTGTTGTAATTTAATTGAAAAATAACTCTAGAGATTTTTTTTTTTTTCGACGACGGTCGAAACATGTCAATGTTTTAAGTTTTGATTTTTTCGAATCTAACCTGTATATAAACAAAAATACCAAAACTTCAATTTAATGTTATTGAAAATTTTTTGTTGATACAACATTCCACATTGTAATATATATTAAACTTGGAATTTCTTCTATTTTCAGAGTTTATTCAATAGTGTTTGTAAAATAGATTCGAAACGTCAAAGTTGATAACTTAGACTGATTTCACTTATTATAATTATCGATTTAAGAAGTTACATTCTCTCATTTTTTATTGGTTTCCGATTTCTAAAGAGTTTCTTCTCTTCAGTAGTTATAAAACAGATAAATATACAATGAAGGTTATGCGTTCATCAACATAACAATTATGTCCTGGACTTTTTGTAACTAAAAAAATTTTTCAAAGTTATAAAATATATCCAACTACTGCGTAAACATAGTTGTTTGTTGCTATCAAGATTTTAATTTATTTTCTAAAGACTATTAAAAACTGCAATGAAAAATGTTAAAGAAACAGCACTTGTAAAAAGAAATAATCTCGTTGTAAATAACATAAATAAAACTAACACATTATCTAAAATTGTAACAGATGTACGTAATCTTTAATGGTTTTCTTTTATTTAAACACTTCTTTAACTGTCCAAAGACAATTGAAACTGATTCTCGATTGCAACAAAAAACTTTTCCACTTTTCACTAAAGCACATGTGTTTAAATGATCAATCTTAAAATCAAAACAAAACCCAAGAAAAAAAAACACCTGCGTCATAAAGTGAAAGTCCCTGTATACTGCTGTGTACTTTACTCAACTCTACTCTGTCATGGTAGACCTTGAATGATCTGCGTTATGCATGAAACGAAGCTGCCCGGGGCTGCCCGAAATCAGCCAAATGACCCGTGTGCTTATGATTGTTTGACTGAACGAACGAAAATTTCTTTGCCAAGTAACCCAAAGATATAGGTGTCTCTCTCTCGCTTCCCGCTTTAGGTGCATGTGTTTGTGAGAGTGAGGGATAGATAATCCGGGTCTATTTACATAAGGACTGTTTCGGCCTTTTATGGTTACTTTAGAAAGAGGTAAAAGGGATCTGCGATTAACGACGGTCAAAACACATCGGTGTTTCAACATCAGCAAATGAATTCTGATATTATATTTACTAAATATTTATTTAGAGAATTTTTATGTTTGTTTTATTTATTGAATTTTTCTGTTTTTCAATCACACATGATAATTTTAGATCTTCTTATATGTTCATTTGCATGCAATACAGATATACAAACATTGATACCCACTAAAGATTAAATTAAATATCAATGTGAATATGATTAAAAATTTATTAAAAATCATAAATGCAAATAAATATATAAAATATAAAACAAGCTTTAATGTGTGATCAAAATTTTCAAATTTTCAAGGAAACCTACTCACACATAATTTTCCAAAAACGAAGTTGAAAAAATTTACATTAAAACGTGAGTAAACAAAATTATAACAGCTCAAAACAAACTGTTCATATGTGACTTGGAATCAAGAAAGGAGGTTAACAGTCTTATGGTGAAGAATCGGAAATGATCACTCGGAGCCAAATTTCTTTTTCATATTTTTAATTAATTTTCTTCATCAATATTTCGACCATCTATTGGGTCCTCATCAGGATCTTAACAAAATATAAAAAAATTCAATTTCAAAATCACTTTATAACAAAAAAAATCATAAAAATTGTGAAAAAATCTACTTACAATTACAAAGATTCTCTTATTTAAAAATTGTCATCGGAGAGAATTAGGTGAACACCTTCGTTAAAACTTTATACAATTGAGACACGATCACAATTAAGTCGTCAATATTAAAATAAAATTTATACAAGAAAGTGCGTAAATAGTAACTTACACTGATAGCTGACGACGAATAAATGACCCACGACATTCAAAAATCGAAATAAACCACTTCAAAAATCTTTGTAACCGTAAGTAGATTTTTTGACAATTTTTACGATTTTTTTGTTATAAAGTGATTTTGAAATTGAATTTTTTTATATTTTGTTAAGATCCTAATGAGGACCCAATAGATGGTCGAAATATTGATGAAGAAAATAAATTAAAAATATGAAAAAGAAACTTGGCTCTGAGTGATCATTTCCAATTCTTCACAATATTGGATAAACGGAGCATAATGATAATTCAAGTTATTAACAGTCTTATACCGTAAGGCCCATTTTGTCTTCTCCCTCTTTTCTGTATCCTCGCAGTCAGACACACAGGAATATTAGGGAATGTTGCATAAAGACGATCTCTAGCTCATTTCGAACGAGTGAACATTAGGGATTAAGATGCCTTGTGGAGTGAATAAATTATCTTTGGAAATATGCCCCGTTTTTTTTGCATTCACTCGTTCTGGTGCACATACTTGGATATCGGATTCCCAAATTCGTTTTATAGATGCTTTCCCTGCAACTTGCAAGTTCGCGACTTCCACTCCTATGTAGATGTTTTTTTTTTTTTTTTTTTTTTTTCATTGTTTTAATTGGACTAATTTTGGGCCATACTATTTGAAATAAATTTTTTACAATAATCTATTCTTTACAGGATTTTACTACTGCCTTATTTTTTATAAAAAACTATTTTTCTACAAGATTACAATTATTTGCAATTTTTTCGAACTAGTTCAGAACCTCGAATACTTCGTTTGAGAAGAGATCTATCGTTGAGGAGAACAGTGTACTTTCCCTTTTCAAGTTGCTGTGAAAATTTTGAAAACCCTCAAGTTCATTGAATTTTTCTCAATGAATGTGATGTTAAAAAAGTACTTATTTGGTGTTTTATGACAACATACATTTTTTTTTTTTTTTCAAATTTTAATATTCGCCGAGATGTCAATGGACTCAAGTTTTCTGCGATTGCAGGAAATATCTGCAGGTAATTTCCCTTTTACTTCTGAAAATGTTAAAAGCGTCTTACAATATTTCCAGAAATTATTTGAATAATTTTTGGCAAACCATTGATTATTGATGAACATACCTGAATCATGAAAAATGTATTGAATATTTATCACTCAATCTTCCAGTGTTTAAGTAACATTTTATAACCGTGAGATTTTTTGGAACTTTCGATGATGAATATTTTTATAAATTCATGATAAATAGAAGCGGTGTTTTCAATGTCTACAATTTGAAATGTTTTGTGTCCTGGAAAAATTGTGTTGTAAAAAAGAAATATAGATTGAAAAAAGCCATAAAAACTATTTTATTCAAGGAAGTCTGAATTATAATGAATAATCAGGGACATCCATCCAGGATTTCCTAGAGTCCACAAAGAATATTTCAATAGTTTTTTCCTCGCATTTTACTAACTTACGAACCTTGCTTCTCATACATTCACGAAACTTTTGTATTCTTTTAAACAAAAGCTAATCAAAATAAAAGATCGTCATTTTTGACATCAGCTTGAACAAATTAGTTTGAAAAAGATACCTATTTCCCTATAGCAAATGACTGTTGACCACTGTAGTTTTTGAAACTATGGAAAGAAAATTTTAAAATATTCCCAAATATTTTTTTTTTTTCTAATTTGACACACTGCTCGAAAAATTTCGGTGGGAAAAACAGAATTTTATAAAAGGATTCCTGAAAGGATTCTTAGACACTTTCGAAATTTCCAGAAGTAAAAGGAAAATTATCTGCAGATATTTCCTGCAATCACAAAAAACTTTAGTTTATTGACATTTGGGCGAATATAAAAATTTGAAAAAAAAAAAAAAGGTATGTTGTCATAAAACACCAAATAAGTGCTTTTTTACCATCACATTCATTGAGAA
The DNA here is from genome assembly GCA_028476575.1 of Platygaster robiniae. Classification (NCBI taxonomy): domain Eukaryota; kingdom Metazoa; phylum Arthropoda; class Insecta; order Hymenoptera; family Platygastridae; genus Platygaster; species Platygaster robiniae. Next base: position 37,174,335 of record CM052020.1, read on the forward strand.
AAATTCATAAAACTTGAGGGTTTTCAAAATTTTCTCAGCAACTTGAAAAGGGAAAGTACACTGTTCTCCTCGGGGATACATCTATTCTCAAATTAATAATTCAAGGTTCTGAACATGTTCGAAAAAATTAAAGATAAGTAAAATCTTGTAAAAAAAAATTTCTATAAAAAAATATGCAGTCGTAAAATCTTGTGAGAAATGGATTTTTGTAAAAAATTTAAATCGTATAGTATAGCTCAAAATTATTCTAATAAAAACAATGAAAAAAAAAAAAAAAAAAAAAAAAAAAAACATCTACATAGGATTGGAAGTCGCGAACTTGCAAGTTGCAGGAAAAGCAAAAACGAATTTGGGAATCTAATATCCAAGTATCTACACCAGAACGAGTGAATGCAAAAAAAATGGGGCATATTTCCAAAGATAATTTATTCATTCAACAAGGCATCTTAGTCCCTAATGTACACTCATTCAAAATGAGCCAGCGATCGTCTTTATGCAACATTCGCCTTACGGCGAATGACTGTTAACCTCCTTTTTTGATTTCAAGTTACATATAATTTATAGAATTTTTTATGGAAATTTCCTAGTTTTAAATTATAAATGAAAGTTAATTGTGAAAGATTGTTATGCTGATAAATTGATAACTTAAAAATAATTAGGAACAGTAATAATAAAAATAAGAATATGATAATGAAATAATGTAACGTGAAAACTGAAAACATGAAATATAATACTATAGTATACACATTTTAGAAAATGATAAATTGATATAATAAATAAATGATGATCAGTGAATTATTAATAATACTAAAAATTAAGAACATACTAAAAAAATATTTGAAAATAAATAAAATAAAAATAGTAACATTGATAAATTCATTATAAAATGTCAACAAAGTATACATACAATTTAGAAAATAAATACAGAATGATGAAACAATAATAAAACAATAAAAATAAAATCATTATATTGATAAAACATTTTAATTTGATAGTATCCAAATACGAATACACTTGAATAATTGAATTTAGTATTTATGTTAATATGCATTTAATATGATAGTGTACAAATAGTGAAAATAAATACGTAAAATAAAAAAAAAGTTTATTTGTAATAAAAACTTTTCAATTTATACAAAAACCTACTCACACATCATTTTTAAAAAACAGGAAGTTAAGAATCTTATCGGTCCCATGTCATAACTTGAGTTAATAAAAATTTGACAGCTCAAATTTTGAGCTGCCAAAACGAGCTTTCCATAGTAAACAAAACTCAAGAATTATCCACATATTATATTCCAAAAAAACAGAAACTTGAAAAAAAAACACTGATAAACAATTCGTTGTACTGAAAAAATATATATATAATGTTAAAAAACTCACTTCCATTCTGAAGTTTTGTCGTCTTTGCTCGCATTTGGTGGAGAGACTTTGAAAAACGATCTGAAATTGACCCAAAACTTTGGCAAAAACGTTACGATTCGATTGTAAAACAAGTTATTGATAATAAAAATTGATTAATGCAGAAAATTGACAGAAATTTTTCTTACGTAATACTGCGTTGGGCCATTTTCCCGCCGTTTTTAACCTCAAACGACAAAAAAAAAAGAAATTTAGGAGGTGAAACGCATAATTTCAATAAACAAATCGGAGCAATTCGAATCGCTAAATAGCGCAAAATCATGTAATGGGGGAAAATTGAGGAAAGATTTTACGATTTATAGTTCCGAGAATAATTTGGATTATTTTGTTAATTGTTGATGTTTATCTTCGTGAACTTCGTGTATACATGGTATACATATACTGCATATACATTCCCGAGTGGAAAAAAAAGTCGGGAAATAATCTCAACATATCGGAGCGACATCATATGTCAGATATATCTGTGTTAACACTGCAGTGTTAACACTGCAGTGTTCGGCGATAAACATTGCAATTTTCATTTCCGCAATTTTGCGCTTCTCATCAATTGTGGATTTGACATAAGTTGTCATTTTAGGCAGACTGTTTACAAGGCCATGCTCTTTGGCTTTTTTTAAATGGTCTGACGAGTTTGAATGAGTAAGAAGACCTTTTTTGTGTGCACCGAGTTCTTTATTGTTACACACAACGCAAATTGCTCTCATGGGTTTTCCAGGGCAAGGACGCAGCCAACCTACCAAAAACATAACCACAAATAGTTGATTCAAAATTCGAAAAAAAATTTTGTTTTATGATAGAATTTTTTTTACAAAAGTAATGCCTTCCATAACCATGGAAATGCAAGTAAAAGATTCGAAAATTCATAAATTTTTTAGAAAATAAAAAAATTGAACTTCTGAAATACCAAAAAATTTACTATTGAAAAAAGTTTTCCAAAAATTCAGTTACGCTGAATATGGGAAAAGAGAAAAAAATATAACTTTCAAAGAAAACTAATTCTTGAAATCCTGTTCATTTTCCCACGATTTGATACAATGCTGAGTGTACTGCTTTTTATTCGGCTCAGGAGGCATGTTTGTGAAAATCAGTGACTGCCGATACTCGCAGTAAGAAGAGGAATCCTATTCAATTCCACGGTGGGAGAAAGTGCGAAAATGAAACAGAAGATGCAGCTTAGCATGGAAAAAGCGCACCTACAGGCGTGGAATGGAACCCGATTACTATTTCCTTTATCCCTTTTTTGCTCGAGTTTACTAGTGAAAATCGATTGGCACGTGCTTTACTTTCGCTAGAAATTCCTACATTTTTCCCTAAGTATTTCACATCCCCAAATCCATCCCAAAGATTCTTGAAAATCCCTAAATGAATCTCTAAATATTTTCCATCCCTAAATCCATCCCTGAGACGCTTGAAAATCCCTAAATCTAGGGATCAAATCCCCAATGTGGCAACACTGGGCGACAGCGATAGTGACGCTGTTAATCGCCAGCGAAATCGCCCTGACGTTAGCGACGATCGCTGACACGCAGTTCAGCACAGCTTAGCATCGCTATGACGTAATGCGCGATCGCTGCAACCTACTGCGCAGGATTTCTCTCCTGAGAAATGCATCGCCGATCGCTATTGCTGTCGCTCGTCGCTCCATGTAAAGGCCACTTAAGACCAACATCGAGAACAAAACTAGCTGACAAGTGGCACATGCGCAGTACAGTGTTTTGCTTCGCATCGAGGATACGGCTTTCGGCCCTCTCGATTCTTTTGTTTAACCCGCGAGCAGGGGTATGACAGGTCGCCCAGTGTTGTCAGATGCGCTCGGTCGTTCGCCTCCAGATGGTGCTTGAAATTCCCCTAAATTGGACTTGTTCGACCCCAGATTTTTTTTTTTTTTCAAAACAATTTTAGACACGTAAAAAAAACATTTTAAGTCCGTGGAATGGGAAAACTTGCTGTCGGCTCGTTTCTGACACTTTGCACTCGTTATATTAGTTTTTTTATACCAATTAAAAGTAGAGGGGCTAGGCGGGTTCTGCGTCACCCCACTCCTCCTCCCATCACGTGACCCCCCCTCGCGCCCCCTCCCCGCGTCGGTAAGGTAGGAATCCAATGTGGCGGCGGTCGGTAAGGTAGGAATACAAAATGGTGGCAGTCAGCAAGGTAGGAATCTAATATGGCGACGGTCGGTAAGGTAGGAATTTAAATGGTGGCGGTCGATAAGGTAGGTGTGCGGTTGGTTATACCTGTAGTCGGTAATACCTGTAGTCGGTAATACCTTATGTTGATAATACCTTCGGTCGGTAATACCTCATTTCGGTAATACCTGCGACCTATAATACCTCATGTCGAAATGTTTTTTTTGTTTTTTCAATTTTTTTGTTTTTTTCGTTTTTTGTTTTTTTATTTTTTTGTTTTTTCGTTTTTTTATATTTTTTTTGTTTTTTTTATTTCATTTTTTACATTTTTACATTTCAATTTACGACGTTTACATGAACAATGCATTTATTCTTTAGAAGAAAACTCGCAGGCGTTGAATTTCCCTCCGAGATGCCGAAACTCCACTGGATTCTTTGACTTTGCAGATTCTTCAAGTTTGAGTAGTTCATTAGAATCTTCTCGTAACATCTTGCAGAGCCTCTCTGGTAGAAAAGTCTCGAATGTCGAATCCAGAGTGACGATGAATTTGAGTCCAAATCTGGTGGCAACGGAGCGAATTCCAGTTACAGCGTGGCTTTTGTTGATTTCCAACTCTGCAATCCTGCGCGTTGAAGGAAAACTCTCAGTATGAGCAACTTTGTTGAGCTTTGAGAAATCCATGCTGATTATTCGAAAATTGGCTTCAGACTAACGCTCCCGCTCGGGAACGCCGTACTTATAAGTAGTGATGGCGCTGCGATCGCGCGCTGTTGCCATGTGAAAGCAGTTATGTAAGCGTTGACGTCATAACAACAAGTTTAAACACGTCGCCGGAAACGATTACGTCATCACATTCCTAAGTGATGAGATCATAACGACAAGTTCAAACACGCTTTTCGTTGACCTTGAAACATCCGAATAGAACTGCGTAGAAGTGATTTGATACTCTGATAAAAGCATAGACTAAACAATGACGTTATAACATTTAAACACGTCGCCGAAAACAATTACGTCATCACATTCCTATGCGATGAGATCATAACGACAAGTTCAAACACGCTTTCCGTTAACCTTGAAACGTCCGAATAGAACTGCGTAGAAGTAATTTGATACTCTGACGTCATAACGACAAGTTTAAACACGTCGCCAGAAATGATGACGTCACCAGGCTCAAACCTGCACGATAATTCTTGGAAATTACGTAATCACATTCCTAGACAATGAGGTCACAATCTATTAATAGAATGAAACCTTTTTCAATCTTCAGTTTCACTTGGAAATATATTCTGAAATAAATTCAACAATAATTTTTTCTGTACAAGGGGCCCCACTCCGCCCCTTGCTGTGAGACACAACCATCATGTTAGTCCCTCCTTTTTTTATTTAAAAAAAAATTACAATTTGCCTTTCTTACAACTATAACAATCTTTTATCATTGGAGCGCTACCAACACAATCATCATACACTGAATTCCAATGCTTCTCACATCGCTTACAACTAACAAAGTCTGTATCTTTTTGAAATTTCAGAGGCAACTTTTCCCAAGCTTGAGCGATACATTTTTTCCCAAAGTAAAGTAAAAATTCTTGTGGCAGTGCAGCGATATCCTCGGAATCCAGATTGTGCAACGAGTCGGTGTACGAGAGTAGAGTGAAAGATCTCTTCATTGATGGTGTATCGCCAAATTTTTCCATTAACCACATCCTGAGACGCCGAGCGTTTTCCGCGGCACAATGATGATGTTGCACAGGTCGATGATACGCGTTGAATTCACACGCGGAGACGCGCAGCTTTTCGAGCGAAGGGCAGCCCATTTCCAGCATGTCAATTATGACAGGGTTGGAGTGTAGATGATGCTGCAACCAGGTTTTCTTGTCCACGCCTTTCACGAAAATGAAGCTAGCATCCTCGAGTTGATTGTTGAGCTCTTGATTGAGTTCCTCGTAGGACACATCTCCAGCGTCCCATGGGATACCGTGGTAATTCTTGGTCAACCATTGATTCATTTTTCTCTGTCGCGGAGACAATTCATCCCAGCTGCACGGTGGTTCAAACAGTGTGGTAGTAATGATGCCGTCCATTCGCAGAACGGCGAGCTCCTTGATGATAAATTTGGATACGTGAAAGCTCTGCATATCGACGATGTACTTCATCTTGATACACTGACGCGCTCTCGCATATCCACCTCCTTTTATCCCCACCACCACCAACACATCAATTCTTCAACTTCACATACTTGACATCAGGCTTTTTCTCATCCTTCTCCTTCTTATCCGACATAGGCTTATACTTGTCAGACAATTTATAATCATTTAAAAGACAACGACGTTCATCGTTTGACTTATCCATTACGACTAAAGTATAGTAATTATCTTTTATTTATATACTTAATTATACATGTAAACATAACCTTAAACATAATCTATAACCTTTGATAAGTATCTTAAATACGTTCAACATTATGAAATTTATAACGACCAAGAAACGCTCTCGCGAGTACATACAGCGCATGCGTAGTAGATACAATCAAACGTTTCATATCTTTCTTACAACGCCGCTGATTGGTTGGTATTCTATGATACGATCATGTACAATAAGACAGTATGCAGTAGTCGTGGCTGGAAAATTAGCGCCTGATTCGAACTCGAGACGGACGTCAACTGGACCAGTGATCAAAGAATCATTTTGTTTAGCACAATCGATTACGATGAGAGGCGCATTATCTTTGAATTGAGTTTTTGTTCACAATGGAGCATTTTTTCCGCCATAGTACGATGATTGAAAATTCGCAAACATTTCATATAACGTAGCAAACTGGTTTCGTTGAAAATCGATATTAAGATTTCCATAAGGAAAACATTGTGAATTTAAATGCAATTTCATATCACGCAAATTACACGTGTCAAAGTTGCTCATATTTCCAGTTCTCACATTTTTTCGTCCAACTTGGAATCCCACTATGACGTATCTCGGTTTCTCCAATTGAGTCGATGTTTTCACACTCCATACATGCTTGGTTGTTTGAGGTAGTAGAGGATACTCGTACAGCTCCCAGCTCCGAAAGCTCATGGCGATGGTAGGATCAGTAGCGATGTAATTCAGCATTCGAATTTTCTCCAAATCCGAAACTTTGACGTACGGAATTAACCATTCGATTTTGTTGATGGTTTGCTTGTATTGTTCTTCGTTCGCAGCAAGCTGCGTGATCGCGTTGACGTCGGTGTTGGCTCGCAGAATGATGAGTTCGTGTTTGACATTGACGATAACTCGTGGATAATCCTCAGCGAATCCAGAGATGAAATTCAGTGGAATGCAAATATCGTAATATCCATTCGCGTCGGTTACATCTCTTGCGTCATCAACGATCCATCCAGCATTTTCCATCATGTCCTCTTGGGTTGGAGTTTGTGCAATGTAGGCCTTCATCGTTGTTGTGAGACCGACATTCTTGATTCTTTCGATCTCGATAGCATTCAGCTCATACCGCATTTCTTCAAACATGTAGCAGATGCCATTGTTCACAATCGATGTATGTTCAACCGCGGTCGTTCCATCGTTTTTCGTCAACCTTCCTTGTATATGCAGCGAACTTTTGCTGGGTAGCATATACGAATCTTGATTCTGGATACTGATGTGGATTTCATCGTTGTTGTTAAACGTTGATGAAGCGTAGGGCTGGTGTGCGTGGACTTCATATTGCGCTACAGACTCATCGAAGACGATCTTCTTCTCGACGGATAACATGGTATAAGACAAATTAGGCAGCAAATTTTCTTTGGATTCTCAGACCGAGACCTTTCAGGAACTGGACGTTCTCTAGTGTGAGCTGTTTGAGAGGTTTGCGATGACTGATGGTTTTTGAACATGTTGCTGGACTTTTATACTCTCCGTAAACAATTCCCATTTTATTCACTTTTCACATGTAGTCTGATGGTGATAGCTTCTCCTCGAAAATTCACAAGTTTATCTTCTTGATCAACAATACGCAGCTGCAGATGATGTATTGCTTGTACGGCGATTGGTTGGTAAATGACGTGAGTTGGCACTTCAACGATCTTATATCCTGGTGGTACCACTGGAAAGAACTCGTGGATGGTATGCACTTTCTTATCGTTTATATACGCTCCCGTAGTTATGTTGCACTCGACTCGTAAAGCGTTAACAGCGAGAATTCTTACAGGCGAATCAGTCTTGTGTGTCACATTAGCTTCAATGATTCGTGGATCAAAGCCCAACAATTTACTAATAGAATTCTCAGGTTGAAAATCAATACTTTTATTGCATCGAATTTCACTGCGTAGTGTACTATTGTTTGCTCGTAGACTTAGCTGAGTATCCTGTGGAAGCTCTTCCTTTAGGAATTTTTCTATATCATCCAACTCGTAACTTCCTGAAGGTATTGTTATTATATCATTACCAATGTAAAATTTATTTTTATCAACGTCAATGTTGGGGATAGAATTGAATGTTAAAAATTCCACCAGCCCCAAAAAGTATTTCTTTTGGTTGAACAATTCAATTAGGGGAAAATAATTTGCCTCTAAAACGGAAGTATCTCCTGAGAGTGTAAGCGTCAATGAATCCGCCATGACTGTTACTAGTAGACTGACGTGTATTCACTCGTAATCAACTCTTTTATTCACTAGAAACTCCAGACACAGATGACCACAGATGATCTCGTTACAGGCTTGATATTGATTGTGATTGTATTCGATTATGCTACCGACACCGAAGTAATCCATAAGTTCTCGAGGTGGTTGTATATTGCCAAAACTATCGAAATACAAAACTCGATTGTCGGTTTTTCGATAAGCGACCCAATGCGTTCCTGGACCATTTTTAAAATCCAAATTGATAATGGCAGCTTCAGTTTTCTTCATACTCTTCGGCAAATCATTTCTCATGTATACGCCTCGGAAATGTGGTATTTGAAGAATTTTCACATACTTCAACAAATCTACATCGGTCAGTGGTCGGTTCGGTAGCTCTACACGTTTTTTAAATGCAGTCTCAAGCCAGCTCCATACGGTTTCAAGTACAATCCTTTTCCCACGCTGATCGATTCCAGCTTGAGGTTATGTCGTTTTGATTCCTCCAACTGACGTTTGGCGGCTCTGGCATCGTTGATGGCTTTAGCGATACTAGCAGCGCCACCTGCCAATGCTCCTGTTGCACTAAGTCCCGCGAAGATAGGTAGTAAAAAGGCTGGTAAAATGCCTCCAACTTTGCTCGATACAGGTAATACACGAGGTATACGAACTTTTTTCTTCCCTCCAGCTTCTTTCACAGCTGCACGTGCGGCTTTCAGAGTTGATTGTATGGATCCAGTAGCTTTTGCTGCTATTTTCGCTGCATTGACGACTTTTCTCAACGGAATTTTCTTCTTCTTCACCATTTTCTTCATCTTCTTCTTCAGGCCCATGCCGAGTTTTGACTTGACTTTCATGATGCTGGCAACCGCAAGAGCAGCTGCTTTTTCTCCAACTCCAGAATCCTTGGTGTAGACGCGTTCGATAGCTCTTTTTGCGAGAACCTTGTCAGCTTCGTGTCTTGCTGTTAGATTTTCCCGATTCTTCGAGGATGCAATGTCGTGATCTCTGCAAGCTGCGTCTAGAGGGTTTATACCACGATCTCCACGCTCCAATCTTTTAACAAGCTTGGTACCTGGCCCGCAAAATTGATAGCCTGGTATGTGAAGTTCGACGGGTAGCTTGTTTACGAGAGTGTTGACGAGACCGTTACCTCTCACTGCCATTGCTCGACTGAGCTCGAGGCTATAAAAGCTAGGTATTTATAGGTTTTCCAATCAGACGCGCGCGAGCAGTCATGGAGTTTACACAGCAAAATATCAAGTTACCTGTCATCAACTTTGACAATGTAACGCAGAGGCGGGAAAAATCAAACGTCATGGAAAGCTGCTACCAAACACAGTTCGCTCTATAATTTGCGGTCCTTCGAATCGTGGCAAGACTAACGCTCTTCTCACGCTCATAACGCATCCCAACGGATTGAGATTTGAAAACGTTTACCTCTACTCAAAGTCGCTCAACCAGCCCAAGTACGAATACTTGAAGAAAATCATCGAACCTGTCAAAGGAGTGGGATATTTTCCGTATAGTGACAACGAGGGAGTCGTCAGTGTGGACAACGTCAAGCAAAACTCTGTGATGATATTCGATGACGTGGCATGTGAAAAACAAGACAATATACGTGCATACTTTTGCATGGGACGGCATCACGATGTGGATAGTTTCTATCTCTGTCAAACTTACGCTTGCATTCCCAAACACTTGGTGAGAGACAACGCCAATATGCTCGTACTGTTTCGTCAAGATGACATGAATTTGAAGCATGTTTACGACGATCATGTAAACACGGACATGCCGTTTACGCAATTTCGGGAACTGTGTGCTACCTGCTGGAACGACAAGTACGGTTTTCTCGTCGTTGACAAAGATAGTGACATTGATCAAGGTCGATACAGGAGAGGATTCGACTGCTTCTATAAATTGAAGTGACTTCACAACGACAGCATCAGTATTACCTGAACTACGATCGAGACGACATCATGGAGCGTAAAGATGTACTGCATCAAATTGTGCAAGCCAGTGAAGCTATTCGACGCAAACATCGTCTGCTCAAGCAAGGAAGAGCTGCTGTAGAAATGTCGATCAATGAAGTTTTTAAACCAATTATCGATCCACTGCAGTCATTAGCTCAAAAACCGCAAGATGTGAAAATGATGAGCGTGAAGAAAGAGGAAGTCAAGGAAGAAGTGCCGGAATTGTCAACAATGGAGGCAGAATCACCCGAAGCGGAAAAGGATTCATTTGAGCAATCCGATGGAGAATTCAAGAGTTTGAACGAAACGATTGGTAATACAACATTTTCACCTGGCAGTAGTAGCTCGCCAGCTGTAATTGATACGGTGACGAAGTACTTAATGATGATGAAAAATGTGAATCATAGAAAGAAATTTGATACACAGTACGAAGTTCGTTTACTGAAAACTGGACCCTTCATTGGAAACGCACGAATCAGTTTTACACATGATGCAATTCATGTCGGAGATGTGAAGTATAAGAAGACGCCTGGATTGATTGAATTGTTATTCAAAAAAGATCCGGAAGACTCCATGCTATCGAAAAGTGATATGGAAAATTATAAGAAAATTGTGCGTCAAACAAACGCAGACAAGAAAAATTATCGACCGGATTCGAGTACCCGTGGAAGCAAAGATTTCAAATACTTAAACTACATCGCCAAAAAAGGAGGAGCTATGTACAATAAGGTTCATCGTGGACAGAACATCGACTACGTGCATTGGGACGATCCGAACGAGCTCGTTGATCGCTTACGCCTGATTCTCGCATCTCAAGCTGCCGGAAACAATAGTCATACCAACGAAATAAACTCAATTATCGAAGAACTTAGAGAAGCTGAGATTATATATTGAGCAACTTGGAGTATAAAGCCTCATTCGCAACCTACACAATGTTGAGTGTAGACGTTTTCGGAAGACATCTGACCAAGAACCGAGGCATACGTGGACCACCTGGTGCTGGATTCAAATTGACTCCCGAAGGTCATTACGATCTCCAACATAAAAAATTAGTCAACGTCGCAAAGGGTGATTACGAGACGGAAGGCGCTTCGTATCAAAATATTATTGACTTCGAAGAAGTGTTAACGAGTGAAATTGACCACTTGAAAAAATCGTTGGAAATCTTGGCAAACATGTATCAAAAGCATATGACTGAAAACTCTACAATCATTTCGGCCATTCAAACTCGCTTGAAACGTATCGAGGAGGAAGTGTTTATCGATGTTACACCTAAAGAGAATGTCTACGAGTAATCCATTCGACAATCATCCTCCGAACATCATGGATCTCAAGGAAGCACTAGTGGAAGAAATTCATAAACCAGCGAGAAGAAATTATCGACGTCGTCATGTTCATATGCGTGGATTAGATGAGACGCGGCAAGCTGATCTCGTTGACATGACCGCTTACAAGGATAAAGGCTACAAGTTTCTGCTCACCGTCATCGACGTATTCTCCAAGTACGTCTGGGCTGTACCAATAAAAACCAAAAATGGACCCGACGTCACCGCTGCTATGAAGACTGCGCTCAAGGATCGCCAACCCATGAATCTACACGTCGACCAAGGCAAAGAATTTTACAACAAAAACTTTAAGGCTCTTATGAAGCAACATGGAATCAACATGTACTCTACATTCAGCGGTATGAAAGCATCCATCTGCGAACGTTTCAATCGTACACTCGAGGGCAGGATGTGGAAACGATTCTCCCTCCAAGGACATTACAAATGGATCGACATCTTACCTGATTTGATAGCAAATTACAACGCCACCAAGCATCGAACAATCAAGATGAAGCCTAAAGATGTTGTCGCAGCTGATGAAAAACGCCTGCTTGATGAAATTTACCATATCAAGCAAAAGAAAGAGAAGAGGAAATTCAAAGTCGGTGACAAAGTCCGAATCAGCAAGTACAAGCACGTCTTTGAGAAGGGATACACACCGAACTGGACAATGGAAATATTCACCATCGCTGCTGTGAAACCAACATATCCAACGACGTACAAGCTTAACGATTATCAAGATCAACCCATCGAAGGAGGATTCTACACAGAAGAACTTACCAAAGTGCAGCATCCTGATGTATACCTCGTTGAGAAAGTGCTACGTGAACGTGGGAACAAAGTGTTTGTAAAGTGGTTGGGATTTGATAGTGAACACAATAGTTGGATAAATGAGAAGGATATGTAATCAATAAAGAAAACGAAATATATAGCATATGTTTTTTATTTACCACAAGCAACTACTTTGAATCCATTTCCGCACCACCAGAGCCCCGCTCGCATGGGGTGGTAGAATTCATGGCGCGTTTTATTTTTACGTGGTATCCCCAGCAGGCCTAATCCACGATCTATTCTAAACAGTTGTCATAATTCTAGTTTTGCTTAGGGCATACTAATATTTACAACTCCTCGTCGACATCCATCAATTCCCGTATTTTATAGTGGCCGTGAGCCAAAGTGTCGGTTGTAGTTGTCAATAGGTGACGCTTGTCATCATATGGATTTAACGCGATTTTTGTTTGTCTAATGGTTTGAATTTCATGCAGATGTGATCGAAAAAGATGTTGAACGCGATACTCTGTACTTTCACTGAACAAGCAATGTACTTAATCATCGAAACAACGGATCCTTTGACTCCTTTGGCTTTCTTAATTCGATCCTGACCTTCAACTCGAACGCTATACATCTTACTTCTCAATGCTACGAATTCAGTAATGATTTTCCCGTTGCATTCGTCCTTCATGAGACCTACAACTTTTTTGTTTTTCAATTCGATTCCGAAACGATTTGGGGAGGGATAATCTGACGTATCAAAGTGCTCATTGTTTTCATTCATCATTTTATATGGGTCGAGATTTCGAATTTCATAAATCAGACTGTCTGTATCGGTATACAGGATTTTCGCGTTTGTTGCAGGTTTCATAAAGTCATAATGAAAAGAGTAAAGACATGTTTTGGATAGGTCGAGAACGCAGAAACCTATATAAATTGGTTTGTTCATTGTAACCTCGAGTTTAGCTAATTTAATAGCAACTAAATTCTCATCAAAAATCGTACAAGAGCTAAAATTTGGTTTTGAAATCAAGGCTTCTGCGCCGTATCGACCCAACCATTGCATGACTAGTTTTATATCAACACGTTTTCGAACATTCTCCATGGTTTTTCCGTAAACTGCATTGTTCATCAGTTTGTATAAATTTTTTTCAAATTCATTTTTTGCATTTTTACGCAATTCACTGTTTAAATCAATGTAAGACTTTAACCATGGAGATTGCTTAAATTTCAATATTCTATGAATGCAACGCAAAACCAGTCCGTGGTGCAATGCCTGCCTCAAATTTCTGTAATGAATGACGTACCGCTTTTTCGATTCAAGAGTCGTTAAGAGCTTTTTACATTTTGAACCGGGTGGAGTTTTGTGCTCCTCGCAAAACGGCAAGTCATTATGGGAGTCATGAATTTCTTGTGGATACTCGAGATCCACTTCCAGGATGTAACCTTCACCCGCATCATCAGCAACATCCCACGAAAAATCTTGTTGGAAATTTTCAACCCACTCTAATCCCCCGTGAGGCAAGCATTGCGTCATGGCCCATCCATAAAGGTTATTTACATCATAATACATGAGGTACTTGTCCTCTTCTTGTGGATTATAGTCCGCAGCGTAATAGGGATTGTTGGCCCTGGCGTATCGATGACTGCATTGGGAGATTCCTCCTCGAATCCCCCGTTCGACGAAGAGGAGCTTGTCGATATCCGTCAGTAGCTCCAATTCCATACCCGTGTGTTTGAGCATGGCGTCCCAGCTGAATCCTGGCGTTGTATAGTAGTGCGCAGGATCCAGTCCATAGGACGCGAGGCAGCTTTCGCGAAAGTTTTCGAAAACGTCGGTCAAGAGGAGGACATCAGTCTTCAGGTATAAGTCCAAGTATTCGCCCAAGTCCTGAATTCGGAAGGACTGCCAGACGGTCTGTACATGACTGAAATCAAAAAGAATTTTTTTTCAAGTCCTTAAACTCAAAAATAATACTCAAAATGGTTATGGTAATAAAATGGTTTGTTTACCGATAGTGATCGTCAGAAATGTTCTCGTTTATCAGGATGCTGTGGAATGCTTCGTGGGGAGGTAGCTGGGTAGCCTCCAATTTTTCCCAAGAGTCCAGATACTCGTATGGGAACACTCCTTTCTTCGTGAGGAGTTTGAAACGTTCCTCGTCGAGATCGGGAAATTCTCTCTTTACGATGGCTTTCTTGTCATCTTCCAAGTACGACGCAAGTTTGTCCAGGGATGAGGCCATGAACCTGAACGAGTCGATGAAGCGCAGGGAAATCTTGTTGGCTTCAAAATGTTTCGTAAAGGAGATGTATCTTTCCATTGTCTGTGGAATCAGCGTGACGCGTCCCTCGATGCACGTGGCGATTTGTTTGATGAAAAGATGACTGTCATAACCGCTTAGGTTGTGAAAAATAATCTGAAAAAACCACAATTGTTACCTTTGAATCCTTGTTACATGAGATATATTTTCAAAATCTAAATAGTACGCTCAATCCTATATGCTCATAAATATCTTTTTTAAGTTTTTTATCGAAAAAATATAATGACGTAAAATCTTACCGGAATAGTGAGCGCATCCTGGTAGAGAAGATTGCACTTTTGATGAGCCGCACCTCGAAACTTGCCCGTAAGATGGCAGTGGTCTCTCACTCTGACTTGTCCTTTTAGAGAGTTTTTGCAGATGTGACAGTTGTCAGCTTTTCGAAAAATCTCCTTCTCTGCTGGAGTGAGAGGCTCCATGGGTTTAGGAGTCTTCATCTTCTCCTGGACTGTTTCGGTGAGTTTCACCAACTCTTCGGAGAACCGCTGCGCGGGATCATGGCCTCGATAGCTCGCGTAGCGAGATTGTCCTTTATCGAAGCTACACTGTACATAGTAGCCAACGCTACAAGCCTCGTGCACTTGCACGACTCGAATGTTTTTTTCTTCGTTCGGAATGACTTTTTTCAACAAACATTCAAAATCCGCGTAAACGACGTATGGAACTTTGATATTGTTTTTGTGATTGTTGAATTTAAGGATGTTGTTCTTCTCTGTTGGCAATTTCACTTTACAATCATTGATTTCTTTGCAATCAATTTCGTAATTTCTCAACTTTTCAGAATCTCGAAAGTAGTGAAGGCATCGGTCACAAATCCAATGTTTGCTGTTAGTTTTAGAAAGTTGACTGTTGACAAGGCGTGAAAGGTCTTTAATCCAGACATAATGGTAGCGAAGGGGTTCACCCTCTTCATCTTCGTCATAATGATTTTGTATGAGAAGTAAATTTATATGCCTGTTCTGCTTTTCTTTGGTGATATGGATAGGAGCCACTGAAAAATCTTTGTTTTTCAAAAGTATGTAGATATTTATGGAAATATTGTTGAGTTTTTCGAATAAAGGTGCCTGCTTTGGCATAACGGGAAAAGAAATTCCTTCGAAATTAAGTTCATTTTCGAAAGGTCTATACTTTGATATGCGACTAACATTTCTGTCTTTCTTGTCAACTGGGTGAAGTGCTGAAAGAATAGCCCATTTGAAACACTCATCGTCAAAATTTTGAACGTTCACGCAAGCCTTTTTATTCTGAATTGTCTTTGGTAGTTCGATGAAGGAACTCGCTCGCAAAGGATTGTATTTGTTGATATGCACACCGAGACTCACGATCCGACGCAGCGTCCATCTGGATCCTTGGTGTTGAAACTCTTCGATCTTTTTCAACAATGAATCTCTGACGTTGGCGTCGAACCAGGTGTTGAGATCCGTTGTTTGCGTGATGCTGACGCTGCGAGTGTCAAAGTTTTTCAATTCAACGACCTCTTCATCGTTCTTGAGAATGCTGAATTCTCCATCCAGGGAAGTGTAGACTTTTAATGCGTTTTTGATCTTCAGACTTTCTTCCACTTTGGTGACGAAAACTTCTCGAGCTTCCAACAAAAACTTGGTAATGTCCAGGTGGCGCAAGTTGATTATGACACCCGTGCGGATGTGTGTCTTGAAAGCACTGTTGAGATCTTCCCATTGTACGCCATTTTGTAATCCAGCTCCACTTACGAGCGAACCGCGCAACTGGACAATGTAACTGCGTAATCGTTGAATAGCACGCGCACATTGAAGTTTCACTGCACTCGAACTATTCTCACTCAGTTCGCGCAATTGTTTGATCTGTGCTTTAGCGTCATTGTTCAACACTGTAGGATCGGCAGCGTCACACCGTGTTAAAAGTCGTTTTTGAGCGTTTATCACCTCGTACGCGGTCTTGAGTTTTGATTCCGCCATTGTTCAAAAACTAAATGTCACTTTGAGATTTTATTCGATAGTCCCCCGTTGGTAGACTGACGCTCCTGGACTTGAGTTTAAGTTTATATATCCCGGTGGCGCCGCAGTCACTGTTAGTTCTACCACGCACTGTTGCCAAGTCTGCAGTACACTGTTGTCAAGTCTTTTACACTGTTGCCAAGTCTACCGCGCACTGTTACCAAGTCTTTTACACTGTTGCCAAGTCTACCGCGCACTCTCTATATAGTAAAAACTTTCTTACTTTTTGGATTTCATTTTGAATTTTGACATTTAAGAAGATGGTGAAATATTTTTCAATAACTTTTAAATTATCAGGAACGACTCGTTTAATGATTGCCTCTTCGCGTATCATTCGAAAATTATAATTCATAAATAAATCGCCGGCACCGTATGACTTTAAAGTAATATCGAGACGTTCCCTATGCAAGTCAACACTACCAGTATACAAAAATGTTAAAAATATTTCAATGACTTCGCTAGGGAACTCGTCAATTACGATTTTACGTTCATGTGATTCTTTCCACGAATGCTTGAAGAGAGTCTCGTAATATTCTGATTGAGCTACTAGGACCGCACTGTGTACATTGAATTTGCGTGTAGCATTAATTATCGAAAAGTCTGATTGGTTTCCTGCGAGAAGTAAATTTTTTAAACCGTTTACAAAAAAACCGGTTTGTTTATTGTAATAATGTTTAGAGACACCACTCCACAAGTGATAGCATATGCTGATTTTCATCAGAAATAAACCGTTTTCCAATGTCGGTTCTGTTGGGAGGTATAATTCTTCACTATCAGGATGAAAAATGTGCGCAAACTCATCAAGGAAAGGTCCACTATTATATTTGTAGATTACTGCTGCCACACGCCACTCGGAAAAAGAGCCAATGTGAGCACGACACTTAACAATGGGTTGAATATTATTTTTGTCTATTTTGCGCGCAGTTAGTTTCCAAGTAAACATGGAATCCTTATAATCACTTGAACTACAATCGTTACTATTTTCCTTCAAATAACACCGTAGAAATAACTCTATCGGAGCCATCGTTTAAAATAACAAAGCTAAGGTTTTCCAAAATAAATAACTGTTAAAAAAAAAATTTTTTCAGACATCGTTCACTATTGAAAATTTCTATGATGTTGAACTCACTCGCTTTAATTAAGATTCTTGAGAGTCTTGCTCAGCAGAGGTTGTATCGACGCGTGCTTCCAAAGCGTGAAATTGTTGCAATAGAGCCGCGCGTTGTGTCTGAATTTCAAGTTCAAGCAGAGTCAACTCCTCGAATCTGTTTACCAATTCAATCAAAAATTCCTCTTCCTCATCCTTATCAACAGGCGGAGGAAAAGATATGAAAAACACTACTGGTATAAAAAACCCCATTGTCATGTAAAAAAACCACATTGTCGTGTAGAAAATTTGAAAACACTACAGATATTCACTTTTCACAATCACTTTTTAAATTACGCGGCGCGCTCACGTCGAAAATGTGACTGACTGATGGTGGGGAGATCGGAGGTTATTATATAGAGGAATGATGATGTCATCATCTCCTACTCTGCTCGATATGAGTCAGAGATAAAATTTAGTTTTGACTTTGAAGTTCTGAGAAACGAGCAATAGCTTCTGTAAATAATGAATTCCACGCAGAGTTCAAAACAGGATACTCAGATTACAATTGCGCAGAAAGTGTAATCAAAAGTATCAAAGGACAACTGCGCAGCGAAAAACATCATGATCATATTACATCTAGGAGTGGAAGTCAGATTGTAAACAAAGATAACAAAAGTCATAAATTTGATGACATCAAAGGATGCCGACTCGTAAACAAATGATAAGAATGCTGAAAGTTTTCGATGAGATTGAATTACATCCACGCAGTGGACGACTTTTCTAAACAAAGGATTCGGGTTACATTTACGCAGCAATTTTTCATATAAACAACTAGATCTATTTTCAGCTATGATCAAATTACATTTAAACAGTGAAACCCAACTCTATAAACAAATGGAGCAAATCTTATCTTGGTGTCATATTTTTGGAACTTTCATAACATAAATAATTGCATGAAATTGCTCGAGGTTCGAATTACAGTTAAACATGGAAACTCAACTCTATAAACAAATGGTGTAAAGTATATCTTGGTGTCATATTTTTAGAACTTTTTAAACATAAATAATTGCAAAAATATTGGTCGATCTTCGAATTACATTTACGCAGTCACATATGACGCCGTGGGAACTTGAACGTAGGTTCAGTTTTAAGAGTATTATTACATCATCGTAACAATAAAGTTCGAGGTGATACAACAATTGAAGGTTAGTTGTAGTGCCGGTAAAGTAGTTCCCTACCTAACTGATCAATCACTATTTCATAGTAGAAATCTTCCTTACCGACTAAGGTAACTTATCGGCTGGGGATAACTTATCGACTTATGGTAACTTATTGACGAAAGGAAAGTTATCAACTGTGGATAAATTATCAACGGTGGGATAATTTTTGAAGGTATCGACCACTTACATCATTAATCATAATAAGATATGAAAAAACTGAATTTAAAATTCCCTCAGCATATAAATATTATTGATATACTTTTCTACTGATGAGCTATCGAAATAATTTTAATTTGCTTTTAATTTGCTGAAGTGTGTTTGAAGTTTTTAAAGAATGATTTCTAATCATTCGTTGTCTTCGGAACGCAAGAAAAGATAATGCGCACCGGCGGAGAGATTAAACAGCGCGGTGTTTTTAATCCGCGCGAGGTGTTCAAATTACAACTCGTCTTCGAAATATACAAAAAGCTAACGCGCCCGGGCGGCGTAATTAGGCGGCGCGGTGTTTATGAATTCGCGCGCGGTGTTCAATTTCATTTCCAAATATCTTTATCGAAAAAAATAGGCTCGAACAAAATGCATATTTTTTCAAGACTTCAGTTTGATTCGAAACTACATCAGTCAAACAATCTAAAAAAATTCATTATGACAATGGAGTACAACTTTTGCGACTTGTGGCGAATTAATATTGGAAATTTGGTGGTGATCATGCCTCAGCAAATGAGGGTGTATTCTGAAGAAAAAAAAAATAATTTAGTGCGCAAGATTCAAATACACTATACCAAATTTTCGTTAAATACTCCAATAAAAATAGAAAGATCTACATATGAATTGAAAGATGGATACCTCGTTCTTGTAAGTATGAATTTAAAATTGATTTCAAAATATAAGATTTTAACTAATAAGAAATTTTAATTGCAGCGTTTGTTTGGCCGTGTAGCCCAGAGAGTAAAAATGTTGGAAAACCGAGAAGAGCTCGAGGTGAAATTGGGACTTCTGTGGTCGGACGATGACGATGAGGTGGAAATTTTGAATGAATAGTTAATAAGTTACTCACATCGCATATAAGTTTATATATTCAACGAAAATTGTAATAAAAATGTATAAAATGTATTAAAAAACAAAAAACAAAACAAAAAAAACAAACAAAAAACGAAAAAAAATGATATTATATATAGATAAAAAAAAATGCAATCGAAAAAAAAAGATATATATGAAAAAAAAAGAAACAAAAAAACCAAACATAAAAATATAAAAAAACAAAACAAAACAAAACAAAAAGACTGAGGTATTACCGACCGAAGGTATTACTGACCGCGCACCTACCTTACCGACCGCCGCCATTAGTATTCCTACCTCACCGACCGCCGCCATATTAGATTCCTACCTTACCGACGCGGGAGGGGGACCTACCTTACCGGCGCGGGGAGGGGAGGAGGACCTACCTTACCGACGCGGGGAGGGGGCGCGAGGAGGGAGGGGGGCCACGTGATGGGAGAAGGAGTGGGGTGACGCAGAACCCGCCTAGCCCCTCTACTATTAAAAAAACAATTATTCCCAGATAGGCTGAATGAAATAAAAAGGCGGGAAATTAATTGGTACTTAGTTTTATTCAGTTCTAATAAAAATTTAAAATTTAAAATGACTGATCTCTAAACCTAAATCATTTTTGTATAAATTGACAATCAATTATTGTTCACTAATTGCTCAATCGCGTCTTCCAATGAGATCAATCCTAATTCTTGTACAGATTCTACAATTATATCAAGTCCCTCGCATTCAAGATCTGGTGATGCATACACTTGCTCCGACACAAACAAGTCTAACATTTTTTTCGATGGGGTGAAAAAGGTGCATCCACCGAGCATTCCATAACGAACATGCATAATCGCGTCTACTGTTTTTACAGCCATGCGGTTTCTCAATTTGTCTTTGATGATGTTTATGACTGAGAATGACGGCTCAACAGTAGCATTCGAAAATGGAATGCTCAGCATTGCCAATGCGAGTTTTGAAATGGCACCAAATCGTTTTCCGCCTGATGCATTTTGATCTCGTTCACGTCGGCCCAAAAATATTCATTCGAATCAGTGCGCACATCTGTCGCAGATGAGAGTAATTGCCACTGAGTTATCACTTCGTCTATTTCAGGAATGATCAATTTGAAAAAAACTGCGGTATCCGTAATATCGGGTTTTATCAAACTTGTAGCGATTCCAGGTGAAAATTTTGAAAAATCTTTCAAAGTTTCAAAATTTTCAGGAATTCGTTTTTGAATTTCTTCACACAATCTGATTGTGAAATTCAAACAGCACTTTTTGACGTAGTTAAGTGTATCCGGATGTACCAGCTGAGAACGCGCATCAAGGTTGTACCCGAAATTACTTGCAGATATCGGCATCAAAAATTTTTTTAAATCATAATCAGCGATTTCATGTGTTTTCATTTTCGCCAGCTGCTGGGGGACAACGATACGCTGTAACAACGACAACAAAAGTTGCTGGAGATCTTCAAATAACTTTAAACAGTCAACTTGATCGGCTTGAAATCTTTGATTTGTCTTGTGTACGGTTTTCAACGTATCTTTCAGAAAAGACATATACAGCAAATTTTGGTTGTCATTAAACATGTCGTGTAATGTTTTTGTCGTGTGTCATCTCTCTACCCCAGCAGCTTTTGAAAAATGAGATTTAAAAACTTCCCACGCTTCAGTATGGTTTTTATCGCATTGTAGCGCGAAAGCCAGCGCGTACCCGCCGATCCCACAACTTTCTTCGGACCTTTTTTTTCTGCGGGGTAAATTTCTGCGTACGCTGCAGCGTACTCTTTTTGTCGTTTGGTGCTGTTTGATAACCAATTATGTGTTTCTCTGATCATGAAATCAATATGGCTCGGTAACATGGTGAACGCATATTTAGCTGCCAAATGAAGTGAGTGGCAAATGCATTTCACCACAACAAGATGAGGGATGACTTCCTTTAATTTTGAAGAAAAAGAATTGTTTTTTCCAACCATCACGTTGGCGCCATCAACGCCAATACCGATCAGGTTCTCAATTGTTAAATTCTCTTTTTTCAAAACTTGTTTGAAATCATCCACCATCGTCGCGTGATCACCACCTTCAAGTTCAACGATACCAAAAAATGTTGTCACAACCTTTTTCTTGGTATCGCTAAAGTATCGGATCATGACACTCATGACCTTTTTCTGATCGATCATTGTGCTCTCATCAATCACCATCAAAAAAACTGAATCTTTTATGTCCCGAACGAGATCTTCTTTCATGCAAGGAGAAATCACATTTATAATAAACCCTAAACATTTGGTACGATGTAATTTAATTGACGACAAAACATCTGATTTTTCATCCAGCGAAGTAATCACCTCCCCCAAATGATCTACTGTTCGCAATGAATAATGTTCTGCAATTAAGGCTGCAATTTTCAACTCTGCGATTTTCCTACGCTCGTCTATTGTTTTCCGCATGAAAATGTCGATCTTGGACGTGGACCTCGCATTGTGAATAGCCTCTGCTCTTGATCGATGTCCAGTAAAATTCGCATGGGATTTTATAGTTTTCAAATGAGCCGTAAAATCCGCTTTACACCAATCACAATGCGCTTGAGTGTCATTCCCAGCAACTGGTGATAACCACCCTATTAAAAAATACAGGTAAAAGAAAATAAATTTTTATATTTTTTATTTTAGAAAATGCATGTTTTTATAAGTATAAAATTTTGTACTGTCGAAAACCCATAAATTGTAATATTTTCAAATATTTTAAATAAAATAAATTAAAATAATTTAAATGAATTCCGGAGCAAAGCCGAGGAATTTGAGCGAGTACGCAAGAAATAATGTTTGACGTGTAGGTTGACAACAGTATTTTTTGTTTTGAGCAAGGAATTCACGTCCGAAAATCAGACTTTGAGGTTAAGATGAAAATTTTTTTTTATGTTAATTCTCACTGGTGAACATATAAATAGAAGAATTCAATATAATACTCACTTTTGAAGTCTTCAATATTTTCCCAAGCTTTCCTGTACTTTTGCGTGTACGATTTTTCAGTAACGGTTTTGCGTTCTTTGCCCATGTTAATTGTTTCACAGGATTGATAGGGTGGAAAAGAAGGTCATTTACACCCGTAAATATGCCAATTATTCAGTTTTACATCACCTTTCGTTTATTACTGGTAATATGATAACTATATGTACCACAATGGAAAAATCTGTCGATGTGAGTTTGTTTATTTAAAGAATGGATGTTTATAGTCTATTTGATAGAATTCATGAAAATTCTTTTTCTGCTTATTCCTGCTTGATGGAATGGGGTACCCCTTGAAACGTTATGTTGATTCATTGCGTGGAGCTATAAAGGTGAGTCACAATTATGTCACCTTATGTATGTAACATATGTCACCTTACGTGATCAGCAAGTCGAACGCAGCCAGTTCAAATACCGCACAAGTCGTGCGGAAATATGTGTTCGCAGTTTACGGAGTTGTCAAACCGAATGAAAAATATGAAAGTGTACATGTATTACCTGATAATCATCAAAACCCCAAAAATTCCCTTAAATATTTTTCGACCCTAAATTCAACCCTAAACAATTCAAATTCCCCTAAAACAGGGGAATAAATCCACTATCTGGTAACACTGAGGTCGCCGAAAAAGTTAAAGGTGCGTTTACATGCGAGCAACTTGTAACCTGCAACTCGCGCAGTAATCTATTGCGCAGGTTTCAAGTAAGACTTGAAACCTGCGCAAAACAGATTTCGACTCTGCGCATCCAATCAGCAGCAAGCAACGCAAGTTACAAGTTGCAAGTTCAACCTACGCAGAGCGGATCTCTGCTTTACGCATCCAATCAGCAGCAAGCAACGCAAGTTGCAAGTTGCAAGTCGCTCGCATGTAACCAGGGCTTAATCCATTATTGTCCCCGCTGAACTAAACCACCAGAGGCGCTGGCAGTGATGTTGCCCGAGAGAAAATTATCGGACCTCTCTTTCGTAGAATTCTGATTGATCGCTTTCAACCAATCAGAAACCGAAAGAGAGAGGTCCGATACTTTTCTCTCCCCGAGTGGAAAAAAAGTCGGGAAATAATCTCAACATATCGGAGCGACATCATATGTCAGATATTCTCAGACATTCGTGGCAGAATATCGCGAAGATGTTTTTTAGCATATGATTTCTGTATATTTTTTGTAGAATGTTGCGAAGATATTTTTTGGCATATGATTTCTGTACATTTCTGGTAGAATGTCGCGAAGATGTTTTTTGACATTTTTTTGTGCATAACAAAAATGGCACTCTCTTTGGCAAAAGGTTGGAAAAGAAACTTCCCAGCTCACATTCTTTGAAGTTCTTCGACTCATCTACCGCGGTTTCCACAAGCGAATAATTTATACGTGATTTGCGCCTGTTAAAAATTGTTGAATTTATAATAAAATATCCTTCAAGACAGTAAAATTTCCACTTTTTTCCACCTTACACGTTATGTGACAATCAATTGAAGTGCCGGATGATATAACTTGGAGCGAACAAAATGCCGTGAAACTTTTATCCAAGCTACGATTTCCATATTGGAAAGTATTGGACAATAATTTCACGGCATTTTGTATACTCTGAGTTATATGTAATCCGAACCTTTTAATTATTCATCATTTATATTTATATTCACAGTATGTCGTGAAACATCGCACCGATATTTACCTAAAAACATCGGACGGATATTTATCTACAAACATCGCAGCGATATATTCTGTGAATATCGCATCAACATAGTGAGAAAAACATTACCGAAACATTAAGAAAAACATTTTAACATATTACCGAGCGTGACGATTTGATGTCGTGACCGTCGTGACGATATCACATTAGAGATTATCTCGCGATAATTTAAAATATCGCTACGATATTTTTCCGACCTTTTTTTTTTACTCGGGTTGTGGTATGAACATCATTGCCAGCGCCTCTGGTGGTTTAGTTCAACCAGGACTTTAATGGGTTACAGCTAGAAAGAAGGTTAGAAACTCAGGAGATATAACTCGCGGGCTAAACAAAAGAATTGAGAGGGCCGAAAGCCGTATCCTCGATGACCTCGATGCGAGGTAAAACCCTGTACTGCGCATGTGCCACTTGTCACGTGGTTTTGATCTCGATGTCGGCGTTGGCTGGGAATCTGGAATCGCGGCAAAGCAGCAAGACGCGCACGCGTGTCACCACTTGATTCCTGGAAATCGGAATACAGATTTTGGACCGACCCCCTGCTGGGAGTTATATCTCCTTAGTATCTAGCTTCTTGGTTACAGCTTTACATGCGTTTCGGAGGGGAGAGTTATACCCCTGATCAAAAGTATACTTTGTCTGGTAACTCTCTCTCTCTTTTATCATTGCACACATTCTCTTTCTGTTCCTTTGCGCGCCGATATCTACACCCTCTTTCTCTCCTCCTCTTTATTTCACACATTCACATATTAAAAAAAAAACAAAATGGCGCCGCCTAGAACGGCAGATAATTGTGACAATTTGTGAAAATTGGTGAAAATGTACAAATCTGTGGCTTCCCGCCATATAATCGAGAAAGTCACTTGTGCCATAAGGCTCAGTTCACATGATATTCTGATAAAATTTTGAACGTTATGGCATGTGTGACTTTCTCGGTTATGGCTGGAAGCCACAGAAATGTGTACAACAGTGTACAAAGCCAACTTGTTGACATTAGAAATATAATAAACATTGTTGTTTTCAATTGCTGAGAAAAAGTATCCAAAAAGTGATGTAAAATGTTATCGGTTTTGCGGAGACCGTATTTTCTCGGTGCCTTATCAGTGCCCGCGCTGATACACGATAACAACCCTTATGACCGACCTGATAAACCATTACAAGTTGAAGTTCCAAAGGATGGTTGGTCAAGGGTGAAGGCAATTTTCACCTCGACGTAAGATGTTTTTTGAAGAAATAAATCATCATTATATTATTGCAAAGTAGAAAATGGTCTATTATTATATTTATTTTTTCAAATGTTGCTGCTGTTCTTCGATGAAGACCATGTAATTTTTTTCAAATAGTATTTAAAAATGTAAAAACTTTTTCACATATTTCATGTTAGTTTCAGTAGAATTTTTGTATGTTTAAATGGTCCCTTCCTTTTTTTTTTATTACATCATTTAAGATTTAGAAATCGAGTTTTTTTATTCAATAATCACCTCCATAGAAATTTTTTTTGTAAGTTTATTTAATATTTCTATTATGTAACGCTATCTACAATATTAGGTATATAATAATTGAAAGTTAAGTATATAATATAATGTTTTTTTTTAGATCGTACATACTTTGTATGTAAAAAAGATTGCTTATCTTTAAAAGTAATGAAGTAGTTCATAAGCATCAAAAGTTTTTAAATATCATAAATTTATCTCAGTTTAATTGAGTTTTTGAAAATAATTATTTAGGAAAACATTCCAGTACTAAAAACCTAAAATTTTCTGATTTTTCGCATTACATGTCATATTTGAAAATTTCAAAGTTTTTTTATGCTTTATCTTAGAAGCATTGATACAATTATTTAATATATGAAATTTTTCCAACCTATTTCTAATTATATCATGTAGAATTTTGAAATCAATTTTTATCATTCAATAACTACTCACAAGTTTTATACTGAATGTCAGTTAATTTGACAAATTTATTATATAATGTAAGATGTAATACAATGTATTCATGATATTCTATGATACATATTAATTTGCAATGTTCTAAAAGTTCCACCTAATTACTCTACACGTTAAAAAATGCGTGTCTCTTAAAAAATTTCAAAAATAACAGCTGTATTCAAAAGCAATGAAGTATTTTATGAGTGTCAAAAATTTTTAAATGTCAAAAAACTTATCTTATTCAACTCAAGTTTTTTAAAAGTGATCATTTGAAATGATATTTTAATACTTGAAAAGATCTTATTTTTAAATGTAAAAAATTTTTTTCATATTTTATGTTAAAAATTTGATACAATTTTCAAATACATAAAATTTTCAACAATGTTTTTAATTATATCGTGTTGGATAACAAGAGCAAATTTTTTTATTCAATAATCACTGAACATAGTAATTTTTCCTTAATTCTAGTTGATTGAGTTAATTAGATAATTTTATTTTGTAGATCTTACAAAATTAGATTGTATGTTAAAGTTTACTTATCCTGCAAAATTTCTAAATTTACAGCTGTTTTCAGAAGTAATGAAGTTTTTTAGGGGCATCATAACTTTTCAAATGTCATAAATTTTATCTTAATTGAATTAAATTTTCAAAAATAATTACTCGGAGGAATATACCAGTATTTAAAAAACCTGAATTTTTCAAATCATTACCCTATATTTATAAAATATTTCAAAATCTTAGGGTTTTTTTTATGTTTCATCATAGAAGTTTCGATAAAATTGTTAAATATGTGACATCTTTTTCATGTATTTCTAATTATATAATGTAGGGTATCAATGAAATTGTCTCATTCAATAATCACCGCCATAGAAATTTTCTACTAATTTTTAGTTAATTTGATAATTTTTTTATATAATATTTATTCTTTTGTAGAGTTTTGTAAGCCTCAAAAATTACTTTACATTCTAAAAAGTTTAGTTATCTTCAAAAATTTTTTAATTTTCAGTTGTTTTTGAAAGTGATGAAGTATTTTATGAGCATCAGAAATTTTTAAATGTCACAAATTAAGTTTTTGTTAAGTAGTTATTTGAAATAATATTGTAATATTCAAACAATTCAAATTTTTTACTGATTTTCTCATTATACCTATAATATTTTAATATCTACACGTTTTTTCATGTTATACGTTATTAGTTTCGATATAATTATAAAATATATGCATTTTGTTCAACATGTAGTAGGATAACGAACTCAAATTTTTTTATTCAACAATCACCTCACATATAAATTTTTCTTCTGAATTCCAGTGAATTTGATACATTTATTATATAACATTAGATGTAACGTAAGGTACGTAAGGCAATTCTTGACGATGTTCAACAAACTTGAAGAATTATAATCCCATGGAACAAAAATTCACAAAAAGTGACAAAACTTCCAAATCGCTGTGAAAAAATATAACTTCTAAAGTTATTAAGCCCCAGTTTTTCTAATTCAATCAAAATGTATCAATTGATAAAATTAAAGAGGAATCGACCAAGTCTTACAGAATTATAAATTTATTATCTAAGAGTTGATGAATGATGATATTACTGCAGGAAATACGAATTGATGACTCCAGAATTAGCAACAATATATCACACAACTTTGATTGGATTTTTCTTCGGCTCTTTTTACGGGGGCGTCGTGGCGTCACGAGAAGCGTACGTAAATTTCATGGATTCGAACCAGGCAACCAGATTTTTAGGTCAAACAGATGCAAAAAGAAGGATACAAGATGCTGTGAGCCTGGGATTTGTCAAAGGAGCCATGAAGTGGGGAAGCCGAATAGCCTTCTTCACCGGCATGTACTCGTAAGAATTTTTACTTTGTTTTGAATTTTTTCCTTTCATTACCTTGTTTCTCTGTTCAGTCTTTGATGATGCGCACAATAAACCTAGCAACAGCGACACTACTGTATCATGGACATTTTTAATATTTATTCAAAAATTTTAGCATCTTTGTGGGAAAAAATGTGGAATAATATGAATTTAGACTTGAAATTTGATACCGAAAGAGGAATATGTCATTTAACTGTGCTAATCATAATTTCAGGGGCTTGACAACATTGATCTCAGTGTACAGAGACAAAAATACCATGGTTGAGTACAGCCTTGCAGGTTTTTTAGCAGGTGCAATTTATAAAATACCAATCGGATTTCGAGGAATGTTCGCTGGTGGAATTGTTGGTTGTTTTTTTTCAACTTTATGTGGCGTGATTAGTCTTGGATTGATGAAATTGACTGGTAGAACAATTCAAGATCATCGAGCTTTTATGCAAAGAACTCATATTATCAGAGAGAAGTAAGTTCAAATAAAATCTTGGGATTTTTTCTCATAGTTTCAGAAGAGTTTTTCTTTTACAGAATTATGATTATAAATGTTTGACTGGGACAACGTAAAAAATAATAATTCAAAAAATTATTTCAACATCCTGAAAAATAAAAAGGATGTTAAGATATATGAAAATGCAAAAAAAAACTGAAGAACATTAAACTATGGAGATTTTCGTAAAGATTCCACAAAACTCTTTGAATTGTGCAAACACTAAAAAAAAAAATACCAAAAGTAATAGAAATCTATGGAACACTCATCAATAAAAAATCGCAAAAAAAAAAAACTTATCTACAAAACTTCGAATTCTAGAGTATCTAATTTAAAAAAATGTATGTATAGTAATCTATTGGAGTAAGTACTAAAAACTCTGAAAAATGTTGAAAGTACAGGAAATCTATAAAAGACGGAAATCTCCCAAAAATCTGAAAAATTCTGAAAATCTTTGAAAAAACTAAAAAATTTATCAAAATCTTAGACATACTAGAAATCTGTTCATACTTTAAAATTGGGTATATTATTATGTATTTAATTTTCTCAAAAATATAGAAAACTTTAAACTATAGAGAATGTAATTTTAGAAATCTATATCTACAGAAATCCAAAAAAACTCTTTAAATTTTAAAAATTAAAAAAAAATACGAAAAATAACAAAAAGTATTAAAAATCTGTAAAAAGATACTGTCCTCTAAAAAATGAATTCTAATACTCGAAATCGTCAAAATTATCAATACTAAAGCATTTATTTCTAGAAATCTTGAGAGCAATCTATAGAAACTTTAGAAATCTATAAGAATAGCAAACAAAACTACAAAATTGTGTAATATAACAAAATAGAAAAAATTTTAGTAATGTATATAAAATACTTGGAATACATTTAGACATAATGTTCTCGAAAATCTATAAAAATATCAAAAATTTTTCGAATTTTGATTCCTAGAACATCAAATTCTAGAAATAGAAAAAATTCGAATTTGATAATTCTTATGTAAATTTTCAAGTTCTGAAAAAACTTGTTTTGTTCCAGTGCGGAAGCAAAATTGATTCTTGACAGAAAAGAACAAGAGGAACAAAAATACGCCGAATATGTCAAAAATTATGCCGAACAAGAAACGGACCTAGACATTATACATAAATTACACAGAGAGAAAGATAATTTGGCAACAACCATTGATGGTATACCAGAAATAGAAGAAAATAAAACCATCAGCAATGAAAGTGAAAAACCCGTAGATGTAAAAAAATAAAACCAAACAGGAAATAAATTATCAGGAAATCACATTTTTCGTTGTTGCGCATTTATTGCTGTTCACAATCATTACGACCTGAACAAATAATAAAATATGTCTGAAGTTTTGTTAAAATCTACACTGCAAAATTTTCAAATAAAATTTCAAAAATATAACAACCCGAAAACCAATGATTCAAATTTTAAAAATTACAAATATTCACATAAAACCTTGTCGATTCTATAATGTAAAGATTTGAGAAAATTCTGCAATTTTTTAATTTGCGAATTTCTGGGTTTCAATTTTGAAATTTCAAAATTTTTGAATTCAAAAACTACGAATTTCGAAAACATCGATTCGTTTGGATAAAAATTTATCAATCTTATGTCTAAAAATAACTAAAAATTTTGTGAAAACTTCAAAAATATAAGTTTCCACAGACTGAGTCTGTTTTTTTGATTCGAAATTTTTATAATTAAATAAACTCAAATTTCGAAATTCCAAACTTTCCTACTGTAAAAAAGCTGGTATAATGTTTTCATGATTTCCAAAAAATTGGTTGGAATCGTGTAAGATTGTCCCATGTTTTTGTACATAAATGATATTTGAACTTGCGAGATACTGTTTTTTTTAATTCAACGCATTTTTCACTGACTCCGTGGCGATTGTTTCGAGAAAAATTCACTCGTTACTCTCGGTTTCTTGGAGTCTCGTAATGCGCTTAGCGCCCCGATTCGGTGGACCCTTGGGCTTCGCGAACTTTGGCCGATGCAGATTTACTTTAGGATGTAACTCTTCATGGAGAAACTCGTTCGTCACTTCCTTTCCGTCTTCGATTTCGATCTGCATGGTCCAGAAATACGACAAGTTAAAAAAACGAATTTCCAGGATCATCCAACTTATAAGAGCCAAAACGAGGATTATAACGTAGCAAAAAGCTCGGATCAAAACTGGCTTAATAAGTCATCCATTTTTTATCTTAATTCTGAAATATTGGCTTGTGAAAATTCAACTTCAAAATACGATTCTCTAATTAAAAAAATTTTTTTTCTTTATATGCACGAATAGAAATTTATGGTTCCAGCAACTAAATCATTTAGTAAAATATGAACTAGCTGAAGTTTAGGTTGTGTCAACTGTAGTTGTTATGAAAATTTCATACGTTGGTTGTAATATACAAAAATTTTCTTTACAAAAACAACAACATTTCTTCCTATGTGCAGTATGCAATACAATCACGATCCTTGGAGCCAAAGTAATTCATAAAAATAAATAACAAAAATATAAATAAATTTTTTTTTTTCCTTTTGATCATAAATAATTGTAGATCTCATCAGGAATCAAGAAAATTACCATATATAATGAATAATTAATGCATAACAAAAATGAATAAAATTTTTTTTCTCAAAACACTGACGTTGAATAACTCAAATCACTACTACGTATATAAATAAAACTCTTATATTCTTTCAACTTTTATTATGTCAGTGAGTTTAAATTTCACAAATGAAATTTTAATCAGTAAATATCAAGAACATTTATGTTTGTTAGTTGATAATTTTTTTTTCTTAACTTCTTCAATATCAGTTATAAATCTTCAATATCAATGTGAGCATTTTATTTCTATGATTTTCGAACTTAGTATGTAACTTAAATTACGATAAGACAAATGTTTATTTCTATAGAATCACATTCCTCAAACTTCGAAAACTAAAAATGATATCAGTCACTCGAAACAATGGTTTACATAATTAATTGTTCAATTCTTCCCTATCAGTTTGTTCACTGAGTTTTTATCATTTTTTATGTAAAACATTTTTGCAACATCTATTTCAAAATTGTTATTTTCTTCATTAAGAATTTTCATGTTATTCTAATCGAAACTATGATTATTTTTACATGTGTGTAATTTTAAAATGTCTGATATTATTTTCTTGTTCTCTGATCTTTGTTTTTAATTTCATTTTTAATTTATCTATGTATACTCTTACAATCCTTACATTCCAATTCACAAACTACTCCTTGATTATCTTCCTTGGAAATATAATATATATTTTTATATTTTTTAATTTTTTCTACGTAAAAGTTACACAACACCTACATTTTAAATAAAATAAAATTTCATTGTTATCTGTTGTTTGTTCATTACGTATGGTGATTTTGTAGATTTCTGATTACCACGATTGATGGTTGAAAGAAAGTAAATGAAAAGTATTAAAAAAAATTGAGAATTTTCATTTTTACGAATTAGTTCTGTTTGTATTGTGCATATTACATTTCGATAAATATTAAACTCACACAATATCGTCCGTTACTTTTAATACTACGTATCATTTTTAATTTCCAGATAAAAAAATAAAACTTTACATTATGAATTTTCCAAACAGTGGCAAAAAGAAATATGACAAGAAACCTTGTGATTAAAAACAATTTTCGTACATAATTATCACTAAAAGTAATACAGTTAAGAGTATGAATGTGCCAGAGGACCCAAAATGGACTTTTTTTTATGGTTAGTAATTTTTTTTGGTACAGCCAGGGAGAAGAGAAGGGGGTTTGAAAATCCGAGCACCCCCAGCCACCGAAATTCCGCGATTGCAGGAAATTCCTAATTTTTCAAATTTAATTGCTTTTTTTCTTCTAATCGTTGAATTATTATTACTCAAATACCTTTGTAAGTGAAAATAAAAAAATATTATACTGCCCATGCAGGCGATGTTGGTTGTTTTGCAGAAATGTTTCTTTTTATCCGAATCAACATTATCTGCATGAAAAATGACATTATATTCTTCTATGGTTCTGAAGGGACTGGATTTTCTTGAAAATTTATGCAAAAAGAGCAATTTTGAACTTATAGCATAATGTACTATTGAAATTAAAGGATTTTATACATGTTACAAAATTTTGTAACAAACTGTCATAAGTAAAATTACTGCAAAATGCACTTAACCTAATTAATAAACGTAGTAATCAATATCCTAAACTTTATATCGAATTTTCAATCAAAAGGAAAAAATTTTCCGAAGTGAAAAGATTTTTTGCGTTTCAATAAAAATATCAAAACTATTTTGAAAAAACATTCATATGAATTCCAACAATACAAAATTCCGAAATGATAGAATTTGTAAATATAAGTTTTTTAACACTCTGAATAAATATTGTTCATTTCATGGGGTGTTTTTCCGAGGATATTTTCTGAAAATAACAAAAATTTCAGTATTTCAATAAAGCAGTGCTTTTATTAACCGTAAAATTCATGGCAAGATATACATTTCATTCTTACTAATAATAATCCTACAACTATAACAAACGTGTTTACAATTAATCATGTCGGCAAACGTGGAAAAGATTCGAACACCTTACATAATAGGCCTGGAATTATTGCAATTATCAATTAATAATTTTAGTGACCAGGCGAAAAAAATGTGCGTGTGGATTTCAATCATCAATTAATGAATTACCAATAAACCTTAATCAATTATTGAGCTTTTTTGACACCCGAGACAGCAAAGATTCGAGCCCTTGGCACATTCCACGAAAACACGGTTAATTTGT
The DNA here is from genome assembly GCA_028476575.1 of Platygaster robiniae. Classification (NCBI taxonomy): domain Eukaryota; kingdom Metazoa; phylum Arthropoda; class Insecta; order Hymenoptera; family Platygastridae; genus Platygaster; species Platygaster robiniae. The sequence goes on from CM052020.1 coordinate 37,207,968, forward strand.
TAATCAACAAACAAAACAGCATGCAATAAAACTTAAATATATATGTAGGCTCGATTCTTCGCTGCAAAAACGTGGCATATTTGCGAGAAATACGATATGGAACACAAAGGAATTCAATAAAACGTATGAATTAACGATTTTCAAGTTTTTCGTTAATTAAACGTCATGCAACGTTTTGGAATTTTTCAATAAAATGTTACATAATCAACAACTAGCAAAACGTTTTTTTAAATCCATATCAACAACTAACAAAATTTTTTCATCAATCCATATATTTCACATTGCCTCAAGGAAACGAGAATCACAGAGCACATGGAATGCTTTTCAACTTTTTTTACCCTTTTCGACTCCTTGTACGTATACGTTATAATCATTCTTCTTTTTAACGAACAGAAGTAAGTCATCGAACTTTGAGAAAATTTATAACTGAAATATTTTCAGTCTTGGAGTAAATTGCAAGTCAAAAGATAAAAAACACAGTGAATACTGACTGTTTTTGAGCTCGGTAAGTTTGCGGAGCGTTACTTGGAAGAAACAACAAGTGATATGCAAAATAACAAGTTTCTACTTGATAGTGGGCAAGCTAAGGGAGTTCTGGATTATTTTGGGGTGGGGGCGTAGTCACTAAGAATGAAAATCGAGCCAGCAAATTGGAACCTAATCTTATGAAGTTTGAATCGACGATAAATAATAATAAACCATCATTAAAAAATTATGTATTTATTTATTATTCACTGCTTATATGTACGTATGAAAAAATGTGTATAGTAGTTCAGAATTCCCTTAGCTAACCTACTCTATTTTTATCCTAACAGTTTTTTGCGGATAAAGGAACAATTTTTTCTGATCATTTATTTTCAGGTAAGTCAATTTTTTCGGCAATAAAGTATGCAAAGACTTGAAACCATAGAAACTCAAATTCAAAGTGAAAAAACTCATAAAAAAACAAAGGTTTGAAGGTTCGAATATTAAGAATGGAAAATTTAGATAAAATGAAAGACAAAAAAAGAAGTTAATGAACCAGGAAATCAGAAACACCAGAATTCAGAAAAGTTTAGTTTTTTAATTTAAGAGGAAAAATGCAATAAACACAAATAATTTGAAACCAACTGCTGAATTCAAAACTTGGTCAACTAAGGAATAGTTTATGTATAGTATAATAAATATATAAGTTTAAAAATGTATATCAGGAAATGTGGAAGCAATAAATTTTCAAATACCAAATATTCAAGTCAAAAAAGTTGGCATAGTTTAATATTTCTTAATCAATACTTTGAAAATTCGAAAATGGAATGGATTGAACACAAGTATGAATTTCAACTTTATTTTATAGAATTTTGTTATGGTAAAAATTTAAACATATAATTTTCGAAACCTTGGAAAACTTTATTGAGTCTGAAATTTTGTAATCCTTAAAACTATTGATTTTACGTTATACAATTTGAAACGGAAAAAAAATAAAATATCGAACAATCGATAGAATCAATTTCTGTAAATTTTTTTTGAAATCGCAAAAAACCGTTAGAGTTGGGTGACACTTTTTCGACTTCTGAAAGTAAAGTGCTTGAATTTTCATTTTATGAAAACTCTTTATTTCAAATAATAGGTAAAACTTCACAACCCAGATTTTTGTCAATATAAATAAAAAAAGCGAAGCGTCACAATAATTTTCTTTGTCAAATTTCAAATATCGAACATTTTTATGAATCATTTACGAGCCATGAAATCGGTTTTGATTGTTTTTAACACTACAAAATTCAAGCACAATAAAATTTTCACTCATACGAAATGTCACCCTGTAAAAAACTTAACATTATGATATGTAACGAAAACAGTGGCAAAGTTACAGTTTAATTATATTAAAAAAATTACATTAATTGAGCGATTTATTACCCAAGCCCTAAACTTGAAACTACTTAAATGACATCACTCACGAGAGTGAATAATGACATTTTCGAAGTGTAATCTCCGTGTTTTTTTTACTATTTTGTTAAGTGTTTTACGCTAGTAAAGTAACTTACATAGTTATCACTTTTTTCGAGACTAGGAACCAAAATCGAGACATGTATAAATTAAGATTCCTCAACTTTAAAAACAATTTTACATTTTTCTTTATACGTCTATGGGCACGGACATACAAAAGTTTAAAGTCAACAAGAATTTAAAATGAGAAAACATAAAGTTTTTTAACTCCGAGGCTTGCCGAGAAATTCGAAACCTCAAGAGTTCTCCTACCTGTGCATAAAATTTGTTTTTACTGAATAAAAATAATTCAATTCCACTTCACGTCTACCATGGCATCAGTATATTAGACTATTGTTATTAATTCGAGTTAATATGCACATATCTTGTAATTTTTCAAAATTGTGCGACTTGACAAAAGCTGAAACCCAATTTATGTTTTCTGAAACCAAGAACGTTAAAAAATATATATATTGCAGTATGAATTTTTTTCATTGTTATAACTAATTACATCTATTCATAAACGCATGTTATATATTTTGTGAAATATCACCGAAGACTACACTTTTTGTGAAAACCATAAAATTTGTTCACCAACTTCACTCTTCTATGGGTCTCAAACTTGACCACGAATAATGACCACGAAGTTTTCCATATCGTGGATTCAGAGGCTTCGAACAATAAAAAAACTCATCATCAAATTTTGTTTATAGCCTTGAAATCTCGAAACATATTTTGTTTCATGCAATTACTTTTTTCTTGTACTTTGTTCACGTGACTTGATCAGAACGGGTTATTTTTGTTACCACTTTCGACTTTCGATCTATGAAAATATCTTTATAAAATATATATGAATTGAGAAATGTTGAGATAGCGCGAAATTGAATTTTTTGTTTCCTCGGTCTCAACTGATGTTTTTTTCCTCAACAACTTTACATTACGTAAAATATACATATATATGACTGACTTTAGAAAAATACGCCAATTTCTCTAGTCCCTACAATGCAATATCACTTTTTTGTCTAATCTTACATTCAATTCTACCCTTTTTTTCACCTTTTTCCATAAACATCGAAAATTGTTATAAAAATCATATTTGTAAATATATTTTCAACATACTCGTATACAGCAGAATTCCTCATTTTCAAGTTTCTTTAAAATTGGAAACCAGGTGAACAAATGCCATTTAAGTTCTTGAATACTTTTTGTACAAAAATTATATGACTTAAAACTGCTTTTCAACTTGCATAAAATTATATAATAATGAGATTCTAAGAGAAATCAGTGGAAGATAGCAAATCGGAAAAATTGAAGATTGAGCAACGAAATTTGTTCTGCTGTATAGATTCTATGTACACGTTTTGTTTTACACGAATAGAATTAAAATATTTCGTAGGCGAAATTCTATCACAACTTGAAGATTCCATTCGGACGAGATTTTTTGTGAATATTTTTTTTAGGTGGGGTTGGGGTTGGGGGAGGTGATATCGCGAGGAAGCTTTGCGAAGTTAAGAGTTTCGTTTGTTTTTGTCAATGTTTAGGCCGTTAACTTATGAGGCAAGAGCGCTTCTTTTTGTCCTTCTTATTGGCAATGATTTTAGGGGCAGTGGGCGTCGATGGGGTGACGACAGGTGTCGATGGCTCGGTTATGACCGGGGGGTCTTCCATCATATCGGCCAACTCTTCGCCACTAGTTACCTCCACCTTTTGTTAGCCGAATTCATTGACATGTCAATTTTATTATTACTCCACTTTACCCCAAACCTCTGCCAAACCCAATTTCTTACTTAAATTTACTAGAAATACAATTATTTTCGGTGGGAACATCTTGTAGCCAAACAAAAGTATCCCATAAAAATGAGGAACAAAAAATGTCGATTCTGAACATTCTTTTTAATTACAACTTTTGACTATGAATAGTCGGGAGTCCCACCAAATAATCATATAAAATAAACAATAACTGCATAAAAATAAGGGATTTTTTTTCTTAACACAATTACACAGATAAAGCTTTTTTATTCTTTTAACTGTCATTATGGCAGTGAGTTTTAATTTCGCAAATGAAATTTCAGTCAGTAAATATCAAGTACATTTATGCTTGTCAATTGATAATTTTCTTTCTATGAATTTCATACTGAATTTGAAAATTGAATTACCATTAGACAAATATTTACTAAACTTCGAAAACTAAATTCGTGATAGACGTTCAATTTTTCCATAACAGTCTGCTCATTGAGTTTCTATCATTTTTTAAAGTAATCATTTTTGCAACAACTCTTTCAAAATAATTACTTTACACACTAAAAATGTTTATATTATTCCTATCAAAACTAATGACTACCTTTTATTTTAATATAATTATTCACTAATGGATGTGTAATAATAATGTCTGACATTATTTTCATCTTATTTGATATCTGATCTTTGCTTTTCATTTTATTTTAAATTCATCTATATATAATCTCATAATTCTTACATTCTAATTTGTACAATTATCTCCCATAGAAATCTCATCCCTATCTTTCCCTCACGTTTTAGTAAATTATAAAATAGCAATGTCTTGAAGAGAAAATTGTATTTTACTACTACCAGGTGTACTCCTAAGTAATTTCCGGTTTTTTCAATGGATGGCGTTCTGTTTTGTACCGCTGTTGGTAACACATACCATATGTCATTTTGTTCAGTCATATCGAGTGCTTGAACTGCGTTGACATTTTCTCGAAAAAATCTTCCAGTAAGTTTCTATTGCGCTTCAAAAGTGTCGAATTTTGTACCGAATTTTGAGCATATGCGCCATGCATTGCTTTTCATGTTCAATCAGGGGAAAAAAGTGTCCGAGAGCCACTGTGCGCTTGTGGAAGTTTATGGTGATCGTGCATTAACATTTCGAACATGTGAAACGTGGTTTCGACAGTTCAAAAATGGAGATTTCGACCTGAACGACGCCGCACGCTCCGGCAAGCGAAAATCGTTCGATGACGCCGAATTGCAAGCATTATTAGATGAAGACAACACGCAAACGCAACGATAGCTTGCAGATGCGTTGGGAGTTAAACAGCAAGCAATTTCCAAACGTCTGCGAGTCATGGGAAAAATTCAGAAGTGTGGAAAGTGGGTGCCCCATGAACTGACCGAGAGACAAATGGAGAATCGAAAAGTGACCTGTGAAATGCTGCTTCAACGATACAAAAGAAAGTCTTTCCTACATCGTATTGTTACTGGTGATGAAAAGTGGATTTTCCTGGAGAACCCTAAGCGCAACAAATCGTGGGTGAGTCCAGGTGAAGCATCGACATCGACGGCACGGCCAAATCGTCACGGTCGGCGGAAGGTCATGCTGTGTGTGTGGTGGGACCAGTCCGGTGTTATATACTTTGAACTGCTGAAACCTGGTGAAACTGTGAATGCCGTTCGCTACAAACAGCAAATGAAAGATTTGAGCCGAGCCATTGTGGAAAACCGACCAGAATATCAACAACGACAGAAGAAGGTGATTTCGCTCCACGACAATGCGCCGTCGCATAAGTCGAAAGTCGTTCGTGACACGCTGGAAAGCCTCAAGTGGGAAGTGCTTGATCATGCGGCTTACTCACCAGACCTGGCGCCATCCGACTACCACCTCTTTGCCTCGTTGGGCCATGCCCTTTCTGAGCAGCGCTTCGACTCGTACGAAAATGTACGAAAATGGCTCACCGAGTGGTTCACCTCCAAAGGCAATGATTTTTACTGGCGTGGTATCCACAATTTACCAGAAAGGTGGGAAAAATGTGTAGAAAGCGATGGAAAATACTTTGAATAAAATAAAGGTTACGGTTTTTTTGGAATTATGTGTTTTATTTGCAAAAAAAACCGGAAATTAATTAGGAGTACACCTGGTCATATACGAAATCCTGGAGAATTTCGAAGTATTTTTATAGATTACTTATAAGTAATATAAAAGAAGTATTAAAAATATAAATATTTTTGTAGATTGCTACAGAGATTTGTTTTTGTTTTTGTACCATTGTACCAGAGTACACCTGGTACACATGTATTGTTTATTACACATGGTTATTTTTGAGAATCATTATGAGTATAGTTAAAGCTAGATGAAAATGAAAAATACCAAAATTAACATTTTTTGTTGCTCATTTTCTGGTTGACTCCAAGGATCAAATTGTACTGCAAGTGACGTAAAAAGTTATCGATTTTTTTCGACTGGCTTGTAATTCAAATTATTCTTTGGGAAAAACGCAGACGTTGAAAACTGAATGATGAACTTTATTCTTTAAAAACAGTATTTCAAATAATATTTTTATTTAGTTGCAAATATTACTGCTCAAGATCGACATAGGACATTTAATATGGAATTTCCCAAGCTTCTAAATTCAAGTCATAAATGATTCTCTGCAGAATATTCCAGTAAATTCAAGGATTTGTTGCGATCTTGTACAATTTTCCGAAACTTCATATTTTTGGAAAATTTCCCAAACTTTAAATGATACTCAAAAATTTCTAGTATTTTTGGGAAAACTTTTAGTTATCAATAAACGAATTATGTGAAAAATTTACAATGAATTCATTGATTTTGAAAATTTGTTGGATATATTCTAAACTGTTTTGAGTAAAAAAAATTTTCTGAATTGTAATAGTTTTTGAATCGTTCCAAAATAACTCAAGCGCCTGAAAATTTTTAACGAGAATTTTCATAAATCGAATTTTTCAATTGATTTCATGTTCTAATTACTAATTATGATTTACGTGAATGGGAGAATTTATTTAAACTTTAGAGGATTTGTAATATCTTTCCAGTTAAATATTTTCAAAATATAAAAATTTTTAAAAATTTGCATCAATTAATAACGACTTTTGATTGTTTATAAAAAAAAAAAAAAAAAAAAAAAAAAAAAAAAAAAAAAAAAAAAAAACAAATTAAGGCTTTAAAAAAACTAAAACCTCCACATTTTAAAATTTTTTCATAAAGCTCTGAATCATTCTACGTATTTTTCAGAATTTTTTGAATCTTCGAATTTTTGAAATCTGTGAATTTTCTTCAAGTTGGAAACTTTTTTCTAAATTAAAGAGCTTTTTGAAAAAGTTCTTGATTGTGAGTACAATAATTATAAGCTTTTTATTTCAATTACAACAGTTTTTAATGGTCAAGATTTCATTTTTTACATTAATCGTCACATTTCTCCCTGATAAAAATGTATTTTAAAAATATTAAAATCATTCGATTGTCAAGTATGGTAAAATGTTTTTGAAGCTAATAATTGTAAATATTTCGAATTCTGGATCAATTTCTACATTTGAAGCCTTCCACTTCAATACAAAACATCCCTGAATTTTCACGTTCTTTAATTTAAATAACATAATTTCTCGATTTTCTGCTTTCAAGACAAAATTTTTGAAAGCAAATTAGAATTCAGTTTTAACGATTCGACTTTTTTAAACTTTGAATTTAAGATAAGGTAAAATATTCAATCATCATCATTAGTCATTCATCAGGAAAAACTTGAATACAGGAACTTGGAAAATTCTTGCACTATTATCGACTTCTGTGTCTTTAAAATTTCCAATCGTTCAATCGAAATTTTCAAACTTCTACATCATGATTTTGGTGACGAAATAAAAGTGAAACTGATTAATTAAAAAAAAAATTTATGCAAATGAAGAGAACCTCTCCAAAGTCTGTAATTATGTTAATAAAAATATTCAAATTCGAAAATTTGTGCATTTTCATCCCCAAAATTATAGAAATTTTAACTTATAATAAAAATTTTCTACATCACACCATTTTCAAATAAAATTTCTCTGGTCTTTTGCTTTTGTATCACTTTGAATCCATATTAGTACCAGTACTCGAAAATGCCATCATGTGTCATCAGAAAATCCTTAATCTCTAAATTCTCAAGCTCATTAGAAAATTTTTTTATCACGTTGGCATACAAGTGCCAACAATGGAATTTTTGAGAAGGTTCATGCACCCCAATAGTTATTGTTTACAACTATTAAAACATAACATTTAAATTTTTGCAATCACCTTAATATCAGTAACATTAAAGACACTGACCTTTTTTGCAATGTTGACTCCTAAAGACTGAATGAGATCAAGCAGTGGCGCTTTGCAAGATGAGTAGAGCATTCTTTCTTTAATACTGCAAGTGTACCCTGGCATGCTGTAGATGAACACTGGAAACGGAAATGCCCAGTGTCTTAATTTTTGTTAACTATTCGCTCGACAATCAATCAGAGGATTTGACAAATAAAATTTGAAGTATTTCATTGAAACAGTTAAAAAAAAAATATTCCAAATAATAATATTCAAATCTTTTCACACGATTGAAAATATTATTTTTTTAAAAACTAAAGTTGAACTGGATTTCATAAAATATTCAAAGAAGTTCATCAAATCAATTTACTCAAAGAAAAGAATAATAATAGAATAAATATTGAAAAAATATCCCAATTGTTAGAAATAACTATCTTTAAAATTACTTTATTTGAATTACCTTTCATAAAATATTCAGAAGATTTATGGAAAAATATTTACCTATTGCCTCCATATAATCCCCCTCGTGAGTGTGCTTGAAATTGTAGAGATGGTACCTCGCAGAGTCGGACGGGATCTTGGTTGGCAACTTGTCCAAAGAAATGTCACAAGCCATAGCCAAAGTGATAGTTTCTTGGTCAATGTCAATCTTCAATTGAACGTATTCGTTCATTCCTTTGCCAAGTTGCAAAACAGCCTCCTTTGCTTCGTCAGTCACGGGAAAAGCAACTCCGCTTAAAGTTTGGTGTCTGGTTTCAACATTGTAATCAGTGTTGACATTACTTTTTTTCATCTCGGCGAGTTCTTCCTCGGCAGTTGTCAGAGGTGCCGGGGCAGCGTCGTTTCTTTTGTGCCTGTGGTAACCTTCGAGGGAAACGTCGTCTGGAGTAGTACCGTGTAATTCTTCTTTTATGGAAGCGCTCCCAAATTCCTGCTTCAGGGTGGCCTTCGTAGATGCATAGAGCATTTTTTGTCGGATGCTAGCAGTGTCCGGCGACCAGGAAATAAAGAGCCAGTCGTACCCTGAATCTGGGGATTTTGTGTCGAATCGGTAAAGAATGTAACTGGGTTGGTCCTCGTGGATCAATGGGGCCACCATTTTATCGTAATCTTCTTGCCATTTTCCGGATGCTTTTGTATGCTCTGCAGGAACCAGTTCCTCTGGAAAAAAAATTTTCATGGATATGTATTAGATATAAAAAGTGTAATTGTGAATGACAAATTTTACTTTCAAATTGCAGAGGTTGCAGAATATTTCACCAGTTTACAAATTTTTCAATAATTATGACTGCCTCAGGAAAAAAGAGTTTTTTCAACTCATTTAGAGTTGCTGAGTACCAAAATAACTGTCACTCATTTTTCCAAAGAAGTGTTTTTAAAATATTGATAAAAAGTTTTCCAGCTTTTTTCAGTTGTCACCAGAAATATCAAGAACAATAGAGTTTAACATATTCAATTGAATTTCGAATTTGTTCACATTATATCGATATGCAGTTTTTTTAAAAATCTAAATAGTAGTTTATGAGTTGTAGGTATTGTCTGTCGTGAAAAGTGCATACACATGAGTAACTTTCGAAAAAGATAAAAAAATACACTTTTCTTAGACTTTGAACGCCTGTAACTTAAAACTACTATTTCAATCAACAAACTTAGTATATTCGTCGTAAATTTAACAAGTATTTCTTTTGAACGATATATATTTTATGTCAGCAAAACCATTTGTTCTTGATATTTTTGGCAACAAATGAGAAAAGGCCTAAAAAAACCTATTTTTTTCTGATAATTTGAAAAGGCTTTTTTGTAAAAATATATTAATTATTTTCGTACGCAGCAACTCAAAATTAGTCTAAAGGCACTTCTTTCACTAGTTGCTCATGTAAACTTGTGTTTTCAAAGTAAAAATAATTATTTTTTAACTGTACCATGCTTTTAATTTCTTGTCGTTAATGTTTAAACATCAGTTATTTTTTTTGCTTCGCTACTTATTGTATTTTATAAAGTTCTATGTAATGAAATGATATTTAAATGTACTATGCTTAGGTTCCCCTTTTCGAGTCGGTGGAATAATTAGTGACCTCGTACCCTAACATCGTTGTTTAGCCACAGGTTCTTTCAATACCTTTCACCGCTCGAAAAGGGGACTCTTATGCTCAATCACCGAGCAGCAAAACTATAGACAAAGGAATATAGGGTCAGATTGTAAGCAAGCGGGGTGGCCCCTGTTGAGGAGCGAGAGGCAGGGTACTATAACGTCAAATAACATGTTACTGAGCATACACGTAGTCATTGACTAATCAAAATTAGGCAAACTAGGCGTTATTTTCCTGGAATTGCCCGGAACTGAGCATGTGCACTGCCTCGGCCAATAAAAAGTATGCAGACAATCTTGTCCCCCTCGTCCATCTGCGGGACGCTCCCCTGCCCTAAAGTATGACTTAATTTCTTAATTTCTTCTCTGGAAGTGTCCATGAAAACGCATATTTTTAAAATTCTGCTCATTACAAAATTCAGGCAAAAACCATAAAAAAAAAGAACAGCAAATTTCAAAAAATTTGACTACTTTATTTCAACGAAAATCTAGAGAATGCTATAACTTTGTGCAATCTTTCCTAAAATGTCAAAAATCTGTATGTGTGTTACGCTCCATAGCTGTAAATGAAAAACAAAAAAACAAATCCGTCAAAGAACGCAGCACGGAAACCCAGCCACTGAAAGTACCAAATGATAAGAAATAATCACGTCATCGTCATAAACGGAACCCGTAATTTTCTCTAAGCCTCGAGTCTCCCACACAAGCAATAAAATTTACCATTTTCTATCGAGATTTTGAGCACGCGAATTTTCCCATCGCGGCATTTGGCGAACATTTTTTTTAGGGCCTCATTAGCTGCAACACAAAAAACGGAAATCAAGTTGCAGCAATTATAAACATATTTCCCAATAATGTTCAAACGTCTATCACCTTTGATTCCAGTTTGATGGGACATTTTTAAACTTTTTTGTTGGGGTATATTCAAATTATAAGTGTCTAATAATGCTAATCGTCGATTTAATTGATTGTCACAAATTGTCAAGTGTCAGATAAATTGTGACGTTTTTCGTCTGTCGTCTGCTTTCGCATACATATTTCGTAAAAACATTAGCAAAAATCATATGTTATCTGTCATATATATCTTAGTCCCATGGCCGTATCTCATTGGCCGTTGTTGTTCCGTTTTCCCCTAATCAGCGTGCATTTCCGCTGTTGCTGCGCAATTTGATTGGTCAAAATTGGTCAAAATGTTTGAATTGAACTGAGTACACTCGTCTCTCCCGTTAAGGACCTTCCCGATAAGGACATCTCGGTTTAAGGACCGACATTTGCCTCCCGTTAAGGACGAAATTCCTTCGAAATAAGGGCAAGGAATCGAAAATCTGATAGGCTATCAGCTGAAAAGAGGTTATGTTTACACTCAGCATAAGATATGCAAACTGCGCACGCGCGCCTTCATTTCGAGGGGAGCCCCCACTCTAATCACGTCCTTTTTGGGAGGTTTTCAAGATTTTTTCATCCTTAACGGGAGAGAAGAGTATACATAACCGCATTATTATCAGCACAGTTGAGTATATCTGAGTATATACGTGCTAGGTTTCGACGGTTATGTCAGTTCGCCATTTTAAATTTGAACAATTTTGAAATTACCGCCTAATGGTCAGTTTGGTCATTCGTTCGGTCAATTCTGTTGATTTGTGCACGTTTGTGCAGATTTGTGTCTGTTTTGTTTTAGCATTCTCGGCAGGTCAGGTAAAACGTGAAACACGCGCGGAAAAGTGTGAAAAATAACCTGAAATAACTAACAACGTCAATTGACGTCAATAACATAAGAAACGCCGGGAAAAATGGCACCAAGAAAGAAAGTTAATGCGAATAACGAGTCTTCCTCGATCAACAGGATGAATTTGCTGGTTAAAAATTCGCAAGATCTAGCGCAGTTGAACAACCGTTTCGCCGGTTACATTAACCGTGTTCGCCAACTCGAGGCAGAAAATGCCCGAGTTGTGGCGGATAAGGAAAACCTTCAGCACTCCGTGGAACGAGAATCCTCGCAAGTCAGAGATTTGTACCAAAGGGAACTTGGTCATGCGAAAAACTTGCTCGATGAAGTTTCCCGAGAAAGAGCCAGACTTGAAATCGACACGAAGACCCTGTTCGATGAAAATGAAGACTTGAAAGCAAAGTACGGTAACATTTTTTTGCACTTGTATATATATCGTTTTGGTTTTTCATGTGTCGAATTTTTCAAGGGATATAAACATTATTGTATTAAATTTATTTAATTTCTTGTTTGGGGAACGTCTTTTCCAAAGTTTAATCAAATTGAAGAATACATTTCAAAACTACATAATTAAATAAATAAGAACAATCATAGTACAATCTAATATAAATTTGTGAGATTACCGATAATTGACTTGTAAAATTTTAAACGAACTACTATTTTTTTAATTCAGAATTAATAATAATGATTAGTATCATTATTATATAATATATTTATTATAATGACAGTAATATCCTACAATCTAAATATTAAAAATTATATTTTTGCTTGTCAATAATCAACATTCTAATGACATTTAAATCTCATATTCTGATTATAGATATTAATACTCTATCTCATGGAATGCAATTAAATTTTAGAATTCAAAAAAATATCAAATAATAATTATGTAATTATTTAATTAGATATTATATGTTCATTGATTATTATTATAGAAAATATTGATTATTGACCAATAAAAATGTAAGTGCACTATCAGATTATTATTGTAATTCAGAATAATTATTATTAATAGTAATAGTTAGTATTTTTTCCATTGATTAACAAACTTGTTTTAATAAAAAATGACATCCTGTAATATTCCAATCTTTACAAACTATATCTAATATTAATATAAAAATGTACAATTTTTATTAGGTAATAATTACTACTTTTATAATTTTCTAATGATTGTTATCAACATTGTATCTTCTAATATCTTATTACATTGAAAAAATTGAAAATATTAATAATCAATAATTATTTAATTATGTGAATTGATACATTAGAGAAGACATTGATTATTAACTAATAAAAATATTCATGCGCCACCAGATTATTATTGTTATTTAAAATAATAATTTTGAATCATGAATAGTATCATATTTTTATAATAATATATTTATTTAAAAAAAATAATATCCTATATTATTTTAATTGTTATGACAAATTATATCTTATATCCATTTGAAAATGTTACTTACTTGTCAATAATCAATATTCTTCTATAAACATTAATATCCAATAATTCTGGAATAAAAGTTATTAATACTCTCATAATGTCTAATCATATTTTCAAAATTGAAAAGATCAATTTATTTTGATTGTTATTGTGTAATTAGATATTATATCTGTGGCTTCCAGCCATAACCGAGAAAGTCACACATACTATTACATTCAAAATTTTATCAGAATATTATGTAAACTAAGCCTTATGACACAAGTGACTTTCTCGATTATGACGAGAAGCCACAGATATAAAGAGATTTATTCATGAGATTATATATAATAAATAGTCTCGTTTTTATATGATAGTATGGATCATACTTAGTAGGATAAAAAAAGAATCCTTCATTATTCCAATCCTATTTAAAATTATATCTGATGTTTATTCAAAAATATCGTGTTTTTACTAGTAAATTATTATTATTCTCATAATATTATCATCTCACAATGTCTACTAATCTATATCTGTAAATGTGAAAGTCTGTACGTTGTGTCCCTATAACTTTGAAACTACTGCACGAAACGTCCTAAAATTTTAAACCATATTCATGTGCAGGTTATAAGCATGTTTTCATCAACGAACTAAATGGCCTACTCCCTCACCTACACTCCTGCTGCACTGTTGAAATGTCACACACACACGCAAATTACATAAAGTAAACAAAATTTGCAAAAGTGGCAAAAAGTTACAAAAATGACAAAGACATAAAATCATAAAATTATGTGAAAAATGACTGAAAGTCACTAAATCAAAAAAGGTTACAAATCACAAAAACTCATTAAAATTTACGAAACCATAAAATATAGGGTCTTCTAAAGTCAGCGGATCATACGAAAATAATCGATTCCTCATAAAATTCTTAGACACTTTATCCTTTGCATTTTTTGAAAATTCGCAACACTTCAACAGTTATCAGTAATTCAATTTCATCTACTAATTTTTGGAGAGGCGGGGCTTTTTATAAAAGAGACTCCTCCTCTTTCTTAGCTAACTCTCATGGGAATACTGGGATCACTTAGGTGTGTATAATGGAGTCTAAGTAAGTAGCTTCTTTTATCTCTCTTGAAAAAAAATGAGAAGATACTGCATTGTACCAGGTGTACTCCTAATTAATTTCCGGTTTTTTTGCAAATAAAACACATAATTCCAAAAAAACCGTAACCTTTATTTTATTCAAAGTATTTTCCATCGCTTTCTACACATTTTTCCCACCTTTCTGGTAAATTGTGGATACCACGCCAGTAAAAATCATTGCCTTTGGAGGTGAACCACTCGGTGAGCCATTTTCGTACATTTTCGTACGAGTCGAAGCGCTGCTCAGAAAGGGCATGGCCCAACGAGGCAAAGAGGTGGTAGTCGGATGGCGCCAGGTCTGGTGAGTAAGCCGCATGATCAAGCACTTCCCACTTGAGGCTTTCCAGCGTGTCACGAACGACTTTCGACTTATGCGACGGCGCATTGTCGTGGAGCGAAATCACCTTCTTCTGTCGTTGTTGATATTCTGGTCGGTTTTCCACAATGGCTCGGCTCAAATCTTTCATTTGCTGTTTGTAGCGAACGGCATTCACAGTTTCACCAGGTTTCAGCAGTTCAAAGTATATAACACCGGACTGGTCCCACCACACACACAGCATGACCTTCCGCCGACCGTGACGATTTGGCCGTGCCGTCGATGTCGATGCTTCACCTGGACTCACCCACGATTTGTTGCGCTTAGGGTTCTCCAGGAAAATCCACTTTTCATCACCAGTAACAATACGATGTAGGAAAGACTTTCTTTTGTATCGTTGAAGCAGCATTTCACAGGTCACTTTTCGATTCTCCATTTGTCTCTCGGTCAGTTCATGGGGCACCCACTTTCCACACTTCTGAATTTTTCCCATGACTCGCAGACGTTTGGAAATTGCTTGCTGTTTAACTCCCAACGCATCTGCAAGCTATCGTTGCGTTTGCGTGTTGTCTTCATCTAATAATGCTTGCAATTCGGCGTCATCGAACGATTTTCGCTTGCCGGAGCGTGCGGCGTCGTTCAGGTCGAAATCTCCATTTTTGAACTGTCGAAACCACGTTTCACATGTTCGAAATGTTAATGCACGATCACCATAAACTTCCACAAGCGCACAGTGGCTCTCGGACACTTTTTTCCCCTGATTGAACATGAAAAGCAATGCATGGCGCATATGCTCAAAATTCGGTACAAAATTCGACATTTTTGAAGCGCAATAAAAACTTACTGGAAGATTTTTTCGAGAAAATGTCAACGCAGTTCAAGCACTCGATATGACTGAACAAAATGACATATGGTATGTGTTACCAACAGCGGTACAAAACAGAACGCCATCCATTGAAAAAACCGGAAATTACTTAGTAGTACACCTGGTAAAAGGTGACAGTTGGACAAAAGAATATTATATCTGAAACAAATGTGAGACGAAGAAAACTTTGATTCCTAGAATTTTTTGTTCGAAAATTTTCTTTTAAAATAAAAGAAATCATGTATCAATAATCCATAAAACCCTTCAATTACCCCCAATTTTCTATTAGAGTAAGCTTAGAAAGAGAAGGGGCTTCAATCAAAAGCCCCGCCTTGCTGAATGTTGTGTGGACAAAACTGAATTATTAATAACTCTTTAAATTTTGCGAATTTTGGAAAATTGTAAAGGAAAAAGTGTCTTAGAATTTCATGAAACATCGACAGTTTTTTGATGATCCGCCGACTTTAGGACACTCTGTATAGGAAATAACAGAAAATATTACCAACTATTAATATACACAAGTCGCAAAATGTCACAATGGTAAACCATCACAAAATACTATGAATCGCAAAATCACACATTGTCACCAATCATGAAAAGTCATAATAAAGTTATTATAATCCTCATCATGATCACCTTCTAATCCTGATTAACAAATAAACTTTCATCAATTTTACTCTTTACTTTGATCGTAAAAAAGTATCATGAGAAACTATTTTTTTAACATACTTATAACAGCTTTTTGATCAATATAATCCATTATATTAGTATAGTATATCTTCGTGGTGATCTATTATTATCTAATCAATCTATATTTTGTCAAAAAATTATAAATTGTTTCAAAAGAAGAAGATTTTTAACCTTAAGATTCACATAGTTTTTTGATAATTTTCATTTTTCAATTAAACAATAATTGACTTTTCCTGACCAAACCGTGTGTAACAACATGATTATCGCGGAGCAAAGCCCGCTGGGACAGCTAGTATGTTTATAATTGATAATATCTGTTGATATGTAAAAATGATATTTTTTTATGTACCTGTAACTTATTGATATATTATAAATTGGTCATAACCATGCACACTAAAAATTGTCCTATTGTTAGTTTCTCTGTCTTCATCGAATGTGACAATACTACACTGTGAAGTGGATATTGCAACAAGCACAGTACGCTCCAACTTTCTATGTGATTCCACACGTAAGCACATATTTGCCTGTGTGAAGGATACATATGCGTGACGCAGCGGAATGCGTTGGGTTCCGTTGAGAATCGTCTTGTATACCTTTAGGAGTTATACGGATTCCCATGGGAAGGGCACAGATGTTCGCAGGCACTTTAAAGTATATAGTGACAAGTACACGAGATCCTGAACGTCACGATACACTCACCACAACTCACAAGAATACGTGTATTGCCGTGATCCGTATGTGAAATCATTCCTTGCAGAATCTCCCCAGATTGTCTGTGCAACTTGATATTAACGTTCCCAGCAGGATTTAATAGTCACAATCACAATATCCACTCACAGTGTACTAGCGATGAAGACAGTAAGATTAACAATCTGAGTCTGACTGTTACTTGATATATTAAATAAAAGACAATATTGAATATCAACTAGTGAAAATATGAATGCATCAACAAATTAATAATATTTGGACTTAAATTATAATTATATAATAAAAAAATAAAAATGTTAATAATTGATTATAAATATAATATTTTCAATAACATGGATAATATCTGATATGCCATCTGTTCACACAGTTTGTTCAAGGGACTGAATAAAATAAACTATCAAAGAAACCACCAAACTGGTCGATTGTTTTATTAGATATTTTTCAAGAAATTGGGATTGTTGAACTTTCAATGTTTCAACACTGGCACATTCCAAGGTTTTTTAATTTCAAAATTCCTTGAATTTGAGATTCAAATAAAAATCTTTTACCATTTGCGACCATTTTATAATTAATTTTCAAAATTTGATTCCAAGTTGATTTATATTCTGTATAATCATTGATATCCCCATCCAAAAATTGAAAATTTTTTTTATCATAAGTAGTTACTCTGAAAATAAAGAAAGAAAACTCAAGTTTTTTTCATTTTTTCAAGTACTGCATTGTCTGAACTCCATGTAACTTAAATTCTGAACGTTGAATAATAAGTAAAAACAGAAAAATTGTTTTTATTGGCTTTCATACTTATTACTATCACAAATGTTGATATTCAACAAATATCATCCAATGTTACTTACTATTTTTTACCTTAATCTTGTGTAAGAATGGTAAAAAAAAATTATTCTACCGTTTTTGTTTAATTCAGAAACGTTTGAAATTTCAGACACATTAAATAATCTTTTTTGTATGGTTTGAATTACATTTAATTTTCCTAGTAGATCATATACTTATGAGCAAATTCATATTCTCTGATTTTTATTAATAACATGCAAATCTTAGAATGATCTAATTTAAATTCTATTAAATTCTTTCAATTGTAGTTTAGAAAATGGTCTACCGTTTCACAGTTTCATCGATTTGAATATTATACTTTTTCAAAATTAAATGTACTATCTCAAAATATTTTGAATTTTCAGGTATTTATCAGAAAATTTCAGATTTCATAGTTTGAATAACTTCTAAAATTGTAAATTGATCAATATCGTTGCAGGGAAAATTTCTGTACCTTTTTGAATAAGAATAAGTGAATAAGTTAATAAATCTTTAATTTTTATTGTCCCACCCCAACAACAATTCACATATTCAAAGGTGTTATTCAAAAACTACAAAAATTTTTGATGGACTTGACAAACCGTTTGTTAGACATACACTTGAATTTAGGTTTTTTTGAGTTTCACAAAATTAATAACTCAATATGAGAGCTGCAAATGTTTAGAAATTCGAAAACTAAGTTATCTGGACATAATTATAAATACTTCATTCATTAAAGATTAGAAATTGTATATTAAATACTAATAGGATATTGATACTGGCTTATAATTCTCATATTTTAATCATTTATTTGGTCTATTCTAACTATGGAAACGGATATTATAGACTCCGTGAAAAAACGAATAAACTGGAAGAATCCGAGAGACACATCTCTGTTCTGAAAAACAATTGTGCCAACTGGCAAAAAGAATACAACAATGCTGTCATGGAGAAGAAAAAGTTTGAGCAAAAAAATCAAGATCTGGAAAAAGAACTCAATTCTACAAAACTTCTTTTGGAAGATTCATTGGAGAATCTCAAGGATGAAACTATACGCAGAGTCGACTTTGAAAATCGTAACCAAACCTTGAGAGAAGAACTGGAATTGCAAAACCAAATCACACAGGAGATGCTGACTTCTCGATCTCAGGTTTTCAATTTTTACGTTTTTAGCATTCTCAAGTTCATAGACTTGTATGTCTGTATTCAGGGAACTGAATACTGACAGTACTTCTGTTTGACAATTTTTTCACGATTCTTCAACCCACCTTTCATGCTGAAATAATAAACTTTGATAATCCGTTGATTTACAGATGGAAATTTCACATTTTGATAAAACTTTGGCCCAACATTACGAAGCGAAATTGGAGCAGTCCCTTCAAGAACTTCGTGACCAATATGAAAACGCGATGAAAGAAAATCGCAGGGAATTGGCAGAATTGCACGAAAATACATTGAAGAATTTGGAAAGCCAACTTCGACGTCAGACTGAAAAGGCGAATCAAACTGCTCGTGATGCAGAAGAAACCAGGATAAGCAACAGAACTCTGAATTCAAAAATCACAAAGTTAGAGGGCTGCATTGAAGTTCTTAAAAATAAGAACAAGTAAGTTTGATTGAATTGTGGATTATCTAATTCACAGTAGACCTTGGTGTTTTTTTTTCCGGTATGAAAAATTTATTTATGTTATACAAATGTTTGCAGAGATCTGGAAAGACTCATGGAGGATGAAAAAGTGAAACATTCGCTTTTAATGAACGACCAACAGGTAGAAATGACCAAAATGAGTCAGGATATGGAAAAATTGGCCACGGAATATGGAGAATTAATGAGTACCAAAATCGCTTTAGACATAGAGATTACCACGTTCAGGAAACTTTTGGAAAGCGAAGAGAATAGGTTTGTCTTCTATTTACCATTTTTTTAATTTCTTTTATCTTAGAATTTTCCAACTTGAAGAATTTTTGGTATTTTGATTTTGAATTTAGGTTCTCTATTTCCTTTTTACATTTATTAGAAAATTATAAGATCACAGTCAGTAGATGCTTTTATAATTTTCATTTTATTACATTTTTTTTTCAGATTGCGCATAAGTCCTAGCAGAAAGTCTGAGAACATGGAAAGAATGCCATCGAGTGTGCTAAAAAGCAGAAAAAGGAAAAATCAAAATACCCATGATGGCATAGAAATTTCCGAAGCAGACTCGCAGGTAATTGGCAATTATTTTTAAATTCACTGTATCATTATGAACTAATCATTATTTCTTTTAAGGAGATTAAAAAAAAGGCCCCTTCTGACGAGGAGGAAGATGCGGAAGAATCAGATGAAAATCAGGATGAAAATAAGGTAAATTTTTTCCCACTATTAAAAAACAATGATCAAGCTGTAAAATTGCAACTGATTTTAATGAAAAACTTTTTCTTTGTTTCAGGTGAATGATCGCTGCTGTATTATGTAAATTTTTCATCATGCTCTTCAGAGTTTTGAGAGAATCTATTAAATTAAATTTTCTTTCGATATACTACATCATGATCTCGTTTAATGTTACACTGTGTTTGAGGAAATAGTACATTGCGTACCGCGGCGCATTATTGCTGTTCCGAAGACAAGGACGATGATTTTTTGTCTGAGGCGCTAGCCTCGGATAGGAAAATATTGTCCTTGTCCTCGGTACAGCAATCATGCGCCGAAGTTCCCATAAGACTTTTTACAGGTAGCCGAACAGAAGTATTTTAATAACGTTTGCGACTAAATTTTTTTTTTTTTGGCGTTTGATCATCACTACAGATTAGTTATGATTTTTTTCCTATTTTGTATAAGCGATCATCCATAAACTACGTGACGCAAATTTCGAGACTTTTCGACCCCCCCCCCCCCTTCGTGACGCTATTCCCATAAGCGTTAACATGGAGCGTGACGTTTGATCTGACCCCCCCCCCCCTAAGAGCGTCACATAGTTTATGGATGATCCCTAAGATTAAAACAAAAATACCAAGTAATTCTTGAACAGGTTTTTGTTTTTGTTAATATTAATTTTCGTGAAAATGATTTTGTTACATTATGCAGAAAAAAGCACTGTGCATTTAGTTTATTTTGTTCCTATCTGACATATAAGGTGCTTTTCTATGAATAGAAATGTCAATTTATTTTTGCATGTCAGTCATTTTCGCTTATACGTTTGTGTTACGTTACGAAGAGTATTGTGCAATAGGTTAACCTAGTTTCTAATGTACGTCACAATACTTTTCTATGAATAAAAACTTGGTTCTATAAACATGCAGTTTTTTTTTTATACACGAAAATGATGGAAAACTTTAGAATACTTCCATGATTGATTAAATTCACAGATGTAATTCTGTTTCCAAGAATGTCTTAAGAAAGTTAATTGAGAATTGATTTTCTTAATAATTTTCAAATTTTTTTTCCAACGTTTTAAGTTATTGAAACTAATACCTATAACGATTGCACGTGCAATCATTAGTTTTTGTGTTTTTTTAGCTAGAGATTACTAGTAACAGCTGTTTATAATAAAATTCATACAATTACATTGTAGAATTTTCCAGTGTGTTATACAAAGTTTCAATAATTTAGAAGTTGTTTTCTTTAATCATTGCAGAGCACGTACTTAAATTACGAATCGGATTTTTGCAATCTTGCAGTAGGACCTTATACATTATTCAAATAATCATTCTGGTGGAATATGGAAAAAAGAACTTGAAATAAAAAATTCGAATTTTTCGGATCAAAAAAACTGATAAATTTTGCATCAAATCGCTCAGTTGGTGATCACTGAAAGATAATTTAGAGATTACGCCCGAAAGTGTTAAGCCTTGCTATCCCTTGAAGTTGGCTAGAGCTCTATTTGAATTTCAAAATTTATGATATTGAAAATGAAATCTGAATAATGCCTCTCAAATTTCTAATGAAATTTTCTTTCAAATCATAGCATGTAATCATTACTTCCCGATCGCGTGCATTCGTAGTATAAATTCGAGTTGAATCGACGGTTACCCAGCTGAAAATAATCAAATGATCCGTCATTTATCCGTTCATTTGACCGTTCATACGGATAAATGGGCATTCCGGTCAAATGACTCGACCAAATGGGTTGACAAATGGATTTCCAAATGTGGTCAAACGTCTGACCACATCGAACGGCAAAATAAGATGGACAAATGTATTTTCATTTGGGACCGTTTTGGAAAATTTCAAAGTTTTGCAACTGAAAAAATTGCGTCATGATTTTTGCTCCTGTATCGATTTAGCGTAAAAAAAAGGTTTTTTACACGCAGTCATGTGACCACGTCATTTGACCATCTAATTGTCCATCTTATTTTGCCGTTCAATTTGGTCAGACGTTTGACCGATCATTCGGAAATCCATTTGTCAACCCATTTGGTCGAGTCATTTGACCGGAATGGCTATTTATCCATATGAACAGTCAAATGAACGGCTAAATGACGGATCATTTGATTATTTTCAGCTGGGTACAGTATTTAAAAAAGCGGTAGCCCAGAGACTTGCGCGAAAATGTAATGAACCATGAACGACTGAACGGCGCTACCATTGCGCGCGCATAAATATTTAATTCGAATCGCAAGTTTGCGGGGCGCAAGTCTGAATACCCCATCAAGGTGTTCTCTTTTCATCAGGATATGGAAATTTCAGGTTCGCCAGTGCGCCACCCTTCGCGAACGCGTTTCATTATTTTCCTGTTCAGGAAAAAATTCAGCACAACGAAACGAGCTATCGGAATTAAATAATATGTGGTTAACATCGGAACTTATAGCAAGGTGGTGCGTGTCGAGAATCAAGTTCGAGCACGTGTTATTTCATTTATTATTCAATAAATTTTTGTTCTTTCGTGTAGTTTCAATTGAAACAGAGTTAAATAATGGGCATTCATTTATTCTGCACGGATATATTTGTACATTGGTAGAGATATCACAACTTCAGATATCTTGGGGAAATTTAGTTAGTTTTCAGAAGTTTTTATTATAATTTTTTGGAATCATATCTACATTCTCAGATTTCGAAATTATTTGCTCTTTTGAGGATAGTGTGTTTTGAATTTCAAAAATAAAAGACAAGACAGATTCTCTATCGAATTTTCTTAGTTATGATGTCTTACTGATCGTATTTTGCAGTGTCTTTGTGGAATGATTTTTTCAAGTATTTTTATGGAGTTTGAAATTATTCGGAAACCTAAACATAGCTATAATGTACTTGCGTATAAAATGCAACGTCTGTTTTTCTTATACGATTGTTCGGTGAATTGACATAGATTTACAAATATAAACGCAATAAAATCTAACAATATTATCAATTTCTGAGACATGCGATTCAATCAATTTGACTGGCAGTAATATCGAAAAGCGTTTTCAGAAAATTTTCCGAACGCTAGAAAATTACAAATCTTTTAATTTCACCAACATTTTAATGCTCGAGAAAATATGTTCCGTAAATGTCGAGCTACTGCATATTTAAGAAATTTGAAATCTCAAAATCTTAGACTTTCTGGATTCTTGAATTTCAAAGAATTTTCGGATTCTTCGACATTTTAGGGATTTCGGATATCTCATAATTTGTATAATTTTATACCTTTTGCAAGTAAGCGATTTGGAAATTATTATTTGGTAATCTGGAAAATCTTCATTTTAGACCTCAATTTTCATAAGACCTTGAAGTATAATATATTGTCATTAAAAATTGGTGTTGATTTTCACGCTGTGATATTATCCAACTAATAATATAATCAAAAGAATGGAATCACTGAAATTCTGAAAATTCGAATATCGCCTTATTTTATGTTTCTAAAATTTTTGATTTTTTGATTGGTAGCTGTGAAATTTTTCGTGGTGATACCAAATGTTTTAATATTATAATTATTCAAAATGATGGTTTCAACATAGCCAAATCCCTCAAAACTATATATTTTTTTCTTCTTGAAAAATCTGTAAATCTGAAGTTACAGACAACTGGTATTCAAAATTCTATGATTTGCAGTATTTTTGGGATCATCAAATAATATTAAATTCTTGATAATTTCCAAGGAATAAAATATTCAGAAAATTTACTGATTCAGTATGTACCTTAAAAAAATTCAATTTGTACATATATTAAGATAAATTTAAAACAATTTCTGCAATTATACAACTCCAAAAACTTTGATAATAATACAATTTTAAAAGGACTGTGCTGTTCTACGTAATCCTATTTTGATTTCTAAGTTTAACGATCCATAGATGACGAAAAATAACTCAAATTCAAATGTTACTGAACAATGTCATTTTCACAAAATATTTTCAGATTTTTTTATGTACGGGCGTAGCTTGAAAAATAAGAAACTAGGAGATATGCAATAATTTGCAGAGTCCATAATATCCTACATTCTAGAAAATCTGGAAATTTACGTGATTACGTATAAAATTGACATTTTCGAACATTTCCAAAATTTTCTTTTCATTTTATCATCAAGATTTAATTCATAACGATATTTATAATTCTTCAATTATTTTTTTTCAAAAGCAAATATTTTGTTAGCTCCGTAACATTTTTTAAAGTTTTGATTCCTTCTGATAAAAAATCATCAATTATTATTCTGGTCAACCAGTCGTCTTCAGAAACAAAAATTTCTCATAACAACTCAGTGATTGTATATTTTTCTATAATTATTTTTAAAAAATCAGTTGTAAATTAGTGACATCTTTAAAAGTTTTTTAACAGTTTATACAGTTTTCAACGAACTCGATGTCTGACATTCTGTCATTGTTGTAACTTTTTCAACAGTTCCGAAATATTTCCAGTGTCTAAAAACTGTACTCCAAATAAACTGCTGAAAATATCAAAGGCTTTATTTCTGGATATTGCTGATTTCGCATTAAATAATTATTCCTCATTTTATTAATTACGATAAATACATAATATTTTTCATTTGAGCCTCTTAACTTTTGGGGAGGCTACGACACGACTAATATTTCTTCGTAAAGTAAAACTGATCACACCTACAGCGATAATAATTAATCAAATTTTGCGAATATTGATGGATGAAAACTATGTAATGCGCTAGAATTTGTAATAAATAAATAATTGTGGATTCGGAAGAGTGATTCCGCAAAATTATCGTTAAGCCTAATAGCGGTGAATTACTGGAAATAAAAAAGTGGAAAAACCCAATTATCCGACATTAAAATGTTGCGCGAACAATTTGCGGTCGTGCTTTCAAGTACAGAAGCAAAACGAGGAACAATATTGTTTCCGGCCTTGAGGTGTAAATGAGCGACACTTGCGCAGGTTTCAGTAAAATTTACGAACATAGATGTGTAAAAAGTGCATAGCGATTGCACCAAAATTGCGCATTCATGACTAGGGTCAAACATTGAGTTTGGTCCATTTTTTTGTCTACGACGGGGATTTCAGGTCATAGAAATTTTACCAAAATGAGAAAAGTTTCTGACTAAAATCAAATTTGTAACCGTTTCATGTTGGCAAGTTAAAAATTTTTTTTTGAAAAAGTAATGTCTTCGTTTTAGTGTTTTTGAAGGTTTTTATATTCGACTAAAGAAACTGTATGTGTTCAATTTGAGAGGATGAATTTAATATCGTCTCAATGAAAAAAATGAAAAATAAGCCGAAGGTAAAAAAATCTGATTGAATTGAATATTCTATTTTCAAAACGTATGATAAAAAATATTACACAAGAATAATATATCAATAATTTTTCAAAAATTAGTAGTTACTGAAGAGGTGCCCGCACGTGAAAACATAGTAGGTTCAACTTAGTGAAAATCAGAGAAAAAAAATTGTGTTTGATGAGAAAAAATGTTAGTAAACTTTAAAATCTGCATTAATTAATGTGTGTTGACTTATATTATTTGGTCCAACTGTTGCTGTCAATACTACTAGCTTAACAACTTGATTTATAAGACGATTTTGAGAAGTTTATGGAATGATATTCCATTTCGATGTAGAACCTACTTTGAAAAAATATGATTTTCAATAAACGAGTTATTTTTAAAGATAATTTTAAGAAAATTATTCGGTATAAAAAGGTGGCTTGAGAGTTAGTCCCTTTTGTTCTTGGACTTCTTCGTGGGATAGTCCTCCAAAACCTTAAGAAACGGACAGTTATAAAAAATTGCTTAAGTTGCTTAAAAAATGAAACTACTAATGAAAAGTATTGTTTACATCATATTTTTTAATTACTGTGAAACAATTTCAACACAATGCAAAATGCCGCATTTTTATCTTGGTTCTGAAAAAGTTTTTTGAACGTGGGTTAGCTCCTTTTGTTCCTAGACAATTTATGTGTAGTTGGCTTGCGAAAAAATGTTGGAAAATTTTTTACTTATTAGTTAATCTAATGATTACTAGTTTGTCACATAAGTTTAATAACTTCATTGTTACAACTAATTTCAGGTAGCTGGTAGTTTTTACGACCTTGCAAACTATAACTAATAAGATCAGATATTTGTTGTTTAATTGAAGCAATATTGGCTATTCTGATAATAAGAATAGTCGAACTCATAGTAGCTAAAAACATATTTGTTATTTACTAAACATGCTGCTTGAATTGTAAGATCAATAAATTGTGTTCACAGTTCCAAGAAAAGCGTTCGATTGTTTCAATAAAGATTATTAGCAATTCTACGATGAAAATAGTACAACAATCAAGTATAGTTTTACCACAATTGAAGTTGTGCATAGTAACATCAACTACTAATGACTTCTTATTTGGAAATAGTCACACTATCAATAAATATTCAGGAATATATAAACAAAATAAAATAATTGAGCTATCATTTTTCTTCGTTGGATCATCCTTTTTTTTCTTTTGTAAGTGTATCCCTTATTTTTATTTTTGTTTTATATATTACTATTTGAAGAATGTTTGATTTTTGCTATATGCATCTTCATTTAAAGACTTTCAGTATTTTTAGCTTTACAAAAAATTGTTTAGAAAGTTCACTATTAAGATTGTTAATTTAGGTGGATTCAGTTAATCTTCGTATTTGATAATTTGAAAAAGATGTTTGTATACTTAGTCATGTTGTTTTTTAGTACTTTTTCATGAAAATGTGCTAGATCTGGCACGAAACGTGAGGAATAAAAGATATTCGAATTGATAATCGAAAAAGAATTTCCGTCTCTGTAGCGGAATTTTTATTTCTTCATCTGTAGGTGATACGTTAAGTCATTTAGAATTATTATAACATAAATCTTTCTTGAAAATTTAGTTCAAGAAACTTCGAATGTTCGTTTGATTTGGTAATCGTAAGTCTGAAATTTCTGATTCGCAAATCATTGATTAAGAAATTACTGATAAGAGAAATTCTACATAGATAAACATTTGTTCGATTGAAATTTGTGTACACTTGAGAAACTAGTTTCTTGTGGAAACAAGGGAACATTCTTTTTATACGTGGGTTTCAATTATACAGTATATTTAAATGAAAACTAAGATTCGGTTATCAGAACCGAGGAAAAAATTCCCTTTTCAAGTCATCAATCAAATTTACTATTTTTTTTAACATTTCGTTTCAGATTCAACATATCATCAGGGACTTGATTAAATAACATTATTCGTTTTATAAGTTTCCCCTAGTAAATTTGATCCTTCTAAAAAAACCTTATAAGAAAATGAAATTTCTTATGAGAATTAAATTTTTTATAAGGTATACCTTATGAAAACATAATAAATCAATTTCTTATAAAGTGATCTTGTAAGAAATTGAAATTTCTTATAAAGATTTATCGAAAAAATTTCATAAGGTTTTTGTCTTATAGGATTTTATCAAATGTATTCTTTCAAGAAATTTCAGTTTCTTGTAAGGTTTTTATAAGGTCGCCTTATAAGAAATTGAATTCTTATAAAAAATTTCATTTTCTGAGATAAAGTTCTTATAAGGATCAAAATTACCAGGGTCTAGTAAAATTCTTCACAAATACAATCTCACGTAACATAATTAGTTATTTAGACCTCACTGATTACAATAATAATAAAGCCTTAAACTGAGCTTTTTTATTGTTAATCATCAAAGATTCAACTTTTTGTAACTAAACCGAAGGATTTTGGAAATTTGGAAAAATCTTGATTTTTTGGTATTAAAATTGGTATGTTAAGGACTTTTCATTTTATAAGATTCAATATTCTCAATTAATTTGGGAAATTCGAGAAACAAAATATTAAATATTCTTTTTGAAAGGAAAATCATTTGTAAACACGATTTATTAAATAACGTTGTGCTCACAACAGTTGATTCAAATAATTGAAACATTTTAATATAAATAAGTATGATTATGAGAAATAAAAAATTTCCAAGATAAAAACGTTACATGAGCTTCTCTAGTATAAAACTCAAAAACGAAACGAAAAAAAAAACAGACTTCAAAAACTCAACCTCATTATCACCAACCCACGTAGCAGACATTAATTTGATTAACTTTCTCTCGAATAGATAGCGAATTTAATATTTCTTTTTTTTTCCGCAATTTCAGATGAGCGAGACCGTGAAAGTGGCCGTGAGATGCCGGCCTATGAACCAGCGCGAGCTTCAACAAGCATGTCGAGTAAGTTTTGTAAAAAAAAAAAAAAAAAAAAAAAGCTAAGTCCGTTCAATAAGTTTTTTTTCTATTTAATTATTGTCAGCATTAATCATCATTATCGTAAAATTTTCAATATCTTCAAAGATGTTACTCTTCAAAAACTTTACGAGACAACCCTGGTGATGTCATTAAAAGCAAATTAATAGATTGTTTATAATCCCACTAAAAAATTCAATGAGAAAAACGAAATTTCAAAATGTTCGTGACTGTATAACATCTTAAAAGTTTGAGAGAATTGTTCAAAAACTTGCAGGGAGGAAATAGTGTACTATGAGTAACAAAATGATTTCTCACAGCGATTATATCTAATATATATAGTTTCTCAATAACTATGTAACAGTCTAGAAGAATGATATAAGGGGAAAGCCCTATTTTTTATTTGAGAGCGTCTTTTTCGAGATATGACCATGTTGATGATGTTGCAATTTATAAATCAATAAATTTATGGAACGAGATCATGTAAAGTCGTTCTTCCGCGAGTCCTACTTCCCTTATGCAAATTTATCGTCGTTATCGATTCCCTTTAGTTGATGATAGTGTAAAATATGTGCCAAATCGATACGCTGCTTCACTATCGTGCACATACCACTTATCACGTGACAATGTGCAATAATATCATTACGTTCATGTGCGCTTTTGAGTGCTTTTGTCATAAATTTCCGAGGAGCTTGGCTTGTAATTCTGAAATTACTGCAATAACACGAAAAAAGCTTGCTAATTTTTTCATTTCGGCATCAATGACAGCATTTTATCAAGTAATTTGCAAAATGCAAAAAGCTAAGTTCTGTTTCGTCACGGTCGCTAGGCTACAAAGTTCGATACGACGATTGCGGCGTTTTTTCACGTCGCTAACAGATTGTTTTGCATTAGTGTTGATCAATTGTTTAGGGCAATAGGTCGTTGTTGGTATCGATGTTTTTTTTAGAATCTAGGAATGAAAAATGGATTTTCATTAGATCGATTTGTTATCGCCTATGAATGGTGGTGAAAAAATGACAACTCTTTTTTTTCATTAATTTCTTGTAACATGTAAGGGAATTAGAACGTTGATATTAATTTTTGCCTTAATGGTTCATCTCAGTCACGATCTTTTCAGCTTCTGTTAAAAAATGATGATACAGAAGCCTTTCAAATTACATCAGTCGAAAAATCGATTTAACATTTCAAATATAATTAGGTTCAGAATAACAACTTTTTTTCATTAAAATCTTAATTCATTAAACATTGAGACAAGAGCTAGTTGCATCTCCTATGTGCATATCTATGAATTTATGCATTCGAGCATTTTTATAAATAATTTTAATCTCCATGCTTATGAGATGCATTTTTTAACTGTCTAGATTTGTAAGCATCGAATTTTCGAACTGTAATTTTTGAATCAATTAACTCAACTTCTGTTTAGGGTTGAGAATACTAAATAACTTTTCATTCTTGAAAATCACAAGGAATAAACAAATTAAATTTAAATCCTGGGATGGCAACATGTGAAGATTTTTTCCATCAAGGTCGAAATCGCGAATCCTCGAGATTCGAGTAAATAAATTATTCTCATTTTCCCTTCAGAATATCGTAACAATCGACACAGCGAACAAAAGCTGTATTTTGGAGAATGGACCAAATGCGGGAACCGCCAAAGTCTACCAATTTGACGCAATTTTTGGGCCGGAATGTTCGACGGAAACAGTGTACGAACAAGTTGGTTCCGTTGTCGTGGAAGCTCTTCTGGAAGGTTACAATGGAACGGTCTTCGCCTATGGTCAAACAGGATGTGGAAAATCTCATACAATGGGCGGATTTATCGAAAAAACTTTGGAGCATTTGTTCGAAGCAACTTCGACGAGCAGCTCAGAAACAAGGTAGATACATCAAGATCAGATGTACTACCAGTCAAAAAAACTTGACTGACGTAGAAAAGATAATTTTTTTCGATCTTATAGCCTCATTCAATGAATATGAATAATATTATATATATTTATAATATTTTTATAAATATTATATAAATTAATATAATTATTATTATATTAATATATATATATAATAATATATGTATATATATAATAATATATATAAATTATTATTATAATAATATACTATTTTATTATATAATATATATAATAAATTAATATTATATATATTTATAATATATATATCATATATTATATATATAATATATATATTTCATAATCAATCTCTTACGTTTGATATTTTTCTACGCTGATTAAAGATGATTCTAGAGATAAATAGGTTTAAATTTTCTGGTTCAAGTTTCTTGACTTCTGGATTGAGTTCCTGTCAAAGGAATCTAGTATCTCCAGTATTCCTTCTTTCTTCTTTTCCAAATCATCGATACAAAGTTTAGATAAGTGCTTAGGATTATTAGCATGTTGAAATATGAAGCAATATGAATCCACGACACATCAAATAGACACAAAAAGAATTGTTAGATATTGAAATATGCAGAAAATTGAGTTTTTCAACGTCAGCCAAGTTTTTTAACGGACAGTGTATCTTTCTATAAAAACAACTGTTTCTTCATGATACAATGTAATCAAGTCAGCTACCTATCAGGAGGATGAATCTTTTTCTTTTTACATGTTATGTTAATAAAAATTGTTGTGCCAATGATTTGTACATAAAAGTTGTCATATTTATTTCATTTTCTTAATTGAAATATATTCAATACCAATTTTCATCAATATAAATTAGCATCTTCTTCAGACAGATACTACGATATTTTAAGTAACACCCAATCTCATTATTCATTATCGTGAAATATTAAAAATAGACTCCAAGAGATCGTCTTGTTGACGAAATTATAGATATAGAGAAAAGGAACGTATAAATATTGTTGAATAGATTACCATAATTTTTCAGAATGTCTGGTCTATGACCACCTTACAAATTTGCAGAATTTCCGTTTTGTAAAAGACGCTTAGAAAATTATGACTGTTTTTTTTCCTTTTTCTTTGCCCAGCTCTCGACGTTTATTTTTTTCTCATCAAGGCGTTCTTCATTAAACTAACGATTTTTCAAAAAAATTTTTAGCCTGACATATCTTTCTATAAAAAGAACACTCTTTTTTCATAATACATTGTAATCAAATCAGCTTATCTATCACACGGATAACTCTTTTTTCTTCTTATATTTATGTAATACTATTATGCATTGTCGTGTCAACGATAGTCCATAAAAGATGATATATTCATTTCATTTCCTTATTAAAAATATCCTAAATATCAGTGAAAGTCAATATAAATGAAGATAATATAACATATTCCTTGGACACAAGCTACGACATTTTAATACCACACAATTTCATTATTTATTGCCATGATTTCTTGAACATAAAAAATCGCTTCTAAGAGATTAACAAGTAATTAAAATTATAGATTAAGAGAAAAACAGCGTAGAAATATTGCTTCATAAAATTTTACTATAATTTTTCATAAGTTCTGGTTTATATTCATCTTACGAAACTAGTGAAAATTTCGTTTCGCGTAAGACGCTTAGAAAACCATGTCGTTATTATTTTTTTCTTTGCCAAGCTTTTGAAATTTATTTTTTTAGTGGTCATCCAGAGATTATTTATCAAACTAACCTAATTACTTCATCACAATGTAATGAACTAACACCCAATTACTGCATTTCTTGAAACATCAAAAATTGTGTCCAAGAGATTTTTAAGTTAATGAAATTATAGACCTAGAGCAAAAACGTGCAAAAGTATTATTAAAAACAAGTACCATCATTTTTTAGAATTTCATGTTCATCACAAAATTTCCAGAAGTTTCGTTTTGCAAAAAAAGTTTACAAAATTATTAATTTTTCTCCTTTTTCTTTTCCCAGCTTTTGACCTTCATTTTTTGGCTCTCATTAAGGGATCATTTATCTAATTAACGTTTTTCATTCATGATTATCTAATTAACAATTTTTCAAAAAACATTTCAGCATAGAATTTCTTTCTTTAAAAATAATTTTTTTTACATAATACAATGCAATCAAGTCATCCTAGCTATCATTAGGATGAATCTTTTTCCTTTTTATATCTTTAATTATTATAAATCATTCTTGATGATTCGTGCATAAAAGATATCATAGTAATTTCATTTTCTCAATTAAAATATATTCAAAACTAATTTAACCATCTTCTTTAGACACACTACGACATTTTTAAATACCGTGACTTCTTAAATATAAAAAATAGGCTCAAAGATATCGTCTAGTTGAAGAAATAATAAATATCGAGAAAAAGAGCGTAAAAATATCGATTAATAGAATTCTTATATTTTTTTGAAATTACCTCATTATTGACACACAATATAGGAATATAATTGGAATATTTCCATAAAATTTAAATTATCTTCTCTGCGATCATGCTGGAGCCACACCAAATCAGTAATTCACACAAACATCTTTTTCAAGCTTTCGGCAGTTTATTTTTGCCCTCTTCAGGAAAACTGAATTCACAAAATCGAAAAAACAATCAATAAAATTCCAAATCAATCAATAAATTTCATCACAACATCACTCACTACACTTACTCAAAATATAGATTCCAGGTTAAAATTGTCTCATGTGTAAAAACATTTCGTCATCTTTTTATAATATTAAGTGAACAGGAAAGAAACAATATGTTGTTACAAGAACTTATCAGTGGTCTGTACACGACTAATAAAATTACCTCAGTTTTCCTTCCTTATATAGAAAACGAACCGATAAGAACTCATATCACGTCATCAATGCATGAGTCATAGATTGAACTTAAAAATCTCGTGTCTTCTTGTCTGTTTAATGTTTTTTTAGTCCCCTTTATGAAAAATATTTCTGAAAACATTGTTTTTCTATAATCTATCTATTTATCCCAAATCTTTACTTTATCCCAATTAAACTCATGATTCATATTCATTCTATGTTCTGTTATAACTGAATTATTTTCTGTAAATTTGCGAATATTTCCCTCGTGTTCCTTAATTCTAGTTTCCAAACATCTTTAGTCTGTCCTACATATTTAAATTGACAATCCCTGCAATCTATCCTGTAAACTACATTCTGCTGTCTTTTATTTTCCAATTTATCTTTTCCCCTTTTAATAATGTCCATATTCAATTTATTATCACTTTTATATATGACTTTCATATTTTCTTTCTTAAATATTCTCTCAATTTTTCTTTGTTCTTTTTCCATATATGGTAAAACCAAAATTCCCCCTCTCCTATCATTATTATCCAACAATTTATCATCTTTATCATTCTTCGATTTAACATATTTCAAAAAATCAATTCTAGTCTTAATATTTTTCTCCATAAATTCAATGGGATAGTTATTCTCGTAAAGTAAGCTTTTGATTTTATCAAAATTTCTTCTATGAAATCTTTTATCAGATAATTTAATAACTTTATCAACCAATTCATATATTATTCCTTTCTTCTGTACAATCGAATTTTTTGAATGAAAATTCATAAATCTTTCAGATGAAGTCGGTTTTCATTGATTTGGTGTGGCTCCAGAATGATCGTAGAGAAGATAATTTAAATTTTAATAACGGAGCGTTAAAAACAATTGTGTTTCCAAAAAATTCTCAGGATATACCAATGTCCAAGTAGTTTCCCATAAGGCCAATGTTAAATAGAATATCCCAAGAATACTTTGGAATATTCTTGATATATTCCGTTTAACATTGGCCTGATGCCACTACTTGGCCAATTACCTGGACATTCAAATATTCTAGAAATATTTTTAAAAATATCCTAGGTAAATTCCTTGAATATTGTGTGTCAATAGGGCTGTTTATTACAAAATCGTTCGAAATTTCGTTTCATATAAAAGACGCTTATAGACTAGGGGTGTGCGGGATCCCGACTTTTCGGGAAGTCCCGAACTTTTCAGGATTCTCGAAAGTTTCCTGATGCCGAAATTCATAGGAAAATGTATTTCGCATTCTTTTCAATCTTTTCAGACACACAGTCTGTTTCCCCGACCCTGAAAAGTATGGATCCAATGAAACTGAAGCATAATCTTGTTCTTTTTTTTTCACTAGATATATTCCATCAAATACTTAAGTCAAAAAGTGAATTATTCTAAGGAAATCAGCATTTTTGCGAATAAGAAATTTTGAAATTCCTCCGTTCATCAATATAAATTCATAAGAATGCAGTAAATTCGGTTGTTGGGCGCAAACAATTTATATTTTTGAGCAATGTTTATCCAAAACATCAAAAATGCTAATTGTTTTAATCTTAAAACTTTCATTCCTGATTAATCGAAAATTTCAAGACTAGAACACTTCTATAATTTTGTTATTTTCTGCCTTTGTTATTAGCTCTTATTTAGTAGTGAACGCATTTAAAAATTCTCATAAACAATTGATGAATTTCAAAAAGCTAGAGATTTAATTTAGATTCAGTCGAAATCAGTGAGGTGTATTTTTTTCATTTAAAATAACTCTGAGTCACGAATTTATTACCTTAACATGCATTCTTCATTGTTAAATTGTTTAGTTATTCAATCGAAATTTGAAATTTTCCATCTATTCACAAATTTTTCTATCCAGATTTTAATTCAAAAATCTTAAAATTTGAAATTCTCTTTATTGCAATGATAGCGTTTCGAATACAAATTTGCGAATTAATTCGTTTTGAAGAGAGTTAAATTTCAAAAAATACTTACAAAGCAATACTACAATCTAAATGTCTGAAAACAGTTCATTTTTTTTTTTTTTGATTAATTACAACAATGACCAATTCCCGTAGATTGCGGAAAATCTTAGTAGTAACAATATTTCTGTGGTTCGAAACTCTGTGATTCAATAGTGTTTCGTTACTCACTATGTACTCCTATTTCAGAGCAGAAATTCGTATACTTCTCATAATCCTGAAGTTTCGATATTGTCGGACTTTTGAAAATAGTCAGATTTTTCGGGATTCCTGCAATTTTCTGAATTCCCGAATTTTTCGGGATTCCCGACCCGACGCGAAATTTCCCGACTCATCCCAACTCCCGAAATTCTCAATCCCGCACACCACTATAATATAAACCCATGCCTTTCATTCCTCCAGGTACCTAGCACTTTTGAGCTACCTCGAAATCTACAACGAAAAATTGCGCGACCTCCTGCAGGAGAGCGGCAGCGTGGAACAGGCTTTGCAGCTGAAAGAGGACCCGAACAAAGGCACGTACGTGGCCGGGGGTCTGCGAGAGGTCACCGTGAAGAACGCGAACGAGTGCACGAGGCTAGTGGAACATGGAAATCGTCGGAGGATAGCGGCGGCCACGAAGATGAACGCGGAGAGCTCGAGGAGTCACGCGGTCCTGAGCCTGGCCCTGGAGGCGATCGCCATCAACGAGGACGACAAGAGGGGCAACACTGTGAGAAGGGGCAGGCTTCACCTCGTCGACCTCGCGGGTTCCGAAAGGCAAGGCAGAACCGGTGCGACCGGGGAACGCTTGAAGGAGGCCGCCTCGATCAACCTGAGCCTCTCGGCTCTGGGGAACGTCATCAGCGCCTTGGCAGCTGGCAACGGAAGACATGTTCCATACAGGTATATTATTATAGTTGTACAAACATAATTATGACATAAAAAGCATGAAATTTCCCTGAAAAGGAAAAAGTCTATGACCAAAAGGTTGGAAAAGATAGTCTTTACCCAGAAGGCAATTCAGGCATTGGAGGAAAAAAATTTTTACTGCCTAGCTCCAGTATTATTCCACTTCATCTATAAATTCAGAATAATGTGGAGTTGGAGGTAAAAAAGTACCCGGTTCAGCCAGTCATTAGATTAATAATGTTCTTCGTTCATCCAACGTTTCGGTGATCACAGCTTTGACTCGCTATCATTACAGCTTAGTTATGTTCAGGCGCGTAGGGAGAAAGGGTTATGGGAGTTCGAAGCCCTCCCGAAATTCTAATAAAATCAATCAATATTTTATATAAAAATGAAAAAATTTACATCAATAAACGATAAAAATATAAGTTACAAAAAATGCATGAAAACATTAGCAGTATATATTTATTAAAAAAAGTAAAAATTATCAAAACGTAGACTTATGAAGAAAATAGAAATCAGAGAAATTGTTGCAACTCAGTGAGTAATCAAGAAAAGATCATAAAATTCTAGAGATCTATATAAAATCCCTATAAAAGTATTAAAAATTTTTCGATTCATACAAACTCTATAAGAATTTTGAAATTAATTGAATTCTATAAAAAAAACTTTTCTGAGAAATCTCGACGATTGGCTCTACGATCTTTCAATTCTGGGATTCTAGAGCATCAAATTCCAAATATATGATAAATCTATAAAAATTATAGAAAACGCAAAAAAACCTTTTAAATATTTCAAAAATATGAAAAAACGATATAAATCATGAAAAATCTATATGAATGTGATTTTATCATTAATTCTTGAAATGACTGAGAACAGATCGAAATTCGCATTTTGAAGCATCGGGTTCTTAAAATCTCTCTAGCATTTTACAAAAATATAAGTAATCTATGCAAATACTTAAAAATCCTCCAGAGTTTCGTGTATTGTACTAGAAAAATGTGAAAAATGAGTTTACTAATTTACTAGCTTACTAGCTTACTAGCTTACTTGTTTACTAATTCACTAGTTTACTAGTTTGCTAGCTTACCAGTTTACAAGTTTACTAGTTTACTAGTTTACTTGCTCACCAGTTTACTAGTTTACTAATCTACTTGTTAACGAGTTTACTGGTTTACTAGCTTACTAATTTACTAGCTTACTAGTTTACCAGTTTACTATTACAAATTTGACAAGTTACTAGCTTACTAAGTAACTAATTTACTTGTTAACGGGTTTGCTAGTTTACTAGCTTCCTAGTTGACTAGAAATCTTTCAATGCATAAAAATTATGTGGATAAATTATAACTTCCTTAGAAATTTATAAAATTTTCTACCATAAAGCATATTTATTATCATCCCTAGCAAACGCGCGGATTTAACACGATCCTTCACCGATCTTTTTTCAATGACTTTACAATCCATTCTCGAAATCCGTCTCGGATCGCGTCAAAATGCATTTTATATCGTTATGATGTAAAATTTTAGATGCCCTTTGCATTTTTTATTTAGTGAATAATAAAATAATAATATAAAATAAATAAATTAATATAAAATAAATAATAACCAGTGATAGTTGCGTCAAAATGCAACAGAAATCTAAAATTTCACATCCAGACGATAAAAAATGCATTTTGACGCGATCCAAAACAGATTTCGAGAATGGATTATAAAGTCATTGAAAAAGGATTGGAAATGGATCGTGCACGATCCTTTTCCAATCCTTCTTCAATCCGCGCCTTTGCTAGGGATAATACTATAATTATATATATAATTTTAGAAATTATCTCCAAATTCATATTGAAAAAAATTACAATATACATTTAATTCAATTTACACAATTTATACAATAAAATACTTTGGATTGTAAAAATACTAAAAAAAATATGCAATACAAAAATTGAAAATCTTTGTATAAGAAACCGTCGTCTGAAAAATCAATTTAAATTCTCTAAATTGTTGAAAGTTTCAATCGTATAGCATCAATTTCCAAAAATATATTGAGCGATCCATAGAAATATCAGAAATATAGAAAAATACCAGAAAATACTACATAATTTGGTGAATAATACACCATACGAGAATAATAATATATATTTATGATGCAGATACCTTTAATCTGTGTGATTGAAATTCGCTCAAAAATCAATTCAAGTATATATAAATTTTTTAGAAGTTTGATTTCTAGAGAGCATTGAATTTTAGAAAGCTCTATAGGATCCCATACTACTTAATATCAGACTATCCTGAAAGTGGTATAAATACGAAAAGTATTAGAAAAAAAAATTTAAATCTCAATTACTAATTGAAAATCACAAAAATCAAACTCCATTATTTACGAACATGAAAAATGTGCAACTCTGGATTCCAAAAGTTGTATAGTTTTTAAATTCCAAAATGTAAAATATTTCAAACTCGCTCTCTTGTAACCGTATTGCCAAAGATTAAAAATTATAAAATTCCGAAAGAAAAATATTTTTTAGAAAAACCCCTCCCGAAAATTTTTTCCGCCTACGCCCCTGGTTATGTTATATAATGCGACGCAGATCTATTGAAAGAGAGTTTATTATTCAATTGTTTCTAACTAAATAATTGTAAATACTTTCCCTGATGATGGCGATACACATGATCACCGAATTTTCGGATGAATAAAGAACATTGAATCTATTGACTGGCTGAACCGGGTACTTTTCCACCTCCAACTCCACTTTACAACGCCTTGCCGGTGAACTCAACATCTTGTTACTGATGAAAATTCAGAATAGAATTCAGCTGCTGTGTGTCATTTTTCAGAGACAGCAAATTGACTCGTCTTCTCCGCGACAGTTTGGGTGGAAACGCCCGAACCCTGATGATAGCCTGCATAAGTCCCAGCGACATCGACGGCGAAGAGACCCTCAGCACTCTCCGCTACGCAGCCCGTGCTCGTTTCATCAAAAACAAACCCATCGTCAACCAAGACCCCAAAGATGCCTTACTACGACAATACCAAATCGAGCTCGAGCAACTTCGCAAGCTTCTGGAAAGCAGTGAAAAGCCCCATGTTTTCGACGACGAACCGGATGTCGTGTCCTCAAGAGTGGACGAAGACGAAATCGAAAAACTCCGGAAAGAGTGCGAAGATTCTAATCTCTCTTCGAAAAAATTGCAAGAGGAATTGTTGGCTCTGAGGTCGAAGTATGAAAATGGCGCGATAGGGGATGAGAGTAATAAATTTAGAATGAGGGAAGAGGAACTGAACCCTGAGAGAGCAGAGAAGATGAGAAGGAAAAGGGAAGCTGCGAGGCAAGAATTGATGAAGAGGTTGGAAAAGTTGACTATCGGTGGGGAGGCCTTGCAAAATGATGAGGTAAGAAAATAAAGTAAAATAAGAACATATTTTTTTACAAATAACGAAGTTTTCAAGTTCCAGAACGTCAAAAAGTAGGATCATACTTATGTATTTCCCTCTAGGTGAGAAAAAGAAGGGAAAGAAGAAGAAAAAGATTGG
This sequence comes from Platygaster robiniae, assembly GCA_028476575.1. Classification (NCBI taxonomy): domain Eukaryota; kingdom Metazoa; phylum Arthropoda; class Insecta; order Hymenoptera; family Platygastridae; genus Platygaster; species Platygaster robiniae. The sequence continues at coordinate 37,247,398 of CM052020.1, forward strand.
CAGCTCTGGCAGAAGTATTGGAAAGAAGTGCTCAGGAAGGAAATGTGGGGGCTTTCGAGGTCTATGGTCAGTTGAAAACGACGGAAGATGCATTGAAGAAGATGGCTAGAAGAGCAAGGCAGTTAGAGGCCGAGGCTGCTGATCTTCAGGTAAACATTTCCTGTTTCATCAAACCAAACTCTCCATCACCATCTGCAGTTTCTTTCATTGTCCACTCATACTCTTCAGACGGTGGACGTAGAATTCCCCTTTTCTTCACATGAAAACGTTCCATATATTCCGTTTCCAGGCTTCTTGGGACGCTGAAAGACGAGAACTTCTTCGTAGGGAACTCTTGGCAACCCAGATATGCGACGCAATGCTTCCACATTTGCGACCTGGTTGTCCTCTTCGTGATTTGTACAGCGTTCGTGAGGCCGCCACTTGGTCGGAGGAACTAAACCGTTGGAGGCTGCCAGACTTTTCCAAATCCGGAAGAATCCCACTCCCTCCGCCCCCTCTCGTAGTAAATGGACTTCTTGCGAAATCCGACGTGAACAATAACGACGATAACGAAGACACCTTGGGAGGTGTCTTGGCCAAGGAACAGCCGGAGGAGATCAATCCTCGAGAAATCGCGGATACGTACTTCAGAAGAAGAAGGATCAATGATCTGTTGGCTCATGCAAGAGAGGCTAGAACCTTTGGTAAGTGATCAAATTCGAGGTTTTAGTAGATAAATTTTGATACAATGCTCAGTGATGAAATTATTTAGGGTTAAAAATGATTAATACGAGTCAACGTCAGGGGCGTAGACAGAAAAAATTTTCGGGGGGTGTTTTTCGAAAAAATATAATTCCTTCAGGATGACAATATTTCGGATTTAAGGATTCAAAATTATACGACTCTTGGAGTCCAGAGTAGTGCATTTTTCATATTTGTAGAATAGGATTCGATTTTTGTGATTTACATGCAAGTCACTGAGGTTCAGACGTATTTTATAACTTCTTTTTTTTTTATGCGTAAATTTAAAGGATTTTCAAATATAATATGATCAAAATTTTTATATAGCTTTCTAAAATTTGATACTCTGGAAATGAAAGTCCTGAAAAATTTTCAATATATTTCTAGATTTTTTAAAAAATTATACTTAATGATTTTCAGTATTTTATGGGCTTCCAGAATTTTTGTATCATATATATTTCGTATCAAATTGTGTGACATTTTCTGGAATTTTTAATTTTTATAGATTCTTAGGATTTGATGGTATTGTGTTACAAATCACAACGATCTTGAGTATTTAAAATAATTTTCTAAAAATAGTGTCTTTCACTGAGATTTTCAATACTTTTTGGAATTTTTTAATATTTTTGTTCTAATCAAACCATTTGAAGAAGATTATACTACGTTTATGAATTTCTTTATAAGTTACTAATTGTATGCTTTAGAACTCAAATTTTATAAATTTTTCAGAACTACATTTTAACATACTGTTTGGGTATTTGATGATTTCCAGTATTACTTACGTTTTCAATGTATTGATACTAGTAGCTGGGTATGTTAGATAAATAAATCTTATCGATTCATAAGTCAAAGTATCATAATTCATTTCATATCTAAAGATTTGTTTCTTGCATTTTTTTATTATTTATGGAACCTGGCATATTTTTCAGTATATTTTACGATTTCTGGTGATTTCGTATATGAATATCTTGTATTCCTGTATTTTTATTAGTATTCATAGAATTTTGAAGCTTTTTATTGTATTTTTAAAAATTGTAGGTGTTTTTTTAGATTTTGTAGAAGTATTTATGTGTGGATTTCTCGAATTCAATATGTTAGAATTCAAATTTTAGCCGATTTTCAGTAATTTTATAGATGTTTGGGAAAACTACATATACCGATTTTCAGTGATTATAGATTTCTTATACCTCAGTATTTATTTTATTATTTTTAAAATTTCTTAGCTATTTCTTGTATTTTCATAGATCATGTGTATTTTTTTAGATTTTTAAAAAGTCCCTGCGTTTTGAGAATTCGAGTTTGTAGAATTCAAATTTAAATCGATTTTCAATACTTTCATAGATTTTTGAGGAAATGACACCATCATAGATGTTACGTGAGTTCTGGATTTCTTATAATATTTTTATTTTGATACCTTTTTCCGATTCTATGATTTTTTTTGTATTTTTATAGATTTCTAGTATTCATACAGATTGATAGGTAAGCAAGTTTTTTTTAATTTGATGATTTAAAATTTTAAGTTGATTATTGTTCAGATTTTTTAGAAAACAATACTCTGACAGAATACTTACTCCAATTTTTAGTATTTCTTCAGAGCTTGTAGGATTTGAAAGATATTCTGGTATTTTCCCAGATTTCTACTGTAGATTTCTACAATTCAATGCTTCAGGGTTAGAATTTTTCTAGGTTTCTAAAACTTTCATGAATTCTAATATATCTGTATAATTTCATGAGGTTGAAACAATTTTTCAAATTTTTGTTTTCTTACGTTATACTTACCAAACATTTATGATTAGAATTTTATTGAAGAAAAAATTCATTTTGAGCCAGATTCATTATTATATTTGTGTTATTACAATTGAGAGTCATGAATATTGTTAACTTTGAGTACTTACATGAAACCATTTGTTATCTTCTCAAGATTTCAGAGAGTGCTTTTATGATGATTTCTACTCATTTCATATTCCCGTATTATTTTTATTCATTCTTATAATTTTCATTATTTTAACACGGAATATCAATTTAATTCCAATTTCAGGAGGGGTTTGAACTCCCAAAACCCCTCTCTGCGTACGCGCCTTGTCAACGTTCAACAGGAAAACTGACATTGGAAATCCAAGTCCGATATATGATCAAGTATTGAGATTTATCTGAAGGTTTATTTTATTTCTTAGTGTTTATACTTGCTGCTTAGGTAATCAACGTCACTATCCCCAGAATTTTCAAATGTGAAAATATGAACTAAAAGCATAAATTTCTGACAAAACCCAAATGAATTTCAGTACATGAAAATATGGAAATATAAACTGCAAATTATTGAAAAAAATTGTTCTGAAAGCTTCTGTCAGTGGGGGAAAAAAACGAAAACGCTTTTCGCTGGTCCATTACGAAATCTCTGGCTCGTAATGGTACCTCGGAAAATTCCGCTATGATGCCGTCAAGCCCGACAGAGCGATTTGATTGAATCGTAAACGATTACTCGACGCATGCAAGAGGAAATCATAGAAAGGCCCCCGACACACTTGCGACCGCGGAACGAAGCGCCGCGTGCGGCAATTAAGATTTTTGCATTTGTTTCTCGATTTTTTCGCCAACGAACTTTGCGAAACGCGGCGAGAAATTGCACGAACATCGCGTGTTCCGCGTTACATAAATCGTGCACCGCCGCGAGTTTTTTCGTCTCATTTTTTACGAAAACGTCGTAATGAATGTTTCGTACAGTTTATTAATTCAATTTTCGCAATTGGTTTCGTAATTGTGGTTGGATAGGATGAAGAGTGGCCATGAGACCGAGTACAGAATGTGTTATTTGTTTTTCGAACGGATTTGTAGAGATTTTGATGGTTTGGAAATTTGTGAGAGTTTTGAAGGATTTTTTGGTTAAATACATCGTGAAGGATTCAATAAGAATAGAAAAGATAGTTAAAGTTTCTTTTGTAGCCAAAAAATTTTTAAAGTGACATTTTTTAATATATTTTTTAGTATTTCGTATGTTATTACTGAGAACTGAATTCTAGCTCTTGCTAAATTTTTTTAAGTGACCGCAGTTATAGGAATATAATTTTGAGAGTAGTTTCACATTCTCAATTTTTCTTATTTTTATAGAACAATATGGTAACGATTTCTGATGAAAATGCATTGAGTGATTTAAAATCACCGAATTTTTCACATGGATTTTGCATCATGGGCAAAATTGCATAATTTTTCTCGTTTTTGACGAATTGGCTAAAATTTCGCAAATGAGGAACTGTAGAATTTTTCAACTATCTAGGCAACGTATAAAGCTAAAAAAATGTTTAAAAATTTGTTGGAATTCTTTATTCTGTACAATGACAATCAAATATTTTCTCAGTAGGTATTATAATATATAGTATCGAATATTACAAAAGTCATGTAATACGTAATAATTTCTTACAAAATTTTACATTGTACCCGAAATCTTAACCAACAATTTCAAGTTTCTCAATGACATATTTTTCGAATTTATTCAAATAACAAAAGGTTTTCTTTCTTTATTACTAAATTTTTAAGGAAACTACTCTAACTTTAGAAAAAACTACTAATATATCCAACTTGATAAATTTTGTAAGTTTTTCTAGATATATTGGGACAAATATTTTTAAATTTTTGATACTTCCAATATCGATTTTCCGCAAGATTTCTTAATAACATGTTTAAAAATACTTGAAGTAATGTATTACTGAAATATCTCATGATTTTTTAAAAGAAACATGAAGATATTAACATGAGCATATTAATTTGCATATAGTTTGTAACATTCACAAATTAATGAGATTTTCATCAACGCTCCTTGATTATTTATTTAAATGTTGTATTTATCTTTGATACTTGCAAATATTCATTCGAGGAACAGCACTATTTCAACTTTGTAACAAATTTTCTGGAATTTTGAACAAGTACTGTATTTTGCGAAAATTAAGCATTCTGGGAACTTCAATGATTTTTCTAAATAAAAATCGTAGTAATTTTTCACCTTTTTTTCAATCACCTGATTTTCGAGAATCATCAAAATACTGCCTATCATATTCATTGTGTGATGAAAAAAAGTCGTTTGTAAAAAAATTAAACTGATACCTACTTTTTATGCAGAGTGTATTTTCATTTACTCTCGAGCAAACAATTTCTTCTTTTATTACTAATTTCAGAACTGACAGAAGTCATTGAAAAACATCATGATTTTCCAAAATCTTCGAAAACTTGTTGAATTGCGAAAACTACTCCAAGACTCCAAGACTCGATAAAAATTCAAAGAATTTCTACAAAATTCAAAAATTATAAAATGTCAAGGATAGCACAACTTTCTGGTACCATCTAAAATTATGAAAGTTCTCAAAATTTTAACGAAATCCTCTCGAATGAGTGATTTATGTCAAAGTTTTCAAAATATCAATATCCGAAAATCAGCGAGATTCCGATTACATTTTGAACCATCTGGTGGTTCTGGATAACTTTTGTTAATTTCAGGACTTGCAGATTTTCAATAATATTTTGATAAGAAGTAAAAGAAGCTTAACAAAGTTTAGCATAGTTCCATAAATTAAACAAAAAAAAGAAGTAAGTTTCTCGAGGATCTGAAAATCATTTTTTTTTTTTTTTGGAAAAATCAAGTGAACTTTCAATTTTTTATTTCGAGGAGGAAAAACAAAATGATGAGTAATATAATAACATGGTTTTAACATTATTTGAGTCATATAAACTTAAACAAAAAAAGAATGCAAAAATATGACTGAAACAACAGTAATTGTTGAATGTGCAGAAAGATTATCAATCTTCATTCATGGTAAAAAAATCGAAACGTCAACATTATACCTTATGTAAAAAAAATTAATGATATGTATTCATAATTCATGAACAAGATTTGTTTTAAATATGATTCATTATTTGTGAGTAATTTTTATTTTATTCTAATTTGGTACGAACATTAAACAGTTTTACGAAAATTTTTGCACAAATGAAACTTCTTTGAAAGAAAAATGTTAAACAAAGTCGTGTACAATGACGTTAAATTCATATAGAAAATAACACCTCAATAATTCAATTTCTTTCCTGCGTATCATTATTTTAGTTCTTAAAAAAATTTCTTTTCGAAAAAACGAAGTAATTAATATATTGAATAAAATTGACAAACAAAAATTTTTTCTGTCGCAGACAGTGGTAAAAGACTGAGCAAATCTGGCGGCTCAGGTGACTTGCTACCAGGAGAACCCACGAAAAACTACCAACAATTAAATGCTTTAAATTTACAAAGCACCGCTGCAAAAAGTTACGACACCGCAATTTACGGGTATGAAAATATTTGTTATTATCCTTGATTTCTTTCATTCTGTTACTATTTTAATAACGCCATGTATATTGCTTTTTAGTACTTTATTCTCACTCAGAAAGAGAGAAAAAAATACGTTCAAATAAAAAAAATAAAAAAATGCACCATTTCCGGAAAATGAAAATTCAGGTGAAATGGTAAAAAAGGAATATCGGTTTGAATAATGAATTTGGAATGAAAATTTCATGATTCAACGAAAGGATGCCTAAGAATTTGATTCGACGTGAAGGCTGGATTTCCGACGATGACACCCCAGAAATTGTGCCCCTGAGGATGAACACTCGGTTAGAAGCTTTGCCTACGATTTTGATCAATGAAAATTCTATTTCTGTCAAACCTTCTAAGGGTATAAAACTTCCCCGAGGCGAAGACGGGCAAATTTTTACACCTGGAAGTCGTCGGTGACACTCGAGATACAAAAAAAGTAATGAAATTTCAAACAACTGCAATCGTAAAATTTGGAGAAATTTCGGGGGAGGGGGAAAATGAAATGTGCATTTTATTATACATTTTATTTTTATTTGCCTAGTGTATTTTTGAAGTCTTTGATTTTTGCTTGGATTCAAGAATATTACATCGGAGTCTACGAATTTTAGTACATATTTGAGAACAAAATCCTCGAGTTTTTAAATTTTAGAATTTTTCTTATTTCAGTGTTAAATTTTGAAATCTATGAATTAATTAAAATTTTTTTCTACTGAAATTATTTGATTTAACTTCAATAATTGTTGGATTTTGCAAGTTGTAAGTTTTAGAATATGAGTATCAATGGTCAAACTTGTGGATCGAGACTTTAAATTCGATAAATTTTGGAGTTTTGTCGTTTTGAATGAGTTTCGAAATCTAGGTTTGTATTTCTTCGAGAGTAAATTTTTTCCTACCTGAAACAGTTTTAACTGAGTGTTTGAGTATTAATATTGAAATGTACTGCAACTTTTGAGAATTTCCATATTCATGTTTCTCAGTTTTTGAACTTGTTTAGTATGGAAATAGTTAATAAAATAATTCTTTCTTATTTATTCAGGACCGATTAGAAATCAGCCAATTTTTGTGGAAAAAAAAGTAATACATAGTATTATAAAAATCTCAAACAAAATCATTGGCATTATTTTCAGTAAGCTAAAAAAAAATTGACCACTAAAAAACTTTGATTCTGTATCTGTAATAAATATTTTGTTATTCCGGAAATTTTTAAAATTTATATTTTTAATTGATAATAATTATTGATTTTCATAAGTTGCTAGTATGAAACTTCGCCGTGACGGAAATAATAAAATAATTCTAGATCACATGTAAATCGTAGGTTACCAAGTAAAAATGCTTTAACTTCAAACTGATCCAAAAGTTTATCTATTTAAGTTGAGTTCACAATCAGTATTTTTTTAAATTTTGTCGATTTCCTAAAGAGCATTTACAAACTGTTTGAAAATACGAACTTTTTTACTTTGAAAATATTTACCTATATTGTATCGCCAACTACAAATTTTGCAAAATCGGACGTTAAAATTTTTGGCATCCGAAAATTCGATCCTCGAAATTTCCAGATGTTTCAAATTTCAAATTCCAAGTTTCAGTTATCGAAATGTATATATTTTGACATTATTTTTCATTGAATTTAATTATTTTGATTTTAAATTTGACATTTACCTCTGATAAGCTCAAACGTTCATTTTTTTATTGGTGAAAAAATTTCAAAATTTTTCAAATGTTTTCTAAAAAACTGATGAACGCTGTACATACAAAATATTTCGAGTCAAGAACAAAAAGAAATTCATTTTTGTACTACAGTAAAAAATTCAATGAATCTTACGACTTTTGGTCTAAACGGTTTTTTGTGATTTCCATTTCTGACTGAAAATTTGATGGCAAGTTCAAAAAATTAAGTTTTTAAGTAATTGAATTCACATTATTTCTTATGTTATATGACCTTTAAAAGAAACAATTTGAAATAAAATAAGTAAATAAATTAATAAAAAAGAATCAATATTAGTTGTAATTTCTGAGATCTTTGGCAATTAGAAAATGAGTTCAAAAACTGCAGAATTCATACTTGAATATAATTGTTACATAAAGTACAATCTCAAGTTTCAATCTGTGAGAAGAAATTTTACTTGCAAATTGTTGCAAGACTTAATTACAATTCAATGTGTGCAAATTATTTCGAATTATCAGTTAATGATTCAATGGTTTGTGAGAATGTCTGAATAATGAATAAGTCAAGTTTTGATACGAGCGAGAAAAAAGAGTTGCATAAATATATGAGCCACGTTACTTTTCGTTGTTCTGGATGTGAATCAAATAAAAATTGATCGCCAATCCCTATCAATGGGAAACAATTGCAAAGATTTTTATCCAGTTTTTCAATAATTACATTTTAAATAGAAATCTTTAGTTGGAATTGGGTTGGTTCAAATCTACAAAGATCAAAGTTTAGAAAACACGTCGTAGGCGAGTATTGCGAAAAATAAAAAATCGTCAAGTTTAAGTGAGTAAAAAATCGTAATATTCTACTTTTTAAATCAATACATTTCCAGAAGAATAATATAAATTGTGTAATAAAGAAATTTCTAAAATGTCGTAACTGAGAAATCAAAAGTTTTTACTCGAAATCTAGTGAGATCACAATCAAATAATCGTTACTTTGGAAAAATCAGCCGAACAAATTTTCTAAATGCAAAACTTTATAGTTACAGTTTTGAAAAAATCCCACTTATTGGAAAAAATAGAAATTGGAAAAAAAAATTTCTTCTTCCGAGTTCTAAAGTACGCATATTTCATAATAAAAATTTCTGTGCACAAATTCAAATTCTAAAAGAGAAAGAAAATTCTAAATCCCTGAAAGGAAACAAATTCACACTCAAAATTTAAATATTCCAGAAATAGTTAATAGGTAACTATACAAATTAAAGAAGTGAAACTTATTAGTTCTAAATTACTTGATTTTTGAATTCAATAATGACTGAATTCAAAAGTCAACATCAAAAAGAAAGTGCATACTTTAAAACCAGGAATTTAAAAATTCAAAACCTCAATATTCCTAACAAATTTACGATATTTTTAAGACCCTCCCCTCAGCTCTCTCCAAGCATATTTTTGCATACGTCCTTGTTAAAAAACGGCGAGTAAACGGCTAGTTTTCCCTATTGTTCTTAACAATCATCGAAAATGATTTGCATGTTGGATTCGCGTATATTTCTAACCGTTTATTGCCAATTGCGAGGTTCAGAAATGGGAAAATTCGGAGAAAAAAAGGATGATTCATATATTTTTGTACGTAATTGTCCCTGAACTTCCATTATGCGAAACCTTTCATTAGAATATTTTTGTCTCGCCGGCGAGTCCACAAGAGAGGATGTGATAAGGTTGACTTGTTTTTACGCTGAAGTGACCTTATTGTGCTGAGAAAAATAATGAATATTCATCGAAATGTGCGTTTGCTCGGCGTTGTAAAATAACCTGTTGATTGTTATAAATAAATTTTTTATTTTCCTTGTTGCGTTCGATCTGTTTTTCATCTTCCTCAAAATTACACGAATTTAAGCTGTTACCTAACTTAACGTTTTTTTTTATTCCCCAGCAGCTTGTCAGATATCATGTATTCTGGAGTCTTTGTTTTTTATTTCGGAATGAAAATTTTGAAACAGAAAAGGAAGTAACAGTAATTTTCCATTGCTCATATTAGCACATTGTAGTATTCCATTACGTGGAAGATTGAAAATTAAAAAAACGAGTGGGAAACAGTAATTCTGATTGCTCATATTGCACGTTTGTCATCCTCCATTGCAAGAATGTTTGGAAAAAAGTGGAGTTATTTTAATTCCTCATCATTATTGACTCATCCATAATCATAAATTGGATATGTAGATGTTTTGAGAAAGGGAAATTTGACATGCAGGTATTGTTTTCTGAGAATTGTTCTGTTTGTGACTTTTAATTAAGCAACTTAGTTTTGATTATGTTAATTAATTTGTTAAATTACTTCTGAAGATCACCACGAATTTTGGTCGAAAGCTTGAATGAAGAAAGGATCTTGAAAATTGTTTCCTCTTGTCTATTAATTGAAGAGTCACTCTGAGAGAACTTTTTTGTTAAATAAGAAAAACTGCGGATTAATTAATATACTATATTCTTGTAATTAGCACTTTTGTTTTTGATAATAATTGGGTGCAAAATTTACTCGAGAATTAGGAGACTTTGGTCTCTGCCAAATATGAGAAGTTTGGTATCTACGCCACTGCAAAGATCCCGATAGAGCGCAGATTTGAGTGGTCATAATATAAAGATTGTGAGTGACTAACAAGTCGATGTTTTGAAATGCGTCATATGAGGCATCAGCCAAAAGCTAACGGTAAAACTGCAACGTTATAGTTGCGGTCAGCGCTGCAGCAATTAGGTTGCGGTGATACTAACACGTGAGATTCGCGAAGATGAAATTTTCAGTTCGTAATATTCAACACGATTTTCTTCTCATTCTGCAACAAAAAAAGTATTCCATATTTCCTCAGTATTTACAACTATTGCAGTAAAAAGAACAATAGGAATAATAAATCGAATCATGATGAATTATGTAAAAATTTTAGACTTTGAACCTTAGAAAATAGATGGTCCTGTATCAGTTTATTATTTGTGTTTAAAATTATTAAACGAATGGTTCATTCTTTATTTTTACTTCAAATTATAACATTTCATGTTCGTTGGCTCTTCGTACACCACTTTCATACAGTGTTCTTCAATTTTTCATTAATGCAATAAATTTCATTTTCACGGGCAGAATTATCTTCATGAAAAATTAATGAAAAAAGAAATAAATACTTATTTTTTTAGTATTTTTTTTCCTTAGATCAACCCATTCTTGCTGATGTTTCAAAACGATCGAATGAAAGTTCAGCTATTCAATTTCGTCATCGAAATTATTCATGCTCATAGTTTGCAGTTACTACCAGCGGCATTTCACTTTTACTTTTCTTTCACGAAATTTCTATCTTTTATTTTCAACGACCGATTTAACGACTTTACGGCATTTACGGACAATCCGTTACGAGAAAACAAAAGTGCTACGTTTCGTATCGGATAAAAGTCGTGCTGAGTGATTTTACTTTCTCTAATCTTACCAAAAGCGAAAACGCATTCGGCGGTCCTTTCAGAGATGGTTATTGATACTTTCGATTCCATTTTATTGCATTTATTTTTATCTTAAAAGATGGTGATAAATACTATTAACGATCGAAAGGTGTAAAGTTGAAATTTTTATTTGTTGTTTTACATAAATAGAATCCAGAAGTTTCAAAGTTTTGTCATATTTCTAAATACAATGAAATGCATGTGAATACATCGAAGTTTGTTAATAAATTGAAAGTTTCACAGCGTGAATTTTAATAGATCTGAAAAATTAGTATATTTTCGATGGAATTAAACGATTGATCTTCGTTTTAGAATTTGCGTATTTCAGATTGCGACTTTATTTGATGACTATTATGAATAATTTTTCCACAGAAAATTTTCAAAGATTAAAAGAATTCTTAGAATGTCAGAGAAGTCCATGAAACGTTATTGACAGTAAGCTATAAAATTTTTAAAATTTCTCAATATTTTTTGATTTCTTCAAATTTTCAAAATTTCTTATCGACGAATAATAGGAATGAATCTTGCAAAATTTGAAGAGGTCGATTTATCGTTTTTTATAGAATTTTTTCACATTTGTATCAGTAATTATCGAAGTTCATCATAAATTTCGAATCATTTATAGAAAATTGATACAGATTCTTTGAAATATGAGTAAACTACTGAAAATACTAAAAAAATCTTATTCTCGTGTAATTCTAGTAATATTTTTGAAATGAAAATGAAATTTCAAAAGTATCGTTAATAGTTATCTATATTTTTATAAAACAGAACCAATTTTTTAACTTTTTTTATCATTTTTCAACTTCATTGCATTTACTGTCAATTCTATAAAAAAATTTTCAAAAAAATTTCTCAGGGAAGACTGAGTGAAAAAGTTTTAAATTCATAGAAGTATGGAACACTCACACAAAAACGAACATGAGGCTCAAAGAATTTATCGAATTTTCAAATAAATTATCAAAATTACTAGAAAGTTCTAAAATCTAAAACAGACTTTTTCAAATTTCGTTAGTAGGTTACCTTAATTCCACGTCTTTTCTATGAGATTTACTTCTCTGAAAGATGTGCGTCTTTTGGCCAATGGATCAAAATCACAATTTCTTTGATTTTACAAACATCAAGAAAATCCAAAACTTGTTACTCTTGAATTTCTACGACTTCTTGTGTAGTACTTATTGGCATATCTTCTAATTCTCTCATATGTTGCTGTCTTTTTTTCTCTTCCCCTTACACAAGCACATTCCTGCTGCCAATGTGTCGTGCATGTGAATATGCGTCTTCATTCCTCGAGTGAGTCTCCTATGAAGTATGAAAACAGGTGAGATTGAAGGGCTTCCGCTTAAGCACTGATGTATTTCTTGATTATTCTGCTACAGTCCCGACGTACACTCATAGACCAATATCTTTGCCTAACATAATGCAGAAGTTGACCTGGTGGACATAAACCTAGCTGGTCTCTGCCACTTGACAAACTCTTCTTGAAGGAAAAAGCTTCTTCATGTACCCATTTCAGCTATTTTTCTTTAGTCTCGTCTTCATCAGAAAATTGCATGAGTCCTGTTTTCCTAATTTATGGGTCTCTTGCCTTGTAAACAAATCTGCCGCAGTAGACAACTTCTCAACCCAAATATCCGTATGAAGAATGAATTTTCAGCGAATCGAAGAGATTAATGTTGTCTTCAATCGGTTTGAGTTCGTGAATCTTTGAAGATTGTTTCATAAAAATGGATTTCTCTCCAAAAGGGCATGCTTCTGATGAAGTTATCCATGTCGAGCCATTCCACCAAAGAACATCCACAAGATACTGTGCTGTGGGATAGTATTTTCAATCAAATAATTGTGAGCTGTCTCAGTCGACATCTTTAACCCTTTAAGAACGTTAAGAACTATCTTAAACTGCTCATGAGATTTCAAGAAACTTGCAGAATAAGGAAGATCAGTCTTTCTATTCAATTTGAAGTCTTTCAATTGTAGTCTACTATGAGCTGATGTGTTCTTTAGGTCAGAAATGTCAGGAATTGTCCCAACGTCGACATATTTTACTGTTTTTGGGTTTCTTGCAGCTTTTTGTGTCTGAAGTAATCAATATTTTTTTCAGTTATGTGAATTATAAGAGTATCCTCATGTTCCACTGTTTGTTGCAAGGTTTGCTCTGATACAAGATGAGATTTGATGTGAAAAAAAACTCATCTTTGGCGATATAAGAAAAGTTCAGTAGGTTATCAACAAGTGTTTCTATAATTATCTGAATACCATGTGAATCTTTACCCCGATTCCAGGCATTTTCCTAATGCTCTTGGCTGACTACTTGGCCTTATATAGTTCCGAGTACTGTTATGCTGTTGGATTATATTTTCAATAAAATAATGTTTAGCTGTCTCAGTCACTTACTTTAATCCTATAAGAACTATCTTAAACTGCTCATGAGATTTCAAGATACATACAGAATAAAGACCAGTCTTCCTATTCAATTTGAAGCCTTTCAATTGTAGTCTATTATGAGCTGATGTGTTCTTCAGGTCAGAAATGTTAGAAATTGCCCCAACGTCGACATATTCTACTGTTTTTGGGTTTTCTTACAGCTTTTTGTGTCTGAAGTAATCGATCTTTTTTTCAGCCATGTGAATTATAAGAGTATCCTCATGTTCCACTGGTTGTTGCAAGGTTTGCTCTGATACAAGACTCTTAAGATGTTTTCTCCTTGCATCCCTTTTAAATTCCCAACTCTAATAAAGTTCTTTCTCTCTTACTAAAACGCAATGTATAAGATAACCACTTTTCACAAACCTTACAAATTTCAATGTATCCTCAAATTTTTGATTTATGTTTCCATCAATCCAAATTTTCCAGCTTCTGAATCTCTAACCTCTCGGTTTTTCCATTTCTAAGCTTCAGTTTTCCACCTAGAAAATCAATGTTCTTAATTTAGAGGTTCTTGAACTTCAGACTACTGCAGTGATACGCGACCTCGTCGCAAAATATCCGCGAGCACATTATATGGGCAGGAGAGAAAGAAAAAGAAAAAATAATGATATCATTTGAGCCAGAAGCTGCAGTCGGCGCGTTTCCTCCACTCTCTGGTGGCCTATTAGACTTCTCGAGAAGTGGGTTCCCTTGTGCAAAGCAGTCGCCAGTTGGCAGTCGGTGCTCGTGGTTCTGTGTTTTGTAATCTATACGCGCAGCTCGCGCTTCGTCGCCATCTTATCAGAACCCACGCGCAAACGCGATACGGATCTTTACGTGATAACATCCAAGGTAAATGTTCCAACAACCAAAAACACCTCGAAATTTTGATCCCAGAATCATCAAAAACTTGTGTTTCTCTATTTGCATCAATTCTCGTAATCATTTCAAACAACCCTTAGATTTTAGTTCATATTTTCGAAATTACACCTTTTCCGAATAGGATCATAGGTTATCTTGGAAAATATAGGCTGTTTTTGAACGTCAGTCATATTTGCAACAATTGTTAACAAGAGGAAAATATGGCACCTGATCTTTGGAATAGTGAAGTCATGAAAACCAAGTTTTTACGAATAATGTACGTTGTGACAACCCTGACTTTTGTAGGATTTCACATTTGAACAAAAAGCTTGAGGGATGAGACCTTAGAAATACTTTTTGAATAAATTTGATAAAGCTGAATTACGACTTGGAATTTGTAATTTTCAAAATTGGTTTCTTTTGGGATTAGGATGACTACTTCTGAAACATTTTTGAACCTCTTTATTTTTCGATCATATTTTTGCTTCGTATCATGAACTAATTTCGCATTTATGAAGATAATGAGCCACTTTGTTCTTATTACGTTGTTTTCAAGTTTCTAAATTTCAACTCCTTGTGAAATCAATCGATAATAAAATTAGATAGAAAAATCAAGTGAAATAAGAAAAGTGTGATTCAATAAATTGGTTTGATTATTTTTTGTCATTATGTAAGTAAGATCTTTTTTGAAATCTTAACAAAGGCTCAGAAGTTAGTCCAGAAGTTAGAGCTATTAGAATAATGTATCGATATAGATAGACGTGATTTTTCTTTTGAAACAATGTTAAACCCCTACGTAATTTATATTCTATTTACTTCCAAGAATTTATCCGAATTTATATTCAACTATATTTTGTTGCAGTACAACTCAGTTTCCAACTTCTCATAACAGTTAGTTTGAAAGCTAATCAATTTAAGAATGTTTTGAAATTAAAAAAACTGTGAAATATAATCAATATGAGTAAAAAAAATAGTCTTCTGTTGAATTCTTATCTCTACTGTGGAACATTGTTCAGACATTCTACATTTCTTGATAAAAACTTGAGCTTCTTATCAGAATAGTTAACCAAATTTGAATCCAACTAGAATTCGGATTTTTGAATCTCTTAAATGCTGATTGCCTAATATATGTCCAAAGCTAAATTTTATTGTTGAATGCTGAAATTTTTTTATTTTTTCAATCAATTACAAGTTAAACTCATTTCTCAAAGTTATTCTTTAAAACTGAAACAGTGAATATTCACTAATGGAAAATTGCAAACCAAAGTATGTATAATAAGTAGAAGTATTCTTTTTAAAATAAGTAAAATTTTCACTCAAGGAGTGACTCATTTATTTCACAGTGTATTTCATTGTTAAGAGTAAAAAAAAGATAACTCTTTTTTCCCGAATGGGATTTCCCGACAGAGTATATTGCCGATAAAAATTGTATCATTATATAAAGTAAAACATGCTTTGACAAGAATTTTATTCTTTTTTCAAAAGTTTACAAATTTTACTAGGAGTTTACCCTATTCCCCTAAAAATATTTATTATTGTTATATCTGAAGTTAAAATTGTTTTAAAGCTAAAAACGTTTTGAGTTTTGTTTCATATAGGAGATTTCACTCACTATATTAATAAAAACATCAATGATCAGCTTCTTCACAAAGATTCTGACATTGATATCACACATGATTGCAGAGGCGTAGGCAGAAAAAATTTTCGGCAGGGGTTTTTCGAAAAAAAAAATCTATTCTTCGAGATTTTATAATGTTTATCTTTGACAGTCTGATTTCAGGAGTATGATTTTTTTATTCTTTTTATTTTAAGACTTTGAGGTCAAATAATTTTAAAAGTCCAGAGTTGTTCATTTTTGATTAACGTATTTTATATAATATTTCGTGATTTTCAAGTCACTGAGATTTCGATTGTTTCTCTAATATTTTTGATATTTTTCATAATTTTTTAGTATTCATACAACTTTAAGGATTTTTTGATGTTATCAAGGATTTCTATTCAGCTCTCTCGAAAACAATACTTTAGGACTCAAAATTATGAAAAATTTTAGTAGTGTTTTAAATTTTCGAAAAAAATAATACATGTGTGTATTTTGTAGATATCTATAATTCTGGTGTTGTATGTTTTTTTAAATAATTTTATAGTATTCTCTGGTATTTTTATGAATTTATAGTATTCCTATGTATCGCTCTGTAAATTCCTAGAACTTTATGCTACAGTATTGGGACTTTCCACGATTTCGATAACTCTAATTAGTTTTTCAAAATGCAGTATTTCTTACATAGATTCTTAGTTTTTTAAAAATAAATTAAAGAATTTCCTTGTATTTTTATGAATTTTTACGCATATTCTTTACATTAGATTTTCTAGAGTTGAAGGTTTCATAAATTTTTGGAAACATGATTTTTACATAGTTTTTGAATTTTAGATAATTTATAGCATATCTCGCATTTTTCAGCATTAATGAAACTTTTAATGATTTTTTATTTTTTTTGTCATTGCTATATCGATTTCTCGAATTTTATTTGAGGCTCTAGAATTGAAACATCGATTGATTATTAGTAATCTTATAGATTTCTGGAAAACTTACATCTTTATAGATTTTTAGTTTTCTAAATTTCTTATACTTTTTGTAATTTTTAAATATGTATATGCCTTTGTCACATTTTCTCATACTTTGATAGATTTTTAGTATTTCTATGGATTGCTGTATACGTTTGTTAGAATTCGATAGTCTAGAATTTCAAGTTTTACAGTACGTATGAATTAAGATTTTTCAGAAAACACTTCTTTCATAGAATTCTATTACTTTGATTCTTCCTCCAGAGTTTGTAAAATTCTAAAGATTTTCTCGTATTTCTTTGGGTTTCAATTTAAATTTACAAGTTTAAAATTTGTTCGATTCTAAACTTTTTCATAGATTCAATAGTCTTCATTATTCGCTGAATCGAAACAATGTTTCAAATTTTTATTGTCTACGTTATCCTAGTTAAGAAATTATAATTAAAGTTTAGTTCAAGTAAAAATTCTTCTGAAGGCAGAAGTATTTTTAACTTTGCGTTAGAAAAATCCAAAGTTTTTTCAACCATAAGAATTTATATAGAACCATTATATTTGTTATGTTCTGTAGAAGTTTCAGTGATTACATTTCTAATATAATTTTTACTCATTTCACGACAAGCTATTGTTATTTCTGTACATTTTCCTTATTCTTTGTGATTTTATCATTCATACAACTTTTTTTCTCATGTTCACATGAAATAATAATTAATTCTATCCAGATTTCGGGAGAGGTTCATAAACCCTGGAACCCCCTCTGCCTATGCATCTGCATGGTTGTATAAAAAAAGATTACAAACAGAATATATGCCTCCACCCCCCCCAAAAAAAGGAATATTATTTATTGGGACAGTGACCAGGTACCAATGAAAATTGTTAGGGACAGTGACCTTGACCTTGTACCAGGCATGTGGGATTATTCTTCGAGGGCATTGGTTGATCTTTCTCGTCAGCTCTGTTGACCACCGATGAAACGAATCTCGGCAAACAGCCGCGATGTCTTCGGTGTTTTCCAAGCTCATCGACAAGACCTCGACGAAATACGGGGTGCGCCAGGAAAGTTTGACCCGGGGCGTCATCGTCGCCGCGACCGCTCTTTACGTGCTCAAGGTCAGCTACCCTTACGTGCAAAATGGGATACAATGGGGCAAGAGCGTGGTTTTCGAAGGAGACGAGAAAATGGGGAACGAGAAACAACGCATCCAAGTAAGTGCAAATTTTCAGAAAATATATCCATTATTTCTATAAGTTTGTAAATATAATTATTGTAAAACTTTCACATTTCCACATTATTACGCATTTTTTTTCACCGAGCTATCATAAATCTTTAGCAACGCTCTGTTCGCAACATCGTTAGATAAAATCGCACTTTCACGTTGATCCACATAAAAAAATCTGCCAATCCTTTTTCCCGCTTGGAAAACTTTCCCCCTGCAATAAAAGCCTTATCTGCAGAAACAACGAGTTTGTTTAGGCACAAATGCGCAGTTTCCGGCGTAAGGATCACGGGTTCTTTAAACTTTTCAAAGCGTTTTGTTGCGAGGACAAAGGAATAAAAGTATGACACGTTCTATATGCCGTGAAATGCTCGATGTTACGTATTAGAGTACGTGTCTTCTATATTAGATGATCTGAACTTTGACCTTCATTGAACTTTATGACGAATTCTTTCAATCTTTGTTGATGTAATTCATGATGTAAATTAGCATTTATTCTCGAAATTTGAAATTTATTTTTGAATGTTGTACTGCGAAAAGTTTCGCAAAGTTTTTTCATAATCTCAGAACAAATTTTTTGGAATAAAAAAAAGATTATGTATTTAAGTTGTCTGAAAGATTAAAAATACATCAAAGATTGAGAAAGAAGTGTTCAAATTTTCACAAAATGATTGTAAATATTTCATTTTTAAAAATTTGAGAATTGATGGTTACACTCAATTTCGGTATCGAAACGAGAGCACAAATTTCAAGAATCTGCAGAAAACTGGAGAAAAATTTTTTTCAGTAAAACTTATAAAATTTTAGAGCTTTTGCCGGAATTCTTCAAATCGAAATTTCGAGCATTTCAAAATCAGACATTTTGAATTTATCGTGATTTGTTTCATTATCCTAATATTCTATCAATTCAGGTTACACTCTACAATTTTACAGAAGTTGAATGAAAATTGTAGGAATAACAAAGATTAAATAGTGAATAAATAACTATCAGTTGATTGTAAATAATTTTTATAATTCATTGAATTGATTCATCAATTTTCGAAAAAAATCAATGTGTACTTTTAAAGTACTTTCGCATGAAATGAAAAAAAAAATCAGCTTTTTTCCTCATTCGGTTCATTTACGAATCCAACTTAAGAGGATAATGAAACTTACAGGAATATAAATATATCTTTTTGATTTCACACTATTATATTGATTCAATTTCGATCAGATATTCTTTATAAATTTTCATTCTTTTGAATTAATAATTTCAACTTTTACAAATGATAAGAAATGTTTGAAAATTTTAGATCTAGATTCCTTAATTTGATTATTGTACGTTACAGCCGCCCCCTTAAAAATTCAAATTTTTCATAATGTAAAACATAAAACCCGCAAACAAAAAATGAATATCTTTGATCGTTTAATAATTTTTTCTAATCCATTGTATCGTCATCAAAAATTGAATATAAATTATGGCAAATTTTCAGATTGTCCTATGTTTTACAAGTATCAAGCAATATTTTGTTGCTTTTATGAATTTTGATCAGACCTCAACGGTTAAAAATGTAATAATAGCCAATAAGTATCTCCATTATTTAGATATTTTATTTTGGAGCTAATTCAACAAAATATAAGTCTGTAAAATTTAACAAACTATTGCATCGAGAATTTGTTATTTCTGCATTTTTTACTAAAAGACAAGTTTTCTAGTTTTCAAATTAGCTATTGTACGATTTGTCTTTATCCTACAATTTGAGTATGGTAAAACTCAGAAAGTCTTATAATTAAATAAAAAATTAAGAGTAATGTTAATGTCATAGTAAAACTAAGACATTTTTTAAACGAAAATTTTTGATAGCAAGTAATTGCTATCATGTTAAATTGGATTCGTTTTTATTGCTCTTATTTTTGAAATTGTGCAATATTCTCTTTGATTCTCTTATTCCTAACCGCGAATCATAGGACTAGTTTGGTACACGTGTTCGTCGGATGCAAATCGATAACTTGGACGCCCCGGAAAAAAGCGTGGGGAAAGTAGCACAGGCTGAGTTTGAAGGATACTTGAAATATTCACACAGTTCAGAATTTTGCTGCAGATATTTATTTGCAAAGACTTTTATTTCTATAGCGTTGAGAATATATTATTAACATGTGTCTGATACAAGTTACGTAAAATAAATATGCGAGTTACTATATTTAAATTACTGTTACTTGAGTAAGAGCAAATTTAATTTTGAGTTTCTAGAACCTAAATTAAAAAATTAAAAAGAAATATGAATCATAGTTCTAAAAAAAAACACAATTTGATTAACAAGTGAAGATTTAGTGGTAAGATTTAGTTTTTCAATGAAAAAAAAAAAAAAAAAAAAAAAAAAACAAATAAAGAAAAACAAACCTTTTAAAATTACGGCGTGGTGAGAAAACCATCGTTTGAAAAATAATAGTGTGAATATTCAGAAAAAATATACATAAATTTATGTTTCAATAATTCAAATGGTTCCGTATTTTATCTCATGAAATTCAAAAATTTTCAGTAGATATTTTTTAAATACATTTTTTTTGTATTATATAGTTCAGAATTTATTATATCAGAGAATGAAAAATGATGAAAACAATGATATGATTGGATGACTTTGTAATCAGTGAAACAGAATAATAAGTAAAGTATAATTTTTGATCAACTGAAGAAAAATACGAGCGAAAAAATCAGTATTGAACACAGTATCGAAGCTGTTAGACGTGTTTCAGATCGCTCCGTTATAAATTGTCGTTTTAACAGTTTTGCTTCTAATTTTGACCACGAACAATATTTCTAAATGTAAATGTGGTAATGATTAATGCATTTAAATAGTCGGCTACGATTAATGACACGAGAAAAAACACGAAAAGTGGTGAATTTACGGATTTCAATGAACGTGGTATTCACATAACAGTCATCAACATTGTTCTGAGTCACGAATTATCACTGCCGGCCGAAAGACGAGTAAGTCAAGTGAATATTCGGGCTCGGTGAAACCATGTGAAACAATACTGCATAGAATGATCTGTGGAGTGTGCAAAAAACCTGTGAAATATCGTTGTGTCACTTGTGCGACCTGTCAACGTGGATTTCATTTCTCCTGTGGTATAAAAGTAAACAAGACTACTGTTGGTGACCAGCATTTCTCGTGTTGTAAGGAGAATTCATGCGCTGCTGTAGTCAACACTAACGTCAGCGATAAAGAAACTATCAAGGAAGTTATCGGGGCCGAAGATACGTCACACCAAAACGAGGTATTTATCGAACCAAACAATACCATGTCGCTATCAGGTAACGAGTCAAATTTAATTCTCGAAAAACTTAAGCTTGAATTTTCTCAAATGCGTGAGGAACAAAAACGCGATTTTCAAGAATTCTGCGAGGAATTAAATAGGACACAATCTGAACGACTTGATAAACTGGAGCAGAAAATCGACACCGATATCGAAAAAATAATGTCGCGTTTTACAATGATTGAAAATGATGTCTCGGTGTGTAAATTGAATATCGCGGAGTGTAATACCAATATTGAGGCAGTTTCAACGGGTTTGAAGAAATGTGAGAGAAATGTCACAAAGTTAGGCACTAAACAAACAACAGTCGAACAATCTTGTGAATCACTACACAGAAAAATCAAGGACATTGATAAAAACACGGCTAAAATCATGGAGAATCTCGCTAGTTCCAATCACAATCAGGTCTACAGTGGCGTCGATATTTGTGAGGTCGAAGAACGTCAACGTAGGGCGAACAACGTGATCTTTTTTGGTGTACCCGAGAGTTCGTCAGGATCCCCATCGGCGAGGGAGCGTGATGACCGTTCTCAACTGGAAGAGATTCTGGAAGGCGTCAATCTTCCCACTGAGACTTTCAACCAAATCATTACATCCCGACGTCTTGGCTTTCGGAAAACTGTAGATGGAAAAAGCATACCTCGGCCATTGAAAGTCGTCTTTTCCTCACCTGGTCTCGCGTTCTTTATTCTCAAGAGATGTCGCTCTCAATCGGACAAGATAAAAGCCCGTAGTGACCAGACCCCTGCCCAACGCGATGAGCTCCTGAAACTGCGCTCTGAGCTTGCCGAGAAAATAAAGACTCACCCAACCGCGACGATTAAGTACATTCAGGGTACCCCCAAGATAATTACTCCGTCGGAAAACCTCGACAAGCAGTAGTTGTAAACAGAGTACCGACAATCTTGTACACGAATCTTGCCTCCCTCACAGCAAAATTTGATGATTTGTTATTAGAAGTCAGTGTTATGGAACCAACAATTATAATTATTACCGAGACTTGGCTGACGTCAGACATACGTCATGCGACGGTTAATATAAGAGGATATCAGCTGTTTAGGAAGGATCGTGCTGGCAGAAGAGGGGGTGGAGTTGCTATTTACGTACAGAAACTATTTGAGAACATACAAGTCGCAGTCGCAGTGAAATCAGATTGGGATGTAGATGGTCTCGAAGCACTATGGTTAGACATAGCTATCGGTAACTTCCGTTTAACGATCGGTGGGATATATAGACCTCCAGCTAATAACCACCATATACAAATCACTGACCGGACACTTTTAGATTCACTTACTAGAGCTGATGGTGTCAATGGGAATCTTATAGTGGCAGGGGACTTTAATTTTCCTTCTCTGGACTGGCCTGACTTACCACTTGATAATCTACCTGAAGTCGAGGGGGAATTCGTCAATAGATACAATGACATGAGTATTTTACAGCTAGTAGACCAGCCCACGCGTTTCCGAGATAACCAGATACCGTCGCTGTTGGATCTACTTTTCGTGAATGACCCAGGCCTTCTATTTGACTTAGATTACAGACCAAATCTGGGCTGTAGTGATCACGTTGTTCTCGTCGGTAAAATACAAGCTGATATTCTACGCTCACAGTACGATCCTGGTCCGCTGAAAAACTTCTACAAAGCTGATTACTCTAAAATCAAGAACCAACTAGCTACTTGTAATCTCTACCTAGCCGACGGTGACTCATGCAACATAATAGAACTCTGGGACTCTGAATTTTGCTCGAAATTCTATACACTACTATGTAGCAACTCACCACTACAACAGAAAAACAGCAGATTGAATAAACCATGGTTCAACCTCCACCTAAAACAAACGCATAAACGTAAACTTCGGGCATGGGCTGCTTACAAGAGACACGGGCATCCTTTTCTTCATGCGAAATTTAGGAACATATCCAACCAACTCACGAGCGCCATCCGGAAGGGTAGACAGGTGTACGAGAACTCAATAATTAACTCTGGACCAAAAAGATTCTACGCTTACGTGAGGAACCAATTGAACTCTCCCTGTAAGGCACCAACAGCATTAACAAATAGTAATGGCACTACTATCGTGGATCCTCAAGAACTCGCAAACATGTTCGCCAGCAGCTTTCAAAAAGTCTACACCGCTGTGACAAATGATTTACCCTCAAATCCCATACCTGTGTTCCTAATGATTCCACCATGTGATAAAATCACGGACATGGAATTTAATGAGAACCAAGTCTTTGAAATATTGATCTCGTTGGATGTGGGCAAATCTATTGGATCAGATGGAATTCCAAACATTTTCTTGAAAAAATGTGCGGACCTGCTGTCTCCACTTCTTACGGCAGTTTTTCGAGCATCCATGTATTCAGGACGCCTCCCTATTTTCTGGAAAGAAGCAATTGTGACTCCAGTTTTCAAGAAAGGTGCCAGACTCGATGCTGCAAACTATCGACCTATTAGTCTCACTAGCAACGTCTGTAAGATCATGGAGAAGATAGTTGTTAAGCAGCTACGTGATTTCGCACTCCAGCATAACTTGATCCCATCTTGCCAACACGGTTTTATACCAGGTAGGTCAACTGTAACTAACCTTCTGCTAACTGTCAACGACTGGTCTGCATCGCTCTATGTAGGTCAACCAACGGATGTAATATACCTGGACTTCGCCAAAGCTTTCGACAAGGTTCCTCACTCTAAACTCCTACAGAAGCTTCAGTACCTCGGTATAGATGGTAAGCTGTTGAATTGGATCAAATCTTACCTATCTAATAGGACATTCAAGGTTCGTGTGGGACAAACACTTTCCTCATCCAAACCTGTAACAAGTGGTGTGCCACAAGGGTCAGTTCTTGGACCATTACTGTTCGTACTCTACACAGCAGACTTGGCACCAACAATAAAAGCATCGAGCTCCTTCTTCGCTGATGATACAAAGCTGTATGCTAACCCACTCACTGATGCTGATGTTCTCCAGAACGATCTTCAGTCTATAGCAGTTTGGTCCGAAGAATGGATGATATCTTTAAACGCTGAGAAGTGCAGAGTCCTCCATATTGGGAAGAACAACCCTCACAAGCAATATACACTTGGAAGCGTCTCCTTATTAGAAACACCTTCACACTTGGATCTTGGTTTACTTGTTACAGACGATCTAAAATGGGGAAATCACATAGGCAGGGTAGTCAAGAAAGCAAACGGAATGCTATACCAGATTCGCAAGGCATTTTCAATGCTATCACCAAATATGTTACGACAACTATATATCACCTACGTCCGACCTATAGTTGAATATGCTAACGTAGTGTGGTCACCGTACTTGGCGAAGGACATCAACCTCCTCGAACGACTACAAAGAAAAGCAACGCATATGTCTAAACAACTGAATCATCTTCACTACTATGAACGACTACGTGCCCTCAACCTCCAAACGCTTGCGGATAGACGAAAAAGAGGTGACAACATCGAAACTTTTAAAATCCTTACTGGCCACTACAATGTCGAGTCCCTGTCCAATTTATTCACCATCGCCAACACTCCTTCCCTCAGAGGCCACTCGCTAAAGCTAAAAACTACAAGATCACGGACGACGCAGAGGCAGCACTTCCTATCCAACCGGGTAGTCTCTACGTGGAACGCTTTGCCTGAAAAAGTAATTGCCTCAAGTTCACTTTCGTCGTTTAAGAATGGCTATGATCGGTATTCGCGTGTGTAAATTTTATTTATATAGTGCAAGAATGTTTTTGAAATGTGTTATAATGTTACTACATTTTTTCATCATCGTTTTATCTTATATTTGTTCGCGGATGATACGGGCACTATCAGTTTATGTTATAACTGCTGCTTGTAATTATGATAATAATAATAATAATAATAAAAATGGAATACTTACAGATGTATCAATGAAAAAAAATTCTATCATTAAAATGTAAGGCTTTTAAAATAAAATAAAAACAAAAAAAATTAGAGGTTAATTATTTTTTATTTAAAAATCTACAAAGACGTGGTACCAAAATCAAAAAACTCGAAACTTCTTTTCAGCATTTGTTCTTTTTACGTAGATAATTTCAAATTTTAAAGAAAATTTTACATTTTACATAAAAATTACGTAGCATTGGTTTGCTACTACTTTGATGACTTTTTCAAAATGTTTCGTAGTTTCTGACTATTTACAGAATGAAGAAAAAAGTTTAACTATTTATTCTGTAGGTAACTGAAAATGTTAAATTCAATGAGATTATTATAATCTATAAATGTCTAAAACAAAATTACCAACCTATTAAAATATGAAAATAAAATTTTTCAAAACGCATGAAAATCCACATAGGTGGTTGAAAATTTCAAAATCTTTTCAAACAAAATCTGCAGTCTTTAAAAATCTTTAGAAATACATATTCAAAAAATCTCGAAGAAAATCAATCAATCACGACTTTAATTACAAGGCGTTTAAACATGAAAATTAATAGAAAATACTAAAAAATATAACAAACTTCAAAAACTGAAAAGTTCAACCATACTCTATTTAAAATAAAAAAAATATATGCTAATGAACTTCAGAAAAATCTTTTGTAGTATTTTTACTACTCATACCACCCAGTCCAAGTTTAAAGAGCAATTTTCAAGATCAATTATAACAAAATAACGTGACATTGTTTCAAAATTTGAAGACATTTTCAAACTTTTAGGCAGTTTTCCGTTTTTAACTATTTTACAAAATTAAAAAAAAATAAAGAATCGACTATTTATTTTTTGAGCGACTAAAAAAATGTATTTCATGAAAATCGTTTTTAATTGAAAAATACGAAAATTAATGCACAATAGCCAGTTGACATAAAAGACAAAATTCCTTTAAACTGGATGAAAATTTACATTCAGAATTCAAAATTCCAGAACTTCTTTCTACAATATTTCAAATCTTCAAAAATTTTCGCAACCATCTACAAAATGCAAAAAAAATCTATCCGTTCTAGAACCCGACCCACAAAAAAAATTTTTCCTTTAAGCTAATAGTGTAAAATTCCAAGGTCCAACACCCAACCCTAAAAAATTCCAGAACATTTTCTCGACCGTCAAAAATAGAAAAACTCAAGAACAATTCCAGTTTTACGAGATTTACCCGAGTCAAGTAGCAAGTCCGTAACATGTTCCACGAAGCTGCGGATGTCACGATAATATGTCATTTCGCAACTTGTAGCCGATGATAAAAACCAGGGTACAAAACAGGAAAAATGTGAATGCGGGTCAATTGGACTCGCGTAGTCAAAGCCACTGAATTATTCAGCATTCGCAGAGACGAACAGCGTTATTAATATTGTACCATTGAACTTTTTTTCCTGCAATAAAAGCAAGCATAAAAAATTGTGTTAACTTGAAAAACGTTTGTTATCAGGATTACATAATAAAATTGCGATAATTTATCAATCTCTTCCAATGGCATGATGATGGACTATTATATAATTTAATTACCCAAAGTTTAGTTACAATTAAAATATTGATCAATTATCACAGCTTTATTCTCGTGATGTAAAATGTGTGAAATCATTCGACACAACACGCACGTATTTTAAATACAGTTCACGATGATGCATAAAAATTGCGATAAATGCAGATAGTTACATCTTACTCGAGGCATACATATACCTACATTCTGCTCTGCCAAGTTTTATCTCTAACACTGCTTGAAAGGAAATTTCAATGAGCTGAGAAATTTTGTCGGTCGGAAGATTTTTCGTCTTTTTTGCAATTTAAGGTTTACCGGGTGATTCAACGAAATTCTCAAAGGATATAAATTTGATCATAATAAAAATTTTCTTCAATGTTTCAGCTTTGATGACTGGTTACGTAATGAAGTCGTCAATGTATTTTTCTTCAGAATTTTGAACAGCAATAGGATTATGAAAACTTTTTTACAAATTTTTTTTCCCAAATCACTGGCAACATAATTTTTCTTCTCTCACTTATTTGCAATACAAAACCGTAGAGATTTCTCTCTGATATTCTACAGTAAACTTTGAAAATTGATTTGTTTCTCGAATTTCACCAGATTAAATTCAAGTTCTTAAGATTATATTGTAAACATTCATTGTTGATTCAATATCTCTCGACTTTCTAACAAGTTGTGGTAGCAAATTAGATACGTTAAATACGAGTAAGATGAGCTGCGGAGAATCAATTGACTCTCTGGGAAACAAGTTCCAACCAGTTATTATGTGGTTTCAATGAAACTGAACGTGTGAATGTTCATTCTGCTGAATTCTGCAATGATACTTTTGTCGTTAAATTTATCACTGTATTAAAAAAATTATTTACAAGTGTTACAGTCCCCAAATCAAGAAAAACACTATTTTCAATGAATACCAATTATTTACACTTTCTGTTAAAGCTCTCAACTATTATTTCTGAAGTGTAGAATTAGACAAAGAGAAAACTTGATGCAAGAAATAGCTACCCAAATGAATCATTAGTTTACTTTATTTCAAATTTTTTTAACGCTTACATTTATTTTTTTTTTTTTTTTGTCGACAAAAATATGAATTATTTATAATGAATAGTAAGAATTATATATAATCCTTATAATTTAAGGTAAAATATTATCATAAAATAATATAGATATGTGTCATAACATTGATGTGTGTTTGAAGACAAAGTTTAGAAAAATTAGAAAATAATCCATGTATTGACAGTATTGCAATCTTCTGAAAATTATAAATTGTTATCTTATATACTTCTAAAATTTTATTTCGAATGCATGAGTGTTTATTTAAATCGCAACAAAAATTGAATGATCCACTGTGTTGTAAGATACTAATTTTAAAATAAATAGTATGTTATTGACAGTTTTTGGGAATGACTAGTTTGACGAAACTGTCAGTACGATATTTTATCTGTCAATATCAGAAATTCGTCGTTTTTTCGTAGTTCACAGATAAAATAATATTCCGTAAATAATAGACATTATCGTTCTATAAAATGTGAATCCTTAGAATTTTAAAATAAAAAGACCTCTAATTTTGAGGAACGTAAAATTTTGAAGCCCAAGAATATGTAATAGGGTTGATACTAATTATATAGCAAAATGGATCTGCAATAGTATGAAAAAGAATTGGTTCCGGAAAAATTTTTCATAATCATGCCGAAAACGTAAAGGGATGATGCGATAGCTAAAATACTTCGCAGGAAGATAAGGATTAAAAAAAATGCACCATAATGAAGAGAACAAAAACACCCTAAAAACTTATTTCATTTTTGTTTTCATCGAAGTCTGTTCAAACTTTTGCCTTGAGTGCAACATAGTTCGTTCCTGTTCTCGAAACTTCTCTCTGTCACTTTTCACATCAGCAACTTTTTGTAGTAAACTCCCTCAATATTATAATGCAATGAGATTTGTTTGATTTTTGATCAACTAACCTTTACATACACTCATAGAAGATAAGGTTTCGTAAGAACTCATGATATTAAAAATAAAAATAAACCTTATAAGATGCTTATTCTAAAAAGAAATTATTCACCCTAAATAATTTCCTTTGAATTAAACAAAACGATTTATTTTTATTATTTGAAAATTTAGTCAGATTCACGATAATTTCTTTGCTACAACTGAAATTATTTTTCCATAAAATTAACTTCAGTAGTTCTAACTAAAGTACTTCTATGAGTGTAGAAATCCTCAATTTTTGTAGTTCAACCCTTTTGGTATCAATTAGTTGACTCGAGCATTAAAAATTGATTCACAGCTTAAAAAAAGAGAGTCGCTGGAGCCGCAAAAAGGGAAAAAGCCGACCGTTGGCATGGACCGGGTCTTTTTGAAGCGACTCCTTGCGCTGCTGAAAATCATGATACCGGGTTGGCGAACGAGGGAAGCTGGTTTGCTAACGAGCGCGACGATAATGCTTCTGGCGAGGACTTTCCTTTCGATCTACGTGGCCACCCTGGAAGGTCAAATCGTGAAAAGGATCGTTCTGCGCGACGTTCGGGGATTTTTCTTGATGCTGGGTAGGTGGTTCGCCATAGCCTTGCCCGCGACGTTCGTCAATTCCACCATCAGATACCTCGAAGGACGACTGGCTCTTAGCTTTAGGTAAAACGCGCTGAACTTGACCTGATTTGGCAATTAAAAAATCACACGCATTTCCATTGCGAATAATTTTGCAGGTACTTTCTTTCTTCGAGAGGGAAATACATGAAAAATGTGCCTTGTGAAAGAAAGGGTCTTTAGATTAGTTTTGAGTAGCTTCGTACGAAAATAAATGTCGTTTATTTGTATGAAGAAGCGTTTTCAGAATATTAGCAAAAAACGTGTTTTTTGCCCCTTTTCTCAATTTGAGAAAGAAAATAGTTGTTATTAAAATCCAGTATTGTAATGTGGAAGAAGTCTGAAATATTCTACTTTTTTCTAGACATTGACAGTAGTTTTAATCATGATGTACAGTAAAGATTATCATATGATATTTTACAGTAGTGGATATATTTTGTTGTAAAAACTCTTATACATATTTCGTTTTCTACTGCGCTTCTTTTTCTTTTTGTACTTTTTGCAATGTCGTATTGTAATTTCTACTCATCCAGATTTCAGAAAATGCCATACAGTTTTGCCAGTATTCAGATTAGTATAGTTATTTTGGCTATATTTTTTTTCACTTTCGTATATGAAGTTGTAATGAATACAATATTGGGAAAAGTCGAAAATATATTGTGGATAATATAATATGATATTAACTTTTAAGATGCATATACAAACAAGTACAATATTTTCTCTTAGTGTACCATACGAACTGAAAAACAAAGTAATGACAAAAGGTGTGATATTTTTTTTGATGTTCTATTGCAGACGGATATGTCATCCTATGCACAAATATAGTACCAATCACAATTTTCATTCCATGTATAATAAATTTTCCAAAATTATCCAGTAAAAAATGGCACATATCATGATTTGTACAATATAAAAGTTTTTACTATACAATATTATTAAATGAAATGAAAATAACAAAGTTTGCAACAATTTTGTGTAACCAGCAATGAAATTGTAGAAACTGAAACTTTATTGTGAAACTTACAATATTGTAGCACTTTTTACCATGTGTATGTCAGAAAGTACTAGATTTCTTTTTTCAGTGCAGTTATTGCCAGAAACATCAAGAAAGATCGATTTCATTCACATAAAATGTATATCGTTCGAAAGGTATACTTGTCAACTCTACGACGATAAACTGTTTTTGTTAATTAAAAAAGTAGTTTTTAAGTTAAAGCGTTCAAAGTTGAAAAAAGTGCATTTTTTGAGCTTTTTGGAAAGAGGCTGACTGGATGACATATATTTTATGTAAAAAAAATCGATCATACTTGATATATCTGTAAATAACTGAAAAAAAAATGAAAAACATGTTATTTGCTAATATTTTGGGAACGCTTCTCTGGAAAAATTTTCGTACTCAGTGACCTTAAATAAGTCTAAAAAACTTTTCTTTCCCAAAATAGTCACAATTATGGCTAAAATTTCTAAACTAATGTTATAGAAAAAAGAAAATTTTTTATGACTTGATTCCTTGATTTTGAATAGAATGGAAAAGTTTGTAGAAAATTGAACCATTTTCAATCAATTCTTAGCATTGTTGGATTTAATATTATGATTTTCTTATTTTCAAAGTGTTTCAGAATTTTTTTACTTTCACAATAAATATTGCAATCATATTTTAATACTATATCGTGCATTTGTCTATCTTGGGATTTGAAAGAATAGTAAAAATTTTTAATGACTCGAAAGTTATTGATTTTTTCCAGATTCAAAGAATTTTTAAGGATGTAACAAAAATTTAGATGAATTTTCCGTATCGTGGTTTTTGGATTTTTATTTTTGAAAATTTCTCAAAATTTACGAGGGTTTCAAAAATTCTAATGATTCTTAAACACATATTTAAAGAATTAAAATCATCTTTAATGACAGTCTTGCACTCGTTTGAATTGAGACTTCAGATAATTTTTGGACTTTACCTTAACATTTTCGAAATAATCTTGAAAAATTCTGGAAAATTTTTAGAATATGGTTTTTTTTGGTAAGAATTGTGTGTGTAAATATCATTGATTTTTCAATAATATGAAAAACTTTATGAACTTCAACAAATTTTTTGAATATTTTTTCGCATTACAGTATCTGAATTTTCCCAGAATTTTCAAAGTTTCTGAAGATTTCATAGATTTGAACAAACTTTTTCGATTCATATGTCATGACTATTGTGCCTTCAACTGCATTGAGATTTTACAAAAGTTTGATGAATTCGCTCAAGATTTCTACGGTGCCAGAAACTTTTGAAATCTTTAGAAATTTCGAGAATTTAGGTTTTCTCAAAGTTCTTGATTTCCCGAAAGTTTTTTATAGATTTAAAAAGTTGGTGGAAAATCAACAAAATATAGATGGATTCTTCGAGTTATGTATATTAAAACTTAATTTTTGAGAATTTCCTGAAATTTTTGAGGATTCTAAAAATTTAAATGATTCTAAATAATATATTTCAAGAATTACACTGTTAAAAAACTTCCAGAAAAGTATTGGAAGTTTGTAACCCATATTCTGTATGGGGTTTTTCCTGTAAATTGAACTTTCCATACGCTCTAGGAATTCTTCCATAAATTATGGAGAAACTTCCATATTTATGGAAGTTTCTATTTATTTCCATAGAATATGGAAAATTTTCCAGATCTATTTATGGGGAAAATCCCATACAGAATATGGGTTAAAAACTTTCAATACTTTTATAGAAAATTTACCAAATTTTTCCATACACAAGCATGGAAAAATTGTGATTATTTTTTACAGTGTCTTTCTTCTCTTTCATGTCAGGCTACTTTCACTTGTTTGCATCGAGACTTTTCAGGTAATTCTTATATATATTATCTCAAGATGTTCGAAACGTCACGAACTTGATGTGTTAAAGATTTTTCAAAATTATAAGAATAGGTATAGTTTTTTTGGTAAAAATTTCAATTGTTCAATATAATGATTGAATAAATATTATAAATATGAAAAACTTGTAAAATTTCGATAAGTTTTCCGAATAATTTTACGCATTACTAAACTTGAATTTTTTGAGATTTATCTAGAACTTTTAAAGATTCTGAAGATTACAAAGATTTGAATACACTTTCGAAATTCGTCTCATATATTATCATGAATATTATGTGTTCGTCAGCATTGTGATTTTAATAGAGTCTAAGACATTCTTTGAAGATTTTTTGAATTAAATTTGCTTTCGTTTTTTTAAAGTTCTTCATTGTCGAAAGTTTTGATTTCTTTCAAATTGAAAAAATTAATGGAAATCCAATTTCAACAAGATTTCAGATTCATTCTGCATTCTTGAGAATTTCGCAGAATTTTCAAGATCTCTAAAGACTTGAATGATTCTTATAAATAATATTTCGATTATTCAAATTCAAAACAGACAATTCTTTAAATAAATTGATTTTGTTAAATTTTTTTTTGGAAAATTACACAAATTAACTTTTCAAAGTATGAATTCTGAACATTGAATTCATTAACTGTTGATTCAATGTCTTGAAGAATTTTCGGTATTTCTGATCCTTGAATTCAAATTTCTGTGGCCTTCCCAGAAT
This sequence comes from Platygaster robiniae, assembly GCA_028476575.1. Lineage (NCBI taxonomy): Eukaryota > Metazoa > Arthropoda > Insecta > Hymenoptera > Platygastridae > Platygaster > Platygaster robiniae. The sequence goes on from CM052020.1 coordinate 37,280,525, forward strand.
TTTGAGTTTTTTAATATTCTAAATATTAGAATACACTTCAAGTTTCATAAATTGAAATTATACTTATGAAACTGTTCTACACAGCATTTATTCCAAATTTTCGTTCTTTATTCAAGGTTTCCAGACTTTGCATACATGGTGTTCAAAATCCCCCAAAATGTCAAAGAAATCCCAGTGTTTTCTATGATATCCGCTATCTTAAATGATAATGATTAAGATTATTCTTCATTTTATTTACGTATCTTCGTGACTTGGGACGAAAAAAAGTGTTTAATTCGATACGATATATTTCTATTAGCTTATAAATACATAATACAAAGTTAGCCCTACGAATTTCAAACTCAACCCTTATTTCCTCGTTCCAGGTCACATGTATTACAGTCAAGATCTTCAAAAAATTCTTGATACATGGGATGAACTTTTCCCCCATATCTTTTCATGAATGTCTTGTTTTTGCAGACAACGATTAGTGGAACACGCTTACAAAATGTACCTTAGCCAGCAAACCTACTACAGAATATCAGCGTTGGACACACGTCTTGGTGGAGCCGAGCAAAGACTGACTGACGATTTATCAGAACTCGCGAGTTCTGTGGCACACTTGTATTCTAGTTTAACAAAACCCTTGCTCGATTGCGCGCTCGTTGGAATCGCTCTGGCGTCATTTTCCGCGCGAATGGGCGCAAAAACAGTGCCAGGTATGATGACTCGATTCCAGGGACGCTCGGAATTCCGATGGCGCCCAGTGCAGAAAATAGGATCGGAATACACTCAAAACTCGAAATTTCTCGCTCATGAGAAACGAATAAAATCGCATGAAACTCGTTTCTTGTCTTTAAGGAGTCTTTACTTTCATCTCTGTTGAATCCCGTTATAAGGGGTGCAAAATTAGAGAAAAAAGAAGAATAAATGAGTCTAAATCAGCTAGAGATTTCAGGTGCAAGAAAACTAGTGCAAGAGAATCTAAGTTTGCAGTGTACACTCTAAAAAAAATTTGTGGCAATTTTTCTGTACCGATACGAAAGTCATTAACCATTACCTTGTGGTGAAATTTACTATAATTTTACTATCACTTTACTATACGCGATTGCAGTCTTCCAGTTTATTTATTCTAATATTCCATATTTTAATAAAGTGAAACATGAAAAAATAGTAAATTTGCAGTACCATGGTATATAAAATTTCTGTATTTTTTTTACAGTGTACAGAACATCCAACACCATAAAAAACTTTAAAAAAGTGATTAAAAAAGGTTTTTAGCTAATACAGAATGGAAAATAATAATTATAAAAAACAGCATTGTTTTCATGGTCATTAAAAAAGTATCATAAAATAATGTATCAAAAATTATTGATAACTAATCAGTTTTCATAGTAGTTTACATCTTAAAAAAGGTGGCTATAATAAATATATGGTCTAGTAATTCAATGAGTGTTTACAACGAAAAAATAATTACAAGTTTACGTAAATCTTTTTCAATCAAATGTTACAATAATATTTAGAAATAATAAAAAGTATATACTTTTTTAGACCATCTTGTGATAAAAATTTGAAAAGTTTATTCCTCCTCACAGTTTTTTTAATTATGAAGTTAATGAAAAACTTGTAATAGAGTTGACCTTGTCTCATAAAAACTCTGACGAATACAGAAATGTATAAACTTCGAAAAATTCCAGATTTACGAATTATTTATAAGACAATTTTTTTAAATAACCAGATATTACTATTAAATTTCAGAAACCTCTTAATAGATCGAAAACAGAAAAAAATTATTTATTGAAGCTTTCAGGTAAAATTAAATGATTACAAAAATTCTTTATTACGTTTTTTAAAAATTGTCTACAAAAAGGTGGAGAGTTCTAGAAAAATTTCAAAAATGCTCTCAAATTTCCATGTATTTGAAATTATTTCATTGAAAATTGTTTCTAAGGTATTCCTTATTGTATATTCTCATCGAAACTTCTATAAAGGATGTTAAATTTTCTATCTTGGTCATAGCTTCTTCAATTTTCATATTTTCGAAATACTTTCTTTATGTCAAGGATTTTTAGACTTGCGTTAATGACGAAAATGCTCCGTAAAATTAAAAATACGACGAAATCTGAGTTCGAGATGTCAAATACGACACTCAAGGTTGCATAAGATATGTCAATTTTATCGGAATTCGTTCTGTTTATAAACGAGTTATTACGCTACTTTTTTATCAGATAAAATAAGGCAAAAAGAATTTAAACAGATAATGGAACAAAAGAAACAGTTACTACATCAAGTTCAACTAGTACCTCAACAAATTTGCACATACGCCTGACTTAAGTTGAAAAAAACAAATTTTGAAATCACTGGTAATGAATGTAGATTTCAATTCATTTTATTTGAAAAAAAATTGTTTTTTTTAAATTCCATGAGAGTCCTTATTTTGTATCGACACATTCATTTTCGTTATCATTCATAAATTGATAATTTGCTCTTAATATTTTGTCTTCACATTGATTGCAAATATTTTTCAAAATTACTAGAACATCTATATCTTTCCAAAAATTTATGATTTTTGAAATTCCTCTTCTCCTGATTTTGCACCCCTGATTTTGCACCCCTGATTTATTTTTGTTAAATTCGACGAGAATCATTATTTTGTATCGACACATTAATTTTCGTTATTATTCATTGACAATTTGCTCTTAATATTTTGCCTTCGCATTGATTGCAAATATTTTTAAAAATTACTAGAACATATGTGTCTTCCTGAAAATTCATGGTTTTTGAATTCCTCCAAGCTTCTCCTCATTTTGCACTCAAAGACAATAAAAACGAGTTTCCCCAATTCGATTATATTCTCTAGAACAAGAAATTCTGAGTTTTGATTGTATTTAATTAAAAAGACTACATTATGCGATCTTTATAAATCTTTTTCAGGGCCTTTACTCGCAATAGGTGTGATAGCATTAACCGGACAAGTTTTGCGATTGGCATCGCCGCGTTTCGGTCAATTGGTTTCCGAAGAAGCTGCTAGGAGAGGACGTTTGAGGGAAGCTCATGCCAGAATAACGGCGCACGCCGAAGAAATAGCGTTTTATGGCGGTCACAAAGCCGAGCATCGGTACTTGAAAACCGCGTACAAATCGCTCTCGGTGCATTTGCGCCGGGTACTTGCCCTTAAATTGTGGTACGTCATGCTGGAGCAATTCCTGATGAAATACGTTTGGTCCGGGACCGGAATGCTCGTTATCGCGATGCCCTTAGTTTACAATAATCAAATTCAGTCAACGCGGGATACTGACGGAGATGGTAAGCCAGGGTGGTTCTATATTCGGATTTTTAGAGGGTTGTGAAAGTAATATGAAGTACTTAGAGAAATTAGGTGGAGGGGTACACTCTCAGAAATTTCTCTATTAAATTTAAAAGACTGTCCTTGAAGCAGATTTCCCATTCTGTCTATTGAATTTTCTATTAAAGTTATGGATGCATCTATGAAAAAAATAGACACTGTCTATGAAAATAATAAACCTCCTATGATATCAAAGTGTTTATTTAGTATAGGGCAGACATTAAAATCATTTGAACTTTAAATGATTTCTCAACTCAAACTTGTTTAAATACAAGGGAGTTTTGACATGATATATTTTTTTGGAGCAGATTTTTCCTAATTTATCAAAAGCTATTTCATTGAAATAAAAAATATATAAATTTTATATTTGATAATATGCCCAATATCTTTTCAAATATACAAATATGTAGTCTGTTAAAGTTAAATGATTAATTATAGAAAAATTTTAATTAATATATCTAATAGGAAAACAGTAAACTTGATATATATATTTTTGAAAACCTTATCATTTACCTGTCCATGAAATTTTAAACACAATTTTAAGAGAAAGCCTGTAAAAGATGTTTGAGATTTAAAATTTTTTTTAACAGTGTAGGTAAACGTAAAAATATGAATGTCAGCAAATCGTGTAACGGTTCTATTATTTATACACTGATTAGAAAGTGTCTTTATCATTAATGAACATTTCAGAAATTTCGTAACTGCGACATTTCTGGTAATGTAATAACGAAATCTGACAATGCAATATTATAGAAACGTTTATAAAATATTTCGAAAGGAATATTCACTTTGAAATATTTCAGAAAGATTTTTTTCGAATGATTTGTGGAATACTGATATGTTATCTTTCTGAAAGCTGTCGGGAATTCTTCATGGAAATAGTTAATCGATAACTTGTCCGAAAAATTTCAGACATGATTGTAATGCAATCTTTCCGTTGAAATGTGACTGAAGGAGTTCTGTAATATTAAACAAAATTTTGAAACGTTACACGTCAAGTGGCTTTTTCTAATGGTTTTTCATGATTTTGTATCAGTAACTATAATTTTCATTGATATAATGATACACTGTAATTTCACATAATTTATTACTGTATTTTGTGATTTTCTATTATTTCGTATTACAGTTTGCGATTTTTTCAAAGTTTCTAACGATTTTCAATGATTTTCCATAGTTTTCTATGACTCTCTGTATTCATATTTTTTAGAGATCACATAAGTAAAATGTGAGACTGGAAAAATGAAATAAAGAACGGGGAAGGGGGTAGTTAAACATTCAAAATTTTGTTTCGATAAATAAGAATGTTGGATAGCAGTGGAATACCAATACCAGTGTAAAAGCAATACGTTGTATTGTCATCCGTAATTGTTTCAATATGATTTTTTCATGATTTTGATGATTTTTCACGATTTTCTGTGATTTTGTATCACAGTGCACATTTTTTTTTTCATTATTTTTCACAATTTTCTACGATTATTCATAGTTTTTTTATTATTGCTTCTAAATTCATGTTTTTAAGGGATTATTGAAATAATTTGTTAGACCCTAAGGAATAGGGTCTAAGAGTAGTAGAAGGTGAAACGAGTTGTTCCATCAAATATAAAATATAAATAATAGACACTCATTATCTGATTTTATCGTGATAACTAAAATAACTGTGTAACCTTTTTTCATGATTTTGTATCATTTTCTGTAATTTTCATAATTTATCATAATTTACAATAATTTTACATGATTTATTATTATATCGTGTGGTTCAACAACGTCTCTCGTAATTTCCTACAGATTTTGCAATGATAGTCATTTTTTATTATTCTCATCAATTATCAATGACACTTATGTTTTTTTTGTGTACATTTATTTTCCAGAAGTAGCGTTCAAGTAATCTGCGAGATGCGAGACTTTTGGAAATAAAACGTAGGAGATAGTTAAACGTGAAAATTTTTGTTGCTTAAATGTAAATCTCTGACAGTCACCTAACTGTTGATATCATGTTACCTAAGATATTTTTATACATTTCATTTTCCTATTATTTCACATGATTTTGAATCATTTGCTGTAGTTTTCGTTGTTTATCGTGATTTATCATAATTTTACATGATACGTTCTTTTATACTGTGGTATTCTAACGATTTATGTGATTTTCTATAATTTTATATTGTTGTTCAGTTGACGATTTTTTATTATTCTCTACGATTTTCAGTAATATTTTATATTTTCTAAGATTCTGTATTAAATCTAGTTATTTTCTCTGTTTTTTTTTTTTTATTTATCAACATTTCATTTGTTTATCAATTATTTCCTATGGTTATTTTCTTAAATTTTTAATGGCGTTTCGCCATTTTTTTACGATACCCTGTGATTTCTAAATGCTCTTTTACGATGTTTCGTCATTTTCTATTTATGTTCACAATATTTCGTTTTATGACTTTTTATATTTCTTCATAATTTTTCATATACATATTTTGACAGCCATTATTTTATATGACTTTCTGTGCCTCACAATAATTCTCCCAAACTTTCTATAATTTTAAAATTACTTCTCACAATCATTATTTCTATAGGATTACTTTATTTTATTTTAATATGTTCATCAACAAATAATGATATGGTTAATCGATTTAATTTATTTATTTCATTCTTCCTACGCACAATATCTTAGACTATGATATTCTATTGTTTCCCGTGATTTTTCTCATCATTTCCCATAACTGCTCATAATTTTCTATGATCTCTCTAATTCCAAAAATTTTTATCATTTCTCATCAGTTTCGATTGCTTTACATAATTTACTAATTTCTTTCATTCGATAACCATAACTTTACACTAAATATGGTACCTTACCATAGTTTTGATATGCTAATGATTAATCATTGGCTCTGAGCAATTTCGATGATTACATTGCTAATGGAATAACATATGTTTATACGCATTGAATACAAAAGTTATATTGTGATCATTGACATTCTAAGGAAAATTTAGAAAAAAAGGTTGTGATGGTAATAATTATCTATGTAATGACAATGATTTTTGTGACAGGTGCTGAAATATGTTTTATTACAGGTGGTGTAAGTGAACGAACGCGATATTTAACAACATCGAAAAATCTCTTGAGTTCTGGGGCCGATGCAGTCGAAAGATTGATGTCTTCATATAAGGTAAAAATTAAAATTAAGGTAAATTACAGGAATAAAGAAACGTGACTTTGATTACCCTCAATTACCCGAATCCTATGCTCTAAGAGGATAATATTCGTGCAATTTGAGCACGAGATTTTTACGTTTAAATCTTGGAAACGCCGTGATTTTCTCTAGGCAATTCTCACTTCTACAAATCAATATTCTGAAATGAAAAATTTACTTGAAACTTGGGTGTGAAAACTAATCAACAATTTTTCTGTTGGCGGTTAACGTAATTTCTCGATTTCCAAGTGACTACGCTGTTTCAAAAACGAAAATTTCTTTGGATTTTGATAAAATACCGTTGCAGTAGAAATAGGAATCCCCTAAAAAATATTTTTTCAGGCAAAATTATAAGGTTTCACCATAAATCGTACGTAAACGATTTGAAAAAATTCCTGAATTTTTTCCAAATTTTTAGGACAACGTTCACCTATGTCTGTAGAGAGGCTATTTAAGTTATAATATTTAATTTGAAATATCTGAGAATTCATTGTATATTGTTACATACAGATTCATCAATTTAATACTATACAATAAATTTATATTTAAAATAATTGTGTATTGTATTATACTTTTATATTCTGTTATACTTCATATTATATTATTATTATAAAAATAACTATTTATTTTTTAATAATAATAATAATTAATAACTAATTATTATTATAATAAATAAAACAGTTTAAACTTTTTTTTAGACTAAGAAAGCAATTTTAAAACTTATTTCAAACGGAGAATTATTGTTTATAGTTACGATGACAAAGACATAAAAAAATAATTAAGGTTGTAAATCAATACTTTGTTTTTGCACTTGAAGTCAAAAAAGGCAAAAAACTGTAAGTCATAAAAATACTGCATTTTTCGTATGTAACTCAGGATTTTTGCATAAATACATTCAAATTTTTCGAAAAACACTGGTACTTCATTATTTCTGATGCTAAAAACTACACTTGATCAGAATAACTCATATTTTTGTTGTTTAAAAAAAATTGAATCGTAATGAATTGTTCAGTTGATATTTCTTGTAGAAAGTTTTCATTTTGGCTTATTATACAAACTGAAAAAGTATATTTCAATTTATCAATAATTACTTTCTTAATAGTTCTTAGTTTCCTGATTTTGAAAAATAATACTTTGCTCGATGATACGTATTGTGTGAGTTTCCGAATAGAAATTGACGACAATGGAAACTAAACTTTTATCATTGATATCACTTTTGACGAGGAAACTTCTCTAAATAATGTAACCAGTAAAAAATATAGAACTTTTTTAATGAAATGTTTTCCATTATCGACGTGATTGATTTTCTCAGGAAGACTCAATCAAAGCTGAAAGTTTCAAAATGAATAAAGTTGTTCATGATTTATTTTCTTGAAGAAAATTGTTGGTCCCCACTGATGACATGGTATATATTATTTTTTTATATCAGCTGTTATTCAAATAGCTGAAAATTCGTCCTTTAAAGTAATACTTAATATCCAAGAAATTTGAAATAATTTAGGTATATTTTTTCAATTAATTGGAAACAATTAAAACAATTTTTCCTTAACTCTTTTCGCTACCACTTTAGTACATTTTTATCGCATATTTCAGCATTTCAAGGGGAAAATTCGATTCTTCCAATGTCATTTTTGAAAATATCGTTATTTTCTCGAGGAAAGCGAATTTTACTCACTGCCCTATTTTTTTATGTTAAAAAGAAACTCCAAAAAACCCATGATGTGAAAGTATGAATTAAAGTTTCGAGACACCTTCAACCTTCCCAAAGAATGAAGCACTTCTATGAAATTTTTTTTCTTCTTTTCAATGTAGGTTCTCAAATTGATTTTTCTTATCATTCAAATTGCAGGAATTGGTAGCACTTGCGGGCTACACAAGTCGAGTTAGTGAAATGTTCGATGTTTTCAAAGATGCTGCTCTTTGCAAATACCGCAGAAATGTCGTGACAACTGTGCAGAAACGGACACCAAACGGAGTCGTGCAATCTGCGGACAGGGTCATAGAGTTCCGAGATGGGGTCCCAGTTATAAAGGGTAATCGCCTTTCAATTATTTCCTACACTGCGCGATCTTATAAAAAATTAACGTCGAATTTGAATTTTATTTCTCCAAACCTTACAATCTACCAGTCACGGAATTGATCAATTTCTCGACAGTTACACAAGGTGTAACTTGAGATATTACGATGTCAGCGTTTACAAGTTGGTCGAAAGAATGATTGAAATTTTCGAGCTTGGAACTGAAATGGAAATTTGAGAATATTTGAGTTAGGAAATTTAGAAATTCGATGCAAGAGATTGGGATTTAAAAAACTTGGATTTTTTTGTTATTGTTGTTTATATCAAATAAATAATGGATTGAGAAGTTCAAAATCGAAAATAATGGTTGATTCTTAACTTTTTTTCATGAGGAACTTTGAACATATTGGACCATGAATATTATCAAAATTAGAACAAATATTATTTATGAACTGGATATTTTTAAATCGAATATGTAGGCCGACTTTGAAGAAGAAAAATAAAATATTATGGGATTTGAGAGAATTCAATATTAAACTATTAGTAAATAGTTGCAATTTTACTATCCTAAACAAATCATTGAAACTCTTCAATAATGTATCTTTAAAATCATAGCGAGAAAGAAGATTTTTAGAAATGGACAAATTTTGAAATTTTTCATGATTAGTTGCCCAAGTTGTAATTTTGAAATCGAATTTTCAATTTTATTCGTGAATTGATATAGTATATTCAAAAACAAAAACTTTTACTTTCCCTTATCCTCAGGGTGTAATGAAGGAAACTTTGGATTTTCTTATAGAATACGAAACATGAAAATTCAGTTGTAAGCAAAATTATGCTAACGAATATTCAGGGATGAAAACTCTTCATCAAATAGAAGATTGTGAAAAAATACTTTTGCAAGACACAGAATGAATAAAAATATATTGAAAGTACGAAATTTAAAAAATCATATGCTAAAGATAAAATATCTAATAATAAACTCGAAAACTTACAAAAACCAGAGAAAAAAGACAGTAGAGATTGAAATTTCTAACTCCTAATTCATCTGCTTGAAATATTTGAAAAATCCATGAAAATGCTCAGATAATATTTCGTGGGTATCTGCACTTAGATATGAAATTTTAAACTTGATCATTCAATGTTGCAGGAATCGTACGTGATAGTATGGATGGAAGTATTTCTTTAACGAACGTGCCGATAGTTACTCCAAACTGCGAATTAATAGTATCTAACTTGAACCTAAATGTGAGTAAAAAGTATTGCTTATCATTATTTATTTACCACAAAATATCAGTTATTATACAACGGGGAATATCAAAATTCATATACTTTTAAAACAAAGAAAATTATGCTTCAAAAATTTATATAAATAAATTTTTCTTTCAAAAACCATGTCAGCTAACTGTTAACTCCATCAAAGTAAGCTGATATAAAATTCGTTTATAAATGTTATATCATATTATCATTATGTTCATAATAATTTTTCAATATAAATTTGCCAAACGAGCAAAATGAACGTTTTTAACAGTCCAAACAGTTTTGTTGACAGTGTCGCAATTGATAAATAGTTTTATTAGTATTAAGAATTTTACAGTTTTTAATCATTTTTTAATTTTGACAGTTTCGACGAATCTAATCGTTTTGTAACAGTTTCACAAATCTTAGCAGATACGAAGTGTTTATTAGTTTTTTAATTTTTATAAAGTTTTCTAACATTTTATTCAGTATATCAAAATGAAATATGTCAAAACTGTTTTGAGCATTGAATTGTCATAAATGTCAAAAAACTATTATTAAAAATTTAAAAAAATGTCTATATCCTCCAAACTAGCTTTTGTTGAAGATTTTCAAATCTTCAGAAATGATCACAAAATTCATCCCATGTAAATTTCGAGAAAACTTAGAAAATTATGCACGAAAATTGCTAAGTTTTCAAATTTTTTAGATTAACTTATAATTTTTCTGCTTATAAGGTGCACGTGATGAAACTTTTTTAGGATCTCAGAAAAATCTTGAACATCGTTTACAGTTTGAGATTTTTCTCGTATTTTTTCATCTTCCTAAACCTCGTAGATATCCTTGTACCTTGTATCACATAATTTTGACAATTTATAAACATTTGTTGACAGTATACTCAAATTCGGAAAAAAATTATTTGTACATACATATACTGCGATGGATTAGTAATTCAAACACTAAAAACACTTGCCAAATTTGTGGGGGATTAGAAGAAGTTCAAATCGTTATATCACCGAAAACCTTTCTTTGTTTTTTTAAAGCAGATTAAGACCGAATAAACGTTTTATGACGACAGTGTCTAAAATACATTTGGAATAAATGAAAAAATTTTATAATATTCAAATCTATAAGTTCTAAAAAGTTCTTAAAAGTAAGTAAATTCTTAGAAAGTTATCACTCTACCTTATAAATCTGAGTGAATGAAGAAGGTACATTAAGGAGAGATGGATGATTTTTTATATGTATTTTCAATAATCAAGCTGGTAATTAACAACAATAAAATATTCCAGGCAGTGTAAGGTTTAATTTAAATTCTTTTGATCAAAAACTTGCATTGCTACAGTTGCCAAAATCACACACGTAAATATGCATTGAATTATAAAAAAAAAAAAATTGGAGTATAGATGGACGAAGTTAAAAAATCTTTAATAAACATTGCAAATAAAAAAGTATTGGTCCAAAAATTCCTTATCATCGTATTTTAGAAGTAGATTTAATGTACTTATCTTTTGCAATAAAAATGGATCATCATTTAAATAATCTGTACACCCAACATATATTTGATGTATTCTTGAGTTTGTTTTTTGTCACCAAAATTTTTTTCTTTTAATTTTTTTTGAAGCTGCTTACGATTTTATCAAAAATTTTGGTCACTGACTTTTTCTGGCACAAAGTTTGAGAGGGCGAGAAAAAATTGGCGTCAAAATACTTTTGTTTCTATAAACTTAACTTATTAAAAACAAGCCTATGTTTCGATAAATGCAGTAGATCTCCAAGGAACAAATTTTTGATCAGCAATAGAATTGATGAAAAAAAAGTTTCGCACAAAATAATGAAAATATAGTGAGTTGTCGGATTTTCCGTGTTAGTGTGAAGATCTGGCTAATGGAGAGTAAAATTTCATCTCTTCTCCTCGTCCATCCCACCTCCACTTACCCTAGGTCTTACAGATCTGGAACTGTAGTAATTTTACACGATGACTTACAAGTTCCAAATTTACTAGTAAGGTGTAATCAACTGCAAAACTGTCAAAACTTGAATAAACTCTGTGACAACCGAAACTGTTGAAACTGTCAAACCTGTTGATCGTCAAATAAAATAATTCTCGTGAAAGTGTCCTAACACATCATCACCTACAAAATTCATGGTAACTTTTTCAATTAGACCCATTTTCATGTCAATGATAGTGTCATTTGGACACTTTTGCCTTCAAAAAGATTCCCTGTTCCCCAAGAAACCTTGCTTATCTTACACGCAATGACTTTCCTCATTGTCAGATCAACCCTGGCGACCATCTCATCATCACCGGTCCCAACGGTTCCGGCAAGAGTTCCCTGTTCCGCGTGATATCCGGCCTTTGGCCCGTCTATGGCGGTATCTTGGTCCGACCTGGGGAATCTTACTCCACGAGAACCGGTCGACCTGCGCTTTTCTACATTCCCCAAAAACCCTACATGACAATTGGCTGTCTACGCGACCAAATAACTTACCCTGCTGAACGCGAGGGTGGCGACCTAGACAAACAATTGATCGAGTTGCTAGATCTCGTTGACCTTCGAAGTATCGTGGAACGGGAACCTGATGGACTCGACGCCATCGGCGATTGGGACTCGACACTTTCCGGTGGTGAAAAACAGCGACTCGCGATGACAAGGTACATAGAAAAATCAGACGAATCTGTTGACTCCTACTGGTCGTTGATTTACAGTATCATTATTGTACTAGTTGTGATATTTAAAAATTGTTTATAAATATTTTAGGTTATTCTACCACGCGCCGCAATACGCTTTGCTGGACGAATGCAGCAGTGCTGTGAGTTTGGAGGCTGAGGGCGCCATGTACGATGTAGCAAAAAAACGGGGAATCACGTTACTCACGATAACTCATAGGGTATCTTCCTTAGCCAAGTATCACAAGTTACTTTTGAAGTTCGACGGCGATGGGGGTTGGAGCATGGGGCCCCTGGACCAGGAAAATGGAATCATCAAGCCGATGGAAGTGCGGGAGGAGAAAGAGGGGAGGTACCGGAAGTTGCAGGTAAATGAAACTCGCGACAGTCGAAATCCGCCCCGGATCTCATGGTTTCAAGATAGTCAAAATTGAAACAAATTCTGAAACTACACATCTGGTCGTTCAAGTTCCCTAAAAATGAATTTCCAAAGATGGTAGTCTTTACTTGAAGAGTAAAGCTAAACTTCGGAATTTCTGTTACAAGTGTTTTATTTTAACATTTTATCATATGATTAGTTGAAAAATAATTAATCTTTAAAGATTGTTTTTTCCATGATAATTGTTGGATAATCATTTTGTATCTTTTGTTTCAGGAGTCTTTGAACGAACAAGAAACGACCCATGTTGGAATTAGCTGATTAAAACGCAGTCTTACGTTGTGCTCGTTTTTTATGGATGTAAATGAATTATCGATTATTTATCACGTGGCAAATTGTACATAATATTACTCGTCAATAAACATGGATGATATTTTAATAAAATGGACGCGTTTTACTGTATTTTTCCCAAAGAATATAATTGTCGGATTGTTTTTTTATGTAAATTTTTGTGAATAAATGCAACTTTTAAGCAGTGGCACTGTCAAAAGTTTGTTATATTTATTATATTTTAAGTAATAGTTTTTTTGAATTCACAGGGTACCTAATAAATATAACTAGATGTACTAAAAATCGTGTTTGAAATTTGTTTCTTTAAGAACGGAGGAATGTTCTGCTGGGGAAATCCTAGAAAATGATTTTAAATATGGTTTTCTATTGTAAAATACATAGTGACATAACTACTTATTGTTATATTTTCGAAAATTGGTTCTGCGTTTTTTCTTTACGCTATTCGTAACTTGGTGCTACTATATATAAATAAATTTTCCTCTCAAAAAGTTTCATTCCTCAATAAACTATTAGGTTCTGTTTTTCTGTGAATTCTAGACAGGTTCTTAGTAACAAATGGAATATTCTTCGAAATCGAAGGTCTTCATTGTGTTCCAGACGAATTTTAAAAAACCCATGTCTCGATCGAAATCATCAATTTTTACGTTGAGTATCATCACTATCAGAACATTCACGGGCGAAAAATGAAAAGCGTCAATCAATATCTAACTAACAAGTTATCAAAGTATGAATATTTTAAAGTCTAGACCATACCTACATATAATATAATTCATAGAAATATTCTTGCAAATCAATAAAAAAACGAGTAGATAGATTATTACATCGGAAAAACAATAAGAGTGTTGCATTTGAAATATTGATGCCATGGATCGAAACATCGAAATTGAAACGAAAAAGGTTCTGGAAGTAATAAAAAAATTGAAATAAAATATTTTCTTCGTGTTTGCTGTGAAAATTATTTTCTCCATTAATAAAAAAATTATATTATCTTCAAATAAATATTTTATAACATTTCAGAGATATTTATATTTATTTCTCAAAATTATTTACTTGAAACATTCATAAATGTACTCTCAGAAATTTCTCTATTGAATTTAAGAGACTGTTTTTGAAGCAGATTTCCCATACTGTTTATTAAATTTCCTATTAAAGTTATGGACGCAACTATGCAAAAGTGGACACTGTCTATGAAAATTATAAACCTCGTATGGAATCGAAGTGTTTATTTAATATAAAGCAGACATTTAAATCATTTTACCTTTAAACGATTTCTCATTGAAAATGTGTACTCAAACTTTTTTTAATTTTAGTGACCGTTCTCGAGCCGACAGGTTCTTGCATCGGGAGCCTCAATTTTAGGAATTTCGAAAGAAAAAGAAAAAAAGATTTGGAGAATTAAAAATGGCTTATGTGTCTTTAAGTAGTAAAGAATATTTTGAGAGTTATTTGCAAACTGTCTTGATTAGGCCAAAAAAAAAGTTAAAAAAAACTATTAGAAAACAAAAAGTTCAGTTTACAAAGATCTCTATAATTTGCAATTGAAGAATGTTTAATACTAAGTGCGAAGTTGCGTATGCATTGAAAATAATGAAAATATTTTGATAAAAACTGCATTTAATAAAATGATGGGCATAAGAGATTACATATTTGATTATCATATACCTCGTAAAGCACTGCCTAGTACAGCGTATAAACCGTATAAACTCAGTGTTCTCCGTATTTTGAAGTTTTACGTTATATTTGAATGAGAATTTTAGCGTAGAAACATTATTAATAAATATTTGATCTTCTCGTGATTGTTTTATTATCCCGACTTCAGTCACGCACGCTCGTTTTGTCCTTGTGCATTCATTTACGTAATTGTTATGATCATCGATCGATTATTGTCAAATTTTAACAAAAAATGTTTCCGTATATGAAAAAATTGTAGATAGATTAATTTTAAAAAAATTCAGAATTTTTGGGTCGTTTTCCGATGAAATTGTGTATGTTACATAAACAATAATAATTATGTAAAAAAACAAACAATACTTATTAATGTTGACGGCATCGCTATAGCCTAACCAATTTTCGTGCCCAAATTTCATGAAACAATCTTTTTTAGTTTCGAAGATATCGCGGTTAAAGTTTTAAAAAATCTATTGAAAATTTTCGCTATCGACGTTCCTCTTCCCGCGGTGCCTCGCCCCTTTCCTGCTAGCCCGAGCGCTCGCTCGGTTCTTCTTTCCAGCGGTTCAATTCAGCTGCAGAGACGGGAATTCTTTTTCGATTATCAATTCGAATATCTTTTATTATTCACATTTCGTGAGGAATAAAAGATAGCACGTTTTTATGAAAAAATACTAAAAAACAACATGGCTGAGTATACAGAATTTTCTTGGAAATTATCAACCCATACGAAGATAAACTCAATCCACCTAAATTAACAATCTTAATATTAAATTTCCTAAACAATTCTTTATAAAGCTAAAAATACTGAAAGTCTTTAGAGAAAAAATGAATACAGTAAAAATGAAACATTTTTCAAATAGTAATATATACAATGAGGATAAATAAATAATGGATACACTAATGAAAAAAAAAATATGCATATCATGATCCAACGGAAAAAAATGATAATTCAATTATTTTAATTTTTTATATATAATAAACGATAAAATTGTGGAAATACCTATTCTTTATCATCAATGACTAAAATTTGAGTCTCAAATTTCCGAATGTGAAATCCTCGTTATCTTTAAGATTTCTAAATAACTACTGGAAGCTGCTTTTTCAAGTTACCCTTCATTATTTTAAATTATTAAAGAAAATGTTTTTCTCTTCCTGCATTAATTTCTTACGTTTTCAATATTTCAAATTATCATTCAAAATCTTAAGTCCCAATATTTCTAGACAAATTTTCATGCATTCAAAGTGATTCATTTTTTCTTTAGGTTTATGTTTCCTTGTTGAAAAAAATTTGATTTAAATTATATGATCGTAATTTTACTTTGTACCTATGTACTTCCGTATATACTTCGTGAATTAAAATGTCTGGACATTTTGGAATATAACACCTTGAATTACTGTAGATCAGTAAAATAAAAAAATAGGTGAATAACCAATGAAAACTCCTCTTTAAAAATTTATGTAATATCAGAATAGGGTAATTTGAAATCCATGTCAATGTTAGAAATTTAAGAAATACAATTAAAATTGCAAAACTATTAATAAAACACATAAGTTCCTAAATTTGAAAATTCTAGATTTTGAAATATTGTATGTCAAGTAAAAATTCTTTATTGAAAAATCGGGGGTCACGTAAAAAAGGCATTCAATTAGGTAATGAGGCAGTTATATCGAATAAATTACAAGGAAAAAGTTTAATTGAAGCTAAGGATGTTGAAAATCCTGAAATTTTTATGTTGAGGATCTCACCTACGAAGTGAAGAGACGAGTTCGCAAATGGTATCTGCAATGCAACAACTCATGCACACGAGAGTTTTTTTACAGTGAAATTGAGCACAAGTATAATTATTCAAGTTAAAAAGTTTCGAAACATGCA
The DNA here is from genome assembly GCA_028476575.1 of Platygaster robiniae. Lineage (NCBI taxonomy): Eukaryota > Metazoa > Arthropoda > Insecta > Hymenoptera > Platygastridae > Platygaster > Platygaster robiniae. The sequence continues at coordinate 37,297,233 of CM052020.1, forward strand.
AGACCTAAATAATCCAAAAATCGGGATACTTGTAAAAATGATGTTTTGTAAGGACGAATGAATAAAATATAAAAACTAGAAAATTGGCGAAAACAATATTGCACACGTAAATTCTCGAAAAACACATTTTTGTGTGTAAAGGAATAAATATTGTTTTCCCACATGAAAGTTCATTGACAGCATTGTTTTAAAGAGAAAAATGAACGATTTCCACCACGTTAAGTGAAGACAAATTGCGAACTTATCTACGAAAAATTCAAAATAGAAAAATTACAAATGCGGAAAAATGAAAATACACAAGCTAAAATTCTCTTCCTTTCAGAATTCCACAGTTAAAGAATGTATATAAAAATTAGTTAACTTTTATCTATCTCATGTATAAACTGTCATTCTAAAGTTCTGAAAATGAGATACAACTGAAAGTACGTATAATACATGACAACCGAATTTTCGCTTCGGTAACGGTAACATATACATGATTATAATCGATACTGACAAAATGATAATAATTTTGATTCAACTTTGGAGAGTGAAAAAGAAAAAAACGCAACGTTACTAATTAATTGACACCTCTGAAGACTACCCTCCTGAGGAGCAGAGGGATAGCGGGACTCGGGAAAAAAAAGGGCGAGAGTTCATTTTAATTACATGTGTATTTCATTGTTTTGGAGAGAGTCAAAGAGCAGGGGAGGAGCAATTCCAGGGGAAGGAAGACCCTCAACATCCGATGAGCTTACCTCCGGGGGAAACCCTCTAAACGCCAAACGTCGATACGCGCCGGGGCCGCCATCTTGGGGGTAGTATACCTCCCCTCATTGTACGTCGAAACTAATGCTTGAACGCAATACCCAGCTAATTTCTGCCAAGTAACCTGACTTTTTATTTTCATTTTCTCGAGACCACTACTTCCATAGTAATGGCATTACTTCCTGCAGTAAATTTTCGAGACAAAAAAAATTCACTTGAAAAATTTTTTTTAAGTAGTGTCACGTGGTTCTTAACAAAGTCAACTCTTCTATTATGTTCTATAAGGTTCTCACCAACTTTTTGGAATTCTTTATAAGAAACGAATGTTTTATGGAATAACTAGAATTCGGAAAAAATTTTACTGGAATCGAATTTCCGGAATGCTGTTATCCGGAATTACTTCTGTCTGGAGTAACTATTACACTTGTTTTCTGAAAAAAAAAAGGTTTTAAATATTACGAAAAATTGTATGGCAAAATTTTATGGCAAAAAGTTGTATGGCAAGTGAATGTTTCCATAAATTCTTGTGTTTTCTGTGCATCATTTTCTTTTATTTCTGAATATTAACTCATCCATTTGTTTATTATTATTGTAGTTGAACAAAAATAAGGCAATCCTCTCTCATTAAATTCTAGAAGTCTCATATAACTTAATTTTTCATCTAATTTGAATACTCTTCTTATGATTTTTCTCATCTGGAAACAAATCGAAAAATTTATATACTATAATTCTAATTTTTTTTAGTTTCACGGAAAATATCTATTTTAGAGAATTGTTCTAGATAGTAGAATTTCAGAAATTCGATTTCAAGAAGAAATTTTTCAGATTTTGGTGGTTCGGGAAAATGGCCGTTCAATGGATTCTGGAAAATGAAAGGTTAATTGATATTTTGCGATTCAACATTCAATTTTGGTGAAATACACACAATTTCCTTTATTTTATTTTTTAATTTTCAAGAATTACCTGTAAATGCAGGACAAATGTTCGAAGTGCTTTTTTGAGGCTTCTTCACGACTTACACTATTTATTTTCAAACATTTTTCAGAAATTCTAAATGTTCATCTTGTTCCTCACGATAATAACAAAAAAGCGTTCATGTCAATTAATTGAATGTAAAAAAATGAGTTTTTTACATTTTTGGTCGATGTAAGAGAACAAACAAGTTAGAGTTAAAAAAAATGTTTTTACACTAAAATGTTTCTATTAGAACTTTTAGATTTGTCTGAAAATTAACAATTCCCAACAATTTTTGAAATCTCTAAAACTTTCATGAATAATTGTGAACTTTTAAAAATTTCCGAAAAAAAAGTTCTCGATGCCGATGCTGTAACTTAATTCTATGCTAAGTTCTGCCAAGAAAATAATTAACTTTTTTATTTTCTCGAGGTCATAATTTCCTCAATAGTTTATTTTTCAGACCGAACAAAATTTCACCCGTTAATTCATGACTTTATTTGATTTTCGATTTTTTTCCCTGAGGAGGATTAAATTACACTATATACAAAACTGATGCCTTTTTGGCAGTACACACTTATTGGAAAATTCTAGAAAAACTCGACGGTTCTACTCTGTTCTACAATCAAATTCTATCTATCAAATTATCATCGATAAGTTGATATTTCATAGTGTTTACGAATTTCGATGGTTTACTAATAATTTTGTTTATATTTTATATATTTACTAGAATCACCAGGAAATTTCGTAATAATTATATATTCCAAGTATTTTTGTGAGAGTTCTTCGCGATTCATATTAGTTTCGGGAACATTTAAGAAATTTTTGATTTTTACCTAATTGCTCACGGTAATAACAGTAAAACATTCGAAAACATTTTAGCAATTAAAAAAATTTTAATCAATTTTATTTCAAGAATAAATTTTTATGCGAATCTTAGGTAAGTACTGAGTACAGATGTTTGGAATTTCGAAAAAATTGTGTGTGTAATGTTCTCATATATTTCAAACTCGTGAGATTTCAAAGAAAAAATATTATATTTTGTTTTATAAATCAAACATATTTGACAGAATCAGAATTATATAGGAATCAGCAATTCCAAACAATTTTTAAGATTTTCATGAATTTTGTGAGTCGTTATGAACTTTTAAAGATTTCCAAAATAGTATTTTTTGGTTCATTTCTAGTTCTAAAGCACCATCAGAGTCTTTAAACATTTTTGTCAAAATCATATCATATTTCGTTTCGGTTTAACAATTTTTTTCAAACATTGTTTTTTTCTCAGAAACGTTTCAGCATTTCACAAAAAATTCTCTCTCGCGGAAATTTCGAAAGGATTGAAGAATTTTAGAAAATTCAATTTCTTTAAAATTTTTTTATCAACGATATTCAAAAACTGATTCGATGGAATATCTATTAATGTTTTCAAGACAGGATTCTTTATTTTTTACTTATTGTTAAACACAGATGTTGAACACAAATTATGAGGACTCATATTAATTATTATTTTCTTACAAATCCATTAGATATTCCGAAAATGTATAAGACTTACGAACATTTTTTGTCTTCGACTCTCAATTTCGTATATTCGATGCAAATTTATTCTCTTTTCACATTTTTTCTCATCCATTTTCAAGGGTTCGGAAAAATTTTCCGAAAATTCAAAGATTTGTGGAATTTACGGTCAAACGATTCACAGAATTTCCGAACTTTCATTCATTTCAAAAAGTAAAATTGTGTATTTACACAATTTTACTCTTTGAAATTACTTTATACTATAGAATAAGATGTAACAAATATGAGAATGAGTATTTTCAACTTGTAAGTCATTGTTACATATTTTTTTTCACTTTTTCAATTCTAGCATTCGAAAATTCGAAACCTTGATTTCAGTATTTCAATCAAATAAGTTTTGTGAATTTCATTATGAATTTCTAGCGTTTCTCGATGGTCCAATTTATTCGCCAAATGTTAGAATTTTTGAATTTGTTGAATCTAGACATACAACTTTTTTTATTCTATACATCATTTCTGAATTATTTTTAATTTTTTTATTTGCAGTAGACACAAGGGAGAATCTTCATCAAAAATCATGAGTTGTAAACACTGAATAATAATTATAAGACGAAATTCCATTTTTCATAAACACAAATTCATAAGAATGTACTCGAGTTGGTTTTTTGATGCAAAATATTTACAGTTTCAAAATTATCCAACCAAAAATATCAATAATAACTATAAATATTTTTAATCTTTTTTCTATTTCTTACCTTTGTTTTTTACTTTTGCTTTGTAGTAAATTTATTTTTAAAAATCGTCGTGGAAAATTAATACCATCTGAAATTCGGATTAATTGATATACGATCTCTCTACTACAACAACCCCTTTTTTATAACCTAATTCTGGTATTCTTCAATCAAAAAATTGAAATTTGGTAGCTGCTCACGAATGGCATGGGCAGGTTTTTCATACATTGTAAAATTTGAAATTCTCTTTAAATTTATTCTCTTTATTCAGTAAATTCAGTAAAAAATCATAATAATCGACCAATTTATAGTTATTCAGTACAAATTTCGATCCTACATGCGATTCTTAACAAATTTAAATTTTCAATAGAAAAATTATCCATCTTTTTTTTTCTCCCCTCTCTTTTCTACAAGGATATTGAGGTATACCATAAGTGTTATTAACAAAAATTTAAAAAAAACACACATCGCTTTGGGAATTTTCCTTGTGGCCACCACGTTGCTGACTTACTTTCATCCGTAAGCGTAATTACATCGAATGCTAAGTCGATCGTATCGGAATATTATCACGTGCGGGGATGATCCGCAATGCAATTACTTATCTTTACTTATCTGCGCAACGACTTCGAACAAAACCGAACGCTGTCACGTTTACGTGCCGGTCAATCACTCATCGCTCGTGTCACGCTCAAAAGCCAGAACATCCCCAATTCATGGACCACGGTGCTTGGTATCTCTGCCGGTTTTTATTACTACCCATCTCGATACAACAAAACGAGGGACGACGCGGTTCTTGAGATTTCAGGTGTAAGCAAACACAGGTGTCGATTCTCCCGAGGGCGCATTTGTTTGCTGTTTCATGATAATACTACTTACAATGAAGCCACGAGCGAGATTATTGTAATCGGGCAAATAATTTGATACTTTGATCGAAGTTCGATAGTTGCAGGTTCATGTAGGCGGAAAATTCGTGTTGATGTATTCTTATTGAGATTAGTGAGCTGACCAGAAAACCTCGTTTACGAGAACGAAACATTTGTTTTGGATTTTCTAGTGTTTTCTCTGCTATCGAACTTCTGAATTATCTAGTTGAAGATCTTCATATTTGAATATGTACTTTCGTGTTTGTTTGATTCTCTCAGAAGGACAAAACAAGGATGAATGAAGGAAGTAGAGAAATCCAAAGATCTCCAGTTAAATATCATCAGTTAAACACAATTTTGAACATTTTGAACATCGTACAATCTCTTCGATCAGATTTAGGATCAGACGACACGATGGGGATCAGAAATTTATTAGGTCCTTCGCGTTGAATGCAATCGGTCACATGCTCTATAGGCCGGGGCTTTACCTTTTTGTGGCTGTCGGGCGGCACGCGCCGCGATGTAATTCAATCGGCCAGTTAAACAAAGAGACTCGAGATGAGTAGACGCAGGGACACTTAGATATATACATCGTGCACCGGGGAAGAGTATCTTTAATCCCCGAAAAACTGTTAGGAAATTGCCGCAACTGCCACGCTGACTTCCGTGGCTAATCTTGGCGACGGCTTTTTATTTGCTTAACCCCTCTGTACCTTGGCTCCGCAGATGTTGCCGCGAACCCTTTTTCAAAATACGAAACATGATAGTATGTATCTCATCGCGTTACTTCGATTACGAAGTAACTTTCGATTATTCCTTGACAAGTTGGAGGGTGTTTTAGATGTTTCAACAAATCCCTAATTTGAAATTGTAGACTTTGAGAGGGAAAAAATGGTTCTCCAGAGCCAAAAGTCACATATATTCTTTGAAGAGTTCTATTCGATCGCATTAAATCAAAAATTGCAGGATGTCTGGTTGAGCAAAAGCGCTGCTTCAGATCTGGACATTCAACTAAAATGAAGAAAATTCTTTATACCAATGAGTTTTGTAAATCTCTTGGAAATGGAGAGCAAGTTAGGGTTGTATTATACGGATTTTGCGCAAGTGTTCAGTAGTGTTGATATGAATAGTATGATAATTAAAATGTGTCAAGTTTGTATCAGAAGTATTTTTATTGAATAGAAAAATAGAACAGCTTGTAAAATACACGAATTATGAACCTTTTCGATTTCTATTACCTATGGAGTTCCACAAGGATGGCATTTGAGACCGTTACTTTTCCTGATATTTATTAACTATGTATTACCAGGTTTTCAAACATTCTCTTGTTTAAGTAGGTATATTTCAATCATTTTAAATTTTGCAGCATCATAAAAAATGCTTTTGATACTCATATGTTACAAAAGGACATCAGTTTTTTATTAATAAACTGCGATATCAATCATCTTTCTATAAATGTTAAAATATATTACATAGTATCAGTTTCGAGAAGTTGTGAACCTATGTTTTCAAATATAAAGGTAATGGAACAGCTATAGATAAAATTACACAAATAAAGATTGAGGTGTTACCATCGACGAAAAACTTGCTTTTGCACCGAAGAAAAAATCGATTATAATTGAATTCTTAAAAATTTTGAGTTTCTTAAAAATACATTCTTAGGAATTCAAATCGTTACGACTGTATAAATCACTTTATTCCTAAAATGATCTATTGTTTTTGCAATATGTTCATCTTTGACTAATTTGTGGACTAAAAAAATGTAAAAATCTTCACATAAACTTTTATCCTTTGCAGCTGTCATAGAAAGTGTTATGAACTCAACTATACCCCATGATTACACTAAAATTTCTAAGTTGATTTGTATTTTTTCTGAGGGGCATCTCACTCCGAAGTCAATGGTTTTTTAACGTTTGTAATCCGCGTGTATTCTGATTGAAATCGTAAGATACGATGAAACAGTGAACACTTAAGCGTGTAATCGTCAACTAAGGCATGAAGTCTCAAAGTATCTAAAAACGTGATAAAATCGCTTGAATTCTTCGAGCGGAAATAAAATCATCGGTTTAACGCGCTCCGAACGAAATCTAACGCGTGTGAACGCGTGAAATCATCTGAAATCATAGCCTATAATGCACGAAATCGCATGGTACGGCTACGCCACTGGCCCTTTCTGGGCATGCGTAATGTGGCATTCAGCTAGTAGTTAATTGAAGAAAACTAAATTATGTCAAAAATTATGTCTGGAGTTATTAGACTGGAAAATAAAATTGTAGCAGTTGGCATCCTAATATTGAGCCTTCCTGAATCGAATAATCAAATGAGTAGTTCATTATAAGTATAGAATAGTCTATAAAGCTATATCTGATAATTTTATTTTATAATTTTTGTATCTATCTTATGATTGTTGTATTTCCATATGATTTTTATAATTATCTTGATACATTTCATTACTTATGAATTATAATTGTTACTATCATATCAATATAATGCAATGCATTTATATTTATTTAGGAAATGATGACAAGATTTCATTCTTCACTAGCTGTCACCAGCGGGCTTTGGTCCACAATTACCACGTTGTTACGCGGGGTTTGATCAGGAAAAGTCAATTGTTAAATTGAAAAACGAAAAGTACCAAAAGTTATCTAAATTCCAAAGTTCAAAATCTCCTCTCTTTTTTTTTCTTTTTTACAATTTTCAATTGTTTCACGAAATATGAATTACTACGAAGAGATATTATACCGATATAATGGATTATATTGATCAAAAAGATGTTATAAGTATTTTAAAAAAATAGTGATAAAATGCTATGATAAAAAAGAAGTTTTCATGTGCACTACCATTGAGAGATCATTTAAAAGTAAACTGATCCCAGTGTCTGTCATATTTTAAATTTACACTTGAATTTCATTATACAGTATATAATTTTCATGGATAGTGTCTATTTTTTTTCATAGTTTCGTCCATAAGTTTAACAGACAGTAAAATAGGCGTCCCAAGCAATCTGCTTTAAAGACGATCTCTCAAATTTGATAGACACATTTCTGACAGTATACATGAAACAGTTTGGGTCATGGTAAACTGTTTGTAGCAGTGTGTTCAAAGATCGAATTTCGGATTCGACTAGTGGGCCTTAATACACCCGACGCATGGCCAGTTCCGATGCCCGGAAGAGGAAGTCAAGCATACGCAGCGTGTTTGCGTATATTACAGTCCGGATACGCGCAAAACGTCGGTCTCGGAACCGCTGGCCGATGGTACCGGCTCGGATCGGATCTCGCCGAATTCGCGCCCGATAAAGCCGTTGCCAGGACATGATGCCGCATCACGCGGTATTGTCTTACACTTCCAGCCGATTGGCTTTACGGTATTCGCGACGGTTACGAACGCGCTGCAGCGCGTCTTACGAAACTGTATATACCGTCGATTTCTGCACAAATTAAGGGGTTTATTTTTCTCAAAAACGTGGAGAAAATGTGACTTTCTTCTGGGAAAATATATCTGTAGGATGACATTTGCACAAATGGGGAATTATATTTTCATCAATAATTGAAATTTTAATGATCAGAATTGAAATTCAGTATGTGTTATCCAAATTCCAAATTCTCAGAAAATCAAAGACTCAGTTATAACAGTTCACAGCTTTTAGTTTGTGGTGTTTTTCTTCATATTTTTGCAAGTTCAAAAGTTCAAAGCAAAAATTTAGAAAATTTTTGATTGGAATTTTTTAATACTCATTATTTTTATTTCTATTTATCATATTCCTTTCTCACTCTAAATCTGAAAAAGTGAAGCTACGATGTTTCGCAATTCACTTTCAAGCAGTGAAAAGTCTTCCACCTTGAAAACAGTGGATATTATTATTTCCACTGGTGAATCCATGGAATTCTACTAATTCAGAAGTGCTTACTCTTTTTTTTTTAAACAGTGGAAGATATTTCACTTTTTTCAAGTTTAGAGTGCATCCCATCAGAAATCATTATTTGAGAATCATTAGAAACCCAAGAACTTAACGTAAAAATATTTCAATTCATTACCCCAGGAATTCACTACTCTCTCAATTTGAATTAAATTTTTGCTAGTTCAATTAGTAGGTCAGAGGTAGTCAGAGATCTACTAATAAGTTAGTAGAAGTCTGCAAGTTGACTAAAAAAAATAGTTGAATTTTACTTAATTATATATTATATGTACCTAGTTGTAAAAAAAGTTCATGGTAAAAACTTGATGTTTCAAGGAAAAGATATTTGAACAAATATTTATAATATAAATATAATATTTAATATAACATGTCAATCACTATTATTTGATTTTTTACTACATATAAAACAATAAGGAATTAGTAGCATATAAATGCTATTTAGATAATTAATAGTAGTAGTGGTAAATATGTATTATAATGAACAGTAACTATGTACTGAAACATTAATAAAAATTGACTTTTTGATTAGTTGAACTATACTTATCTTTTAGTCATAATACACGAATAAGACTAACCAAAACCTACTTGCTGTAGTAGTGGACTTCTACTAAAGATTAAAGATAGTTATTCACTTTTTTCTTCAGTGAAATATTGTTCATTTCATCAGTAAGCTATATCAGTAATTGAATTAGTAGATTTTTACTAGAACTTAAGTTGTTCCTTTTTCACTTTTTCAATTAGTGAAGTTCTACTATTAATTAGTAGTTTTCTACCAATTCAAACTGAGAGAGCACATAGATTACATATTCAAAGACTCACAGGAATTCATAATTATGTATTGTGATTTGAATACAGTAAAATGAAATGATTGAACTCTAAAACCCTCAAGACATACGAAAAATTCCGAAAAAAGTGATAATTTTTAAGAAACCTCTTCAAACTGGTCGTGAAGTTTATGAAGTCAATAGTCATTACACAGTATAGAAATTTATCCATACTTTTGTGTGAAACTCTCATTCATCTATAGAAATTTTCCCATGTGTAATTGCGTGATTACATATTAAGGTATTATGAGCGCGTAAACAAAAATGAGAGAATGTTTCTGAAAAAATAAGAATTTGTCTATTGAACCCAAAGAAATTTGTACTCTTTATTACGAGTATTTTGTCTACGTAGTTTTTGAGAAAAAAAATCCAAAACATGCTTCGATTCACACGTGGTCTTATGGAGCGAATCATATTTTTGTGCATAATTTAAGAAGGAATAAGGGAATTTCTCTAAAACTTTTCCAGACTTCAAATTAGACATTTACAATCAAGTTGCAATCCAGCAAACGAATTTCTACTATTTAGTTTTTGTAATTAGTATTTACAAACATTATTTTTAGATAACTGTCATTGCTTAATTAGACATTTCGCAATGTTGAATACTGCCGTACGCAGTTGCTGTTGTATATAGAGTATGTATATAATAAAACATGGCGATTTTCAGATCAAAAAAATTTCTAATTTTGATATTTTTTATGGGATGACAGACGGCTTTTATGACTTGGAGCAATATTTAGAGTATTTCACTGCTCATAACACCTTAAAGAAAGTCTCTAAAAATCTGAGATTTTTTCCATACGTTGAAAATTTCCATACAAATCTATAGAGATGTTCTATTTATTTTTTATAGTACATTTCCCCAAGCTTGATCAATGCCAATTTTCTCAGTCTATGAGCATGAACTGGAAAAAAAACCTGCATTTTGTCAGTGCAAATGATAGTAAGTAATGTGTTGTTTTTTTCGTGGGTTCCCGAAAAGCCGGGCTCACTGTTGAGTGGTCAATAATTTTCGAAAGGGAAGGCAGTACGAGCCAATGATCTGAAGGGGTATAAGGAAAGAAAGACATGGGTGCGAGGCAGGACCACCGTGATGGCATAGTAATGGTATCTGGAGAAAATATAATATGCCCGGCGATCGCTGATCGCCGATCGCCGAATGAACGATTAGTATCCCGTGTCGCTGACAACGTGTGTACCGTGTCACACGCTTCGGCATTAGCTACCCCGACTAATATCCACTTGGCTTGATGACTGAATGAATCCTCAATGACGATTCATGCACAGCCTGAAGAAACTCACCTTACCTCAATGCTCACCATACAAATATTTGATCCCCTACACTGTTAAACAAAATTTGGTAAATTTCCCATAGAAGTAATGGAAGTTCTTAATCCATATACTGTATGGGATTTTTCCCATAAGTATTTATTGCAATTTCCCATGTGCGATAGTGAAATTCTCCCATATATTAGTATGGAAACTTTCCATAAAAGTATTGGAAGCTTTCTACCCATACCCTGTGTGGGATTTTTCCAATAAATTATTATCGAAATATCCTTTACACTCCAGACACTATTTTCCCAGTTTAGATCTAAATATGGGATATTGTTTCTCTTCATCGCGATTGCATTAGCTTTGCCTCTGTGGCGAGAATAATGAAAGGTTTACGACAGAAATGATCCTGTGAAGTATGATTTTAAATTTCTCGGGTACATTTCTCAAAGTAAACCATTCTCAACAAAACTTGGAATATGAGAAAAAAATCCAACAGCCATCTGGTGAGTGTTTAGAAAAGCACGCGAATTTTAAAAATTTGAATATGAGCTGGTCTTCAAACACTCAAAGAAGTAAATTTACTCTCAAGTACTACAAACAACAATTGTTTAACTATACTTTATTGGTTTGAAGTTAATAATTATTTTACTTAATTTAAAGTTATTTATTAGTTTAAAGACTATAAAATTATGGTAATCCAAAGAATGGCAAAAATTCTTCCACGACTTGTGGAAATTTCTCCATATATAGTATGATACTATGCTTTTCTTTACAAAGTATGGAAAAAGTGCCACACAGAGAAGGAAAAATTACCATAACATTGTAGTAATCCTGAATAAGGGAAATTTTTTTTGGTGAATTATGGAATTTCTTCCATATAAAGTATGGTATGAAACTTGGCATACGAAGTATAGAAAATGTACCACATAAAGATATGAGAAATTTTCGATCTTTTTTTCAAGTGTCAGGAAATTTTTCCATACAAAGTATGATGTTATACTATTCCACAAAAAGTATGAAAAAAGTACCAAATAGCAATAGAAAAATCAGTATAAAATAATGGTAGTCCAAAATATGAGAAAAATCCTTCGACAACTTCTGGAAATTTTTCTATTCGTATAATGATTTTATACTTTTCCATGCAAAGTATGGAAAAAATACAACATAAAGAAGGAAAAATTAATATAAAATTATGCTAATCCAAAGTATGGAAAATTTTTTTCCAAATTATGGAATTTCTTCCATATAAAGTATGGTATCATACTTTACCATACAAAGTATGGAAAAAATACCACATAAAGATATGGAAATTTTTCAATCATTTTTAACAGTGTACGTCTGACAGGAATAAATATGTACTCTCTAAATCCAAAACAGTGGAATGAGGGACAGAAGAAAAAAGTTTGACAGAAAGTATTTGTTGATGTAGGATATACATATGTCTATTCGTAATCCAAATAAATATGTAAAGAGGTAGAAATGATCAAAACTAGACTGAACCTATTTTTTCTAGTAAAATAAGTTTATTTAGGGATATTTTGCATTTTTTGTCATTCTTTCGGCTTTTCAATTCATTCTGGTACTTAGGAAGTGGAAAAGGTGTGAATGGACGCGATAAAAATGGCAAATTTCGTAGGTATTCTTGATTGGCGAAGTGCACGTGTGCAGATCAGATGGGATGGATCGGTGAATGCTCGTGCTAGCAGAAGAAGACCCTGGCCCCCGGCATGGCCCGCAGGGTAGTGGGGCTGGTTCACACGTTACGCACTAGCCAGTCGACAAGGGATGAGAAGGGAGGGAGCTCAAGAGAGACAGTGACAAAGAGTGGGTGGCGGGTAAGTGGTAGATGATGCTTAGTTAGCCAAGACACATTGACAGGCCATCGTGCCAGGATGGCAGTGACTCGCGCTAAGTAGACCCAGTTCGCGACTTGTGACCAATTTTCCCAGTAACGTCGAACCCCAAGAAGGATACAGTGAAACCTCGATTCAAGCACCCTCGGGAAAGTGAAAGAAAGTGAAAGTTGGAAACGCTTGTGAAAACTTTGCTGGTGGTTGCTGGGATTTTCCATGGTTTCGCGATGGTACAGGAAAACATATATTTGATCGTCATTGGAGTTTTTTATTAACAGTTGAAATTGTGTTAATGGTGAATGACTTGTGAGATTTTTATAGTGAATGGGTCTGAAAGTGAAGTTATGAACGACGGAATTCTGATGGTTTTGAGGATGATTGGTTGTTAGAGGGTATAGTGTTTGATGACGAAGATCAACTTTTTGAAATACAATAGAATTTTATTACACGTCAAATTAATTGTGCTAGGAGTCACAACTTCAAGAAGTTTTGCAAAATATGACTGCAAAACGAATCATTGATGGTTACTCGCTATTCTGATTATAAATGAAAAATTTTGAAAGATTCAAAAAATCTTGGGTTTTTATTGCAATGTCTTTCAGTGTATTGGAAAAGTTTGAAATGCTGAAAATATGTTCAATGATTTGACGACGTTACATGAAAAGGATGACTAATTATTCGTAAGAAAGGTAGATTATTTAGTTCTTCAGATAATCATTTAGTTTTTTAACTAGATCCGGATAAATTGAACTCTGTAAACAATTTGAAACACTTCTGAAAATTTTCGCTTTGAAACAATAGATGCAAAATGAAACGTTAGCGACTGGGAAGATGTTTCAGGTTTTTTCAATGATGCTCTATAAGTAAGCGTGTAACTGATTGTGTAATTTTCGTAAAAAAATATTATGATTGAAGTTTCTCTTATATCTAAATTAGAGAAACTGTTGAATGATTCTACTTTGAACTGTGAATAGTAACTTGATTTTCAAATAATTAAAAAAACTACGAATTTTAACAATTCATTGCAAACTGAGGGAAAATTTGATTATATCAACTACAATGGTACTGGTTTCATACTTACGAATGACAACAATATCATCGAAAGTCACTAAAACTTTCTAAACTTCTTCACTAAGAAATAAATAATCCAATAATCAAATAAATAATCATCAACTCCTAAATAACAAAACGATTGCTCACAAAATCATAGAATAAATAGTAATAACTTTTGAAAAAAATATAAGAAAGTTACTTTTTATACAGCAGAATAAAAAATATTTCATATTTTAATCCGTATTAAAGTAACGTACATGGGAAGTTCTTATCCTATTTTTCATGATAAAATGACAATCGTTTGCTAATTATTGTTACAATTACATTTTTTTAAATGAGAACTAACACTGGAAATGTAAGGGAAATGATTCCTTAATATTTTCTTAAATGATGAACATCCTGTTATTTGGATAAGGAATGAAAAGGAATCATTTATGATGATTGTTCTTCTTGTAATGTCTGTAAAGCGGAACTATACTATCAATGACTGAAATGATTGCGCTATGAAAAAGATATGATACAACATGAAAGATAAATAAAATTAACAATCTATACAGTTCAATGATTCTTTGATGATACGTGAGGGTGTTCGAAAAATCACGATCCTAATGATAATTTTATTTTTCTAACTGGTGGTTAATGATGGAAATAAATTCAAGGCTGGAAAGATGACATCATTGATGATGAATCTATGTAATTGAAATTTCATTCGATTAGAATGATAGTTAACTCGAAAAATAAGTTAATTTTTTTCTCACTTTTTCGAGCGCAAACAAATTCGAATACGAGTAAAGTTGATCATACAAGAAGATAAAGTGGAATTTTAACTCAACAGTTTGATGTCCAAGATTCTCACGTGAAGAAATTTAGAAAGAATGTCATTGAATATTATACACACATTTATTATTTTATTGCAATATTTGGAAATAAAGAATAGTACTGGGAATATGAGATACAATTGACTTCTAAAATTTTATAAGCTACTTTATAACATTGTTCTGTAACAATCATAGGTAAAATTGATGATTCTCGCTCTCTAGTACTATACTTTGTAAAGAAGAGAATTTTTTACTCCATTACGCAATGAGTTGTTCACAATGAAACACAGAAAATCCTTTTATCCCAGTCTGTATCAGTGGAATAATTTTCACTGTTTAAGATATTGTTTTTGCATTATCATTCCTAATGTTTATCGTACAATAATAATCAATCCATGATTTCTAACGTTCAAACACTAATTTTTCCGATGACGTATGAAGAAACTTAAGGAATCATCATACTTGTAATAATTTTATTTGAAAAAATGTTGAATAATGTACATAAATTTAGAAATTGACATTTTCGATGGTGACAACAGATTCAAAACTATAAGAAGCGAGCTATCTATGATTTTTTAGCTTTGAACATGTTTTAATACCTGTTACAAATAAATAGTCATTAACTTCTATGTGAAAGGTCAATTGTTCACAATGATGTTCAATAATAAATATAAGAGAAGAATGAAGAACCAAAAGAGCGTAATCGACATTTTTTTCGAATTTGAGTTATTTACGTTTTATTATTTCTTATTGACATCTGTACTTTCAGTAAAAGAAATTTTTCAATTAAAAAAAAATCCTTGAAAATAGCGGAAGTCCTATTCCAAAGGCTACTGCAGAATCAAAAAAATGTAACCCACAATTTCACCTCATATAGCTCGTATTTTCTTAAGGGTTTCTCTAGGTTTCTGGTGATAATCATTATTTCATATCTTTTTTTTTCAATATAATGCGAATCTATGCAATAAATTGTTGTTTCTGCCATAAATGAAATGACATAAAAATATTGACAATAATCAACAACACCAACACATTAATCTTTAGCCAAACGTTTCTCATTTTTTTTCTAAAAATATAAATGAAAATTACAATATATATAAAAGTTCTCTATAGTTTATGGTAAAATTGCTAACATTTGTTTACAAGTGTTATAAATTTCACTATACAAAAAGTATATAAAAATATGAACCAATGCTGAAGGCATAAGTAAAATTATTCCCTGAAATTTCCTGAACTATTTCGTAACATTTCTGTTTTACAATAAGAAGTACAAAAGATAAGTTGATGATTGTTGCTTCACTTTAACTAAAACTAATAATCACTGAAATTATCACACTATGAAAGGATTTATTGATAATGTAACCAAAGGGCTGCTAAAACAGTGAATGATTTTTTACTGCTTCGGATTCTCACGGTTTGTGGTACAGTAAAAAATATACATATTGTACAATAAAAAAAATAAATGTATAGTACTTGAGAATGATTGATTATTTGATGATGTTCGAAGACTCATCATAAACCCAATATTCAGATTTTCTTCTGAATCAGTTTCTGATGATGCAAAGAAATACGAGGATGAAAAACTGACATCATTGACGATGGCAAAAGTTTCCCAACCGTAATGGCAAATCTTCGATAATTTCTTTAACTTCCTGAATGTTTTTTAACTCTTAAAAATTAACAGTTATCAACTTTTGCGTGAAAGATCGTTTTTTCACACAGTAAAACAAGTTAAATAATGTGAGCATAAAATTTAAGATGGAATAGACACTTTTTACAGAGCAGCATGAGGAAAGATTCATATTTTGGATATTTCCGGCGAACGTACGTTCGTTTCTCAATATTTTCTGAAAATATAAATGAAATTTAATAGAATTATTTCACCCATAAGCTGTAAAAATGTTTAACTGTGTATATTTTATCGAAAATTCATCATAATTAGTTGATAAGTGCTAGATATGAATTTTGTTTCTAAATCATTTTAGAAGTGATTGTTCATGATTGCTGCACTCTGAAACAATCAATGACTGCAATGACTACCAGAGAAATCCTGAATCAGTGAATGATTTTTCACTGTTCCAGATTCTAACATCTCACAGTACAGCGATTACAATACGTATATCAATATATCATACGGTAAAAAAGATAAATTCACAATCTTTGAGAATGATGATACATCAAGACAGTTGACAAATCATGATCCTAATCATCGATTTTCATCGAAAAAATGTTCAACATTAGAAAAAATACTATCAAAAATTGAAAATGGACGTCATTGACGATGACAATTTATTTCAAACCATAAATGGCAAACTTTCGAATTTTTCTTCAAATTCTTGTATACTTTTTCATTTCTTACAAATATATGACTACAAACTTTTTCGTTCTAGATCAGATATGTACAGTATTAAAGAAATTAAGTAACTTCAAGTAGCATCAAATACGAAATATAAAAGTCATTTTTCATATATTAAAATGTAAAAATTTTATATTTTTCATTTTTCCGTCAATCGCCTCTCAAATTTTTCTAAAAATGTAAAAATAATGTTATAGAAACATAAAACCTTACTCGTGTAACTTCAAAAATGTTACTCGCTTTTATTTCATGGAAAAGTTATCATCATTTATTTACAAATATCAAAAATGTATTGTTCAAAATATATTGTTACATTCTGTGTTCTAATAAGAAGTAGATACAAAAGAAAAGTTTATCATTGTTGCTACACTCTAACTATAATTAACAATGATTAGATACTATGTACCTGTCACAATCAGTTCTTTCCAAATAAAATTTTTCCAAAAAGTCATTTTCCCTACAAGTATTTTCACAAACTTTTTTCAACGAGATTCTTTCCAAGCCCTTTTTTCTAGTATCAATTTTTTTCAAAACTCTTCTTCCCAGCAACATTTTTTCTTAAAGTCCTGAACTTTTTTTCAAGTCCTAAATTTTTTAAACTTAATTGAAAAAAATTCAATTACTCCAAAAATGTTTTAGTTGTGCCTGAAATTTTTGGGACTGAGTTCACCTTGACTCTACAAAAATTATTTATCGTCATATTCGCCACGTAGTATACATTATGAATATCTATATTTTGAAAAATTTTGAAAATTATTGAATGTGTTATCTTTTGTGTAGTATCACTCATCATTCAGAAAACGATTTTTTGAACAGTAAATCCCTTTTCTCAGATCGCGTCATATATTATTTCCAATATTTTTCAGGAATGTTGTTAAGTCGTTTTTTGCTATGCAACATTCATAAGATTTAAGGATTTTCAAAATTCGTTTTTCTTTATTCTTACTTTTCAGAACTACATTTTTTCTCACTTTTTGGCCCAGTTGTGATTACTTCTTCATTATTATATTTAAACTCAGAAAAAGTTGCCAGTATATGAAAGACTTAGTTTTGAGAACTTGAAGCTCAAAGAAAAGAACCTCGGAAAATCTCGTTCTCTCTCAAAAAACGATACTTGAATAAAATTTTTTGATGATTTAGAAAAATTTCTTACGATGGATACTTCGCGATAGTTTTAATCGCAAAAAATATACTGAAAATGACTTAATAAACTGTTTACATACGTGCAAAATCAAACTTGAAGTTATTCTGTTAAAATTTCTACACAAATCGTAAGTTATAGTGAAATGTTTTTTTATTTACAAAAAGTTGGGAAAAAACTATTGTCAAGGAAAGAACGTTAGGGAGTGAATTTTTGTAGAAAAAAAAAAGACTTTTGGGAAATCTTAGCATTGGGAAAACGGAATTTGAGGAAAGTTTCCCGTACTCTATCAATGATCGTAATAACCAC
The DNA here is from genome assembly GCA_028476575.1 of Platygaster robiniae. NCBI lineage: Eukaryota > Metazoa > Arthropoda > Insecta > Hymenoptera > Platygastridae > Platygaster > Platygaster robiniae. Next base: position 37,315,597 of record CM052020.1, read on the forward strand.
CAAATAAATTTTGAATCAGTAAATAACTTTCTACTATTCCAGATTCGAACGTTTCCTATTTCAGCAAATAAGATACACTTCATATAATAACAAAGATAAATTTACAATGTTCAATAAAACTAGTTTGCAAATTTTTCGATCATTGCGACTACCTCGAGAAAAAATAGTTTTTAAGACTAATTTTGGGTCGCTCAGTAAGAAACTACCTGTCTTCTATGAAACCAAAGAAGTGCTTTCAAAATACAAGCAAAAAACATTTTTTTCGGTTTTTTTCAGTTATTTCCAGATATATCAAGAACCATCGATTTAATTAACATGAAATATACAATATTTGTTAGCTTTACGACGATATGCTGTTTTTAAGAAACAAAATTAGTAGTTTATGAGTATAGGCTTGAAAAGTTGAAAAAAGAGCACACATAAACATGAGTAGTTTCCAAAAAACTCACAAATACACTTTTCTTTAACTTTGAACACTACAAACAGAAAAACTATCTTTTGAATTGACTAACAAGTACACCTTTTAAACAATATATATTTCATGTCAATAAAATCGATCGTTCTTGATGTTTCTTGCATTAACTGCAAAAAGGGCTTCAAAACACTTTTTTGCTAATATTTTGAAAATGCTTCTTTGTAAAAATAAATACCTCTTATTTTCGTACTCACTGACCCAAAATTGGTCTAACGAACCCTTTCTCACGAGGTACATTTGTCATGTGAATTAGTGTAATGATTGATTCCTTAATGATGCTTAAGGATATTTGACTAATCATGATCTTAATGACCGACTCTTGTCCAAAGCAGTATTTCACGATGAAAAGCAGCGCTGCGAGTGTTGGGTTATCCGAAAGAAAAGATGTCCAGGTGCGAGGAGCTCCCCGGAGTGATTAAGGAGGTCGCGTAATTTCTTGGGAGGCTCGAGTTACCCGGGCTATGCAAAATGTAGCAACTCGCTGGTGTCCGAGGAAAATTAGCGACGTCGTAACTCGGATGCGGTACCGAAATGGCCCGTCACCTTGAGCTCAGCGAGCGTCACCCGGCAGTTTCCCCGAAATCTCTCAACCCCTGTCGAGGTTGTGAACGATAAAAGAGATATCGCTCTTTGATGTGCGCAATTGGCGGTTGCCTGGACAACCCGAGGGGCTGGACCACATCTCCGTAGAGAAGGGAGAGAGCTTCACTAGGGGGTGTTTCCCATAGCGGGAATTCTCGTCGAGATGGAGTTCCTGCAGAACCACCATTCGGCCAACAGCTCCGAGTCGCCCTATACTTTGGGCACCGGTAATTTCTTTTTTTTTTTTTTTCAAAGAAAATTCCTACATCAAGGTTTTTCGAGTATTGAAAAGGAACACGTGTCTTTTTTTTGGCTCGAGGAAGGTTTTGTGCATCCGTGAGAAATCTAGGTTTAAGAAGTGAAACTTCTGTTGGCGGTAGGCAAATAAGGGTAGTAGGTACTTTTATTTATCTCTTGTGAGTTGAATCTTTCGATGTTTCTAATAAAGTCGTTATAGAATTTCTGCATTTTTAAATGGAATTACTCTGCTCTGTGAAAGGGTTTTATGGAAGTATTATTAAGGATGCACCTGCATTTAATAACTTTGCGAAATTTATAGTGTATTGATTTTATAATTCTCATTTGTAACTTATACTTATTATTCTATCGCAATTCTCTTGATTAACTGATTCACAATTCGTAATTCATAATCATCCGTAGTAAATTAAAAAACAGAATATCTATTTAAATAATAGGATTGAAAAAAGTAGATAAACTCTAAATTTGAGAAATTTTTGTTATTTTTCTTTATTATGCTTTAGTGTTTTCGATATTCTCTACTACATCTGATAAAGTCAAACTTCAGTGTTCAGTAGTGCTCATTCACATTCTAGCAGTTAAAAGTCTTCCATCTTGGAAATACATAGTGAATATGCATTGTTTTCATCAGTGAATATTCACTCAAAGCTCAGTGAAATTGTGATGTTCACTGTTGAATCAGCAGTATTCCACCAACTTAGCAGTGTATACTGACTTTTTTTGGACAGCTGAAGACATTTCTCTTTTTTCAAGTTTAAAGATAATAAGTCTGGGAGTTATTTTCTGGTGTTTTGAAAAAATTGTATAGAGTGAATTATGTATGGAAGTATTTTTAGGCAATCATTTTATAAAGAAGTGAATTTTTTAAGGGGTTCCAAGATTCAATTTGGACTGGAACAAAATGATTGATAAATAAAAATATTATTACAAGTGCTCTTACAGTAGCAATAGAGAAATTACTTATTTAAATATTTTTACTCTATTTTTAGCAAAAATATATAGAATTGATGCAAAATACCTTTCAAATATATCATTTTTCCCATGATACTATACGGAATGTCACTTTTATAATATTGATAAGGAAATAACTTAAATACCTTCTACAAGTATCTTTATAAAGCTTCATCTTAAAAATCATTTTTTTTTTAAATATTATACTACGTTTGATTTTCATAAGCTTCACTTCTCTAAATGCAATTTGCAGGTTTCTTTAAACAATGCTTTCCTGGAATTTACGAAAAGAGAAAGTAAGCTTCCCAAATTTTGAAATGAATACATACTCGTTTCTCACATTTTCTAAATTAAAATTTTTTTGAACTCAGATACACGAATTTTCCAAATCCCGATTTTAACTTTTCAGATCGTTTACTTTTCAATTTACTTTTTAGGATTTTCACGTAAATAATTTAAAAAATTTTTGAGTTTATTTTTGTCAACGAATTTTCCATATCTTGCAATATCATGATTTTCCATATCATTTTCTAAGGGCTCTGGAAAACGCGTACTCTGTAAATCCTCAAATTTTTATTGACATTGTGTGAATTCTCAAATTAGAGATATTTGAGAACATCGAACGTTTAGATTTTCACTCTAGAATTCTTAATTCAAATTACCTATTTTCGGGTATTTCTTCATGAATATACACAGAGTTTTTTCTAAGTATTCATTTTTTGAATGACAAATTTTTGGAGATAGGCAATCGAATATAAAGATTTAAAAATTTTGATCATCAGTTTTTTATATTTTTTTTTTTTTTTTGAAGATACTTTGGTGTATATCAGTTTTTATTATTTTCTTTTTTCATGAGTTTTGCAATTTTCGAAATCAGCATTCACGCATTTTCCGTAGGAGCAAAATAAAAACTTTTATTTTCATGCTGTCTTACTATCAAGTCCAGATTTCAAAATTTTTACTTTCAAAGTCAGTTTCTTTAGATAGTTCAACTTTCAGAGCTGACATTTTTGTAACCTTGAGTTTTTCTATTTTGAAAGTCTTTGATTTCACAGAAGTTTAACGATTTTTCGTTTAGCGGTCACAAAATCTTCAAGATCTATATCCTCAAACTCAGAAATTGAAACGTTTTGATTTTTAGATTTCTCAAAAACCTCCATTTCCTTTCTTCAATTTTTAAACTACGTGTCTGAATTTCCAAAATCAAATAATAATCGAAATTAAAAATGTCCATGAAACGTACATAAGTAAATTCCCTAATCTCCAAAAATAAGAATTTGTCAAAATCGTGTTTACGAAAGATTTATTTCGAATCATTAAATAATGTAACCCTCGAATCCCTATAGAACAATGTATAAGTTTTGAAAGCCAATGTTTAAATATGTAACAGTCTCTGTATGAAAATTTTACTTTTGAATTTGTGTTCTTATCTTCCGGGATTATGTCATGAATTAGGTCTTCTGATTCTTCAACGTAAGTAAACTTGTTTTTATTTCTAATTTTACTGTGAAGCAAAATATTTGATATCCCCTATCCCAGAATTAATAGTTTTAAATAACCTCGTTCTTTCATAAAAAAATTCAATCAATGAATTTTTCAGACACCTTCAAAATGCAAAAACTCTCATTTTCGAAACCGAAGCGCAAAACATTGCAATAGAAGTTTCACTTCAAACATAGTTTAGGAGAAAACTTTCAATCAACAACATTTAATGATAAACGTTTTTACATGTTATTGTTAAAAATTTATCAATATATGAATAAATAAATGGATCAGTAAATAAATCAATAAATTCATTTTCAAAATTTTTCAAAAGGTATATAAATAAATTGAATACAAAAACTAATAAATAATATCTTACAATCGTATCATATAATGTAATAAATAATACCTTACATGATAAATATGCAAATAAATAACTAATTAGTAAATTGATGTAACAACAAATCAAAAATAATATAATTGTATCATACAATAAACTAGGATTATGATAAATAGTGATATACGTTATGTAAAACAAATAATCAAAGAAATAAGTATATCAATTATTAATACATAAATGAGAAAATATGTTGAATCGTTACATTTCAACATTGAAAGTTCTTGAACATTCCAAAATTAATTAAAACAATTAACTAAATGTAAGTTAGAATTTCAAACCTTTTTAAGGAAAAATCGAACTCTCTTTTTTTATTCTGTTTTCCCTGCTTGTAAGTGAACAATCTGTTAAGAAACATAAAACATCAGTTTAAAAAAAAATTTCCAAGATTCCAGACTGACTTATTCCCACGATTGCCAAAATCACCCGAGGCCAAAACGAAACGTCTAAAAATATACAACAAAAAGTTGTATCCATTTTCTACAAAACAATACCTGGATAATATTGGAAAACCCTTTTGGGCAATTTCCATAGGTTCAGTCGGAGGTAACAGTATCGAGGCCACGATACCCAGCAGCCTTTGTTCTTTGGGAGTCCTCTCGAGCGATGACGCTTTAGGTGATTGCCGGAACGAGGAAACTTTAGGGAACCTGCGACTGCACGACCTGCAGAATTCGCCGGATGAAATTGGTACGGATCAGGGACAACTTCAGAACTCTTGTCAAGGCCAAGTTGTGGGCGAATTCGGGGCGAGTTTTTGGGTCGACGACATGGCGGGTTTCCCTTTGCCGCCCTTGGATTTGGATCCCCTACCGCCAGGACTTTTCAGTCCATGTTCCGGAAGTTACAAGTGAGTTCCGCATTTCCATAAATGTTGAACTTCTAAATGTCTTCATTACAATCTAAATATTTTAAAACTTCGAACGTGGTATCTTTTAAATTTCTTAAAGTTAATTTCCGTTCGGAGAAATTCAGAAAGCAATGTTGCATTATTTATTCCCTGGGTCTAGAACTTCAGTTTTACATAAATAATCGGTATTGTCAAAGTTGGAACTGCGCGAGAAGCGAATGTGCACCGAGGAATGCCAACCCCAATGGAGAGGGTGTCGCGGACGTGCTTTTGTCCTTGAAACACGCGGTGGTTCATCCTTCGAGTCCGACAAATGGGTACTACTCCACTGGGCCACCAACCCATCATTATGCCCAGGATTACGTGCAAAATCTTGGCCCCAGTGTACCGCAAACGCACTATACTTCCGGCCCCGCCATGTCTGTCAATGTCTCTATGAACATGACCATGAACATGAACATGCATCCTGGGTAAGATGAAGCATTGACATTTTCATTTTCAGGATTTTAACAGAGCCTGAAGACGAAATAATTTGGAGACTTTTTCTGCGAATTATCTACACCCCCCCCCCCCTCATTCTTCTTCATTTTGCAAGCAATGTGAAATACAATTTTTTGGAAATAGTTATACACTTTGTGACGAATTTCAGACAAAAATTTATCACTGGGAAAATAGTAACGAAAATGAGGTCTATGCTAAATAGCTCAATTAAGCTTTCCGTTTGAACCTTAAAGGCAAAATGCATATACTTACTTAAGTAATGTGCTAAAAAGAGAGAGAGAGGATGAAACAATTGCTTAAATATACCGTTTGTATGACCTGGCTTAGTAAACACCCCAAGACATTTGTATCTTTAAATTTGGGGTAGATTTATTTTTTGTACCTAGTACTTTCTGGGCGAGCAATTTTTTGTTATAGAGTACTTTTATATTATTAAAAAATATGGAGACTTGAGAATCGATGGTATATTTTTGGAGCCAAGAAGTTATTCATGGCAAAAGAACTGTGGAACAGTTCTTCTTCTACAGTTTTATGAACATGATAAAATTGTTTTAAGTTATATTTAGTTGTTACGAATTCGAAAAGTATTTTGACAGTTTCTAAAAATTTTGACAGTTGGATGGTTCGGTAAGGTTTCGAAATTTTAACCCCTTAATTTCGGTAACTGTTTTTAAGAGTTTTAATACTTGAGTGGCTTTGAACAACTATTATCTATTTTTGACATTTTTTTAAGTTGTGACTTTTTAAGTTCATACATTCTTGAAATTGAGATAGTTTTCAGAGATATAAAAGAATTACTTGAATTTGTACAACTTGCTGAAATTTCTCCATATTTTCACATCTTTTTTCTACCTTCTAGAGTAAAATTTCATTAGAAATACTTGTTTGATCTTTTACAGTATTTTTTGTATTTTTTGATATCAGAGAACTTTCAATGATTCAAAAAATTCACGCTACTTTTGAAGTAAGTTTCTCAAGTAGTCTATAATTCTTGCGATTTCATTAGGCACTTGAACGGTTCTTAGAACTTCGGAGGGTACTTTTTTCATTTCACCGTGAATTCTTAATTCTCAATATTCGAGATCAAAATATTGGGAAATTAAAGAAGTTTTATGTTCAAAAAATTTAAGTATGACAGGCTGTTTTTTCTCCACAATTGGATCTGTCAAATGTCCAAAATCCTCTAGTTAAAAAAAAAAATTCCCCATTCGAGCTTTTTTATGCATGCGAAGTTTGCAAAGCTAGCCTAAGGCAAAAATTTACTGAGAGAAAATAAAAAAAATTTCCCACATCCCAGTCAAGTTATTTTAGAAATTTCGACAGTTCTTTTTAAATTTTTTCAAGTGACCAGTTTTACTCGAATTGAGTCAATATCCTGCAAATCTAATTCGTGTGAAAGTTTCACTCAAGCAGGATCTATTTATTTTTTCTTTCTTTTTTTTCGTTTCTTTATAATCTTTTGGATACATTAAAAAATTTTAAATATTCAATAAAAATTTTGTCGAGTGCTTACACTGCTCTCCCAGTATTCGAAGTGAAATTTCGTATAAAATTATAACCTGATTTTTCACAGTATTTCATGTATATTTTTCAATTTTTTGGTATCAGAGAACCTTCAATATTTCAAAGGAACAGAATTCGTGGTAATATTTCTTCGTAAATTTTTAAAACAATCTAATAACTTTCACTTTTTTTTCTAGAATCTTGAAAAATTCTCATAATTTCTTGACATACTTTGTTCATTTCACCGAATTTTCGGAAATTACGATAGTCGAGTTCAAAATGTCAGAAAATGTAAAAAGTTTCAAAAATGTAACTTATTCAATTATCACTGGCTGGTGGTTCTTTTTGTTCACAATCGAATCTGTTGATATTTGCAATTTCTCATCGTAGTTGAAAAAAGATGTAATACTAAATAAGTGAAAAACAGCTTTTTTAAAGTATATGAAATTCGCAAGATGAGTCGTAGACAAGCATTTCAAACAGAGGAGATGAGAGAAATTTATATGTACCAGTCAAATGGTTTTGAAAATTTAGATATTTTTTTTCCTAATTTTATGAATTTGTGCAACTCAAAATAGAACAATTTGAAATGTTTTTGAATCTTTGCATCTATATTCCTATATTAAAAGCAAACATTCATTTTTAATAATTATTAAATACTTGACAGTACGTTTTATATTTCATAAATTTTTTATATTATTCAATTTTCCATCGTTCAGGAGAATAGAATTCACGGGATTTTTGCCGTGAATTTCTGAAGCAATCTATTATATTTACTTGTTCCTGACAATTTCATTCTAAACTCATAATTTCCGAGCATATTTTTGTCATTTTGCATTATTTTCGAAATTCGCAAAAATCAAGTGCAAGATCGAGTAAAAGCTGAAAAAAAATTCAATATATCCTAAAAATTCAAGCATGATTGGTTGGTTTTTTCCCTACAGCACACGAAAAAAAATGTCTCACTTAAGCAGCCAAATCATTCAATAAAATTTTGACGTACAAAAGTTTTGATTTTGTCAATAATAGTCTTTATCATAAAAAATTCATATCCATTCTCATTATAGAAACTTAGTTGTCGTATCTGTAACTTTGGTAGATCCATATTGTACTAAAACCAAACATCTTTCCATATATACATTCATCGAAATTCTCGATTACTCTATCACACAATAAAATGATGAAAAAACTTTTCATACCCTAGTCAAGTCAGGGCCGGATTAACAAGTAGGCAGAATAGGCAGTTGCCTGGGGCCCCCGATTTTAGGGGGCCCCCGAAAAATGAAAAAGACTTCTAAAATTTTCTTACAAACATACAATTCTAGAGAGTGAAAGAAAAATATAATCAGAACTGAAAATAATTGAAAAAATACGAAATAATAAAACAAACAAAGTGAAATCACAATTGACTTGAATAGAAGCCTTCAAGCGGAAATTTCAACGTGAATGATGAATGAGTGAATGATGGATGACAAATGACAAATAAATTAATGTATCATTTGACAGGCTCAGAGGCAAAACGACACAAGAATTCCCAAAAGAAAGACCGACTTATGTGAGTCAGCATATTTTTTATCCTTTCTTGGAAATTCTTGTGTCGTTTTGCCTCTGAGCCTGTCATTTGGTATCATTTAACAAATACGTTTTCGTGAATGTTCGAGAATAGAAATCAATGAAAAGGTCAAGAATATTCGAGAACAATAAATGACTGGAATTTTCTGTAATATTCTGGAACACTTGAATTTGTATATAAGACGAAGAATTCGCTGTACGGGGATAGTCACGTCTGAGAATACTCACCGTGAACAATAACATAGTGTAAAGTGAATAAGTGAATGAAATATCCTTGTTATTATCTCGTAAATGTCCGCGTTTTTTTCTTTACCGTAGTGAGACCATCATTTTTCGGGAGTGATAGTTTAAGTGCAATACACTAGTAAATACTAAAACCATCGTTTGTGTCTTAAGTTGTTATTTTGTAAAAAAATGTCTCGTTCATATTTAAGTGGTGCGCAAAAAAGAAAGGTTGCCGAAGAAAAACGATCACGAACAAGTGCAGTGTTAGAAAAAGTTCCAAAACTCGACAATTATTTTCATCGGAACGTAAAAACACCAAATTCATCAGGCAGTCAAGGACTTGCAACTAGTCCTGAATTGAACGATGATCCAGTCAACTCAACACCTGAATCTTCAAACCAATTTCTTGTGGGCGAAAGTGTACATAAAAATCAAGGTGTAGAAATTTCCAACCGTTCCAACGATCCAGGAAAATGGGAAAAATTTACTAGTGAAGATGTAAGATTTTGGATTGAACATGGGCCATCCACATGTCAAAATTCGACTGGACCATTCGAATCATCTAAGCGTTGGTATGAAAACGAATCAACATCGAGATATTGTTCGCCCAACGTATTTTTTGGGACTAAACCAAATGGAGAAAAAACAAACCGAGATTGGCTTATTTATTCACCAATGAAAGGTGATGTATGATTTGAATCAATTTCTTTCACGAAATTCACTCTATTTTTTGAGAAAGAATCAGGTTTTTTTCTAGCAAGAAAAAAAAATCCTTAAAAAATAAAACTTGAGGTTAAACGAATTCGCTTAAAAAGTAACTTCTAATTTCTTACTTGAAAATTTATGAGTAACTTGTAATATAACCAAGTTACATTAACTTAAACAAGTTACATTAACTCAACCAAGTTTCTTTTAAAAAGTAACTCACCCACCCTTAATTCATAGTTTGTGTATCATTCACATAATTTGTAACACTGTGTGACCTCAAAAATTACAAAAAAAAAAAAAAAAAAAAAAAATACGAAACCTGTCTACAATGGCTGGTCATGATTCTTTAAATACTTCCATTACATTTTTTTTTCAAATTTAGCCCTCGTTTTCGATTTACTCATTAAATTAATTTTTTTTAAAAGCATGCTTTTGATCACGTAATATTGGTCCTTTTTTTCGAACAAAAGACTAGTTGTGTCCTCTTATTAACCTGATCACGTTTCTGGAATAAAATAGGTCAAAAACTGCACGGGAAAAAATTTGAAATAGCAGTCAATGAGTCTTTTTTTTATATTCTCTGACCTTGAAAAAACATTCAGAGAAAAGAAAACGGAAAATGACAGAAAACAGGAAAGCCGGTCGAATAAATAGACTTAACATTAAAAAAACCTGTAAAGAAAGTATTCAGGGGGTCATTACCAACCATTCTAGACAGGTTTCGTTTTTTTATAATTTTCAAAATTATTTTTAGGCACACAGTGTAATTGATAATAATAATTTTTGGTTTTTATTCACAGGGTCTGTCTATTGTTTTTATTGCAAGCTATTTCTACCACCCGACCAATCGATAAAACTTTCTCGTGAAGGATATGATGACTGGAAAAACATCGGAAGTCATTTACAACAGCATGAAAAAAATCCAAAACATCGGGAGTGTTTGCTGATTTACCGGCAAAAACGAAAGGACGAAAATAATCTGCCAGAACTACTCGAGAATGAACTACTAAGTGAAAAAAAATACTGGCGCGACGTTTTAAAACGGGTAGTTGCTGTCATTACCACATTAGCAGAGCGAGGTTTGTCATTCAGAGGTTCGAACGAGCAATTCGGGGTGCCGGGCAACGGAAATTATCTAGGGTTACTTGAACTCGTTGCGAAATTCGATCCTTTTTTGCAAGGTCATATTGTTAGATACGGCAATGCTGGGACAGGTGTAACTTCTTACTTATCGAAGACGATCTGCGAGGAGTTCATTAACATTATGGGTAAAAAAGTCAGATCATACATTTTAAAAGAGGTTACTTCGGCTAGGTATTTTAGCTTATCTGTCGATTCGACTCCTGATGTATCGCATGTTGATCAATTGTCTATTATTTCAAGATATGTTTCTCCGAACGATTTTCAACCAGTCGAAAGGTTTATAACTTTTCTTCAGTTGGAAGGTCATACTGGTGAAAGTCTAGCGAATCAAACTTTAAACTTTCTTACTGAAGACTGTGGTTTAGATATTCAAAATTGTAGAGGACAATCATATGACAACGCATTCAACATGTCCGGAAAGTATAAAGGTGTGCAAGCAAGAATATTGAGTTTGAATGAGAATGCGATCTATGTTCCCTGTTCCGCGCATTCCCTTAATTTGGTTGGAGAGCATGCTGTGAAGTGCTGTTTTTATGCAGTAGATTTTTTCGCCATTATGCAGACATTATATAATTTTTTTTCCGCTTCCACCTATCGTTGGGGCGTATTAAAAAATAAAATAAACAATGAGAAAACTTTGAAGACATTGTCAACTACACGCTGGGAAGCACATTCGAATGCGACGAATGCAGTTTACGATTCATTTGATATCATATTAGAGGCTCTAGAAATCATTGCTGATGATGAATCACAAAATACTGATACTCGTTATGAGGCGACGTGTATCGTGAATAAAATGCAAAAATTCGAATTTGGTTTCATGTTGATTTTATGGAACTCTATTTTGACTGCTATGCGTTCAGTGAGTAAGTCATTGCAAAGTGAAAAAGCAGATTTGCAAACGTGTGCTTCTTTGTACGGATCGTTAGAAGAGAGTTTAGCTTCATTCCGTGAAAAGTTCAATGATTTCGAGGAAAAAACAAAACGATTATTACCTGGTGTAGGTTATACAGAAATCGTAAAACGTACTCGTCGTAGAAAAAAACAACCTAATGACGGAAATGCTCTAGAAGTAGAATTTTCGCCTCGCGATGATTTTAGAACAAAAGGTTTCCTCGAAATCATCGACAATCTTCACAGTGAAATCAAACGGCGTGCGAAAGTGTATATGGAAGTTTCAGAGAGATTTGCATTTCTCATCAACTTTTCTCTAAGTGATGGAGACCTCCACGAAGCTGTAAATAACTTAGTTCGTTTTTATCCTAGAGATTTGGAAGAATTTTTCATTGAAATGAAACAATTCCAAAGTTACGTGAACTCCAGATACACCGATGCACAAAAAAATCATAGTCATTTGTATAAGATTCTAATGGAAGATCAATTAGCCGAAGTATTTCCTAACACAGAAATAGCTCTTCGAATTTTTTTAACATTATTGATCACAAATTGTTCTGCCGAACGATCCTTCTCGCAATTAAAAAGAATCAAAGCTGCTGAAAGAGCTACAACGCGACAAGAGCGACTCGAGATGTTAGGTATACTTTGCATTGAGTCAGATTTATTGAACAAAATCGATATTGATGATATAATTGATGAATTTGCCGAAAACAAATGTAGAAAACGACATGTTTAAAATGTAGATAGTAATTTTATTGATATTATTACATTGTGACAATAAAATTTTTATGAAAGATATAAGTTTGTATTTTTTAATCGAAAAAAGAAGGGAACGGACGTAAAAAAAGGGCCCCCAAATTGATGGTTGCCTAGGGCCCCGTTGAGGGTTAATCCGGCCCTGAGTCAAGTGTACATAAATGGGAGTTCGATGAGATTCTAAAATAGGGAAAACGTGCATTTCTCCTACGACGAAAAAAGTATATTCCTCAACTAGTTACAAAAAACGTTTACACACTAGTTAAGGACGATAATTTGTTCAGCAACGTGGAAAAATGCGATTTGTAGGAGATCCAAGCATGAGAAAAACGGGTATTCCTCCCCCGATAAAGCAAAAATTTTCTTCTCTTTTTGGAAAATCAAAAAGATACGAGCAGAGTTATTCATCGGCGTGGGGCGTCGAGCCATTGCTGAGTCCCGCCCCGCAATACAACCCCGTGGAAACGCAGCAGCAGCAGCAGGGTAGATTAAATCAGGCTCCGGCCAATAGTCTGATATCGGCGGTTCACCCTCATTCGCACCCTCACTCGCGGATGCTGCAGTCCTCTGGATCCGAGCACTCGTTATGCATCAGTACCGGAGGACCTCCCGGGCTCAATCCCGACGACAGCGGCCGACCCAACCTCTGCCGAATTTGCGGCAAAACCTACGCACGACCGTCCACTCTGAAAACGCATCTACGCACGCACTCGGGGGAGAAGCCTTTTAGGTACTCTATTTAACGTTTCCTACTTGATTTTCAGCCAAACTTGGGAACTTTCAGAGCTAAAGTGACGCTTTTCTGGTATTTTTTTACAATTCTGTCACCTCTTCATGCACTGAGGGAAATCTGAATAATCCTGTTTACATATGCATTACATTTATGTATTATTTGTGAAGGATACTAGAAATATATCTTGGTGTATGTTACTAACTACTGTACAACGTTTTTTTAGTAGAACTTATTATATTAAAATATTTTAGTACACCGAGAAAAAAGTCATAAGAAATTTTAGTATACCTTTTCGGACAGCAATCATACCTCAGACCTATTCCTAAAAATCAGTATATTGTTATAAGAAAATTTAGTATAGGATACAATACTTTTTGTTCGGACATCTACCAAAAATTATTAAATCGTATAAGAATTTCACAATACGTATTGTATACTTTAGTGTACTGGTCTATCAATTTTTAGCTATATGCCTGAGGTATGATTCTGGTCTGAGAGGGTATACTAAAATTTCTTATATTTTTTTCTCCGTGTATGAGAAACATTCAGGTTATTTTCGTGTCAAAGATAATCTACTTGTCGACTTTACTTAAACATCTTCAAGAGAACGGAGATATTTTTCAATGAGGGTTGAAAACACTACCTGAAAGCTTGAAAAAAAATGCAATACAATAATACCGTTCCTCTTGTTGCTAACAGTTTCTTTACTCTACATAAACTTCAAGTCCTCGAATAGCTTGTAGAAAAAGAAAGTTCTGTTTACGATTTTAATCATTTTTTTTTCCAATAAATTCAATATTTTTACACAAAAAGCTAGGAGTTATAGAAGGGGGTTGATTATTTATGAATATTCAGGTAGTCGTTGATCGAGTTGTATGCAGTAAAAAATATCGTTGCAGAAATTCACGTACTTTCAGGTGTCACGCGTGTTCCAAAGCCTTTTCTCAAGCCGCGAATTTGACTGCCCACGCGAGAACACATTCTGGTGAAAAACCTTTCCGATGCCCTGTATGTGACAGGCGATTTTCACAAAGCAGTTCTGTCACGACACACATGAGGACACATTCAGGGGAACGCCCTTATCGGTGAGATTGCATTTTTCGTAACATATTTCAATTTTTCAGAATATACAATAAATATCCGAAATAATTAATAACTTTATTGTACAATTGTACAACCTGTTGGAAATTTCTGATAGATGTGATTCCATGTTTAAAAATACTATTGATATTTGCCAAATATCTCTGTTTTTTTTTAATTATCGTCTTCTGCTAGTATAAATAATGTTAATTTTTTCAAATGTTCCAAGAGTTTTCAAGTAACGTAGAAGTATCTATCATTTTTCATTTGAACTTCAGAGATTCATTTAAAACCTAGATAAATTTTGAAGTTACGAAGTTTTTTCGACCAGTTTAGATGTGAAAATATTTTCAAAAATTTTTCGTATCTACGATTTCTGCGAAAAACTTTCAAGACTTTTTATATATATTCTTACAATTTCATGATATTCTTTTTTCGTAATATTTTGAATTTAGATGATATTTACAAAGAACTATAAATATTTTCCGTCCACTTCCAAAAAATTTCGTCGAAAAATCTAGTTCTAATATTTGAAAATATTGAAAAAATAAACAATTATTATCATTTTTTATTGAAAGCTCTGTAAAGCTTTTTGCAGCTCATATAAACTTATTTTTATTATCCCTTTTTCGTTAATATTCTCGTAAATTTTGAGAAAAATGCAATATTGAATATGTATACCATTATTATCATATTTTTAGCCTTTATTTGATTCGAAGCATTCCAAGTCGAAGATTTTGAGTATGTATTGCCAAAAAATCACAGAACATTCAATAACGATTTTGAGCCTCATCCATACAATTCTTAAAAATCTTCAAGAGAAACAAAGATCTTTGAATTAAAAAAAATATATTAAAACAAAATTACGTAAAAGAAAATCACATTTTTTATTCACATTAAATTTGTCTTTTTTTTCAGGTGTCGGTTTTGCAAAAAAGCCTTCTCTGATAGGTAAACAACTTTTTGAATCTCTCTGATAACATTTTTTTCATGCCCTTTTTTTATCATATCATTTGAGTCTGTCATTTAATAATGGTAACTTATATCAGTTGTTGTTTGTTTTAAATAGTATTTGCAATCTTTTAAAAACAGTTAATTAAACTAAAAAAACATGTCGAAAGTTTTTCATTTTAGAGGAGACTGGGGCGTTCCGGAAACTATTTTATTTTAAAATTTCACTAGAAGAAACACCAAGAACACATTTTTATAAACAATGCTTCTACAGTTAGAAGGTATAATCAGTGCAGTTGCATTCGTACGTCATAATCCATATGTATTTTTGTAATATAATTTGAAAAGAATAGAACTAAATTATAAATTTCTTAATATTTGTCAAAAATGTACGATACTATTGAAACATTCACCTGAATTATTCTAGATTTACGCGACTATTTGACTTTACAATAATCTTTGGTGTCTCTCATTCCCCAGTGTCCGGAATGCCCCATTCTCCCCTAAACCCTGTATTTCTGTATAACTAAACATATAATTTTATTTAGTTCTACTTTGACGAAACACAACCGAATTCATTCAGGAGAAAAGCCCTACCAATGCAAGCTGTGCCTGTTGAGATTTAGTCAGGTAAAAAATATCATTCAAGGGTTCTGTAAATCATTCAAAAAACATGCTTATGAATTTCATTTGCAAAATAATTTCAAGTAGAATTCAACAGATCAAAAACTTCAACTCCTTCATTTTCGAAACATTCTGCTTTGCCTTAACAACTCTAATTTTCTCAAACTCTGATATTTTTGGAAATTTCTTTTCATTTCAGAGTGGAAATCTCAACAGGCATTTAAAAGTCCACGGCGGATCTTTGACGTGACACGACGCAGACTTCGTATACAATGATGAATCATTGAGTCATCGAATACCTGTGATTCGAGCAGACATAAACTCACAACGAAAATATTAATAGACATATGAATGGAAAAAACCGATTTTCCTCGAACTTTGTTTTGTATCAAGCGAAGTGAAACATCTTACGAAACTTAAAAAAGTCATACGAATATCTGATCTCGCAAAATTTTAAGGAAATATTGCAAACTACAAGATTTAATGCCAAATCATCAAAACGTCATAAATTGTATTTCTTCAAGGCTGTGATGTGAGAAAATGATATTGTTTCGTGAAATCCACAAAAGTAAAAAAAAAATTAATAATAATCTGGCTTTTTACACTTGTTCGTAGGCTAGCAAAGAATTTTCAATACTCGCAAGAAAAAGGTTCTATGAAGCTCAAAAAGTTTTCAATTTACATTGTTTTTCATAATGTCGCAATTTTCCGGAACAATCAACGAAAATTAACGAATGTTAATAAAAATGTGTCGGGTGGAGCTTTACGCAAAATACGCAAATTGCCAAAGATTGAAAAAGTAGTTCGAATGTTAAGGCTGGAAACATCGTGGACCAGTCCTCTCTGTACCCGTTTATGGGAAAGTGTGAATTTCTCTGGTTTAATTTATTGTTAATAAATGTACAAAAGTGTAATTACTCGTGGAAAATACCGAATTTTTCAACCAGATGTTAAGTTGACCTCTGGCATCGTGAATTTGTACACCACTTTTTCCGCATTGATTCGTCGGGGACGCATAGTACTTAACGTGTAATATATATTTTTATTAATTATTGTAATAAAATTGATATTTATTATACCAGATATCAGTAATGTTTTACTTAAACTTGAGTCAAGTACGCATTATTATTTAACTTTCACAACAAAAAATCGCAGTTTTGATAAAAAATCTGGTAGCTTTCAAAATTGTACTCATACTTTTTTGAATATTCAATGAATCTATTTCAAGATTTTTACAGCTTGAATGCCTAAATAGTAAGAACTTGAGCAATTTCGAATCAATCTTCCACTATTGTATCTAGATTCTTATGTTTTATAATTTTTGTGTACAAAATCGTTAACTTCGTGATTTGTTGTATTTCAAATGTTACCTGATATAAGGCCGTAAAAATATGTTGCGATTAAGGACAGCTAACTGAATTTTTCATCGTCAGAATATTGATTTATTCTTTAGTTGCACTCAGATTTCATGTTGATAGCTCTGAACTAGTGGATAATCTGTTCATTTGTCTACGACTTGTTAAACGAAAAATAACGTTTCGAGTATTTTGTAAGAGTTCCAAATCCTTGTGAAAATTTTATCAGGTCAGTACAGAATATAAACAAAAAGTTCCTCAAAAAAATGTCATAACATAATGAAATTTCTCACGAAAGTCAAAAATTTTGTAATATTGCCAAGATTTTATAAAAATTCGTCAGGATTAGAAGGATCTTCAAATTCTTTCATAAGATATCTTTTATAATCGTAATTGAGTTTCTACATACATATTTTCACCTCAAAAATATTAATCACGAAATTTGAAAGCGTTATAGAAAATTTCATTGCTCTCTCATTGTCGATCAAAGTTTATGAATAATTTTGAAATTATTCATTCGAAAAATTTCATGTTCTGTGATGCACGAAATAATTTCAGATTCAAAGATACTACTTTATGATTGAAGATTCTGATGCGCAATATTCTATGTCTGACGATTTTGACTAAATATAAAAATTACAATGTATTAAAATAATGTATAATTCAACGCATCCATTACACACGAATGACTGATGACTTATCAGTGATGAGCAAAAATATCACTTTAGAATCGATATTAAATATTTCTGATTTTTTGATAAGATCTTTGGAAAAAAATCCTCAAGTTGAGAATTTGGAGAATGGATTCTCGATTCACTTTTGAGACGTAATACGAAATGGATTGGGCTATTTTTTTCATTTTTTTAATCTTTCAACGGGCATGTTTAGCCCAGGAAAACGATATAAATCCGCAAGACTTAACGAAAATGATACTGGACATAAACAAAGTTTACAGAACTTGGAGTGTTTTTTTATTCGATACGGCACAAAAGTCAAATGACGTAGATGGTAAGTAGCAGTACCAAAAAAAATATTTCTGTGTTACTTATTTTCGAAAAAAGAAGGTTGAATTTTCGTTGTTCATCAAATTTGTCTTGTTCAATCTCACAAGTAATCTCGTAATTGTAATACTTATTTTATTCAACTAGATAATTTTTGTCATTTTTTCAATATTGTTTTGTACTTGAAACTTTTCATATTGGATTTATTCCTATTTTGAATAAAAGATTGACTAAAAACGTTCAATTATTGATAGGGCAAAAATTTGGAAACAAATTTCTTTGGGTGAAAAGAGAAAAAGACTTTCGAAAAATCTTATCATTGGGAACAATAAACTGGGAAAAAGAATAATTAAATGCTTTCAATTCACAAACATACTTTTTGTTGACACTTCCCTAAACTTTTTATCATAAAAAAAAAATCTTGATGAAAAAACTTTAATTTTATAATATTGTGAACTTCAGAATTCAGAATACGAATTCTAAGAAGTTTTTCCTGCACGAATATTCTCTAATTTCGCCAGCAATATTGAAACATTTAAAAATTCTTTCATAGAGATATATCGGTCCGTAAAATTCAATTATCTTGAGAAGTGTGAGTATGATTTATCGGAGCCAAAGGAGTGGGATTCCTCTCAGATATGAATTCAATGAGAGGAATCCCACTCCTTTTGAAAATTCTCTCAAAATCAGGGATGTGAGTTTATCGGTCAAAAAAAAATGGGCCAGGTCATGGTAATTTCTGACAGTCATTCACTGTCATTTACGGTCAAATTTAAAAACTCTCTAATTATAATTTACCGTCAGAGCTCTTGCCTGGTCAGTAATTACCGGTCATGACCGAACTTCGATGAAATATGTGAGTTAACATAACTGGCCAAACGATTTCCAGCAATTCCAGGTGAAAATCACCAATCTTGTTATTTCGCATTTCATAAATGGCTTTTCCATTTTTTTCAAAAAAAAATCTCATAACTGTCACTGTACTACTGCGTTTGCTGGACAATATACAGGGTGTCCAAAGTTGGCGAATCATCAGAAAACCATTGATGCTTGATGAAATTCTGAGACACTTTTTAACTAACTATATATGTATAATAACTGCTCCAGTACTGCGAATCTTCGAAAGTTGCAAAGGAAAAAGTGTCTTAGAATTTTATGAGGAATTGATGATTTTCGGATGATCTGCTGACTTAGGGGCACCCTATATATGTTGTCATCAACAACAAATCGAAAACAAAAACTTTATACTCATGTTTAGTAATTAATGCATCTGCGATAATGATAAAAGTTTTAGAATTCTTGTATTTCCGATTAAGTTTCTTTCAAAATTATACATAAACATACTCTGAGAAAAAATATTGCGCTTTTTACTATAAAATTTTGCGATTGTGGTTCAGTCTCAAAATATTGCACTTTTTGATAAAATTTGTTTCATATTCTACTATGTGTATAACAAAACTTGAATAAATTTGCCAATATTTGCCATAAATCTAGTAAAATAAATAAAGAATTCTCATGAAAAAAGTGCAATAATCCAAACTGTTCCACAATAATTACAATGCCTAACAGTGAAAAGTGAAACGTATAATACTCTGTTCTTAAAATTAGTTTATAAGACTGATGTGAAATACATTAAATAGAAATTTTTCTAAAAATAAAGATACCGAAGGAAAATATCTAAGCAACAACACACTTTTATGAAATAATTTGTTAATTTCTTTATAAATGCTTCTCTTCAACTAGAAAGGTTGTCATTGTATGATTATCATAAGAACCAAAAAATTTGTTTCCATTTTTTCATAAAAATTCGACGAAAAAAAGGAAGATGCAATAACAGACGAGATGAACATTTTTCCAAGTCATCTTTGAGTATGTCATATTTTTGACGATCATAATAATTCTGACCGGTGAGGTAAACTGACGGTCAAAATTGACCAAAACTTTTTTGTCGTAATTAACGGTCATGACCATTAATTTACCGCCTCACATCCCTGCTCAAAATTAATCGAAGATACCTGCCACAATGCTAATAACGCAAAACCCGTGCACTAGATTTCCAGTCATTAACAACAAGTCAGTTCATGACAAGAAAATTTTCACAAGCAAGAGTATTGTCTGTGACCGCAGACCTGATCGACTTGCTTAAGATAGTGAAAAACTACAAAAACGTAATCACGTCACCACTTTTCATAATTATTCTCACCAACGAGGCTACATACGAACAGCTCAAAAGCGCTTTTCGTACAATCAACATGTCATATGCAAAGTGGTTTCTCATATTCACGAATTCCTCCAACGAGTTTTGTTTGGAACCTAATACCAAAAGGAACCCTTTCAACGTGGCATTTGGTACGCAAATTATTGTCAAATGCAGTGACACGTATAAACTCAATCATTGGGAAAGTCAAGAAGATCATATAGATGTTCACGATTTCTTGACTTGGAGCCCCGACAATGGAATCGTTTCGTTGACTGCAGAGAAAGGCTACCATTTGCGTAATCTTCACAGAAAAAAAATCAATGTAGGGTATGTGGAAACGGACCACGAAAAGGGACATGGATTGTTCGTCTTTTATGAAGAACTCGAAAAAAGATTGAACTTCAGTGCCAATTTGGTGCACGACGAGAACTACGCTGTTAGTGACAACTCTTCAGCTGGAATACTAGGTAGAGTGTCAACTGGGGACTTGGACATGAGCAAGCACATGTTTGTAATCTCAAGGGATAGATGGGATTTCGTGGATTTTTCTATTCAGACAGCGAGTACGATGGATGTATTGCTCTTTAGGAAACCGGACGATTATGCATTTACATGGACTGCTCATTTTGAGGTAACGAAAAAATCATCATTCAGATGTAATATATGATTCAGAGAAAAATCACTTTTTACATTAACTGATTACCAAATTCAAACGATGAGTTCAGTAGCACATTCTATAAACATTTGCTGATTGAATGAATTTTTCGTAATTCAATTAACGTATTCATGATTTACTAATTCGATGATAAACATTCGAAATCAAGATGTTCCAGCTTCATCTTTGGGGAGCAATCGCTGTAACATTCATCAGCCTTGTCCTTTCTGTTACTTTGCATGAAACAATTCGCAAAGGCTTGACATCATTTTTCAGGAATTTTTCTGACTCACTGCTTCATGTGTGGAGTATAAATTGTCAACAGGGTTTGTCAGGTGATTGTGTATCATAATACATTACAAACATGAAAAAATAATTGAATCAAAATCATGATGAAAAAGTTAGGGATATTTCGTTTTTTGTTCAATAACAAACAACAACTTTTTATCGAAAATTGCAATGCTGTATTTTTTTCATTTTCATAATTTTCTAAAAATATTTTAAATTTTCTTTTGAATTCTTTTCAACTTACATTGAATAATAACCTTTGTATTTCAGGATCTCAATCGTCAGCATCGTTAAAAACTATTTATGTAGTGGCTTTTTTTACGTCGCTAATTTTTTACACTGCTTATTCAATTTTTCTTACGAGCTACCTATCACTCTCAAAGCCGAACCTACCATTTTCCGATGTTGAAGGTTACATTGAAGACGGTTCATACGAACTCATCGCCAGAAATGGCCACCCTGTTGTTAAATTTATTTTAAACGATAATGACACCTTTTTTGCGCGTATGAAAAAATTGTTGAAAAAAGATTTACCCGTTTCAGATCTGGAAGGATTTTTGCAGGTTCGTCATTCTTCATGAACAAGATTTAGAAAGTTTTTCACTACATCAACTTTTTGATTGCATGAATTAGATGTGTGGAGAGAAATCTGCGTACTACATTTCTTACGTGCTAGTCCTTATACGGTCTGAGGAAGTTCCCTGTCGTACGACTCATTTTGAAGTGGGACATGAATACGTGTTATATGCATTTATATTCAACAAAAATATTACGTTCAAGGAATTATTTAACTATCAGTAAGATTCATATGTTTTTTAATATCGTTTTTATCTTTCGAATAAACCTCAATATTGACAATATTTCTTTAAACTAACACTGTAAGATGACTGTATGTTTATTTAAACACGTAAAGTTGTTCCATTTCGATATGCGTAAAGAACTGTAGAATTTTCGTCTATTTTTTGACATATTTGAAACATCTTATATGAATTATAAAAAACTCGATCAATTTCTTAGAGTTTTTAGCTACGGACCTGAGCAGAGTGTTGAAAGCATATTTTAATAGTTTGGTGCGTAATAAATATAAAGTTTTCAAAAATCCCTAGTGATTGTATTTAAGTTTTTGCGGATTTTTATTTTTTCAATCACTCCAGTTAATAATTCGAAAATTTCTAGAATTTCAAAAGAGTTTCAAATTCACATTGCAACCAATATTCAATTTTCAATTTACCAAATCATAATCACTAAATCAATATTACAATTCATAAATTATGGATGAACCTTGAGATAAAATATAAAAATTTGAAAAAATAAAAAATTCACTTGTTGGTGGATATACAAAACATAATAGATAATTCTCAAAAATCTTGAAACACATTAAAATTTCTTATTTTCTTCGACATTCCGAGCCGAAAATTAATAATTAGAAATATTTTCATTTTTCGTTGCCTCGTATATTATTTTTTTTCTTGTTTTGTATTCAAACATTCGTATCAAACGAAATTTCTCATAAGGAATTCGATTTATTTATATAATATTTGCTTGTAGGATCGAGCGATTTCGTGAATTTGGACTACTGCAATACTATGTGATGAAGCCTCTTGAAAGTGAATCAATTATTCCGGAGGAAGACAATCTTTATTTTGCCACAATCTCTTTGAAACAAGTCATACCAATCTTAACAATTTTTTTCAGCGGTGCTTTTTTTTCAGTTATTATTTTATTAATTGAGAAAGTATATCTTATAAGTTTAGAAAAACGAGTGATATCTGTGTGAAACAAAAATGAGATGAATAACGCGATACGGACAATTTTCAGTATAAAATTTTATTCTACTACCTGATGTTTCCACGACCTGCACCCATGGAGATAGTTGCCTATTTATTTACAAGAATAATACAATAATCCTACCTTTTTCGCTGTCTCGGCGTATATATAATATAACGGTAATATTATACTGAAACGTAAAAATTAAAAAAAATAAAAGCAATGTAATGCTTCGAAAACTATGTCATCTTCTTTTGAAGTTTTTATTACGAATTGTTATAAATCACAGTATTATAATTTTTAGTACACTACATGCTGAAACGGTTTTATTGAAAAAAAAAATATTATGCAACCTATATTTGCAGTATGAAAGTACAATTATTTGAATAATTTTTTTAAGAACTATGCACCATCAGTCTTTTACCTTGACAGTACTAATTTTTTAGAAGTTATAAAGTACTATTTGACAGAACTACTTTTTTCGCTAAATAGCATGGTAAGACATATTTAATTTCTAAGCATGGTTATCAGTTATCATTTCTAATGGACTACATTGAGTGAAACTTCTGACCATTGATATAAAGTAGAATCTCTAAAGATAGACTGAATTTTTTCATTACATTGAGAGATAAATATTAAAACAATTCATAATATTCAAATGATTATTAAATATAACGAAAAATATATCGTATAAAGGTTATATATAAATGTATATACGAATAAATAGTTATTGAATTGTATTTTGATTATAATTTTTTTCATAATATGTATGATATATTTATTTTATTCGTTCGAATATAATAGACTCTTAATACGAAAATTTATATACAAATGAAAATTTCTGCACATGCAAGACACATTCTGAAGTTTTTATAGTACTGTGATGTTCGGTTTATAATGAACTAATAAATTAGATGTCCGATGTTTTCTAGTTTACTTTCTTCAATCAAACTGATTTTTATTAATGTTTTCATGAAATAAAACTTTTAATCTTTGGCGTGGATATATATAGAGGAGAGTCAGAGGGATCAACCCCCCTTCTTGATAGTATTAGTCAAATTCAAAAATTTTATATCTATAATAATTTAATATCCAATATCACAGAAACTATATTCTAGGATTCAGATTTTTAGAATACCATCTCCAAAATTCTAGAAATGCATTTTCGGTCTTTTCACTTCAATTCTTCAGTAGAAATCGTAATCCTCAAAATTTGATGTTCGAAAGTTGGAATATTGTATAATTTCATGTGTCAGCATTAATGAACACTATGAACTCCAAAAAAGTCAGATCTGAAATTTCGCAATCCCATACTCTAAAATTTGAAATCGTTAGAGTTTTTGCTCTAGAAGTTAAATATCTGAAATCATTTACTGTAGAATATTAATTTCCGTGATTCTCCATCAAAAATTCATACTACGAAAATTCAAAATTTAAATTACATACATTTAGAAATATTAAAATCCAGACTATCCAGACTATCTTCTAAAATATGTTTCTATTGTTTATATTTCTATTTGTTCATAGTTCTATTGTTTATATTGCAAAAACTTACTGATTCCTTTTCTTGTTGATATTTCACTGTTTCTCACTAAAATATTCACAATACTTATTATAACTTACTATTTTTATTAGTTGCTCTTTTCACGACCGATATTTTACAACCGTTTGCGAAAAAAACACTAACGCTATAACGGCCAAAAACGACCGTTAGCATAAGTGGCGTTGCGTCTAAGTTTCTCGCCTATCCCAACGAAGAACGAAACGAAAAATTGCAAACATAAATTGAAAAGTGCATGCAATAATATAAAATCTGACCTTTCGTTGCCTCCAAAGGTCCCAGTGAACAAACCAGCCAAACCTCGCCTAAAATGTACCCAATATAATTAAGTAGGATTGGCCAATAGTAAGATAATTCTGCGGCCCCTACAGGGGTCACTGTTTGAGCAATTTTTTTGTACACTATATTTGGCTTAATATTGACCATATGTGGGGTACTACATTTTGACATTTAATAATAAAACATTTGCTCCATACCAATCCACTTCCAGCTCAATTTTTTTGTTTTCCTATTTTGCGAGCGAATTACATTTTTTATGATATTTTAAAGTTATTATAAGTAAGTTCTCTATTTTTAATTCACATAACACCTTTTTCTCCTATTTAATATACGATCTAGGTAAATACGTAAATCAACAGCTTTCATTTTCCAAAACAGTTTTTATTGCGCTTTTTTTTTAAATGACACCTACATTATTCCTTACACAATTATTGATTAAAAAACTCACTTCCAGACCCTTTACCACGTAAATATTGGGGTAAACGACGATTTATATTTCGACCTTGTCACCTTCTGAAATATGCAAACAGACCCAAAAATCAAACAAAATATGACACACGCGGTTTTCGTGATTAATCGAATACATTTTTTTGTACAGAATCACGGATTTTTTACTTACTTTCGATAAATATCCGGGATGTAAAGATCAGTACGAAAAAAAACACGATTTCGCACTGTTGTTTGCACCGAAAAAGGCGTGAACTATTGCCATGGCGCGAAAGATGCGTTTGTTTATGTTTATATTATACATACTGTCAATATAAGCCCCATAGGTTGGCAATTGTATTGCCCAAATAATTTGCCCCAACATTGAATAATTCTGCGGCCCCAACAGGACCCCATATTTGGCAACAAAAATTGAGTACCGTTAGGGAGAAACAGTGGGCGTAACAATATTTGTGACTAATAATAACCTGCAGTTTGGCCAATTTCATGGACCTCACGAAACTGGGTGAATGGAGGACCCAATTTTTTGTTCACTGGGGTCACTTGAGGATCGCTGTTGTTGAAGTTTAGTTGATCCAAATCGGTGATTTTAACCCAACACTGTATCCAACACTGCATCCAACTGGGTTGCACTTTCATCACTTTTTGCACTTTTCCAAAAAAACACTATTAAACAGACACTTTTTTCCCGATGCGACCGCGACAGTGAAAAAAAAAACACAATGCCCGCGTCGCGAATTTTAAGCTTCCCGGAAATGACCGTTGAACAAAATGGCGGCGCATTGCTTCAATCCTTTTGCCCGGGATTTCGCACGCGATTTTTCAGTTTTTTTAGTACGACGTTTCGCGATTTCCCCGGATTTTGACGACGACGCGTCAAAACTCAAAAAATGTGATTGGCGTGCTTCATTCCGAGCAAAGAAAACGTACGAAACAGGTATCGTTTTAAGCGACGCATTCACGCGTAAATTTAATGAACGTAACTGAACGTAACGGACAACGGACCGGAAAGTGAGGAAGCTGGAAGCGGGAAAATCAACAACATGCGCATATGTGCGGTAATTTTCAAATTTAAACTCAAATTTTCAAATTTCAATATCAATTCAGCAAATATTTAATTCAGACTGTCTTTCAGTTGAATGTAATTAAATTCAATATGGAATAGATCTATATTTGAATTTAACTCTATGTAACCGTCATTTCGACGATTTCGACCGTTTCGATCGATACAAAATGGCGGCCTCGATATATATATCGCAACTGTCGACCCTATCGATTGTACATGTACATTTATGAACATTTATGAACAATCATGAACAATACAATAAAATTGTCAGATTGTCATCAATTGTCATTGCAGAGTGATTACAGTGGATTACAGTGTGTACAAAATTCCTGTAAATTCCGAAAATGGCGGCTAACATAAACGGCGTTCTTCAAGAAAATTTGCAAAATGGGATTAAAAAAAGTAAAGTCCTTGTCGTTGGTGCAGGCGGAATCGGCTGCGAAATCCTCAAAAACCTTGTCATGTGCGGATTTTCGGATATCGAAATTGTAAGTATCTTTCGCTGTAATAATGACTCGCCAAGTGCCGCTTTTCACATAACCTATATCCCGCAAATGCTTTTTTCTCCTTTCCCGTGACATTTCTTAAAATTACTTTAGAATTATTTTGCCATTGATTTAACAAAAACTCACGCAATTGTCATTAGTGCACAAATGAAACCTTGCCAATGATTTTCTCTAAACAATGGAATTGTTTTACTTGTACAATGTTGAAAAATTTATGATCAAAAGTTATTAGTTATATAGTTTTTATGGAATATATTTACAGAATTACAAGCTGGAGTAACAATTGTTAGAATAATTCAAAACGATAGATATTCAAGTTATTTTTCAAAATTGTTCTTAGCAGAAATAAATAAAACATTTCTTGTATACTTTTTTTGGTTATATATTATGACTTAAATATGTGTGTTGTAGTCCAATTTTGACAAATTTTTAAAATCATTGTAAAGAGACACTTCTGAAAATTTAGTGAAATCATAGAAATATATGTAAAGAATTAAAAAAAATAAATAAAAACAGAGAATGCTGGCACTTGTCCTAGGATGTGTTAACATCTTTGAACATAACATATGTGACATGGTTTCTAGAAATGTACCTAATGACCAAAACCTTGATTTTGAGATTTTTAGATAGTTGAATGGAGTAAATAATTATCTTTCATCTGCAACTACTCTCGTGTTTCTACGATAAAAATTGAGCGCAGGATACATTTTTTTCTGAATGTATATTCTAATAATATTTTCCATAAAATCTGGCTATAGCATCGCTCTCTCACTCTCCTTGCTACTACACTTTTAAGTGTCTGTACGTAACAGCTCCTCGGGGACTGGTCCCTTTGTATTTTTATTGTATCGAATCATTAATGACATCTTCTAGTGCACGCCTATTTTGTACAAGAATGGAGTAGAAAATAGAAAAGGAGGTAAATAATATGCATCTATTTGCTTGCTTTGGAGACTGAAACTTAAAACACGTTTTTCTTAAAACGCTGTTTTGGTCGTTAGGTACCTTTCTAGAAACGCAGTCACATATTTCAATTTTGCTCCAACCTTGCCAAAAAACTTTATTTTACTAAGGACAATACAGACTTTGATATTATTCATTTTTCTTTCAGTCAGGCATGTAAATACAATTTTATATCTTATTGTTAAAACATTATCAAGGTTATTGTTTCAAAATATGAATATAAAGAAATCAGAAAGAAAAAAAACAGATTTTCAAATTTCTTTTAGTATTTCGTCTAATACATTCAGAATAAAAATGTTCATTTTATTACTTCAAACAATTATGCAGATTGTAGCCAAACGTTGTATCGTTATCTAAATAAATCAAGATTCTTCTGAACCACCTGATAGAACATATGAAGTAACATAAATAAACAAACCTAAATATTCATATTTAAGCACTTTATTGGTAATATTTTGCTTTTTCCTTTAAATTTTTTGTTTTATACAGATATATTTTTCAGATAGTAAATTGTTATGGCTTCGTTAAAAAAAATTAAGATGAGTACACAGGGTGTCCCAAAGTCGCGGATCACCCAAAAACTATGAATTCCTTATTAAATTCAAAGATACTTTTTCCTTTGTAATTTTTGTAAATTCGCAAAATTAATACATTTTTAATAATTCCATTTCATCCAATAACTCTGGGTAAGGCGAGGCTTTTCATTCAAGGGACACCTTCTGCTTCTTAGTTAACTAGAATTGAGAAACTGGACAATTATTGGAGAGTCAATGTCTTAACTCCAATCATGCCTTACCAAGAGTTATTGGACGAAATCGAACTATTAAAAACTGTAATAATTTTGTGAATTTTCAAAAATTGCAAAGGAAAAAGTATCTTAGAATTAAATGAGGAATCCATGGTTTTTGAGTGATCCGTGGACTTTAAGGCACCCTGTATCATAAAATACTTATATCAATTGATTGCAATTATTGAATAAATAAAGTCAGAAGAACGACTATGAGCATCTTTATTTTTATCGATAAACAATACATATTCAATAATGTAATTGTATGTATTTTATATTGTATTTAAAAATTTTCAGTTCCAAAGACTGCTTAGATTTTATTTTGTTGAAATGTTTTTTTTTGTCAAACAAAAATTATTTTCAAATTTTTATTTCAATTAAGCTTAGAAAAAAAGGATTTTCGAATCACTCAGTATTTTATCCGATATGTTCAAAATGATAATGTATATTCTCGTTTACTTGAAAAAAGTATCCACAATTGAGCCAAAAATTGTATTGTCTAAATACTCATGACCTAACATAACAAAAATGAAGTTACATGAATAGACAAACTTGATCACTCTATTAAACTATATTGATGGTAATTTTTTTCTATTTCTTTCCAATTTCATTCCATTCTTTTTTCAGGTAATACGTGTAGTATTCAAATACATGATTTTCAAAGTTTACTTTTCAAAAAATGAAGATAAATACAATAGAGCACTTCTGGAAATAGTATGCAATTTTTTAAAAAATACATGAATGGAATATAAAAATCGATAGCCATTTTCCTCTATGTTTATTTTTAATCATAAGCAATATTTATTCAATAATGCACAATTGGGCCAAAAATTGTATTTTTATCTAAATAAATCAAAAGTAGTATAAATCAATCACTTTGTTTACAAAAAATGAACCTCCAATAATTAAGAAAGTCAAATATTTTATTGGTATATAGTTATGAATATTTCTTTTTTCATTTTTATACAATGTTGGTCTTTTTCAACAGATCGATTTAGACACTATTGATGTGAGCAACTTGAATCGACAATTTCTTTTCCAAAAACAACATGTTGGAAAATCCAAAGCAGCTGTGGCTCGAGAATCTGCATTAAGCTTCAACCCTGATGTGAAAATTGTGCATTACCACGACAGTATTACAGCGTAAGTGTCATCAAAACGGAAACGATTTTCAGTAGCATCGAAAATTTCTTCACTCATTCCTGATGAAAACGAGCATCAATCTGTTCTTTTTTTCTGATGCTAAAGATCATAAAAGAAAGAAACAAAAGCACTCGTTCTCATCAGGAATAAGTGTAACTTTTAAAATTTATAAATATTTATCTTACATACATATCATTTTTTTATAGAAGTAGATTCTTCCTTAACAAACTTTTTTTGTGATTGTCAAATCATAAGTTCAAAATTGGTAAATAACCTTTTTATATTTTAATTTCATCAAATCTTATTTTATTCAAAATATAACCTAAAACCTAAAAGGTCCTGATTTCTAATAATTTGTTGAATATGAAAATATTCTATCCTCTTTTTATATATTATTACAGCGCAGCTTACGGATTGTCCTTTTTCAAAAAATTTTCGCTGGTCCTGAACGCTTTGGACAATAAAGCTGCCAGGAACCATGTGAATCGCATGTGTTTGGCCGCTGATGTTCCTCTTGTTGAATCGGGTACAGCCGGTTATGAGGGACAAGTCGAACTCATTAAGAAAGGGCTGAGCCAATGCTATGAGTGCTTGCCAAAATCTGCGCAAAAAACATTCCCTGGTTGCACAATTCGCAATACACCCAGTGAACCAATTCATTGTATCGTTTGGTCCAAACATTTGTTCAAGTAAGGCCAAGAATATCTTTAACTATTTGCTAGAATTGAAACCAGTGTGCACGAAAAAGCTACTGCGCATCCTATGACGTCACAAAAAATCCCAGTTCTAAGAATTCCCCTTCCAAATCACCAACATCTTGAATGCTACTCCTCGACCAGCAAAGTGAAGAGAGACACGCAGAGGGGAAAACCTGGGATTTTTCGTGACTTCACCCTGCGCAAAGAAAAAAAATTCGTGCACACTGAAACTAATAATAAAATTTTGTGTATAATTTTTTGTCTGGAAAACACTCAATTCATTATAAGATCATTAATTAAGTAGAGATGAAAAAAGTATTTGACAAATTTTTGGGCAATGGTGAATTTTTTTTTTCTAGTCAATTGTTTGGAGAGGAAGACCCAGATCAAGATGTTTCCCCGGATACAGCTGATCCAGAAGCAGCAGGTTATTAA
This sequence comes from Platygaster robiniae, assembly GCA_028476575.1. Classification (NCBI taxonomy): domain Eukaryota; kingdom Metazoa; phylum Arthropoda; class Insecta; order Hymenoptera; family Platygastridae; genus Platygaster; species Platygaster robiniae. The sequence goes on from CM052020.1 coordinate 37,346,436, forward strand.
AAATGTTGAATGTTTGCAAATAATGGCAAGATGTTGATTCTAACTCATCTTTATTTCTCATGTACAGATAATGCTGGAGAAGAAGCTTTACAGTCCGAAGCAAATGAAAAAGGAAACGTCAATCGTGTTTCCACTCGGAGCTGGGCTCAGTCTTGTGGATATGACCCTGAAAAATTGTTCTCTAAACTTTTCCATGACGACATTAAATATTTACTGAGCATGGACAACTTGTGGAAAAAACGAAGACCACCAACTCCATTGACATGGTACAATCTCCCTGATGAAGGTAAATTATTTCAAAGATCCAAAATGGAGTTATTCTAAATATTGTTTGAATCGTAAAATAATTTTTCACATTTCGCAAAATTACAGTTGCTGGATGTAGCAAGGACGTCGCTGATCCTGGCTTGAAAGATCAGCAAATGTGGAGCGTTGCCAAATGTTCGAAGATACTGGCAAACTCCATTAAAAACCTAAGCAAAAATTTTGAGAATCTGAAAAAATCGAATCCAAACGATCATCTAGTCTGGGACAAAGATGATCAAGACGCGATGGACTTTGTTGCAGCTTGCGCGAATATTCGTGCTTATATTTTTGGGATCACCCAAAAATCTCGATTTGATATCAAATGTGAGTAAAGTAGATAAAGAGATTGCTTTTTGTATTTGCAGGTTTCTATATCTATATATGTCAAGTAAAATGAACTTGAAGTTTTTTTTTCTGAAGTCACTCTTGTAACACATTGAGTCTCTCAGATTTATAACTGCAATTTTTCTGAATCTTCAATGTTGAGAAAGCACTTAAAAACTGCATGAAAAAATTTACAAATTCGTGTGTTCAGATCCCATGAGAAAATCTTAACTTTTTTCTTTCTTATTGTTTTAGCAATGGCTGGCAACATCATTCCCGCGATTGCAACCACGAACGCCATAATCGCTGGTGTCGTCGTGCTCTTTGCTTTTCGCATCCTCAAAAACGAATTGGAAACCTGCAAATCCCTATACCTTCGGAAAAAACCGAACCACAAAAAAGTGCTCCTTGTGACTGAAAAGAAACTAAATCCCCCGAACCCAAAATGCTACGTCTGCGCTCCGACACCCCAAGCAATGTTGGCTGTCGATACAGCTAAAATGACGATCAAAGAACTCGAGGAGTCTGTGCTGAAAGGGCGCTTGAACATGATTGCGCCTGATGTAATGATCGACGGCTCAGGCACCGTCGTCATCAGCAGTGAAGAAGGCGAAACCGAGGAAAATAACGACAAACTCCTAGAAGAACTCAAAATCAAGGACGGCGCGATCCTCAAGGTCGACGATTTCCATCAGAATTTCGCATTGACCATCACGGTTGTTCATAAGGAAAAACCACCGGCGAACAGCGACGAACCAGAATTTCTCATCACAGCAAATGAAGATGATTTAAAACCGAAAAAGGAAGAGAAAGAAAAAGCAAAGACCAATGGAGAGGTGATAATCTCTTTTAGAATCTCTTTTGAAAAAGTGGAGATTTCAGAATTATATGAAAAGATTAGCAAGTAGTGAGAATTTTATCATTTCATAATAATTCTTCTGCCTTTAAAACACTCAAAATGAGCATTCCTAAACCTGTTTGGATAGTGACAAATGAAGCACTTCAGGTTAAGACAGATTTAGATATGCTCATTTTTAATGTTTTCAAGGTAAAAATTATTGCGTGAATCACATGAGTTCTAAATCGGCTATTTGTGCCCCTAGACACACAATATACTATTTGTTCAGTGTTCTAAAGTTCGTAAATAATAGAGAATGATAATTTTTCTAGGCACCAATGGAAACGAATGATTCCGAAACATCCCTGAAACGCAAAGCGGATGCAGAAGACAGTTCTGAAGATTCAGAAACCGTGAGCAAAAAACGGAAAGTCGAAATCAATGTGCACAACATCGAAAATGATGACGATATTTCCATCCTCGACACGGACGTGGACACGGAAGAGGCGGAAGGTGTACCTGCCAAGAAACCCGATATTAAAGAAGATGACGATTGCCTAATCGTTTTAGATTAAAGTTTTTTTTCTTTTAATTCAGCGTCAAAAGTGAGTAATCTACTAAATAATTCAAAACGTAATGAGAAGTGAAAAATTTTGTTACTGTCAACAGATTTTTTTTTCGAACGTTGAAAAAGATTGCAGTTGTATTTATACCATATCATTTTCATTTCTGTTTTTTTTTGTGTATACAACTGGTTTTTCAATAATAAAAATTTTTTGTATCAAGTGCAGTGAAATTCAACCCAAAAAAATGTTACAATTATCATCAAGCCAGAATTTTACAACAGTTCTATCATGTATTTGAAGCAAAAACTAAAGAAAGACTACTTCAAAAAAAAAAAAATATTGCTTGAATTGCCGATTCGACGTTTATCGCATGAAAACAACATTAAAACTCGGTCAATCAAAAAAGTGCAGGATCAGCAACTTGACAATTGGAACTTGTTTGATAAACGATCCCTGAATGAAAAAAAAACAACGTGGGCAGAAAATTATCATAACCTTACGTTTCAGCATGTTCTATATCATGATTCAGGTTGCATGCAAAAAGTTGCGTGGCGAGATAATTGATTAGTCAGATCCTCGAGATTTGTATATTTATGCAGATAAACGCGCGTGTTTAAGTTGTTCATTCAGAATTATCTCATCGCAACAACTCGAGACTTTTTACATTTTTTGTTCTGTGGCTCCGTCAAAACTTTTTCTATTCGACGCAGGGGCGAGGATGAAAAAAATTTCGGGAGGAGTTTCCTGAAAAATTATGTTTCCTTAAGGAGTTAATAATTTTTAACCTTTGACGATCTGATTTTGAGAGAACGTAACGTAGATTAATGTGTATATTTCTAGAACTAGATGTTCCAAGATTGAAAATTGTTTAGATTTTTAGCATTTGTGTAGATTCTAATTATCTTTTATAATCATACATTTACCTCTAAACAATTTTTCAAATTTTTATGTTTTACCTTATCCTAGCCAAATTTTCATGATAAGAATTTTGATTGTGAAAAAATTCTACTGAAGTCCCTATAATTTTTATTTTTAAGTTAGTAAAATAAAGAGTTCTGAATACTGTTCTACTTATCAACGAACTTGATGAGGCCAATAGTTATGTCCTGTAGATTTCAGTAAGTAAATTTTCTATTTTTTTATTTATTTTATAATACTATATGGATATAATTTTGATGCTTTTTTTGATTATTTGTATTTGCATTACTCATCATCAGAAATTTTACTTACAGATAAAATAATTACTAGATTCCCTCCAAAACTTCCCTCTGCCTATGCGCCTGATACAAAGGAATCGAGTGCACGGAGAAAGCTAAAAAAATTTTTCAGAATTAATTATCGAAATTTTTCTGTGTATTAAAAATAAAAAAGTACATTCTTGTGTACCTGCTATAATCCTATTCAGGAGCAGAGTAAACTGGAATACATCTTAAATGATAACTCACGGATTCAAAAAATGATTTTGTGAGAAAATTCAGATTCCTTAAATACTAATTTTATTATTTAATAATTAATGAATTTTCAAACATGGAATTCCACTTTGAAATTACTAATGCAATAACTTTTTCAATTTATAACAAATAATTTACTAAGATCATTTGATTGATTTTTGTACAATCTATAAATTTGTATTGAAATATTAGGTTGGTCCTTGAAATGGCTCTAGTAGAAAAAAAAAAACCTCAAATATTTTCTGATTTTTATTTCACCATTTACCAAAACCTATAAAGCTCTCTTTCTTCCCATTTAAATAATGTGAGATTTGGTTTTTATCTGGGTCTCTAATTTTTTGCGGGCGCGCAAGACGTCTTAAAAATCGGTTTGACACGCGAAATTTCAGGCAAATGTTGCTAAGTGTTGCAGTTAACTGTAAAAAAATTTCAAAACCGTACACAAATATTTCGCACATTAGCTATCACGAAGAAAGTTGATTTTTTGCCAATTATTGGTATTTTTTAAAAACTTGATGTTTTTCGGCGATTTTTGACTAACCTTTTGCTTTTACAGTGAAAATTTGTCTCAATGCAAACTTGATACATTAGAATATTATGAATGTAAAATTTACAAAATAACAATTGTTCTCATCCAATTATAGCCTGTTGTTCATGCATAAAAATTATTTATATTGAATGATGCACAGTGTTTCCTAAGAATTCATTTTTCCTTCATGAATAAACGATAAAAATGTACACCCAAAGATCTAAAACAATAATGAAAGTGAATAAGAAAGCTGACATTCTGTTGAATGGTGCAAAAACGAAAAAATGTACATATTGAAAAACTATTAAAAAGTTAATCTTTTATTTGTACAATGATAAATATACAATACGAATATTACTTTGTTTATGATTTTATAAAATTATCAATGCATTTTATCCTACGCATTTCTACATTACTTTTTATTTCTTTAATTCCAATGAAAATGTTATTTTGCTATACAATATTGTATGGCAATATATATATATATATATATTTATTGCCATACATTGCTATATCTAAAGGTATAAGGGTATATCATATGATATACCCCTCATGTTAATATATTTTGTTCATATGTGGAATGGAACGACAAAAGGGACCTAAGGACCAAACTCGTCTTGGCCTACTTTCTAATGTTTTCGAGTCAGATACTGTGCCTAACTGGTTTTGGTCCTTATGTCCCTTTTCTCGTTCCACGCCACATATTCATATTGCTGCCGAATGACTTGGTATTTTCTATTATTTATCTTTTTTTTTTCATTAACAGTAGACTCCACTTTGATGAGAAAAATTGTAAATTTGTAAATTTTAGCCTAATAATACTTTCATGTATCAACAAGTTTGCATTGAGACAAATTTGTATTATGTTAATGAAGATCAGTGGAAAAACATCAATTTTCTCGAAAAATACCAATAATTCACGAAAAACTTCATATTGGTTACCACGCGTAATATTGGTGTGCAATTTTGATATTCTTTTTTCAACAGTTACCTGGAACATTCAACTGAAACTTGACGTGTAGAACCAATTTTGAGTCGTCCTATGCGCTCACAAAAAATTAGAGATTCAAATAAAAACATAATCCTATGTTATTAAAATTGAAAAAAGAATGCTCTGTAGACATCGGTAAACGTTGAAATAGAAATCTGAAAAAATTTGAGATTTTTTTTTCAATTATTTGTAGCCGATCGGGGGGGGGGGAGCGTCAGAGCTATTTTAAGGACCACCCTAATAAACATATACAAATTTATACACATAAAATTGTTTTTATATATATATATATATATATATATATATATATATATATATATATATATATATATATATATATATATATATATATATATATATCTTAAATAAGTTTATATAATATAAATCCATTTGTACAGTTTTAGACAAACAATTGAAACAGAATTAGTATATTTCGTAACAGACACATCCGTGCCTGTTACGAACGATATTTTATGTACCGAGGGCATAGAAAACGCGTTAAGAGATCTCGAGTTGGCATAGAAACGCGTTTTCTATCCCAGAGGTACATAAAATCAATTTGTAAGTCCCGCGCGTCGCATTCAAGAATGCCCACTTCGTGCGTTTCCGTCTTAAGTCGTAAACCTTCGGGCGTTTCCGCCACGACTCGTGAGTCTTCGGCTATGTTCGGCGGCTGATGGCGCTCGCCGGGGACGCCATTTTGGCGAGCGAAAAGCTGCGCTGACAAGGTGAGAGTGTGTCGTGCGGCGATAGTGTTTGCTTTTTTTGAGTGCGTTTAGCGACGAAAACACGGGATTTTCGCGCTTTGAAAAAAGTACGTTTCGGTGAGTGCCTCGCTCGACGCGTGCTGGGCCTCCGAAGGTCCTCGTCACAAGTGACGCCCAAGCGAGAAAAAACGGGAATATCGCGGCGTGTCGGTGTGTCACAGGACGGTGCATCCGTGTTGTTATTATTGTGAGCATCGACGCTACGTTTGACAGGACACGGAGCCCCCGGATCCGACAGGTTTATCAATTTTTTATGCCTTTTTTGCGCACCTTGATCGGTGCGTTGTTCCTTTGCACGCGCTAGCGTCACCCACACAAACACAAGCGCCAACGGGAAGTTTGTACATGTGTGCGTATGTTGTTCCGACGATCGAGCGCAGGTTCACCTGTTCTGTTCCTTCAATCGGTGAACAAATTGATTAGGATTCGATGAGAATGAAACGTACGCTAGGTTCGATTCGTTGATGACGAATTTATTGCCTTTGCCAATTTTCGCTGGGTCGAAGAATGAATTTTGAAAAAAGTGAAAATGTAGGAAGTCTTGTAGATCAGGTTTTTTTTGACATATTTTCATAGTACAAATATTAAAATTTATGGCATTTGATAATAATATTAAGATTTGAATTCTGTGGCTTCCCAGCATAACAGACAAAATCACACATGCCATAGCCTTTGAAATTTTATCAGAATATGTAAAATGAGCCTTATGGAAGAAGTGACTTTGTCGGTTATTCCGGGAAGCCACAGCATTCTGAAATGAGAAAACTGGGAATTTTTCATATTTTATTTCTATGGAACTTGATACCAAATTCTAAAATTTAGTAATTTCATTTTTGTACTTAATGCTAAAATTTCTTGCCATGAAAATATTCAATATATTAATATTGAATTCACTGCCTTTCCTAATTTTTGCTGGATGAAAGAATGAATTTTGAAAAAAGTGTCTGAAATCATGTAGAAATAAATTCAGTTAATGAGGTTTTATGTATTCCCATTGTACAAATATTAAAAATTTATGTGATTCAACGATAATTTTGATATTCAAATTCTAAAATGGAAAAATTGAAAAATTTTCATATTTTATTTCTATATAATTATATTTATATATTTCCCTTCATGGAAATTTGAAAATAATCAAAATTGAAATGTACCCCAGATTTGATACTTTAATGTCGAATTCACTGCCTTTACCAATTTTTGCTGGATCGAAGAATGAATTTTGAAAAAAAGTGTCTGAAATCATGTCAGAATTATTGCAGTAGCTCAGGTTGTTTTGACGCATTTTCATTGTACAAATTTTAGAAGTTAATACGATTTTCGTTTTCCTCAAAACAAATACATTACAGTCTCACATCTTATAATCTTACATCTTACAATCTTACATTACAACAAAATCTCAGAATTACTCCCTGCAATCGAAAATATTACACTCTTACACAAGAATGTGAGTTTACAGCTAAAAAAAAAATGGGTTAGGTCATGGTGATTTCTGGCAGTCATGTACTGTCATTTACGGTCAAATTTAAAAACTCTGTAATTATAATTTACTGTTAGAGCTCTTGTCTGGTCAGTAATTACCGGTCATAACCGAACTTCGATGAAATATGTGAGTTAACATAACTGGCCAAACGATTTCCAGCAATTCCAGGTGAAAATCACAAATCTTGTTATTTCACATTTCATAAATGGCTTTTCCATTTTTTCAGAAAAAACTCATGAGTGTCACTGTACTACTGCGTTTGCTGGACAATATACAGGGTGTCCCAAAGTCGACGAATCATCGGAAAACCATCGATGCTTCATGAAATTCTGAGACACTTTTTCCTTGACAATTTTTGAAAATTTGCAACATTTTAAGATCTATGAATCATTCAGTTTTGTCTACTTACCATTCGGAAAGGCGGGGCTTTTGATTGAAACCCCTTCTCTCTTCACCCCTTCTCTTTTTAAGCTTACTCTAATGGAAAAGTGGGGGTAATTGGAGTATGTGATAGAATGTAGAATAATGATCTCTTATCTTGAAAAATAATTTTTACTCTGACTCACCTTTGTGTTAGTTCTAATAGTCTTTTGTCCAATAGTCACATCTACAATACAGTTTTTTTTTGTTTTGTTTTTTTTAATAGAGATAAGAGAAGCCATTAACTGACATTCCATTATACCCACCTCAGTGATCCCAGTATTCCCATGAGAGTAATCTAAGAAAAAGGAGGAGTCTCTTCTATGAAAAGCCCCGCCTCTCCAAAAGTTAGTAGATGAAACTGAATTATCAATAACTGCTCCAATACTGCGAATCTTCAAAAATTGCAAAGGAAAAAGTGTCTTAAAATTTTATGAGGAATTAATGATTTTTGGATGATCTGCTGACTTGGGGCACCCTGTATATGTTGTCATCAACAACAAATCGAAAACAAAAACTTTATACTCATGTTTAGTAATTAATGCATCTGCGATAATGATAAAAGTTTTAGAATTCTTGTATTTCCGATTAAGTTTCTTTCAAAATTATACATAAACATACTCTGAGAAAAAATATTGCGCTTTTTACTATAAAATTTTGCGATTGTGGTTCAGTCTCAAAATATTGCACTTTTTGATAAAATTTGTTTCATATTCTACTATGCGTATAACAAAACTTGAATAAATTTGCCAATATTTGCCATAAATCTAGTAAAATAAATAAAGAATTCTCATGAAAAAAGTGCAATAGTCCAAACTGTTCCACAATAATTACAATGCCTAACAGTGAAAAGTGAAACGTATAATACTCTTGTCTTAAAATAGTCTATAAAACTGACGTGGAATACATTAAATAGAAATTTTTCTGAAAATACACATACCAAAGGAAAATATCTAATCAAGAACACACTTTTATGAAGTAATTTGTTGATTTCTTTATAAATGCTTCTCTTCAACTAGAAAGGTTGTCATTGTATGATTATCATAAGAACCAAAAAATTTGTTTCCATTTTTTCATAAAAATTCGACGAAAAAAGAAAGATGCAATAACAAACTAAATGAACATTTTTTCAAGTCATCTTTGAATATGTAATAATTCTGACCGGTAAGGTAAACTGACTGAAACTGACGGTCAAAATTGACCAAAACTTTCTTGTTGTAATCCACGGTCATGACCAGTAATTTACCGCCCCACATCCCTGCTCTTACATCTTACAATCTTACATCTTACATTGTAAAATCTCCAAATTACTCCCCGCATAAATTATATTCTATAGTAAATTACATTCCTGAAAAGTTATAATGCCGCTTAAGAGGTTTTACTTCAAAAAATTCTGAAAATCAGTAATTTTACTTTGTACTAAAGTAATCAGTGTGCTGATATTTATCTGCATACAAATTTGAGAATAATGAAAATGAAATGTACACCAGATGTGATACGTTGATGTAGAATTCACTGCCTTTACCAAATTTTACCGGATCAAAGAAATAATTTTAAAAAAATATCCGAAATCATGTAGGAATTATTGCAATTTATCAGGTTGTTTTAACGTATTTCCATAGTACAAATATTATAAATTTGTGTGACTTGACGATAAGCTTGGGATTCAAATTTTTACATCAGAAATTGAGGAATTTTTGTTTTTTTCCTTAATAACTCGAAATCAAATTCTGAAAAAAGTATGTACTTTATTTTTGTACTGAAATAATCGGTGTGCTGATAATTCTTTTCATGAAAATTCAAAAGTAATGAAAATGTAATGTACTCCGGATTTGATACACTGATGTCGAATTCATTGCTTTCATCAATTTTTGCTCGATTGAATAATACATTTCGAAGAGTGTCTAAATGTAGAAAGTCTTGAAGTAGATCAGGTTGTTTTTACGTATTTTCACAGTAAAAATATTATAAATTCATGCGATGAGGCAATAATCTTGCGATTAAAATTCTGAAATGGAGAAATTGGGAATTTTTTATATTATATTCCTACTCAAAATACTATTCTGAATATTCGTAATTTTATTTTTGTTCTGAAATAATCGGTGTGCCGATAATTCTCTTCATGAAAATTTTTAAGTAATGAAAATTCAATGTACACTTGATTTGATACCTTAATTTCGATTTCATTGCCTTCGCCGTGTACACCGCATTTTATACGTTGAAGTCGAATCCATTGCCTTTGCCAGTCATCGCCAGATAAAAAATAAATAATTTTCGAATACGGTGTCTGAAAATGAAATAAAGCTTGGAGTACATAAGGTTGTTTCAACAAATTTTCGTGTTTAAAATATAAGAAATTGATGTGTTTTTGGCTATGATTTCAAGAGTAAAACAAAAAAAATATATCATTATTATTTTTTTTTTATATATTCCATTTTTATGTTATTTGAAATCGAATTCTGAAAATTAGCAATTCTGGTAAAATTGCACAATAGTGGTTTATTTTTCCTGAAAAAAAAAAAACGATAGCAGATTCTTAATTTTTGTGCAAAATAGACAATGTTTAATTATTTTACGAATTAAAATTATGATAATGCAAATTCAAGATTAAAAAAATTGCCATGGAAAATTTAATTTTTTGAAATTTCTCTAATTGGTAAGATTTTATTGTTTCACATTTCTACATACGAATTCTGAAAAAATGTACTTATTATCGCTCATTGCTATATCGCCATTTCTCGTTCTTATCAATGATATTGGGGTCATTTCATATGAAATCGTGCAGGTGATTCGAGTTGAGTTTTTTTTTGGTGTAAAAGTTTTTTTTCAACATTTCTATTAAAATCTGAGACCGTATTTTTCTTTTTATTTCAATTCCCGTTGTTTCTACGTAAGAAATTTTGAAATTTTAAGCTTGAAAAAAATTTTCTTTCATTGTCACATGTTACTTAATTTTTTTCATAATTCAATAACTCACCTAAAAAACTGTCCAATAATTTTTATTCATTTTGTAGGTTATATCTCATTCTGACGAAAAAAATTTCTTATTACATTTTCTAAGAAAAATTACCTTGCAAGTGTGATTTCCATAAAAATGTCAAAAATAGGTGATATGATGAATTTTAATCGTGGATCAGTTTTTTTCATTCATTTTTTTTTTTTTTTTTTTTTTTTTTTTAATTTGTTAGCGAAATAAACAGCATTCGGTCTTAATCTCTCATAGCTAAAATTCGTTGTTTTGAGAATTACAATTTTTCAAAGTCAGTATATCATTTATGCAATTGTTTTTATGAATGGTTTAATTATAATAGTTTTTGTTCGAGTTCATCAATAAGAATTTACTTTGAAAAAGAAAATTTTTTCATCTCAATAAACTTTAAAATTATTTGATTATGGCACAAAAAATCAATTATGTATTTCTCAACTTGAAAATTGCTATGTTGCATGATTTTTTTCATTAGTTTTTTATGAAAAATATTTTGTCTATTATACGTGTGTAGCAACAAATTTCGAAAGCCATAAATCTTATTTAACTATAATAATCTCATTTCATTCTTGAACAATTATGAAACTGAACTTGAAATGAAGTTAAACTTGAAGTTACATGTTTCTTCAACAAACATACGCTGTTAATGGTATTCAAAATGCAGGAACATCTTTTGTTCAATTCTGAGTATAATCGCACATTTAGTAAAAACTTCAAAATGATTCATATACAACTAACGAAATACTTTTGATTGAAAAGAAACAAAATTTAAGAAATTTACGCAATATAAAAACTTTTGGTTCGAGATATTGTTGATTCTTTTTTCTTCGAAAGTAAGTATTACTGAAGAACTTATAATTTCACGAAAACTATTTCAGTCGAATCATTTTTTGTAAACGGTGAATCGTACTAAATAAAAGTTAATTTAATATTCCTGAAACTTGATTATTCGGTAGAGGGTCATATGTTCCACAGTATTTTTTTAGATATTGAATAAAAAATTAACTCAAAAAAAAAAAAAATGAAATGAAAAATAAAAAAACAGTTGATAATGCATAAGTGCAACTGCACTTCATAGCCAAGAATTATATCTTCCCATTTGAGTGATATAATTATTTTAAAAAAAAGGCCCAGAATTCCCCAGTCTCCCCTACTTCAAGATTTCTCTTTTCATTAATTATCGTCAATAAAAAATATATGTACGTGTATACCATTAATTGCTCCATTCTATTTTTTCTATTTTTCCTATTCAGTTTGGATTAATTTTTTCATAGATCATTTGTTGAATCGTTAGAAAAAATTAATTAATCCAAAGTTTAGTGTAAGTAACTCTTCTGAAACTACCCGAAATTGACCTCAAATCGATGAATGAACCCGGGAGAGAAATTTTCGTCCCGTGATTGAGTGTTTCTCCGGTTGAATAATTAAATTCATGAATAATAAATGGCGCGTGTCTTAACGCCCGTTCCGTCCGATTATTCCGGCCAAATGTTGGAAAACTTGCGCCAACGAGCAAAACCATCCATCCCCCTTTTGTGACTCCACGATTCTTTGTTTCCGAGCGCGAAATTGCGTACACGGGTTAAAGTTGCAATATCTTTAGCGTTGAAATTTATCGAGCGTTCGCCGATGGTGGTGCAGGGTATCTTTTCTCATAGCCGAGAGGTCGTTTTGCATGGGAAGTAATAGTGTCGTCGCATATCGGGTAAACAAGAGGATCGAAATAGCTGTGTCATTATTAAGGGGTCGCTTAACGGCGTTCGTTTGCAACGGAATCGACGAGACAACGGTGCAGCTATTTTGTCTTTACATGGTATTTACAATGAATTGGAGCGAATTTCGTTCATTGATTGGTTGTACTACTCAATTTTGCTGCTACGAGAGATAATGCGCGCCTGCATGTAATAATACTTTATTTGAAATAATAACGTATCATTCAAAAGAATCATGAAGTTAGTATATTTGTGTTTGACAAACAGGGAAATTTCGAATAATTGATTTTAAAAAAAAAAGATTTTTAATCCAAACATTTTTTCCATTCGATTCTTTCTCAATTTTTTTCAACTTTCTTACTTTGCAGTGAATTAAGTAAAAAAATGTCTGTAGAAAATTCATGTATTTACAGTTCCAAACGTTCAAAATAAAAATGTACATGAAGTTCCAAACGTTTGAAATTAAACGAAAAAGAAAAAAAAAGGATTAAAAAAAAAATTTTCTGATGCTTTCAAGGATTTTTTGGTATAAACAATAAACTTTGTGCTCACTACAAAAATATTCCACACAATCCTCCCCGTGAGAAGAAATGAGAAATTTTTCTTTTCGTTTAATTGTGAACGTTTGGAACTTCAGGTACATGAAATAAAACGAAAAGAAAAATTTAATGAATTTCCGATTCCTCGTCACGTAGAGAATTGTGTAAAATACTTTGTTAATAAACATAAAGTTTATTTTTTGAACTAAAAAGTCCTTGAGAGATTCAGGAAATTTTTTCACTTGAATACCCATCCTTTTTCCTTTTTCGTTTAATTTTAAAAGTCTGGAATTTCATGCACATGAAAATTCATTAATTTAAACACTAATCAGTTATAATGAAAAAATTTTTCATTATTTGTTGACACAATTTTTGAAATTTCTCATCCAGGATATTTTTTTAGCACATTTTTTTAAACTTGCAATTTCTTGCCCTCCTTTTTGTGTTTAATTTTATAGTGAATTTGATAAAAAAATGATCAGAAAATTTTATTCAGTCTGAAATTCAATACAATGTCAGTAAAGTATATTTTTGATTTAAAAGACCAACTAATTTTTTTTTATAGGAATATTTATTTATTTAGATGTTCAATGCTTGAATTTCCTAATTGCAGTCGAAATTTGAAATTTAATTACATAGTTAGCAATGAACTTTTAAATCCATAAATCCTAAAATTTAAAATTCTGTTTATTGCAATTATAGCTTTGAGAAAATGCAATAAATAATAGTTATCTGTAAATTGATAGATTCTCGATTCAAAATACGATGGTTTCTTTTTTGTGCATCTTTTTTCTTTAGGGATTGTGAAGTTGGAACGTGGTTATTGAATATTTTCTTTTTTTGTCACACTCAAAAGAATTAGAACATTTTTTATTTATGTAATGCGGATTTGGGAATGTGTTCTGAATATTCCTCCGAAAAAGGTAACTTCTGCGACAGTTAGATAAATTTAATTTTTTCTTGTTTCTCAGTTTATACTTGATGTAACTTGGTACTTAATTTTTGAGAAAATATTTCAATTTCCCAACCATGAGATATTAAGAGGCTTGGGCAATTTTTTCTGTTTCTGCACATGTATCAATCATTTTAATCTTATATTAAAATTCTGGAATGATTCTGTAAATAAATTGAAAAATGAGATTTGCGAGTCTAGCTTTCTATTCATCATTGTTATATTTGTCAAATTGGTAACCAAATCAAAAAACAATTATTAAATTACAAGAATTAAAAATATTTGTTCAAATGAACTCAAACTATGCTAACGAAAAAATATTCTGATCAACTCGTGCCTTAAGTTCTCGACTTTTAAGAAATCAGCTAAAATTATATGAAAATTGATGTGATCCGTTTCCATAGTGAAGAAGAGTAGGTAACATTGAATAATATTTGTTATATACCAATAATTATTTATTATTCTTACTATGAGAGGTAATTGAAATATGTATATATTTTTTTCTTTTATAAACGTTTAAAGTTTTAAAAACATTTGTAGACACATGAAATTTCGTGTTATTTCATAAAGTATATTTGAATAAAATGGAATTGTGAATAATAATCGATATTTTTGTATAGTTTTGGTGTCGAAACGCCGCGTGTAACTCGGTTTATTGTCGCGTAATGACGTCTCCATTGCGAGTAGCGCACGCTAAATTTCGGCCGTTTAATTTCGCGAGAGATGCGATTGTCAAGGCGAAACGCGACGTTTCGGCAATTATTAAAGCGAGAGCGAGACGTTAATCACTGCCACCTTCGGCGCTCGCGAAAACTTTCTCTCCTCGACCTTCGTAGCGCTTCGTAAAAAAGTAGTCCAATTGTCTCATGTTGCTCCTCGATACTTTAAAACAGTACACTCCACGAAAAAAAATTTTCGTCGATTCGTATCGAAGTCTTCAGCTTCATTTAACTTGAATTTTGATGAGAATGTATGAAATCTTACAAGGTTTCCGAATCCCTTGTAATATTTGAGTCTACCATGTTGCATACGTTTGACTTTCACAATTTTCATGTGGAACTTGTGTAATTTTTCCATATTTTGAGTTTGAAAACTTTAAAACTGAAACCTTAAATTATGAAATGCAGTCGATTCAGCAATAAGAAATTTGGAAATAACGGTGGACTCAAAAAACCTTGAATACTATATTTCGTAACAGGCACGGATGTGCGAATTTGGCGAAACGGGGAAATTACAGTCCTCGGCTTCGCCTCGGACTGTAACCCGTTTTGCCTATGAGCACATTCGTGCCTGTTACGAACGATATTTTATGTACCGAGCGCATAGAAAACGCGTTTAGAGATTTCGAGCTGGCATAGAAACGCGTTTTCTATGCCAGAGGTACATAAAATGTTTTTAAAGGTTTTTTCAATGTGTAAGTGAACATTTTGGGTTTTTTTTTATGTTACAACTATTTAAATCCTAATGTAAGGACTAATTGTGAGTATGGCAATGACAGATTTACAAATTGATAAAAAAAACTTGGAACTTATTTGAATAAGTGCAAATTTTTCTTGACATTGAATTAAAAGTTATTTAATTACCGAGTTTCTATTTTCCACTATACATTTTGATTTGACATACTAAACATTGTTGTAAAATAATTTTTTTTTTTTCAAAAGTGAAGAAAAATCAAAAAAAAATTTTTATATAAATAATGAGACAAAGTATATAATGAAAAAGTAATGTATATTGAAAATCTATGTCAAGTTGTATAGAATAAATAATAATACTATTGTAATTAAAAGAAAAATGAAGAAAGAGCATCAAATCCTAGAAATCTATGTAGAAATGTTTAAAAAATCTAAAACCTCATAAAAATAGCCTCATATTTTAAACACCTCTTAAGCGATTCATAAAAATACCATAAAATATTAAGAATTATATAGAAACTTGAACATTTAAATACTTAGTACCTAATATATATCTAAAAATTATATAAAGTAACTGTTTCCTAAAAAATCTGTTAAAATAATGAAAACGTATAAAACTTCAAATATGCAGCATTGAATTCTAGAAATATTTATTATTACTAGAAAACTAAGAAAAGTACTACAGATTTGAAAAATACTAAAAATATCAGACATCTACGAAATTCTTCGAATCCATGCAGTATCCACGAAAGTATTTAAAAATGTCAATAAATTTTACAAAATTTCATTAATGATATAAAATCCAAAAATCTTATTATGATCTATAGAAATAGGTAAAATCTAGAGAATATTTAGTACCAAAGCATTGTACTTGGAAATCTATACAGAAATCTATAAAAATACCAGCAAATCCTTTGAATTATATAAATACTTAAAAAATATATACAACGAATGTATTGAAATTTCGTGAAATACAAGAAACATACAATAATCCAATTTTTAAAAAATCTATGTAAAAAGAATAAAATTATGTAAAATTTTTAATCCTACAGCATGAAATTATGTAAATTTATCATTTACAGATTTCTATAAAAATCTAGAAATTTATTATTCCGAACAATTCTACACAAAATTTTATGAATACTGAAAAATTCGTTAACTGTTAACTATGCTAAAAATCTATAAATACCTAGAATTTTTGTCGATAAAATTTTATTAAAAATCCTTAAAATTACTAAAAATTCAAAAAACTTTGAATCCTGGGGCATCAAATTCTATAAATCTATATAGAAACCCACACAAGTAAGAGAAATCTTTTCAGTGCTATCATTATTAGAAAGATGAAACTGTGATGTTTCAGAAGAGTTTTTTTTATTTAATGAGAAAAATGAAATATTCAAAAAAAAGAAAACTTGAGCATTGCGAATCAATTCCTATAATATTTTATGCTATAATAAATATTCACTGACACATTTGAATAATTATATATGTGTATATACAAATAATTATTATATATGGGCCCTTTTGAAATTTGAGTCCCCCTTCCCATAAAAAATTTCGTTGCAACATCCTTGTTACTATCATTTTTTCAAGTTGATATATTTTTTTACATAATCGCAATCGTACACTCTACATTCCTACTTGTCATTTCTTGAAAGTTTCGCTGTTCACCATAGTCAGAAGTATAGTTAAAAACCTAGCAAACTTTTTTAATAAATAGTTGAATTCTGTCAACTCACTGTTTACAGTAAGAAATTTAAACCTTGTTTTAACGAAGAAAGAATATTTTAATAGAATTTACTTTCTTACATGAATGAATGTACATTACATGAAATTGATGTTTTTAACAAAAACAATTCAGAAAAATAATATGTATGTTCAAAATATGAATAGGTGTGCGTTCATTTACACTTTTTTTTTTCTTGAAGAGCACGTAACTCGATAAAAATTTACTTCTGCATTAATGCAATTGAAATGAAGC
This sequence comes from Platygaster robiniae, assembly GCA_028476575.1. Classification (NCBI taxonomy): domain Eukaryota; kingdom Metazoa; phylum Arthropoda; class Insecta; order Hymenoptera; family Platygastridae; genus Platygaster; species Platygaster robiniae. Next base: position 37,363,690 of record CM052020.1, read on the forward strand.
AATAACAAGCGTCTTGTATTAGAGAAAGCGAGACGAGCGCCTTCATTTACATGAAACGATATGCACGGAAATTCGACACTTGATCAAGTGTTGGATTGTGTAAATTATAATCATTCTTTGGTGAAATAACAAGGTTCTTATTGAATCCGTAATGTACAATATTTACATAAGTTTTAATTGAAAAATTCAATCTATATACCAGGTTTGTGAATGAATTTTCTACAACTTTGTACGTTTGAAATTTCACGAATATCACAAATTATTGATCTTACAATTAGAATAATATATGAAATATCTAGAGTCATGAATTTTTGATTTCTTAATTCGCGTTGATAAAACTCCAAGAATCGTTGAAAAAGAACGTTTTACGCTTGTTGAGTAAATATACTGTTCTAAATCGATTTTTCAGAACATTAATCTTGATGAGTAATGCAAACACTTTGAGATTCACGTGTAATTAATTTTATTCGATACATTTCTCGGGCAACTATCTCAGTCGTTGAAAATGAATTGCAATATTATGCAAAAGACACGCTACTTTTTTATTTGTTTATTTGTTAATGAGAAGAGAGGGATGGGAGGGGGCATGGTTGATATTGAATTATACGCATTCTGCCGAGTAAACTATTGGCGTTAACAGTCCCAATTAACGTCTACGACGATTGAAATTAACGGCGTAATTTGTGACTGCCGTTCGTCCCACTCGATTTCCGTTTCTCAGCCTCTTTTCGACGCACTCCCTATGGATGTAGATTGAAATTCGCCTCGAAAGGGCCAAAAATGATCACTGTTTTGTTTTAAGGGCAATTTGTTCAGGATTTGACAAGAGGATTTTGAATTTGAATGAATATAAATTGATTTGTGAGGATCAAGCTGGAATTTTGGAGAATTCGATAGTATTTTTTGCTTATTAGATCAACGTATGTCCAATTTTGGATTTTTCTGATGCGTGATTTGAACCCAAGAATGAAGGGTGCAATCTTTAATTTCTTAAAATCGTAAATAATTCGTATTTTCGTGTTTTTTTTCTTATTTATATATATATATATATATTATGATATTAATGAATTCAAGAATCAAACTCTCAATATGTATGTCTCTTAGGTATTATAGTATCTGAAAGTCTGCATAGTATTTGATTGCGGTGACAAATTTGTAGTTAACTGGTGGTACTGACTAAATAGTCGTCCCAGCTTTCATTAATTGAAGTTAATATTTTATAATATCGACTTGAACCATTTTTCTAGTTGAATTTACTGATGATATTCATCGAAAGAATCAAGCGTGTCACTTGGAACTGTGAACACTTATTTATTGATCCTGCTATATGATGAGTCACATTTAGTAGATAAATGTGTGACTGACTATTTTATAACGTTAGTGTTGATATTGATATTATCAGAAAAGCTAATATTTTTGTATCAAACAATCGAACATATGATTTTTCTAATTTTAGTACTTGATCCGCAAAGTCAGCGGTTATACCAAATACTAAAATTATTCGCAACAATGAAGCTCATGTGCACTGTAAAAAATCTCGTAGGAAAATGACGACACTGAGTTTAGGAAACAATCCGACCTACACTGACAAGGGGAGAGTCTCACCTTGTCATCACCGATTTCAATGAAAGTTGGCAATTCTGTTCCTTTTGATACACCTAATGAAATCCTAAAAAACATTCGTGCCAACGCTCGACAGTTTGTTTGACGTAATAATTTAACGAATTAAATTATTACGTTAAACAAACTATTGAGCGTTGGCACGAATGGTTTTTGAGGTTTCATTGTTGATGCCAAAAGGAACAGGATTGCCGATTTTTATTGAAACCGGTGCTGACAAGGTGAGACATTCCCCTTGTGAGTGTCGTAAAAAACCGAACCAAGATCGTTATTTTACGATAGGGTAGGAAATTAACGAGCGGCTGTGGAAATTCCTGCTGGACATATTGTATTTGACTAGCTGATAGGTTTTTGACTAGGGGGTAGTTAATTTACTATACGTTTATATGTATGTGAGTTGATTTTTTTACAGGTAGTAGATCATTAATAATGGCAGCGGGAATAAATAAAAATGTCAATAAAAATATTCACAGATCTGTACATCGATGGACATGATTTATTACAAATTCGAAATTCCTTTTACGTAGTTGAGTGACGCATAACCTATACAATTATTTAAAAAAACATTATAAGAATGTAGAAAAATTATTACATTCGTGTTTTTATCATGTCGTCACTGATATGGTTCAATTATCACTTACTTGCATCGCACTCACTGGATGAACCGGGTTCGGATAGCATTTTGACTGACCTGATTAGTTATTTATTCACCTATACCCAATAGGATTTTTACCAACCTCTTGTCGATTTACGACCCGCTTATTTTTTTTACGAACGCATCGTTATTTTCCTAGACATGGTAAAAAAACTACACTCAGCGTAGGTCGGATTGTTTCCTAAACTGAGAGTCGATATTTTACTACCTGGTAGCTAATCTACCACCAGGAATTTTATCATCCACACTGAATGTAGTCGATTTCTGAGCTTCTCGTTATTTTCCTACCTCGTGTATGAAATTAGACTACACTGAGTACTAATATAATTCCCTACCCGCCAGGTTTTTTACGAGGTGATTTTTTACCGTGTGGCTAATTTAAAATTGTGAAATTTATTAACTCAGATTGTGAAATTTACTTCCTTTTTTTGATAATCTAATCAAATATTAATATCTTATCTTATTAATTATGGTACCTGACAGTCTACAAAGTTTAGATTAGTTGAAGCAATGAAATTACTTAATAAGTAGTACTAACTTACGATAGTCAGACATTTACCTGAAGTTTTAAACGCTGTGAAATCAAATAAAGAAAAATGAAAAAAATCTGTTTTGTCCCTAAAAAAGTTTTCAACAGAACCCTCCCCATGACGAGAAATCAGTAATTCTTATATGTATATTTTTTTTTTCTTTTCGTTTAATTTTAAGAGTTTGGAACTTTACATTAGTCAGGCCGAAAAATGCTAATATGCTTGCATCAGCTAATGTAAATTATACAGTTCACCAAAATTTTTTGCCAAACCGATCATTTAAAAAAAAACTTTTTCAGTTTTCGTCGTCGACAGTCATAAGGAGTGCATCGTTTTAATTTCATTTGGCGGATATTTTTTGATATCATGTGTTTGAATATAGACTTTCTATTTATTATTAAGTTATTAGTCGACGAGTTGATGTAAATAATTGAGGTCCATGTTTTTCCTGAAGAGGGCTTGATTTGAAGCCGAAAGCTTGAAACAATCAATGGATGTAATTATTTGAAGTATACTTTTTGAAATGATGGCTCCGTGCTGTGATCGATTCTTAAGTGGAAATCGGAAACATAAATTGGAGCGTTTTGGATTTTAAATACTTCTTTTTCTTGCACGAAATTGTCAAAAAAAAAATCTTCATTTCCTTGAAGTAGCAAGACCCGATGAGACGGGACAATAAAGTGGCAGGATTAATATTCTCAGCTCTGAAAAAAAGAAGAAAAACAAGTTCGTCACGAGCGAATGAAATAATTTCATTATCGGTAATCGATGACAAGGCGCCGCGCGATCGCGGCCACGTAAATGGGACACACGGCACAAAAAGGTAAAATAAAGTAAAAGGTGGATGAGAAGGAGGAGAGGAAAAGTAAAGAAGAATAAAATTGGACAGTCGTAAAATCGTTTGGTGGGGTTCCCTTTTCGTGTGGGGGAGGCGGCGACGGCGGATATACAATGTAAACCGTATAGGACCCGGCGAAAAACGATCGATGCAAAAAGCTTGCTCCGCGAATCCGACCCGGGTGAAAGGCACTAATCATGTTCCCCGGCGTTGGTGCTATTGCTGTCTTTCTTCGTCCTCGCTCGAGTTTTTACGACGACGACGACGTACATACAACGTAATTTTCGCCCGGTGAGAAATTGGGAAACGATTCTTCATTGGGCGGAGATAAATCGCGAGCGTTCCGATTCCGATATGAAACTGGTTTACCGTACAAGCGCGCCCCGCACGAGCAGTAAATATAAAACGTTGTCAAACGGCTCGATTATACACGCTCGCCGATGTAAAATAACCGGCAATTAAAAGCGCAGAGATTAATCCCGAACGTGGCGAGTTGAAAATGGCCGTTTAATTATAATTCGATCGATTGTCGATGCGTCATTTCGCGTTTCTTTTGGGCGATCTTTTAATGTGAGAAAAGTTAGGAGAGTCCCCCAAGGTGGACACCCCGAGAAATTTTTTTTGTATTAGGTGATAGCACTATGCGCTTCATGTCAGTATTACAGTTCGTGAATACGCAGTTTTTAGTTACATCATGAAGTGGCAAGTCATGGCTGTTTGTTCACTGTACCACTCTCAAAGTTATGAAGACGCTTCGTATAACAGGAATACAATTATAAAAAACAGTGATTCCGGAAAGATAAATACACTTTTGACGCTGTTTACGTACCAGACAAACACATTATGAACTTATTTGCGTAATACATGACGAGTAAAAATATTTTTTTTGTTTTTGCCAATGAAATCGTATAATAACCTTAAGGTGGGCACTTCTTTTACCGCAAGGTGGACACTTGCTTTTCTTGTAGAAATTCAATTCGATTGCGTGCAACGAATGTAAAAAAGACGTGCAATAAAAATGCACATGGGAACCTAATTATCTCGTTAGGTTTTTTGAGGATGTCAACAATTTAATTTTAAACTTGTGGGAACATTTTTTTATTTCTATGCCGAAAAGTTGAAAGTTTTTAGGGTTGGTCGTTTTTTATCGTTTCGCTTTTTGATGAAAGAATTGGAGAAAATGTCCGCGTCTCTTCGATTCTCGAACCGCGCCTGCCCGAGAGGAGGGAACGTTTGATAAAGCGAATGAACGTGGGAGATTTCAACGCGGCTTTATCGAACCAGTATTAGTTGTTTCTGACTTTTCCATGACTTCCAGGTTCAATATATCAGTTTTCCCCCGTTTCATTTTCATGTTACGCGCGGGCTAGATGGCGATCTCGAATAACCATCGCAAACGATAGGATGAATAAGGCATAAATCAGATGACGCGTGTATTTGATGACGCCATGATAACAAAGGAAAAAAGCTGAGTTTCGAACGTAATTACTCTGTAGATCAGTTATTCGGGGAAATGTCATTTTTTTGTTTTGTTTTGTTTTTTTCTTTTTTGTGTCTCGCTGCACTCGTTCGAGCAAACATTTTGTCGTAGTAGCACAGTTTTGTGAATGTCCTGATTTTTATCAATAAAATGTGAAATGAATGTAACATTGTGGTTCTCAAAATTTTAATTCCAATTGGTGAAAATTTACAAGATTGTGATTAATAAATAATAGAATCCTTACTAATGAAATTGAAAAATTATCAGATCTGTAAAACTGGAATTGTAGAATATTGATTCATAATCTTCTTAACTTTCGATCTTTTGGAGCCAAACAATAAAACTCATTTCTCTTTTTCTTTTCGAGCTTTCGGCCTCTATATTGTAGAATATTGAAATTCACTTCATTTTTATTGTATTAATTAAAGATAATCAAATATCATTTTTATTGTATTAATTAAAGAAAATCAAATATCATTTTTAGAATACATACTTCACAATTCTTCATTTGAATTGTGAAACAATAATTTTGTGAATGTTGATTGTTGATTTTATGTACTTGACGTGTGAAATACAAGAAATTGAAATAATTGTCAAATTTTTGGATTAAAAAGTACAGAACTTAAATAAACTAAAAGAATACAGCTTATTATTATTGATAAATAATTACCTTTAATCATGTTGATTGCAATGTTAAGTTAAGTTGAATAAAATATTTATTTAACTATTCGTCGAGTAAAAAGATGAGCCATCATCTCTAAATGCATAAAAATCTAGAGTGGATTTTTCAACAATTTCATAAATAATATGTAAAATTCACTGGTTCGTGAATTGTAAACATTGAAATTCAAACAATGTAATTTAAAGATTGTTAAATCTACGAAATTGCACCTTGGTAACTTAAAAATTGACTTGGATTTTCAGAATTTTAGATTCCACAAAATTTCGATTGCATGATTTTTACTTACATGCGATGCTAATTTTATAATTTTTTAGAACAAAAAATGGAGCCTAAATTGAAAAAATATCATTGATTATTCTTACAAAAATCTTGAATTAATAAAACACACGAGGATTAAAAAAACAGCAATATTATACTTTAGAAAACGCACCAATACGGAACAATTTTTAAATTCAACATTTTGAAACACAATAATTCAAATATAAAAAACTTTGATTTCGTAAAATATTTCTTTCTCTATTTTCAACGCCAAATTTACCACTTTCGTTTCCAAATGCATAGAAATATGGAGTTGATTTTCGAAACACTCACACATTGTTTCATTGCAAATACCAGAAATGAAAGTTGAATAACTTTTTAATAAAAAAACAAAAAACTAAAATTCCCATCGATAAAGATTAAGTTACAAATTCTCAAAATGAAGATCAAAATGCAACTTTTGTCATAAAATACCAATTTTCTTTCCAGTGAAAAAATTTGGGCATGGCTATCCAATATCTTACTAAATAAGTTTACAAAAAAAAATAATAAACAATTTTATAATATAAAGATTTATGACCCCCCCCCCCCCCCCCACCCACCCAACGTTTAGCCTTAAAATGATAACGGAAAAAAATTCGATTAAACTTAAAAAAGTATTTTATTCGTTTTGCAGAAAACGCACTAATCAACGTAATAAGTAAATTCACTATTTTAATACAAAAACGAAATATTAGAAACTTTATTTTCGTAACATATTCACTTTTCAATTTTCTAGCTACAATTTACAACTTTTATCTCTGAAAGCACGAAAATCTCAAGTTGATTTTCGATATAATCACAAATATAGGAAATTGAGGTCGTATCACTTGTCATGAAGGAAATATCAAAAAACATGGAAATCAAATAATGTGACCCTCCACCAACGCTTAGCTTCATCATGTAAATAAAAAAAGAAAATTTCGATGATACTTAAGGAAGTATGAGAATTTGCGAAAATAGGAGGAAATAATGTCGACAAAAATTAAGGTTTATTTTCCTTTTTTTGATGAATAGAGCGCAACATCGCGAAATATTACGAAGCCGAAAAAAAAGGGACATCGCGCTCGAATCGACGCGTACACATTTGCACTCGATTACCCTCGGCCCGGTATTTAAACGAGCTCTCGTTTTGTCCTTACGTAATTTTCTCAACGGCCCGAGAGCTGACCCGTATATTCATAGGCCGCGCGACAATCGCGTTCCTTTAACTGCAAAAAAAGCCGATATGTGCATTTCCCCTTCGACGTACGTACGAAATCGCGTGAACGCCCACGCAGTACCTGCTCGTGAAAGTCGGCTGTTCACGCTCGGCAATGGCCTCGAGAAAAGTGCTGTCCACTTTTTTTTTCTCCATTTGTTTTCACCCCGAAACAACGAAACGTACAATGCCACCTCGATTTACGCGTTAGAGCAAATTTATTGACAAATCGACGTCACTTTGATGAGCATTAATTTTCTGGATAGTTTGAGATGTTATGAATTCGCGTTGTGAGCAAATGTTGAGAGAGAGAGGTGTATGAAATTCAGAAATAATATGAACTGAGAATTTTGAGGGCCAAAATTCAAGTTTGAGAGTCGTGAAAACTTTGGAGTTTTGAAATTCCAGTTTATAAACTCTGAATCCGTAAGTTTTTTGACCCCTTCGTTCCGGTGTTTCGACCTTCCGCCCAACAAGTGCAACGCGTCAAACAATGTTTGCGCGACTTTCAAAAGTTCACCGACTGCTCGAATCTCGCGCATACTTTGCATTCGTTCGTAATCTCCGAGTTACGAAAGCAGAATTTGAAGTGTCGAGCCATTGTTTCCCCGGCATGTGCATTACATTGTTCAACACGAGCAATAATCGTGAAGATGGGATTTGAAAAATGTTGTTAAAATGTTGATACGAATACGTGATTGTTTACTGTAGGTAAGTTTCAAAAGTAGATGTTAAATATGGTTACCACATCTTCAGAGTAGATTAGAAGACGAGTCAATAGACTTGCCTATGTTTGACTTATTCTTTTGTAAATGGAAGAAGATTCTAAATCTTGAATTGCAGATTTTGTTATTTTTGTACATATTTCGTATCCATCGCAAGTAATACACTTTTTTTCGCAAATAGAAGATAAATGTTTGAGGATTAAATCTAAATATTGTCCGTTGCCTTAATCATGAAATTTCACAATTGCTAAAATGTTGTTAAGGAAAGGTTCTTAAAAAAATAGAAAATCATAATTTCAAGTTTTCTTCGCCAGTTTGCAAAATTTTTGAAAATCCTTTTGTTAATGACAGTCATTGCAGATGTAATCAAAGAAAGTAATCAATATGGCTGAAATGAAACTGAGGAAAGTGAAGACGTGGTTGAATTATAATTATTTGACACTGAATATGGATAAGACAGTCTTTATTGCTTTTGGTTCTTACGCGGGTAGTTGCCCTAAACGAATACAAATAAAAGTTCACGGTGATCATTGCAGGAATGAAAATCGGTTAAATAGTGATTGTGAAAATATATGCAGGGTATATAGTTCGAGGGATTTGGGTTTTCTCTTGGATTATAATTTGAAATGGCGACATCATGTGAATAACATAACTGAGAGAGTTAGATACCTCATTTACGTTTTCTACGGGCTGCGTTGTAGTTCAAATAGAAGTCAATTATTGCTTACAATAATTGACTGATACAATAATTGATGAATTTCAACAAGAAGATCTACAGGAAGTCATTTTGTTGTACCAAGTATAGTATAGTCAATGAATTGCCAGTGGTTGTAAGTTTCGATAGTCATGTTCATAGTACGCCAGCGGCCAAGATAAAGAAATGGGTATTTGCCTTGGATGATACTGTAATGAAGGAGATATTGTTTTTGTAGATGCGAGAATAAATATGATGTAGAATGTGTCCTGTGTTGAGAAAAAGTTGGGTTCATGTAATACATGTGGGGTAATCTTTTTCGTTTCACAGATGTTTCATTGTTCATTCATTTCTGATCGTATTTTATCGATTTAGACTGTTACGATCGAATGTCAATTAGTCGTTTAAATAGTATCAGGCCTGCGACGGATATTGTTACATCTTGCAGGGGGTAATTTTGTAATCACTTTGTAATTGTTACACCTGAATAAAATTATCATTATTTGACTGCTTACGTTAAGAAAGTACGTCAAAGAATTAGCAAAAATATTGTAGGTGGGCGAAGAAAATTTGGGATTCCTTTTTTTCACTTTTTGAAGGTAAAGTTGTGCTCTCCTCCCTTTAGCAACATACGACTCTAATTCAAGAAAGTTTTGTAAAATAGCTTATATTTTATGAAAATAATATGCCTGGATAATCGTACGAAAATATAAAGTTTACTCTGACCCAGCTCCTTCCTACCCTTCTTATATGATTCTAAATTGCCATTACATCACTTATATCACCGTTGATCAGAACGTTTATCATTATCAATAAAAAGCACCCGGGTTGTCAGTCGTTCACCGGTTGGGTAAGAACCATTTATCCTCGTTCCTCGTGAAAGAAAAAATTGAAAAAAAAAAAATGAAGGAAAAACGATAAAAGCAGGCATCCCGTAGAGGTCAAGGGAACCCAAACGCGACAATTTACCCGTACGTAATTTAAGCACATGTATTTGGGTAAATCACGCGCGACTCGTCTCGTGCAATTTCACGAAACGGCCCTTTGTGCCTCGAGAACCGGTCGCGCGTCCTTTCTCGCTCCCTGTTTCTCTTTCTCTCGGTTTGCTCGCTCGCTCCCTTCCTTTCTATCTCTCTCTCTCATGCTCGGCGCTTTTCTCTCTCGTATAGATTTCAACGTATAACGGCTTAAGTGACACGACGCTTGCGAGTTGCTGCAAGCCGAATAGCGGCGGAGAACTTGGAAGTTACAGGTGCCCCTCTACCCTTCGTCTGGCTCTCGTCGGCATCCCCTCGCCTTTCCGTAGTCCTCCTCATCCTCCTCCACAGATTCTTCTTCTTCTTCGTCTACTTTCCATATCTTTCTCTTCATCGGCAAATATTCGAGCCTTGTAGCGCGTTCCGAAAGTCAAACGGCGATTCGGGGGCAATCCCGCAATCAGTTGAGCCGATAAATTCGAATCAGTTGAATTTCAATGATTCTTCGGTAGACATTCGTCGGCTTTGACTAGGGATATCGGTAAGGAAAATTGTCGATAGGAATTGATGATTTGGGAATATTTTTTGATGGTTATAAGGGTGATCCTTAAAAAGGATTTGGTGGAATTTTACCGTGACGTCTCTCGAATCGAATTGTTTGATAATGAAAATAACTCGTAAAAAACATTTTTGACGCTCTAATCAAGCACGTACTAATTGAACAATTTGTTATTGTTGGTTTTTCGAATGAAACATAGAGAAACTATGTTACACAAAACAATGAGTTTAGCACATAAGAAGCACTAGAAATTCACGAATATTTTCCGCTAAAAATGAAGACAGGCCGATTATAAGAAACTGAGATATCGCGGGTTTAAAATCTCGTTCCGAATTGAATCTTCGGCCGCGAGTCGCTAGCCACCCCCTCCCTCGCCTACTGGGATACGAAACGTCACGCGTTATGCTCGGTGCGCCTGCAATTTATAAAAATATTAAATTATTCTTTACAGTATAACAATATCATACGAATGGCTTGTGGTTCTCAATTAATGTACGACAATTTATTATTTTTCTGTAGTTTGAATGTTTTTTGAAAACTAAAATGAAGTTTCATTCATTCTCTAATTGCATTTAAAATATTTTTGCCGTGAATTGTGAAGTTTATGGATATCGATAAATATCGTTAACGCAAAAAGTTATCAATACTTACCAATTTTTAAACTTATCGATGTCACCGTTTTTTTCCCAGCCTTTATTCGTACAAGAACACTGTAAGTTGAAATTTTCATGGTGACGATAAGATTCTGCAAGGGACACAACTTTTTAGTTGCCCTAAAAATCTTGACAGATGTTGCAAGAAACGATATCATATACCTACTAGGACAATACGTGTACTCTTGATTGCGAATTGCCATGATAAATATGCTGTTAACTGAGAATGGTAAATTGTCATCATAACGAAAATATCCTGTTATGAACGATATTGTTATGCGCTAACGATTCTGCTATCCACAATATCAGATTGCTACTGCAACGATACGCATATTCTTGCGAGTATATTGTCACATGAACTATTCCTTACTCTTATGTGAACTTTATTGAATTGTCACTCCTTTACTGTATTGTGACTCTAAGTATACATAACCTTCTATGGATAGTAATGAAAACATGTCGTTACTGCTCAATTGTATATGTTTCGAGAAACAAAAATACACTCATTGTAGTAATGCAGCGTATTGTCAAAGAAAATCGTTGTCCCAAAAATTGAATATATTCTACTGTCCAAAACAACGAGTATCACTGCTAAGTCAGTGGAGCTACACTGATTCACCAGTGAAAATAATTTCACTTAGCTCCGAAATGAATATTCATTGATGGAAACAATGCATATTCACTAATGGAATATGCAACTGTTTCACGGTGCAATACCACTGTTTCCAAAATGAAAGACTTGCACTGCTAAACAGTGAAGTCTCACTTTTTCAGATTGACAAGAGTATGTCCAAATCTTCTTTGGGAATGTTTGGCAGTCACTTGAAGTTTCATTGTACCGATCACAAATTGCGGATTGTTGCGCTAGCCATTTATGCGATTGGCGACCATGCAGTTTTCTCTATGCCGGGCAATGAGAATTGAAACGGAGGCGAAACAAAGAAAGCCAAGGAGGGGTATGAGATATAGTGGTCGCGGAGAGTCCGCGAGTTCGCTCGTTGCCAGCGCGAGTGCGCGTGGCGTGAGTTTCATGGAGTTTGGTTGTTTCCACGTACAAGTGGGATGGCATCTTGACTCCTCGTCGTCGTAACGGAGCAAGCCCATGGCCGGCCGCCGATCGATGTCGGCAACTTCCCCCGGTACTACGACCGAAGCACCAGCCTCCCTTCCCTCGAGTCCTTCCCCGCATCTCCCTTTGCCCCCCGTTGATCACTCACTTCGCCCTGGCAATCCTGGCATCCGTTTTCCCTGCACCACCTCCTGCGTCTCCTCCACAATCGTTTGTGTCCTAAACTCTCTATACTCTCTATATCGCCCATACTGCATGCTTGAATTAGGGCCTGACAGCGTATGTATTACGCATCTTACGCATGGCGATTTTTTTCGAGAATTTTCGAGACTTCCGCTGTTTTTTCGTCACGTGCTGTCACGTCAATTGAGGCCCCCTATGGCCCTTTTAGGCCATTTTGCCTTGAATCATCAAGGTTATTTAGGTTGGGTGCACTGTTGAAAATGATTGAAAATTTTCCATATCTTTATGTGGTATTTTTTCCATACTTCGTATGGGAAAGTGTGATGCCATGCTTTATATGAAAGAAAGTCCATAATTTGGTAAACAAATTTTTCATACTATGGATTCCCATGATTTTGTAGTAATTTTTCCTTCTTTACATTGTATTTTTTCTATACTTTGCATTGAAAAATATACAATCACATATGGAAAAATTTCCAAAAGTTTTCGAAGAATTTTTCCCATACTTTAGACTACCATAATTTTATACTGATTTTTCCATGCATTTTGTGGAATAGTACATCATACTTTGTACGGAAAAATTTTCCAACATTTAAGAAAAAGATTGAAAATTTTTCATATCTTTATGTGGTATATTTTCCATACGTCGTATGGGAAATTTCGTACCATACTTTAGATGAAAGAAATTTCATAATTTACCAAAAACATTTTCCCTTATTCAGGATTACTACAATGTTATGGTAATTTTTCCTTCTCTGTGTAGTATTTTTTCCATACTTTGTATATAAAAGTATATGTAGTATCATACAGCGTATGTAAAAATGTCCGCAAGTTGTGGAAGAATTTTCGCCATTCTTTGGATTACCATAATTTTATAGTCTTTAAACTAATAAGTAACTTTAAATTATTTAAAATGATTAATAACTTCGAACTAATAAAATATAGTTGAATAATAGTTGTTTGTAGTATTTGAGAGTAAATTTACTTCTTTGAGTGTTTGGAGACCAGCTCATATTCAAATTTTGAAAATTCGCACGCTTTTCCAAACACTCACCAGATGGCTGTTGGATTTTTTTCTCATATTCCAAGTTTTGTTTAAAATCCTTAACTTTGAGAAATGTCTTGGAGAAATTTAAGATCAGTCTGTAGTAGATCTTTCATTATTCTCGCCATAGAGTCAAAGCTAATGCAATCACGATGATGAGAAACAATATCCCATATTTAGATCTAGACTGGGAAAATAGTGTCTGGAGTTTAAAGGATATTTCGATAATAATTTATAGGAAAAATTCCACACAGGGTATGGGTAGAAAGCTTCCAATACTTTTATGGAAAGTTTCTATACCAATATATGGGAAAATGTCACTATCGCACATGGGAAATTGCAATAGCTACTAATGGGCAAAACCCCATACAGTATATGAGTTAAGAACTTCCAATACCTTTATGGAAAATTTCCATACCTATGTATGGGAGAATTCCATTTCGCATATGAGGAATTTCATTAACTACTTATGGAAAAAATCCCATACAATATATAGGTTAAGAACTTCCAATACTTTTATGGGAAATTTACCAAATTTTTTTTAACAGTGTGACTTTGATTTTGCGTGAAAATTTTTTGTAGCTTCTGCGTCGAAATCGCTGGGAGAAGTGTTTTTTTTTTCTTTTCACTTGAATTTCAGTTGTCTCGTCGTTAGGAATTTCCGAAATGTTGAAAGTTGATTTTTCTTAATTGTTTAATAGATTGAATGAAAATTCTCGTATTTTTTGAATTTTTTCAGTTACAAGGGAAAGTTTTATATTCATAAGAGAAATTAGAAATTTGAAAATTTCGGGATAGGATAAGTTTTTTTTGCCTTCATTTCTAGTTCAGCTAAATAAACAATGTTTTATATAGATCTTCATCAGCCAAAATTCGTTGTTTGGTTACTACGAACTTTTACGTCAAAGTGCTATTTTTGCACTCTCTTCGCTCACGAGGCAAACTTCATGCTCGCTGGGAATCTCCTATTTTCCCCACTTGGTTAACAATGTACTATTTATTATCGTGAAAAAAAAAAAACTGAAAAATTTGTTCTGAATGTGTACTCGGAGAGAACTAAACCGTAGTAATTGCTTTCTTAGACAGCGCTGTTTCATGTTTAATCCAAAAAATGCAGTCAAAAGTCACTTGAACCGGGCAAATCACCGAGTAGACCTACGTTCTCAGTATTATGGACAGTGGCAGTCTATTCATAACAGATGCGTGCATACCTGTATTCGCACTGCACGTAACAAAGCTCTGAGAGATTTTGGACAGTTAACGTCCAGAATTAAAACCGTTCCAAGCCAACTGTCAACGTGATCACACAAGTAATGTTTATTCGCAGGTACGGAAAAGATTATGAATATTTACTGAATCGTCGCACATATGCTGTGCACGTTTCATTGAAGAATGTTAAATACTTACTCAACTTGATGAAACTTGATTCTCTGTGTCCCTTATGACTTGTTACCTGTCATTTATAATAAATAAAGCCAAACAAAACACCAGATAAAATTGTCATGCATGAAAGCGGGCACGGTTTTAGACTTAGATGATCACTGTCTAAAATCTCTGTAAACCATGTCACGCGTAGTGCGAATGCAGATCTACACAAACAAATATTTCAAACAGACTGTGACAATGTCTGTAACCTACGTACATTATGTTTAGGTAAGGATAGAATTTGACTCACAAAATAAACAAAATCATAAGTCGAATAATTTTAGGTCAAGTTATTGAATTAGGATTAACAAAAATCACCGTGTTGTAATTCAGAGAAATCAATTTTTTAGCCGAAGTCTTTGAATCAACAATAAATATTGAAAAAATAAACTTCTTCGGACAAAACAACCGAAATTCAAGGGAAAAAAATTCATGTAACACCAATTTTGATATTGATGCGTTGATAAAATTCCCACGCAAAAAAACCCCATCCTGAATCACCTGGACGATTTGTGATAAAAATGACCCTTCTGCCTTTCATAATAATTACGATTATCTCTTGATATCTGTAAATTCAAGCATTTCATGATTCCACTGCACAGGAATAATTATTCTAGTACATACTACAGAAAACGCAAAAAAAAAAAAGACTGATCATTACATGTCACTTTGAATGATGATTGATTTTCAAGAATCACCGTACAATCGTCCACTGATCCGTCATTGCGTCGTATAGCTGATATGGGACAATTTTCTCGTTTTCCACTTAAAAAGGCGAAACCAAGCGCTCGCAAGCGGGACTGCATTCTTGCGGATAACCCCGCATGCACGGCACACGGCATATGCGCGACTAGAGCCACGCGGGCCTCTCAAGGTCAGCCAGCCCTCGTGTATTCCTTTTCATGAACACTCGAAGAAAAAGTTTTCTTTCCCCTCTCTACGTATTTTATAAGTTGACAAAGTATGTACTTCCATGAAAAAGTTTGAAGAGAATAAGAGATTGTTCAGAATCAATAGTATCGTGGGAAAAATGCCCATTTTTCATTGTATCTCATCGAACCCGCGTTTATCTACTTTTTGCAAATTATATTTTCCTTTGAGTAGAATTTTTATGAGAGTCCCATGATTTTAGCTTGATAGAATTAGGCGATGCAACAGGCGTAGAGATGGAATAAGGTAGGGGGGATCAATCCAGTTTAAAAAGGGCCGAGGGAAAGGAAGGGCCCATTCCTTAAATCCGTTCGGCGGCCTCACAATTACTTGACCGGTTTCTTTCACGATTTAAGTACCTTCGTCTAATGCATTTGGGCCCTGGGAGCCCTGGAGAACCCCGTCAGCTCGTTCGGACCCAGATTGATAATAACCAGAATTTTCGAGCTGTTCGTTGTAAGGCCCTGGAAAATGTGTAACGTTTGACTCGTTTTATCTTAACTTTGTCTGATATAAAAATATTAACTTCAATTATGAATAGAATGGATAGAATGCAGGTGATCAAACTAAATGGGAACACGAGTAACGAACAACTATTGAAGTTTGAAGTACCCCAAGGGGCTATTTTCAGCCCCGTACTTTTCAAAATTTATGTAAACGATGTGCTTGAAACAATACAAAAAAGTAAAACGACAGTCTTTGCAGATGATGTAGCGATTGTAATTGCCGAAGACACTTGAGCGAAAGAAATCAAGATGTCTGAAATGAAACTGAGGAAAGTGAAGACGTGGTTGAATTATAATTATTTGACACTGAATATGGATAAGACAGTCTTTATTGCTTTTGGTTCTTACGCGGGTAGTTGCCCTAAACGAATACAAATAAAAGTTCACGGTGATCATTGCAGAAATGAAAATCGGTTAAATAGTGATTGTGAAAATATATGCAGGGTATATAGTTCGAGGTATTTGGGTTTTCTCTTGGATTGTAATTTGAAATGGCGACATCATGTGAATAACATAACTGAGAGAGTTAGATACCTCATTTACGTTTTCTACAGGCTGCGTTGTAGTTCAAATAGAAGTCAATTATTGCTTACGGTATGATTGCATTATTTTGGTCAATAGTGTTGAACGGATTTGTGGTTTAAGGAGACGCTGATAAGGAGGTCACGAGGCATTTATCTAATATCCAAAAACATGTTGTTAAAATCATCTTTGATAAGAAAAGAAGCAATTCATCCACACTTCTTTATGATGAGTTTAAAATCTTGAATTTAGTAAGGGTTATGTTCGATGATGATTTTACACTTTTTTAAGACATTGCAGAAGGAATATCACGAATTAAGCATAACCCGATCCTGTAGGAAGTTTAAAATAGTACCGAATTTCAACAAGAAGATATACAGGAAGTCATTTTGTTGTACCAAGTATAGTATATTCAATGAATTGCCAATGGAAAATCATGATTTCAAATTTTCTTCGCCAATTCGCAAAATTTTTGAAAATCCTTCTGTTAATGACAGTCTTTGCAGATGTAATCAAGATGGCTGAAATTATTCCGAGGAAAGTGAAGACATGGTTGAATTATAATTATTTGACACTGAATATGGATAAGACAGTCTTTATTGCTTTTGGTTCTTACGCGGATGGTTTCCCTAAACGAATACAAATTAGGGTTCACGGTGATCATTGCAGAGATGAAAATCGGTTGAATTGTGATTGTGAAAATATAGTAGTGAAAGTATAGTACCGGGTATTTGATTTTACTATTGGATTGTAATGTGTGACATCATGTGAATAAGTTAATAATAAGGGTTATGTTCGGAGACAATTTTTCACTTCTTTAAGACTTTGCAGAAAGAATATCATGAGTTAAGCAGAACCAGATCCTGTAGGAAGTTTAAAATAGTACCGAATTTCAACAAGAAGATATACAGGAAGTCATTTTGTTGTACCAAATATAGTATAGTCAATGAATTGCCAGTGGATATAAGTTTCGATAGTCATGTTCATAGTACGCCAGCGGCCAAGATAAAGAAATGGGTATTTGCCTTGGATGATACTGTAATGAAGGAGATATTGTTTTTGTAGATGCGAGAATAAATATGATGTGGAATATGTCCTGTGTTGAGAAAAAGTTGGGTTCATGTAATACATATGGAGTAATCTTTTTCGTTTCACAGATGTTTCATTGTTCATTCATTTCTGATCGTATTTTATCGATTTAGACTGTTACGATCGAATGTAAATTAGTCGTTTAAATAGTATCAGGCCCGTGACGGATATTGTTACATCTTGCGGGGGGTCATTTTGTAATAACCTTGTAATTATTACACCGGAATTAAATTATCATTATTATTATTATTATTATTATCTTCGAGTAATTTATTCCCTGAGACAGAAATTTCCAAATTCTACATTTTGGGTTTTTACATTTTGAAAAAAAGGGGTGGGGGACGTTTTATTGAACTTCTGAAACGTTTGCTCCCCCATTTTCTTGGCTCGTGTCTATGGTGGGGGCGCAAAAGTGTTAATTCCAAAATACACTACATGCAGAGGGCGGGGGTCGTGCCATGGACGGGTTGTAGAACCGAAGTTTAGTTTCTGCCGAAGAGAGAGAGGGAGAAAGAGACGGAGATAGAACTTAACTGAGTTAACTTGGAAAGTTTCCGCCAAGTTTAAGTAGTCGCTTCTCCTCCTGTTCCGACGCTCGTCTCGTCCTCTTGCTCCCTCTTCGTTCGCTGTCTCATTTCCACTCGTTGAATTTCCGCGCAAAGAAACAAAGACTAAAATTCCGCGATTCGAAATTACTCAACCCCGGATCCTCTGGCCATTATGTCCCCTTGGATAAATATTTATGAGATTCGCGGTCATGGCAATCTCTTGTCGCGGCCGTTTTATATAAAAGTTGAAATTTTTTTCGAGTTCATTTTCGAATTGGGAATGGTATGGGATTTTCGGGATTTTTATTATGTTTATGGGAGTTTCGGAAAGTTGCACGGATTGTTTAAGTGGGGGTTGGCTTTGGATGTTTTAAGTAATGTTTAAAAATGTTGGGAGAATTTTGGAATTGTTGATTTTTGAAAAGATTTTTGTAGATTTTATAAATTTTTTTTTTCATTAAATTAGATTTTTAATTAAATTAGTGGCACCGTTTTCACTGTTTCAAACGATGTTACCTTCATTGTTTACAATTCCTACTCACAATCGGTAAAATCTTTCTTATGAAATTACTAATTGTGAATTGTCAATCGATTTACATTTTACTTATTGAAATAGTTTTTAAGCAATTTCAATTTTTTTATTACTATTATTATTTTATTTTTTCAACATTTATATCAAATTTTTGCACTAAAATTGACTTATAAAAAAAGTTACCTAATTTTATTTTCGATTCATTTTGTTGAAATGAATATTTTAAATGACGATATTTATGTTGAATAAATATGGAAAATACTCGTGCACCTAGGATATTCTTGTTCAGGATTTTTACAAAAATTGTTTCGATAGTGTCATAACACTGGTTATCGATATTCAAGTATCGATGAAGGTGGTCAAGGGGTAAAGAGAAACGAGATATGAAGCGAGGGCCGACGGAGATGGCGAAAAGGGAGCCGCCGTCAAGGGAAAGCTAGTGGAGGGGGGCAAGGGGTGTATGTACTAGAGGGGGGGGGGGGTGATGCTATGGAGGAGGAAAGTTATCCAATTATTGTCTAACCCGGAAGCAACTTGGGAGAGAAGCCTCCGTTCGCCTCAACCGGGGACGAACAACCCCCCCCCCCCCCCTCTTTCCCTCTATCCGCGCACAATCGAGCCACGATAAGTAAAGTTTGTTTTGAAACTTGGCACCGAAGAGAGCTTGCATTTTTTTTTTTTTGTTCGTTGTTTTTTATTTATTACTATTTTTTTAGTGGCCACGCGTGACCCGCACACCATAGAATAATTTATTTCTCGGGAAATTGAAATTTTTAATAAATAATGTAATTATTGTTTTGTAGGATAGTGTTTAGAAAAATTGGTTTAGAAATCGGAAATGTTTACAAGTTTAGGTATATCACTTGTAAGTGAATGACACACATTTTCCTGAACTAGTATGAAAAGTAGGGATGGGGATCGAAACGTAAAACATTGTCGATATCGGCTCATCCGGTATATTTTAATTACTTGATATCGATATATCGGAAAGAAAATTTTGAATTGCCGATGTATTGCATGGCTTTTTTAAAAAAAAATTGTTTCATAGATTTGTATAAGATCTTTCTAACTTTTTTTTAGAACTCATAGAATTTTATAAATTTCCGGTATTTTTATGGATTTCTGCGTTGATATCTAGAATTTGATTGCATGGGATTCAAAATTTGAAAAATTTTGAGTACTTTTGGAGATTGTTGAAAGAATCATATTTATCTGGATTTTTGGTGTTTCTAGATCTTTTTTGTTTATTAGAATTTCTAAAATGCTTACTCCTCTAGTACATACTTATTTTCATTGTAATTTTTTGAATATTCATTAAATGTAGAATTTCATGGTTTTTGTAAAATATATATCTCTTTAGAGTTTTAGACAGCGATTTCTTGAAATTCAAAATTTGATATATTTTCAAGTTATTTCGATAAATTTTTAAAAAGGTATCAATGATTTCTAGCACTTCTAGTATCCTGCGTATGTTTTAAGGTCTTTGACGATTTGAAAAATTTTCTGTTCTTTTTAAGGATTTCTTTATAGACCTCTAGAATTCGATGCTCTATGAATCAAAGTTTTATTCATGTCCAGATTTTTATAAAGCCTTTTGAAAAAATTTCATCAACATTTTTGAGTATGTAATCAAATTTTTATGTTTTCAATGTTTTCCTACATATTTTTTTGTATTTATTGAATTGCGTAAGATATTCGAGAAAATTTAAAGATTTTTAGTATTTTTATAGATTTTTTTATAAATTTTTACAACTTTATGCTCTCGGAATCAAAGTTTTAATAATTCTTAGAATTGTTATAAATTTTTTTCTGTATTTATTAAATGTTGTAGACTTCTCTAGCAGATTTAGATATTTTTATTCAGATTTCTAGATCCTGATGCTCTGAAATCTGAAATTTTTTGATGATTTTTGGTATATTTATAAATCGCTTGTCAACAGTTATTCCATAGATTTCTAATTATTCTATAGACTCTCAAATATCTTTTTTCGATAACTTTTCTAGGTAAATTAATGATAAGAATTCCCAATTATATTCATTTCATGAAACACAAACATTAGGAATATCTTAATGGAAGTTTTTCAACGTCGATCGAATATTCCTGCATTTATATTTTAAACACTGCACTGAAAAAACTATTTGGTTGCAGGAACTAAGTTACTTGGTTAATATAGGCTTAACCAAATTTATGGTTCTCGTAACCAAGTTTGTGTTGCAGCAACCAAATTTTTTATCGACGCTATCAACTTCATTGTTGCAAGAACCAAAAAAATCTTGGTCGAGTCTATATTGGTTGCTGTAACAAAGTATTTTTTTCAGTGTGACAAACACAGACTGTCTACATATAAGGGGCCATATACAGAACTTTAATATTCTAAAAGTTAGAAAATATTCAAAAGAGAAACGAAATTGATGTTGGAAGAAATCACTGACCTGAATGCTGAATGTTTGACGAAATTAAAAAAAAAACATATTTTTGTTTGAATTTACACAAAACTTTTGCTATATCGTTTAATATCCCAAAATAATATCGTTAAAAATTTTGATGTAAGTAATAAAAACATCAATATTATGATATATCAATACGTATCTACCATCCCTAGAGGAAAGTTTTTATTATGAAACTTAGGTTGCTTGCTCGAGTCGAAGATGAGCATTGGAATTTAAAGACTTGCGAAAAAATTTGTTCATACTAATTGAGTGATACTATCCTATTTGATAATGTGATTGGAAGTATGAAATTAGGTAAAGAAGAGAAAAATCAGGTTTGAAGTCTGTAAACTTGATGCTCTTGAAGCTAATTCGTCCATTTGTTTTTTTTTTTTTTACGAATGTTCCGATTAAATAGTCTTTCCCTCATTCCAGGTCACATGTTACGAAATGTCTCGGTGTCTTTTCATTCATGTTCCCTATTTCCATAATTATTAAGTCTAACAATGAAAGTTGCACGCGACCCAGCTGTCGATCGAGGGCCCTAATCTCTTTCTGTTCCTTTGACGCTGCTGCTGGTGCGGGTTTGCGTTTTCGCCGAGTTGGCACAACATATGCCTCCGGACTCGGAGCGCTTGCTCAGCGCTATCGCTCCGCTTCTACTCACTTTATGGCTGGACCATATTTCCAATTAAACGCGAATCACGTACCGCCGCACTATTTTTCTGTTTTTCTTTCCCTCCACTTTGAAGCTCCAATGGATTTTTTCTTCACGAATCGTGAAATTCCACGTTTCTGATTGAACTGTGTCCGGGTAAAAATACGCAAGTTTGGATTTATTTTTGCGATTATCAATCATTTTTTATGCAAAGAGATCTTGCGAAATTGTGCAGTAGATTTTTTCAAAAAGTGTTTGGAATGAAACTTGGAATTTTTCAACTTTTTTTTCAATCTCTTGCATTATTTATACCTTTAAATTGTAAGATAAAAAAAATGAAGAACTATAGAGGATGGTAAACTTGTTTTGGTTTATCAACGTCAACCATAGAAAAAATGACGTGTGACGTAAAGTGATGCATGACCTTGAATGATTAGAAGGGAATCGGTGTTTTCTCTTGGAGGGATGCTATATCGAGCGGATTCTGTATTATTATTGTCCTCGCGAGTTCATTCAATTGACCCAACGGAGCTCGATTAAAGAGCGATGACGAATCACGTATTCGAAGACTGATTCATATCGAAGCAGAATCGATTATGGCGGAGAGTTAGGATGATGAGTATTGGGTGATTGAAGTGGGTGGGGGGGGGGGGGGGGGGTTCTACGTTCAGTGCCGGCCAAGTAGTGCCCTGTGACTAATTTGATAAACCAGGAATAGAACAAGTTCAACAACTGAATCAGCCAGCAAACGTTTGAGGTTTAACCGAGTTTGATTCCCCAAACTTTATGACCCTTGAACTCTGGCGCGTCGTCTCTCGCTTGAAATTTATTTTGTTTAGATAAGTGCAATTTTCTATTTTTTTGAACATGCTTTTGGAAATCTAGGCAAGTTTTTTATGATTTTAAACTTCTTTGGGAGGATATTTGCATGCATTTCCATACAGTCACAAAAATTCCTGATAAGAATATGTTTGTTTCGTAGACAAACAGACTGAGTGAGTCTGATCAGGGCTGATAGACTGCCAGGTCAAGACTACACTCTAAAAAAATTTTTGGTAATTTTAACGTACCGATCCGAAAGTCATTAACCATTGCGTTGGGGTGAAATTTGACTATAATTTTACTATACGCAGTTGGATTTTTCCAGTTTACTTATACTAATACTCCATACTTTAATGAAATTTTCCTATTCAAGTATGTGAAACATGAAAGAATAGTGAATTTGTAGTACCATGGTATAAGATATTTTCTTTTTTTTCTGTACAGTGTATATCCTGTTCGAAAGACATCCACTGATTTATAAAAGCGCTTAATTAGAAGTAGAAAATAATATAAACAATCCGAAAAGTCACGTAGACATCATTTAACAAATGTGTTTACGAAAAAAAAGAGACAGCAACGATCTATCGAAATGTTACTTCCCTAAATTGGTCACGTACATATAATTAAGAATCGAAGTCATTAAACAAATGTGTTTGTGAAGAAGAAAAGATATTTAAATATCGATTTCCCGAAATAGTCATATAGGCGTCATTAAGAATTGAAGTCATTTAACAAATGTGTTTTGTGTAAGGAAAAGTACTGAAAGAAATAAAAATCTATTCAGACACTGTGTTCTGAAAAATCCTTTGAAACACGGAAAATTTCATGAACTTCGAATTCTAGAGCACGAAATTCTTGAAATCTGTGTTATAATTTACACAAAAATACGATAATATCCTGCAACATTTTATGCATACTGAAAAATACTAATAATTTCAGAAATAGTTACCAATCTTATAAATCGTGAAAAAACTGAAAAAGTAACAAAAAGAAAATGAAAGAAATAAAAATCTATGTAGATACTTTTTCTTGGATAACCCTTTCAAATACGGAAAAAGTAATGAACCTTAAACTCTTGGGCACGAAATTCTCGAAACCTGTATACCAATATAAAAGTAGTAAAAATATATAAAAATACTAGAAAATCCTACAACATTTTGTACACACTGAAAAAAAAACTGTCGAAATTACTGAAAATCTAGGTAGATAAGCAGGGTTTGGAAAGTTACTTAAAAAATTGCAACGCGCCACGTTACTGTTACTCAGATGGAAAAAGTAATTCGTTGCGTTACTGTTACTTGTAAAGAAATAGTAACTCGTTCCTTTTTGGAATAAATTAAATATAAATAACAAGGAATCGAAATGAAAAAACAATATCAAAGTAGTTGTGATTTTGTTCTAGAAACTGTTTATTTCAGAAAGATATAATAAAATGCTTAAAAATCGACAAAGATTAGATAACAGACTTCCGTAAATATTTTCTTTAAGTGAGGAAAATCATTTAGAATTTGCTAATCTGTACTTTTTGACCCTAAGAAAAAAATCAATCAGCTTGTTCAAATTTTTATATTTTTATCAAATTCAAACAATTTACAAATATTATGACAAAATAATTCTATTTTAGCGGCGGAAAAAATATGCGAATTTCATAGATTTTTGAGAGAATTTTATGAATATACCTAAATTTTTAGTATTTTTTGACACCATTTGTATTTTTCAGTATGCATAAATTCTTGCAGTATTTCCTAGTATTTATACATATTTTTATTATTTTTTTATAAATTGCTATATAGTTTTCAAGAATTCCATGCTCTAGAATTCAAAATTCATTAAATATTTTGTATTTGAGTGGATTTTTCAGGAAATAGTATCTATATAGATTTTAATTTCTTTTAGTTTTTTTTTTTTTCGTATTTTTTTAGTTTTCCCACGATTTGAAGGATTGTTCATTATTTCTGATATTGTTTTTTTTTTTTTCAGGATGCATGAAATGTTGCAGGATTCTCTAGTATTTTTATGTATTTCTAGCATCGTTATATAAATTATTATATAGGTTTCGAGAATTTCGAGCCCAAATATTCGAAGTTTATCAAATTTTTCGCGTTCTGAAGAATCGTTCAGTATTTTCATTATTTTTCATAATTTTTTAGAGAATTTTTTTTTATGTAAATTTGATTGCACATACCAGTAGGAGTCAGTAAACGTATCAGTGATGTAAAATCATTTTAATTATACTAAATATTAAAAAATTAAGAAAAATACATAATTTTCTTAAATACAGACCAAGCATATCGATAAAAATGACCATTCTTGAATTTTCTTTTGTATTTGAAAAAAAGAGATTGCGTTTGAAATATCACAAGTCTTAGAATATAATTAAAAATATATATCAATAATGAAACGGAGTATTTTATTTCTAGTATTTAACAAATGTGATAATTTTTTTTTTTTTTTTTCATATATTACATTACACTAAATATCATCATAATTATAATTCAAATTTTGTTTTGAACATTTAAGATAATACTTTAAGAAATACTGAAAATATTGCATTTTTCTTATTAAAAAATTTTATTTTTTTTTTTTCAAGTTTACGAAATTTCTGAATCTGAAATTTGATTCAATGTTAGGCACAAGGAAACATTCGCAAATTTCATAGATTTTTGAAAGAATCTCAATACAAAAAAAAAAAAAAAAAAAAAAAGTTTCAATGGGTGCAGAAAAATTTTTTCACCTTTCGTCTTTATGTATTTTTTATTAAATTAGGCATAGTAAATTTTTTTTACAAGTATCAAGTATGCAAAAAATTACGTGACCAACGTCTTCGTAATTTACCGCAATATTACGGCAATTTACCGTAATACTACTGGGTAATATTACGACCCTACATCTCTATATAGATGGCGGTCGTATACGCAATGCCCCCGGGGGCAACTTTCCGTTGCTACGTCCTTGCGACTACATATGTGTACATATGTATAAGTGTACATCGCATATGTGTGTTTATGATCCACGTTCGACAATGGGGAAAAAGAAAATCTAAAACCCTTCCGAAAAACATTAGCCCCAGCCAGTGCGTGAGACAAAAGTCTGTGATCTGTGTTGGTTTTCCGCGTATCAAATCTGATGGTTTTTCGGCTCTGAGCGGGCATTTTTCCATTGGTGCCTCGTTTTTCCCGCTCGCTTTCGCGCGTTGGCGATAACGTGAACGTAGAGTGCACGCATCGCCAAAGCCGGTGCGATCGAGAAAAGGTAACCTCAAAAACCCGCCTTTTGCGTTTTCTTCGATCATTTTTCCCGCTTCCTTTCAATGCCACGCAATTCCACGCGATCATTCGCGTCCCGAACTTCCCCTTCGTCAATTCTCGTTTTTGTTTTTCTTTTTTAACGCCCATGTGACGCACTTTCTTTTCGTGAAATTGTCACAGCGCTCGTGCACTTGTAAATGTGCATAGTTGTATATCGTGAAGATTATGGTTTGTATTTTTTAATCGTTGATATTTTGTTGCTCGGATTAATTTAGCGGAATTTAATTTCGGGGTGGTTATTCTTACGTGGAAATTTTTCATGTAGGGGAAATTATAGGGATATAATGAGTTGGTTGTTTATGTGATGTTCTCGATAAAGTTATTATTATTGTCGAATTTGACGGGTTTGGCTTTTTTTGGCGGTGATTTGATGGAAATATTGGTTTTGGTTTTTTTTGGGAGTGTGGGATTTATTATGAGAGAATTTTTCATTGTAAAAGTAAAGTTGCATGTGGGGCCAAAATTTCAAATGTGTTGGGAATTGTCATGCAATGATGTGGTTTTATTGAAAGGAAAATTTCATTTTTTAAATCCGAATTTAAAGAAAGGGAATGAAAATATGATTGGAAATTTACAGGAATTTAGTTAGTTTTTTATTTAATTCAGTAAGATATATTGGTAATGTTTATATAATTATTTAATAAAATTTTTTTTCAGTTTTGTTGAAAAAGGAGGATAATATGAAATTATATATATTATATGTTGGGGGGTTATTATGATTTTCGATCGACTAGTCAACTCGGCTGATTGTTTCAAATGATCGTGTGACTGGACCAGTCGATCGAAAATCATAATAACCTTTCTAGTTAAAAATATTTTAATAGCAAAATAATTTGTATTTACTGAAGTGAATAAAAAAGGGATACATAACTATCAGAAACTATAAGGTTTTACAAAAATATTGTTTTTTTTTTTTTTTAATTTTTTGCTTGAAAGAAGTAAATGTATAATTATTGTAATTTTTTGCTAGTTGAAAATATTTTTATGTTCAAGAAATTATAGTTTGTTAACATATAAGTAAAATGAGACCAAAAAGTTCAATAAAATAAAATTCAACAAGATCTTATCAGAACAAATTGATTACAATAATCAAAATATATTTCAAATCCTCAAAACAGTAGACCTTTTGAATTTTTAAGATAGAAGATATATACTATTGACAATTTGCAAATAATATGACATTTGGGCGTAAATTATTAACAAATGGTCAATAATAGTATAATACATATTAGGGGACAAAACCGAGTAATTGCAGATGTCCCCTGGTATGTACCGTATTTTCCTTGATAAGAGCATGAAATTTTGGCGGCTTTTGTTGCCAATAAAAAAGTGTTCATAAGCCCACTAACAAGTGACACTCACTGAAGTTTACATATCTGGCATCATTCATTTTCGTACCTACCTTAGCGTATCAATGCAAAAATTTTCATCCCTTGGTATGTGAAAGTAGAAGCAAAAATGAACTTGAGATGGCTACATAAACTTAAGTGACTGTCGCTTGTTAGTGGGCTGCATGTGGACATTTTCGCGATGGCTTAGAGGCTACAACAGCCGCCATTTTCCATGCTCGGGTCAAGGAAAATGTATTACAATCATCAATATGTATTTTAGAACCTTAAGACATTCAACCCTTCAAATTTTGAAAGATAAAAAATATATATCATTGACAATTTGCTAATAATCGGAAATTCGTACATTTATTATTGACAAATTGTCAAAAAAAAATATTGTGTTTTCAGTTTTAGAAATTGCCTTTTTTGACGAAACAATAACAACCCTCGGCTTTGTCTTGGGACTGCGATTTTTTGTTTTGTCAAACTAGGCATTTTGAAAACTGTCAATGATAAACAAATTCTACCCACGTTATTGAGTTTTTGCTTGTCAAGTGCAAGAGTTCCAGTTTTTTTTTTTTTTTTCAATGCAATAAGAGATGAAAAAACTTTTAAATCCTTCAAAACTGGAAACACTAATTGAAGCTACTGATCCAATAAGGGGTTTTGCGCACGACCTTGGCTTGGAGCGGCAAGCAAAGGTCCAAGCGCGAAACCCCTTATTCGATCAGTGCCTTCAATTTTTATTCTAAACTCAAAGTTTCTGTTAATTTTACTTATAACTTTTATTTATTTACTGTTTATTCCTTCTCATTTTGTTGATCCTTCAGGCTTACGCTTTTGAAGTAGGTATGGCTTGAAATAATTAAAAATTGCTGTTAATGAAATAAATTAATTAATATAGAAACAATCCCAAACTTGTAATATTAGCTTTAAAAATTTGTGTCCATTTCTTCCACTGCTTATATAAATTATACAAAATATATGAATTTTTATGATACATCAGGAACCTGCACTGTTTCAAAGTGCTGTAAAATACTGTGCAATGAATACATTTTCATTTCATAAAACTCAATTTTTTTTTTTTTTTTTTTTTTGTAAAAGTAAGTCATTAATGTGAAGAAAAAGATTAAGTTGGTGATAGATTAAAAATTAGTTCCTATTTTTTTAAATTTTTTTACTTGTAAAGTATCATAATGGTATGGTCTTAGAAGAAGAGAGTCTGTGGTTGTCTGTTGAAATAATAAAATTGCATGCCAAGATTTTTCCATAACAGTATCCTTATTATTTTCTTCTTGGAAAATAAATATACTTGGAAACCAATTTTATAAATGAAAGCCACAAAAATTTTAGTAATAAGTTATATAAAAATTATGGAATACAAGGAATGTATCAAGTAACTATACAATAAACAATTAATATACTGAATATTTATAAAAATTTACATTCCAGAGCTTAAAATTATAGAAATCTTTATAAACAGTGTAAATCCTGAAATCTGTTAAAAAATCTTACAAGATTCATTTAATACACAATCTATAAATGAGAAACTCTGTACGTTGTGCCCCTATAACTTCAAAACTACTGCACTAAACATCCTGAAATTTTGCATAACTATTGACCACGTTCGTAGGAAGGTTATAGGCATGTTTTCATCAACGACCTAAATGGCCTACTCCACTAACTACACCCCCGCTGCACTGTTGAAATATCACACGCACACAGACAGACAGACAGAGAGAGAGAGAGAGAGAGAGAGAGAGAGAGAATTGTAGAATTTTTTGTCAGTTGCAGAAAGTTACGAAAACAATAATCACAAAACCATAAAATTATTCAAAATATCACAAAAACTCATGCAAATTTACGAAACCATGAAAAACAGGATGTCTTAAAGTCAGCGGATCATCCAAAAATCGTTTAAACAGAAAAAAAAACGTTTGAACAGTTATTAATAATTCAATTACGTCTACTAATTTTTTGAGAGGCGGGGTTTCTCATAATAGAGAATCCTCCTATTTCTTAGCTCACTCTCATGGGAATCACTGGGATCACTGAGGTGTGTATAATAAAATGTAGCCTAATCGCTTTTCTTATCTCTCTTGTAAAAAAATTAGAAGACACTGCATTGTAAGGGTGACAATTGGATGAAAGAATATTCTATCTGAAACAAAGGCGAGTAGACGAAAACTTTGATTCATAGAATTTATTGTCCAAAAATTGTTTTTAAAGATAAGAGACATCATTAATATATATTCCATAACACACCTCAATTACCCCCCACTTCCTATTAGAGTAAGCTTAGAAAGAGAAGGAGTGAAGAGAGAGGGGCTTCCATCAGAAGCCCTGCCTTTTCGAATTGTAAGTGGCCGAAACTGAATTGTTAATAACTCTTTAAACTTTGCGAATTTTGAAAAATTGTAAAGAAAAAAGTGTCTTAGAATTTCATAAGGCATCGATGGTTTTTTGATGATCCGCCGACTTTAGGACACCTTGTATCGAAATAACAGAAAATATAACAAATTATTAAAAAAGTCAAAATGGTAAATCATTCCCAAGGATCACAAAAGCATACATTGTCAGAAATCATGAAAAATCATAGTAAAATTATTAATATGAACCTCATCATGATCATCTCATCCTGATTAACAAATGAACTTTCATCAATCTTACTTTTCTCTTTTATCATAAAAAAGAATCGTTAGAGACTATTTGTTTAAAATACTTATAATGTAATTTTGACCAATATAAACGGTAATTCATCATCTAACCAATTCATATTTCATGCCAAAATTAAAAATTGTTCCGAAAAGAACAAAAAAAATTATTTCGAACCGTGGGATTTGGATAATTTTTTGGTAGTTTTCGTTTTTTATTTAATTAAACGATTGCCTTTTCCTGACCAAACCACGTATAACAACCTGGTAACCGCGGAGCGAAGCCCGCTGGTAACAGCTAGTACACAATAATACCAAAAATATTTATAACTACATACTGATACAATTTATTTAAAAATTTAAAAAAATAAAAAATTTGCCTACAGCTATGCACGAAATTTGGTAATCTATTAAACTTTGATTCCAGAGCATCAAATTTTAAGAATTTAAATATATATCAATCCTTGCAAATGCCAAAAAATTTTTTTGGATCATACAAATCCCTGAAAAATATGAAAAATTCTAAAATGTTTTTATAATCTAGAATTTTTTATGATACGTTTATAAATAGAACTGAAATATTTTAAATTTTAATTCAAGGAAATCGCACCTTAGAAATTTCAGAAATAATGGAAAATACAAGAAAAAAGTTGGAACAGTAGAAATATATAAAATACTATGCGCCTAAAGTAGGGTGCACGAAAATTTTATCTTGGCACAGAATCTGGGACGTGTGACGTCACAAAAAATCCCAGGTTTCCCCCTCTGCAAGCATCTCCTCATTTTTAACGAAAATTTTTTGCAAGGCTTTAAGAATGTTTCCTATAGCTGAACCTTAAAATATTACATTATAATTCAACCCCAATTGAAACTAGAATAGGATCCCTTATTTCCCTTGACATTAGTAACAGACTATAATAGTAGTATGAGCACTTTAGAAACAAAATTAATATTTGTGCATTTGTTTTTTTCCAGAAGTTGGTGATTGGTGTGATGTGATGAGTTTTCGAAATACTAAGGAAAAGCTTCACGGTCGGACAGTGTGAAAAACGAGAAATAAGTGGGTGAAAATTTATTGAGTGGCAGGCAAAAGGTGTCAGCACGAAGTGGAAATCTTGGAGGCCAACTTGGACGGCGGAAGCGGGCAAGATTTCTGAAATAGGGGGGTCCGTCTGACCGATGGACAAACGCAAAATGATGTCCAAACGCCCGAGAATGGACAACTTAGGGGGGAGGGGCCCGATCGCCAATGGGCCCATGCAGACACGACCCTTGGTCGCGCTTCTAGATGGACGCGACTGTTCCATTGAAATGCCCATTCTCAAAGATGTTGCCACCGTCGCCTTCTGCGATGCCCAGTCAACCTCTGAAATACATGAGAAAGTTTTAAACGAAGCGGTATGCATTTGTTTTTAATCTCTTTAAAAAATTCAAACATTTTCGAGTAAAGTAAATTCATTTTTATCATTCAATTGTTTATTGTTTCAAACTTTAGTTACAGTTAAGAAGGAAGTCACAATTGAAAATTTAGATAAACTATTATTTACTGGTGACATTAAAAAATTGTACTCAGGAATGAAATTAATGGTTTTCGTGAATTAAAGCAATCAGCATTTAACTTTATAATTAAATAAGATACAATTTATTTTCCTAAGAAACAATATAAAATGTAAATATAATAATTTATTTGAAATTGCATTTTCTTCAAATTTTTATCAGGAATGTACGTAAAATTATAAACATTTAAAATCAAACAAGAAAAAAATTCGGATTTTTCATCAGGGTGATGGTTGTGCTGAGTATTTTTTTGGGTTGTTACAACTAAAAAGTGCTCAAAAACAGCTAAAAAATTTATTCTCTTTAGTTTAAATATTGTTTTTTTATTTTATTTTAATTGTTTTTAACTTAAGATACATCAATTAAAATTCAAACTTTCAACTAAAGGAATTGAAATGAGTTGTTCTAGGGATTAAAACATCCATTTCAAATTTTGTCGTAGAAAATTTTACATTGCAATTTTTCGAGTTGAAACTCTGAAGAAAAAGTAAAATTAAAAGAGCAGATGAATTACAGCTTGCAGAAATATGGTTATTTACGATGTGTTCATATAAAAATTCGTACAAATGAAAACCTTTACAAGATGTTATTCCTTTGATTACATTTATGCTAAAAATCATAAATGTTTGAACTGTAATTTATCGTTTTTCAAAGATATTCATGTGTTTATCTCTAAATTTCTTAACTGAAGGCATTTTTGTCGTAAACTTCAGAATTTTTTCCAATTCTTCGCTTAACTTTGTATTTTTGAATATTTAACATAGCATTCTTAAATGTATATGAAATTTGAATTATGTTATCAATTAGTTTTCATTTTATTAAAGTCTTTTTACTTTCAAAATTTAAAGAAAAACTCTCCAGTAATGAACTGGAATATGTTAGTTTTTGTTTAAAAAGCAATTTTCATTTTCAACATTCACAATTCTCTTATCCTCTGACACTGTGCAATCGTTTTTAATTTTGAAGTTCAAGAATTGTACGTACACAATTTTTACACTTCATTCTTTTTATATCGGGATTTGTAGAAAATATTTCCTATCAAATTGAATTTTACTGCAGAACATGTTAAAAATCTTTTAAAAAATTATTTATTTGAAGCAATGAAAGCGTAAAAAAATTTTAGAATCTATTTTGAAAATATTCAGTGATTTCAAAATCAGCATTTAGAAAACTTCTGTCATTTACTTTTACATTTTCGGCAATTATTGTTGATATCAGATGATGTGCTTTTGCATATTGTAATACATTGTCGTTTTTAACTAAAACTGATTCTAATTATTCTTTGAAACTCCTGGGATGAATTTAAAAAGCTTACGACTATCTTCTTTATTATTTTAAATCAGTGTTTTTCCAGTACATTTTTGAATGAAGATTTTTCCAAAATGTCACTCAATTATTAATTTAGCACAAAATGTGATATTAACGAAAATTTAAAAAAATAATAATTTAATGAATTTTTCGTTTGAAACAAGTCAAAAGTTATATGAAATTTGTATGTTCATATTAAGCATTTGAACATAAAGCTAAAAAGATGATAAATTAAGAATTTGAATTACAATAAATATTAAAGTATCAATGTTTTTAAGTGCATCATTAGACAAATAAAATTCCAGAGAAAGGTATTTTAAGATTTAGATGAACTATTTCACAGAACCCTAGTATATAAGTATTTGTTTAAGTATTTTCTATGCAAAAAATAATTTTTGAATTGCTTGGAAAATAACAAATATCTATTATTTACAGGTGGGCGCTTTGGTGTGGTGGTCAATCATCTTGACGAAGGTAATTTGATGATATAATTAACGGATGATTGTTGTAAGAAATTATTGAGAAAATTATTCTTGAAACATACAGGAAGAAGTAAATTTTTATTTGTTACGAAATTCATTCACTATTCATTATATTACATAAATCATCATAATTATTTATTATCCATTTATATTCAGAAAATAATGTGTATGATTAGGGATTTCCATAACGCTAATAACTCAACTTCAATAATCACATATAATTTTGTTTTGTATTTGTCGTGTAATATGTCATGTCAATTCAATAATAAAGATTCTGAATACCAAACTTTCTAATTTATCATATTTCTTAGATCTTGGGTAGCTGTTGTTTCAGAAGAGACTTATGAGATTCAAACTTACAAGCATCCAGTTTTTTTTATAAAATCTAGTGTCAAATGCTTAAAGTTGTGTTTTTTTTTTTTATAACAGGAGGACCTCGAAAAGTTCAAAGCATTGCGAATTATCGTAAGGATCGGCTCTGGGGTCGATAGCATAGACGTGAAAGCGGCAGGTGAACTTGGGATAGCTGTATGCAATGGTAATTATCATGAATGAAATTGATTTTTGGGTAGTAAAATCATCTGCATACAATTTCTTGTGCCAGTAAATTAGCGTTTTTATGAATTTAGACAGATTTGAAATTTTAAAATGTCTGTAATAATTACCAATTTTGTACTTCCTTTGATGAACAGCTAATTTTTAAGCTATTACGAAAATATTGATTTCCTGTGGTTTGTGAAAATTTGTTATACTTGCTATAAATAACATTTTACATGCATAATCATATCTTTATATCAATGTATAAATAAATAAATAAAATGAAGAAATAAATATTACTGGAGAAGAAATATAATTTAATACTGAGAGTTGAAGGCACACGGTCACCCTATTTTCAAAATTTGTATTTTCTTTTTTAAAAATCATGAATTATTTGACTGTAAATTTTGTACTGGTAATAAATATTAAGAAACAGTTAGTAATAATTATATTAATGTTTTCCATCTTTATTCAACCTGCGTATTCGAGACATGATATAATTTTCCAACAAAACTCACATCATATTGAATCTGGTTTTTACAGTAAATAAAAAAAAATTTTATATGTCTGAACAACGCAAAAAAATTTTTTTTTACTAAGCGTTACTTTGTCGAAAAAATAAATTCCAACAGCTTTATATTTGAAATTTCTTGTATAATTCACTGTGTTTAATCATCCTATCGACAACTGTCCAATTTTTGTACATAAAATTCCATTGAATAATACAAAAAAGAACAAAAAATTTTATAAATCAAGTACATAATTCAAAAACCGTACTCGTATTTTTTCTCAAATTTTTCGTACATGAAGATCATTGGTTTTTCTACTCTGTAAAATTTCCTTCGATTATCATTTTTTGCCAAGGACTTGTTATTTTAATATAACACATTTTGATATTCACTGAAAAATATTAATTTTTCAGTAAATGAAAAAATACGTGTCTCATTATTTCGAACAAACACCAATTTATTTCAGTTTCTTCGTAAAATTGAATCATGAAAAAACGAGATAGGAAGTATGCATTTGACATAAAATCAATATTAGTTTTTATACAACTAAATTATGAACATAGTATTTAGGGATGCAAATTATATTATTGTTTTTTTTTGTAACAGTTCCAGGTTATGGTGTTGAGGAAGTGGCAGACACAACACTCTGCCTTATACTAAATCTGTACCGTCGTACCTATTGGCTTGCAAATATGGTTCGCGAAGGCAAAAAGTTCACTGGACCTGAACAGGTAAATTCTCAAAATAATTTATTATTGCAATTTTCTTCAAAGCATTTTTTCCTATTCTGTTCTCGAATAATGGTTTTAAAATTTCACGTTTTTTCATCGTTTTTGGTCTATTTCAACCTTCTAGAATAATATTTTGAGTTCTAAAATACAAATTTGAAGTCTAACATTCATAAGGTGCTTGTATTTCATTAACCTTATTCTATGCAAAAATTATCATTTACTGAAATAAATTTATTTTGTTTCCAGGTTAGAGAAGCTGCGCAAGGATGTGCAAGGGTAAGGGGCGATACTCTTGGAATAGTAGGACTAGGCAGAATCGGCTCAGCCGTTGCTTTGCGCGCGAAAGCCTTTGGTTTTAATGTAATCTTCTACGATCCATACCTTCCGGACGGCATTGAAAAGTCCCTAGGACTGACAAGAGTGTACACGTTACAGGTTTGTTAAATTTGTCTGCATAATTACAGGGTTATATATTCTAATTGCAACTGAAAGCAATTTATCGATCGTTATCAATAACCTATCAAACTATCAGTAAAGTATTTTAGAATTTCATGTCAAGAAATTTAATATTATGAAATTTATTGAACGAATCTGACGAAACGTTTCCAGTTTTTCTCAACTCATTAGAAGCCTAAAATTATTCATTGCTTTCCATGGAACTCATGAAAGAAAAATTTTTATTTCAATTTGTGGCCTTTCCTTTTTGTTTAAGCCCAAGTAATGGAGCTTAAATGGATTTCTTATATGGTTCTTTAATGTTTACTATTATTTAAGAAATATGGACATTTTCATTCGATACATACATATGTGAAATATTTTTTTCAGGATTTGCTGTTCCAATCGGATTGTGTGTCTCTTCATTGTACTTTGAACGAGCACAATCATCATTTAATTAATGAATTCACCATCAAACAGGTGCGTCAGTTGACTATTAAATTGTATAAAAATTATATCTGATTGAAATAAGGGCTTTATCAAATTGTTCTGTTTGTTTAATTGTTTGATTTTTTTTTTTTTTTTTTTTTCAAACATTCTGAATGAAACAATCAAAGTAAAAATTTGAAGATTAGAAAACTGGAATTTCGTAAATATAGTGTCTAGAAAAATTGATATTAATGTGCATGAATAATTTTTTGTTGTGCAGATGAGACCTGGTGCATTTTTAGTAAACACAGCTCGAGGTGGTTTAGTGGATGATGACGCCCTTGCGGCAGCTCTGAAACAAGGCAGAATTCGCGCTGCAGCCCTAGACGTTCATGAAAATGAACCGTACAATGTCTTTCAGGGTAAGTTAAAAAACAATCTTGGATTCCTGAATTCATACATTTCTTATGAACATATTTTTTTTTAACATAGTTTGAGGATTACAATGAACTACATGGAGAAAATATTGTTCTGTTTTGTTCGATCCAACTGAATTTTCAGTTAGAACTGATATTGAAAATGTCAATTGTGCTTATCAGGTGCGTAGACAGAGAGGAGTTTCCGAGGCTAAAGTGAAGAAAACAAAAAAAATCGAAATACTAAAATCTCACAAAATTTTAATGTTGATCATTAAAAGTCAAAGTTAAATGTTAAAATAAATAAATTTGAAATTGAAATTTTCTAATAATGATTTTTTGAGGAAATGTAACAATTGAAGTTAAAAGGAGATAAAATATTGATCTATAAATTATAAAAATACTAACCAGTCTTACTTTTCAACTGTACACTTTTTTAAAGTATATTATTTATGATATATATTTACTTAGATAATGAACTGACAATTTTATAAATCCCAAAAGTATGAAATTTAAATTACTGGAGTAAAAAATATGAAATTGCATTATTCCCATAATTCAATACTGTGGTGATATTATTTTTTCATATAGAAAGAATCAAATGAAAAATCTTCAAATCTCTATCGGCTTCAAAAATGAATTTTATACGTTTTTAAATTCATAACTCAGTATTTTGAATGTGAGAATTTGATTGAGACCTGGAAATTCTGAAAGTTTAACGAAATTTGAAATTTGAAATTTAAATTACTATATTATATTCGTCTGTAAGTTACAAAAATACTGGACAATTCTCATTTTTGAATTTTACTATTTAATGAACTTGATTTATAATACACAATTTCCTTTATATCAAAACTTAGATCTCAAAATTTTATGAATCACGTAGGTAAAATGTATAACATTACAGCGAATTTTCAGAATAATATATAATGGTGATATAATTTTTTGGTAAAGAAAATAACCAATTCAAAAATGTTAAAAACTTGACAAAGTACAAAAAAATATTTTCTATTCTTTAAAATCCGTTAACAATAACATTTTGAATGCAACAACTTAATGAGTTTTATAAAAATTCTGAAAGTTGAAGAAGATTGGGAATTCTCAATGCCAATCACTGAATAATGACAATAACCTATAAGTGGCCCTATATTATTAAAATAAAATCCCAGGATTAAAATACATGAAAAGCGATAGCAATTACAAATTCGCAGCTGTGAACTTCAAAAAATTTTAAATATTGTGCTTTTGAAACCAAATAGTAACATT
Source organism: Platygaster robiniae (assembly GCA_028476575.1). Lineage (NCBI taxonomy): Eukaryota > Metazoa > Arthropoda > Insecta > Hymenoptera > Platygastridae > Platygaster > Platygaster robiniae. The sequence continues at coordinate 37,401,323 of CM052020.1, forward strand.
TAAAACTTCAAATTTCTGTATAAAATATGTATATTTTTCTAATAAATCTATCTTTAAAACTTTTCTTGCCTACACCCCTAATGCTGATTAAAATTCAAGTTGCATTTACTAAAAAAAGAATTGTTTCTGTTGAATAAATCATTTCTTTTTTTATTAAATTCATTTTAGATTTTACTCAATTAGATTTTTCAGTTTAATTAAGCAAGAAATGTGCATTTCCTCATTGAAAAAATGCAGTTGAAGCAATAGAACCAATTTTTCTCTGTGTAGTTTTTTTTAAACTTCTTAATTCATGCTTTTCTCATTTAATTGACTTGAAATCATTACAATTCGTTGAATTTCTTTTCGGATTTTAATGGGCTTTACACATTTTTCAAATGAGAATTTAGAAAAATTTCCAGAGGTATATTTTGTACTCAAGAATATCTCCTAATTTTGTAAAACATGTATTCCAAACTTACAGTTTCAAGTTATTGTTAGCTTATGATATTTATTTTTGTATATTTATATTTCTTTTTAGGAAATGTATGCGAATGATTATTAATAATTTTGGTAACGTTTTTAAAATTTTAGGCAAAGATTTGACACTTTCAGGTCCTCTAAAAGACGCCCCAAATTTGTTGTGCACGCCACATGCGGCTTTTTACAGCGACGCGAGTTGCACGGAACTTCGTGAAATGGCGGCCAGTGAAATTCGACGGGCCATCATCGGCCGTATCCCAGATTGCTTGAGGAATTGCGTTAACAAGGAATATTTCCTTTCGTCCTCTGGGTAAGGGAAAAATGATGCGTACAATGTGTGAAAGTAGACATTAATTCGAACAATCGTTTTGTACAATGCTATTACTTTTCTTTCTTTTTTTCATTTCAAGTTTTTTTTCTGTTAACTGTAAATACTGAATTTTGTTAAAATTTAGAAAAAACTTTGTTTTTGGCAATGCACATGGTACATGAGTTTCAATTTTGTAGGGATTCAAATTTTGTGGATAAATTTTTGGAATCTTGATAAGCTTGATTTTGATTGAGCAAAAAAATAATTTTTTTGTGAGCTGAACTTGCCATTTTTTGTTTTTGCACAGTTGTGGATTTTTAGTATTTTCATTAATTTTTTCAATTATCTTATTTGTCATACCGATTTTATCTATGACTTTCTTGCATACATTGTTCTTAGTCTTTCTAAATTTGGCATTGTAGACTTGATACAGTTTCCGGTGTGTGTAATGTTTTCTATGAAAATTCGGTGGGATGTAGTTAGAAAATTCTTTTCAAGATAGATATTTTTAGAATTCATTGACATTGATCAAGCTTTTTATGTGTTTTTTCTACATAGTTATTATTATTTCATGAAACCTAAATTTTTTTTGAAATTATATTTTTTTACCTGAAACTAGCTTAAATAAACTTTCAAAAATCTGTAGACATTTTCTGACCATTTTAATGTTTTTCCAAAATTTTCTAACATCATTAATATCTTTACTGTCCCTGAATTTTCTATGTGTTCTAGAAAGAATCAAAAAATGTATAATTTTAAAATAGTTCAATATGTCGTCCGATAAGAAAATATTCAACCAGAACATGGATAACTTTGAAAATCAAAAACGTGATGAAAATGAAGAAAAAGAAATTTTTCTTCAACTTATTGAACTTTTCAAAGCATTAGTATCAATTTCAGTCATAGTTATTTGAGAATTACTAAAAATTTAGAGTTGCCATTAAAATAAAACCGTACATCAATGGGAAATTGAAAGAAAAAAAAACACCATCATGTACAATGCCATTGCCATATTGTGTAAAAAATGTTAATTGATAGTATGATGCATCGATTTTGCATTTGTGAAATGTAAAAGAACGAAAAAATAGCACATGTAATTGAGAAAAGTATAGATAAAATGTTACTGTAAAACTTTTGTCCGGTTACCACCTTGTTAATCCAAAAAATAATCAGTAAATGTAAGATTCCAAAAATTGATGTAAACTTTTTTTCCAAAAACTTTTTTGTTAATAAAGACTATTGAAAACAACGATATTTTTTAAAGTTTTGTTTAATAATCCAAAGTCAAAATATCGAAAATTGCAACATAGTTGCGTATTTAAAAAAATAATAATGTGTACCTTGATGTGTTTAATCAAAAATTTAATAAAAAAAGTAAACATTAACGTGCTGAAAAAATTCAATCTTAAAAATAACTTCCTAAAAGCTGATTCAAAGGGGTAAGTTTTACCTTTCTTGTGTTATGTCAAGTAAAAATTGATTCTTCATTGTTTTATTATGATTTTTATAGTTAAAAAGTTAATTTCGGGGATATCAATATTAATAGCATTGAATTACATTTTATATAAAAAAAAACACACACACACACGCACAAATCAAACTTTACGTCTGTTCATCAATATTTTGCTTAACTCTGATTCAGCTGTACATACAGTTGCTTTTTTTTGGTATTTTCGCCAGACGGACATTGTTGGTGTTCAACTCGTATATTTATTGATGTAGTTAATCAAATTTTACGAAAATAAACAAATCTATGAAGTTAATAGTTTTGATATTAAAAATTATATCTGAAACTTAATTAGTCGGTTTTGCCCTAATGCTTTAAAAATTAAAATATCGAATCAAACATGTTTTTTCCAAAATTTCGAAATTTCATTCTTAATTCTACAGTTCTGGATATATGTTTTAATGTTTCTGAATCTCTAGTGTATTGAATTGAACTTTTCAAGCTGTCTTGAGCATTAAGAAATTAAAATTTGAAAATTTTTATATTTCAAAGTTTTTTATTGAAATTCTGAACTAAAAATTTTTAATTCTAATTTTGACTTTTATACTTGTGACTGAACACAATCTGAATTTGGTTATCAAAACGAAAAAATATCGTGACTATTCCTTTGATAATGAAAAAGCATCAATTGTTTTTATTCACCCCCCTCCCTCCCACAACAGCCAAAGCTGAGATAAGAAGTTCTTTTTATCCAAAATTAAGGGGTTATATATGTTGCGCTCCGGGTAAATATAGGGTTTTTATTTATTTTTTTTAATTATGTTACCATGGTTCTAGTTGAATACGATAAAAATTTTCAAAAAGTACACTTTTAGTGTGTATTCATACAAGATTTCGAGTGAAAATTCAGAAAATTGGAGAAGGTACACTCCTTGCCAAAAAAAATATTTTTTTTATTATGGTTTACGGTGAGCATAAAATATCAGCAACGGCTTCAGTAAAACCAAATTAAAAGAAAACTTGGTTAGTATATAATGTGACCTTGTCCATGAACGCAGGATTTTACAACAAAATTTTTTTGCAATTACAGTGACCTTTTTTTCAAAAGAGTCGATTTTTGATGCTTGAAAAATTTAGTTTTTCAGTAACAAAAAATAAACATTTGTCTGAAAAAAATTTCAAAATGATCAGTACACTGGTTTGCTAGATATCGTGCTCACCACGATAACAAAAGGCGTTCTGTGGCAAGGAGTGTACCTCGCGCAATTTTCCAAAATTTTACACAAATGTACCCCTGAAAAGTGTACTTTCTGGAATATTTTATCGTATTTGAGTAAAACTATTGTAATGTAGTAAAAAATAAATAAATAAAAACTCTATATCTCTCCAGAGAGCAATGTATATAACCCCTTAGAGCTACCAGGTGTCCCGTTTCAAAATTGTGACGAGGGAATGACATATTTATACAACTAAATTAAACAATTCTTTGAATTCTGAAGAACTTGGCCAAAAAACATTAGAGATTCCAGAATGTTACTTATTTTTTACTACAATTGTGGGATTTTTTATAGCTTACATTTTATAAAGATTGAATTTTATATTGTAAAACTCATTATTTTTTAGCTCAAATGGTTACATTTTTGAATCCGATAAATCATAAAAATGTATTCTTCAAGGCCCAGCAATAGAACTGTAAATTTTGAGTTTTTTTAAAATATTAATTTGTAGATATGCAGGCTTTCATTTTTCATCAATAAAGATTGTTCAGATTTTTGGGTTACAAACTTGGAGAATTAACATTCAGGGTAATTTCTAACAAAAGTTTGAAGTTAACTGATTTATACCTTAATATCTTCATAGTTTTTCATTCATTTCATGAGTTTCAAAATTCAATCATCTGTGTTCTTCATTTTTTTCTTTTTTTTTTTTTTTTTTTTTTTTTGTCAAAACTACGTTACACCGAGAAACCCGAAGGGCTGTGACAACAATAATACTGCTTAAGCAAAAGTAATTTACAGGTTATGGCAGGATTTTGACGAGATTGCTTAAGCAAGAACAGCTTATGCTTGTCACAGGCATAAGCAAGTGCTGCAACAAACTTTAAATACATGCTATAAGGACAAGTATCGTAACGACAACAGTAGATGACGTTACAGGCACAGCAAGAATGCGTGCGATCATCATTAGACGATTTATGCTTGCATCAGCTGTAAGAGTTTCTCGGTGTAGCTTTTTGAATTCGTGAATTTCTCTTCAATACAAATATACCAATACATATCACAAATTTGTATAGTTTCATATCTGAATATATTTGAAATTAAGATCTTAAAACGATTCTATTCATTTTTATGGTCATTTTCCCTCGTTTCTAACAGGTAATCAATTTTTTTTTAACAAGATTTTTAACTTGCACGATTTTGACACTATTTCAATATGAAGATCTTACATTATCAAATGTTGATGTATCAAAAATTCCGATTCAGATTTTATAACTATAATCGAAATTCTTGATTTTTAGTCTGAATCTCATTATCTTTTTATTATTATTATTATTATTATTATTATTATTATTATTATTATTATTATTATTATTTTGCCAAGCTGGAATTTCATAATGTTTAGGCCTAAGCAGACAAAGCTAGGAAAAATTCCAAAATCTGTTGATTTGAACATAACACTTTAATATTTTGACACAACAATGGAATGCTTCGATTTCTACACCCTTAAAATTCACAAACTTTGATATAAGAATTTGCCTGTCTTTTCTACTACTAAAATAGCTTAAACAGTCCTAAAAATTTATCAAAAAATGTCATGATTACAATAACAGCTGTGGTAATAAACAATAATATAAAATTTGAAGCCTGAAATTTAGGATGAACCTTAGCATTATCGCTCAAAATAAAAAAATTTGAATGCTGTGATACCACTGATCTGTACTCTAACTGGATAGGCAAAAGCACTAGAGTGGGGGAAAACAGTGAATCGCTGCTATTGTATATTATCTCGCCAACCTGCGTATATCATTCACACGTGAGTTCGTCACACACACAAGTTGATGAAATGGTATATGATAACAGCATTCAAACGGGACGGCCACCCCTATGACAATTCATAATTCCTCTGTGAAAATTAAAGATTCAACAATCGGAGAGGTGCTAGTAGTACAGGCAACTCCACCAGCGTGCACACCACGAAATATTTCCTGTCCGTGATCGTATTTTTTATGCATGTATGAAGCTCGTGGAGTTGCCACGAGCGGTGGCGCCTGCCCTAATTCGTAAGTGATAGTGGAACATAAGAAACTACATTTCTTATAAGGCGGAACGCAGATTGTCATAGGCGCGGGGCATATAAAATTGCCTTTCCAGTTAGAATACAGATCAGTGTGTCATACCAATTTTCACAATAACCAGGACGTTTAGTAGCCCTATCTACCCTGCACGGAATGTACCAAATTCCCCTTGCCAAGAAAAAAAAAAACATTCCTTCTTGAATTTCCAGCCAAAAAATCCTCGACCACTTTTTGAAATTCTCAACAACTTTCGAGTTATTCACTCTTTTATTGGTCTATCATGAAGTTTGACGCCAACAAATTCAGGGCTATCGAACACTACATTCTGACATTTTACAGGACAAAGTTAATCGAACACTTTTTTTCTTTTGTGAAAATCTTAACATTTCTTGTATACAATTTTCAATGATTCTTAATTTTTTGGCGCCAAACCTCGTGAGTAGTGAATAAAAAACTTGAATAACTCGATCTACTTTGAAAATTTTTAAAAATTAGCGTTTTTATCGGGCATCGAGTTACGTTAATGTAGTAAAAAGGCGATTTCCCAGTCAATTTTAGTCTTTATTTCAAATTCACCGACGTTTGACTCTTTTTGAGCACTTCTCAAGACCTGTATTACACTCGGGGAGGGGGGAGGGTAGTTCCAGAAACAATTCTTAGGGAGGGGGGGGGGGATTAACAAAAAATGAGGCTGATGACTTTATACAATCTTAATTTCACCTTAGACCAGGGATATGACAGGTCGCCGAAGAAGTTAACCCATTAATGTCTCCACTGAACTAAACCACCAGAGACGCTGGCAGTGATATTGCCCAAAAAAAAAATATTGGGCTTCTCTTTTGTAGGATTCTGATTGGTTGCTTTCAACCAATCAGAAACCGAAAGAGAGAGGTCCGATATTTTTCTCTCCGGCAGCATCACTGTCAGCGCCTCTGGTGGTTTAGTTTCACTGGGACATTGATGGGTTACAACTTTACATGCTTTTCAGCGGAGAGAGTCTCATAACCCTGCTTTAGACCATATAGAGCATGGACTGCTAATCAAAGATGGCAGAATGGTCCCAAGATGTTGGTGGAGTAACGCTATTATCTGGGTTATCTTGTGATTTCTCATATTTCCTGAAGCCATCTGAGCCGCAAATACCATTTTTGTATATTTTTGTATTGTTACTGTCAAAACCTAATGTTTTCCATGAACTATGCATAAAATTTGTCATGTAATAACGCAATATTGTGACAATTTTATCTTGTAAAAAGGATATTACGATAAACTGTTGTTGCATTTGTGAAACAATACTTCCATAATTAAATACAGTCATAGATTGAACATTTGTGAATAAAATTCGCTAGTACATGTTTTGAAAGAAAATTGGTACAAACAAGTATGTGATTTTCTTTTATTTGAACAGGGCACTTAGACGTGAATATGGCACTGGTTAGCGTTACTCCACATTCATCTTCGGTCCATTAATTTATTGACAATTGTCCGATTTAACAATTAAGACATAGGCGTGAACATCATTTGGGGATATTGAGATTGTATATAATTAAATAATTATTCATTGCGTTAAGTTATTGTGATGTAATACAGGTCTTAAAAAGAGCTGTAAAATGAAAACTAAAATTGACATGGAAATCCGCCTTTTCACTACAATTTCAAAAAATGGCAAAGAAATTTTTGGCCCTGGGAATTTGGCAGTGTGTCCAGATTGAATGCGCTTACTTTCAATACACTCAAACCAGTCTTGTGCCTGTGAAAGGAACATGGTATGACGTTAAGTTCTCTCTTTTCACACGCATAAGACCATTCGAGTGTAGTAAAAGTGGGCGCATTCAATCTGGACACACTGGAGTTGGGTGTATTTAAAAAGTAAAAATAAAAGATACAGAGAAGAGCTTACCACCACTCACCATGATGCTGAAGAGAACTCGTCTTTTGTGTCCAGTAGCAGCTATCCAGAGGGCATCAACGGAGGTTACTATGCCGGAGCGTTGCCCGTGCAGCAGGCCCATTCAACGACTCCGCATGACTCGGCTCCGCCACCCCCGGGCTCGCACTCGGTAGTGGGTGGCGCGGGTGGCGCTGGAAGCGGCGCTGGCGGAAGCGGGCCTAACTCCTCAGCCGGCGGCGGCCCTGCTGGGCCCACGGGACCCGGTGGTGGAGGCGGCGGTGGCGGTGGGGCCGGCGGACCCGCGAGCGTTCCACCCACAGGCGGCTTGCCCGGCTTACCACACAGCCTGGTCAGTGAGCCAGACCCGCGGCCCAGTCCGCCCGCACCAAGTCCGCGTTGACCCTCAACCATAACGCCGCCGCCACCAACAACCCCGGCCCTCCTCGCCCATACACCGCAACAACAACAACCGAACAACAACAACTGCAACAACAACAACATTGCATTCTCCACTTCCTCCTCGCCCTCTTCTTCCGCTTCTAACTTCCAACCCTTCGTCAGCGAGTCCCACTAATTCGTTCTGGATCGCCATTTTCGTTTAATTGTTTGTTCTACTACTACTACCGCGGACACCAGAAAAGTCATTAGCTTGGGTTGTTGATATTTTTGGATGACGGGAAAGTATCGATATATTGCTGTTGCTTGGGATCTTTAAAACGAGCTACTTTTTGACTATTTCCTTTGAAAGGGCAGTCATGTGAGCCGGTTTTACGGGGTTTCTGAAATGTTTTGTAAAATCATTTGTTTGGCAGGCGAAACTTGGTCTAATAAAATATGCATGAAGATAAATTTGGTGTTCATTTGTTTTAGACTTGTAACGCTCAATCGTTTTTGCTTTTGGGTTTTGAGTTAGGACGAAAAATTGAACGGGGTTGTGGTGGGTATTAAAATAATGGAAATGATTTGTTTGTGAAATATTGATTTGGATTTCAACCCTGACAACCTCGTTAAGCCGAGCTTGCTTTTGATTTTTTGCTTATGAATTTCAATTTTCGGTGATTTTTTCTAAAATCAGAATGTTTTTGAATATATGAGTTTAGTTTCATTGCTGAAGTTTGGAAAAAAATTTTCTCATTTCAAGAATCATTGAGATTTTAGTAATGTTGGACAGTTGTTTTGTATTGACAATAGTGATTTCTATACAAGAAACTTTGGCATAAGAGTGTAATAATTCTGGAAATTTTGATAAGATTTTGAGTTTCTTGATACTTTTGAGAATCATTAATCATTTTAGTATTTTTAATTTTGAAAAAAAATTTTACAAGCTCAATCGTGATAAACATAGAACTTTTTTTTATGAATTGGTTCTCTCTCTTTTTCCCAAGAAGAGAAAGTTCAAAGACTGCATTTTCCATATTGGAGATTATTGTAGATTCGAGTCGGTTACATAAAATCAAAAATATTCAACCACATACACAGTATATCGGTAATATACGAAAGAAATTATTCATGTCGGTAAAATATCAATAACCCCGCCAAGAGCGATACAGAAAATTTTTTTTGAGGGGAATGTGCAAAAAGCCAATTGTTTTGAAATCGAGAGAAAATAAACTCATCTTTTACCCTCTCCCCCTCTACTTTTTTTTCTTTTGCTAATGAAATATATGGATTTATATATATATATATAAATATATATTCGCGCACGGACACACGTTACGGCTGACGAAACAACAACGCTGCGAGCGAAAGTGAATGAGAGAGACAATATGATTATAATTGTATTAATTATGAACTTTTTCTGTAAGGGTACGGTTATGTTACATTGCGTAGAAATGCGAAAGTTTTAATTAACAATAAATAAGTAATAAGTCGACTTTGGTGGCCTCTAAAATATTAGCACATTGAGTGGTTCAGAACCCCCAAAATTTATATAGTTTAGTAAAACCTACACATTTGTCCTTCAGATATTATGTACTGTTTTTTTATAAGTAACATCTCAAAAAATCGAAAATGTAATTATCATGACCTAAAAAAATTCTTTCTAGTCCGTTCTGATAAATTTGATATACACTGTTTCAGAAGCTGCAAAAGTCGACTTTTGCAGTGAAAAAATGGAGTAAACGATGGAAAATATCTATGCACATATCTTATGCAATTTGTTGTTGTTTTTTTATTATTATAATTTTGTTTTTTTCGGTCGACTCAAGGACTTTCACACATCACAAAGGCGAGGCGGATTCGGAGAGAGAGAATGAGTGAGAAAATGGGGGATTTTGAGGAACGAAAATTTAGAAGTGTTTTCATAGTTCGATTTTGATGAGGTTGGATTTAGGGTAATAATTGTGCAGCTCGAGATGGTTGAAAAAAAAGTTGATGAATTGGTTTTTTGAAGGAGAGGGATTTGCATATGCAATTTTTTTTATAAATTGAAAAATTATTCGCTCATTTGTAAATAGACTCCTACCCTGAAAATTTCAGGTTTTTTTTTTTTTTTTTGAACTGATCCCTAAAAAAATGATCAAACTTGTGAATCACTGAATTAAAAATTTACACAACACAATTTGAACTCTTGACGTTGATGAACAATGCATTCATTGATTATTGAAAATTGAATTATTTTTGAAAAACTGAATGATCAGCTTGTTTGACAACTATCCCAAGTTACATGATTAGCATCAAAAATCTTGAACCTTGTTAAAATCCCGCAATATAAACACCCTCGAATGAACATACGACATACATTTCTGAATAGAGTATGCTATAAAAAAAAAAATGAAATGCAGCGCGTTCGAAGCGCTTCGTACACGTATAACGTAGAAGCATTATACACGACTTTTTTTCATTTTTTTTTCCTTCTTTTTTCCTTGAAGAATATTATTAATTTTAAATACATCATTATATATATAGACGAGAGAAAGGACGCGTGGAAGGATTTGCGAGCGAATGCGAGAGCGCAAGGTTGTATCTTTTCCTTCTTTTTTAGAAAGATTAGAGAGATGGATTATAGAAAAAAAAAACGGAAAAAAAGTTGCGAGGATAAAATTAAAGACGTTGTTCTTATTATAGTTTTAAATTGCGAGCAAAGGCTAGAGTGGTAATTGTATAACGATTCGCATCAATTTTTGTAAAATCAGCTGCAACCAATCACACGAGGCCTCCTGTCGTCCTAACTTCCCAGCGTAGAAATGAGAGAGAAGCGAGAAAAAAATTGTTCCGCTCGTCGGTCTTTGCATAAATTTCCCGATTTTTGTTTCGCCTTCGTTTTTCACTCAGCCACGATTTTTCCCAACCGATCAATGTAAATATCGACGATTTTAGTAATTTCACAAAACGCCTTTTCACGAGATCGCCGAGACGGAAATTTTTTTTCCCCCTCACGTAGGTGAAAAATGCTTGTTTTTTTTTGCGGCGTATCCAACGTTTTTGCCTTTTTCCTCTTTTTTTTTATTTCTGTTTTTTCCTTTATATTCAAGTCAAAAACGCGGAAGGGAAAAAACGCCACTGAAAAAAGCGAGAAAGAGAGAAAGAAAGAAAAATAAGAACACGCCACAGGATGACACGTGAACGTGGTGAAAATAGCAACATGAATATTGATTATAATTAATAATAATTATTATGATAAATAAAATATTTGTACAATAATTAACGGTGGTGTGGTCTTTAATGTCCTTGAGTAGGATTATCTGTCAAAACGTTTGGGGCTGCTAGGTCGATTTCTTCGTTTTATAATTTTCGAAAAGTCTGCTCGAAAATTTTCAGTGCATTAATTTTTCCAAAACTCTTAATTTTCCAGTTTTTTCTTCATCGTGTGAATTTGTTATTGAAAATCTAGTATAGTTTTCCTTGAGCCTCATTTTTTCCAATAATTTCTTTGATTGCAGTTTAGTATGGTCTGGAGAATTTTCGAAATTAAATCCTTCTTTTCCAAAAACTCTAAAATTTAACAAGAAAATACGCAAATGGATTTTTTAATCTAAAATTCATAGATAAATTTTTTGTTATTTTACTAGGTACTGGATAGTTTTTTCATAGAAAACTATTTCCATTCTGATAATTTTCGTGGTACATACTGCCCAGTAAACATTCGTAATCATTCGGGATCGTGATGTCATGTACGCAGGCATGTGTCTGCGTACATGACATCACGATCACGAATGTTTACTGGGTGTTTTTTTCAAAAATGCGCATTTACTCTACCTCGTTGTGTAAAATATTAGTCCTCAACTTGTGCGCATAAAAGGCTTTTTAGCGAATGTGAAGTTTGCAAGACGAGCAGTTGGGAGAAATATAAAAATTATGCCTGTTTTCAAACAAAAAGACGCTCTGCACTGCATTCTCTTGATTTCTCAAGGGCCTGAAGTACTGTTTAAAAATTATTCATTTATTCCATTATTCAACTGTAAGAAATTTCACTCTCTTATAAGGTTCCTATAAGGTACATGCACCTTATATGAAATTTATATTTGATTTTTGGATATCTTGGTCTTGGTTTTTAAGAATTTAGAATAAGTTAGTACCTCTAAAGGATTGAAAAGTTAATGAGTATGATGAGTATTAATAAATTTATTAAAATTGAAAATTAACATTTAATTCTGAAATCATTCTTAGCTTTAAAACTAGTTTTTGAATCTTCAACAATTACTTTTACAGTGCTTTTAGAACAATTTATATATTCGATAAAAATGTCAAGAAAAAAAATACAAATGATAATTTTTCACCATAATATTCCAAAGCTTGATGAATAAAAGAAAAGAAGAAACATAATTTCCATTTTTTATTGACTGGCTTTTTTGGATATTAAAAAATTAGCTCCAAAGTATTGAGAAGTTGAAATTTATTTATCATAGAGGGAATGGAAAATTTGAAAAATGGATATTCAGGTTCAGAACTAGTTTTTGATATAAAAAACTTAGTTCCTGAATCTCCCATGGTTAATTTCTTATAAATTTTGATTAGTTTACTATGTAACGATTTAAAAAATCTATAAATAAAAGTTAAATTGAAACATTCAATTTTCATCAAGCTTTTAAAATTAAATTACTCATTATTAGGGAATACAAAATTGTTAAACTAAAATTTCTCAAGACATTATCAACTTTATTACTAGTTTATTTATTCCGAACAAAAACTTTGTTCCTAGATTCTTAACGGTTTTTTTTTTTTTAAATAAATTTTTACTACTACCCTCACTTTCAGTTTTTCGTTTAATTTCGGAAATGTTTTATATTGCTCGTTACGACTGTTTTTTCTGGGATAAATATAAAATAATAGATACATAAACCAATGTCAAAATTGTTTTTCAGTATTTCACATTCAAAAAATGCAACATTCGTGACAATATACAGATACAACGATTTACAAATCCAATATGGCCGCGCCCAATTCACCTTCTTTGTTTCGAAAAACAACCTATCTGGATGTTAGTAGAACAGGAGTATTTATAATTTTGTCTCTCTCTGTTTTTCACCAGCAAATCGCGTTGTCCGCCATTGCAATAAACGTCGGATCGAAGGCAAAAAACTAGTGCGTGAGTAGTTTCGGGTTGCAATTACGATTTCGTCTTCGAAAAACGCTCCAGAGCCAAGATCGCCAGGATCTCTACAACTCACGTTAACGAGGCACGCACAAATCCCGGCCGTTAAATGGCTGAGACCGAAAAATCCAACATCGACAGCATCATAGCTCGGCTTCTAGAAGGTATAACCCGCTTCTCCTCGTCACTTGAAGCACGCCCAATGCTACTCGAATGCCATGTCAACTTTTTATTCCTTTAGTCATTTTTTCGCCTCTTTCCTCTTTTCTCGACGCCCCGTTCGAGGGCCCTTGAATCTGCCCGAACCGTAGCCGCCACCGCGCGATTCCAAATTATGCAATCGAGCGTAATTTTAGTCATGAACGCCCCTCGAATTACTAAGGAATTGGCCGAGTGGAGCAAACAGCGGAGGAGGGAACACGCTTTGTTTACGCGAACTCGTCAACAAACGTGACGAACCTATTGTCGGGGCACGAGGTGCCGTTTGGGCGAGGTCTTTTTTCTTCTTGGCGAGAGCAGAGGGGTTTTTGAACTTTTGACAATTTATGGCGGGCCGATGAAAATTCAGCTTATTAAGGATTTTTTTCAGATTCAATTGAATGTACCTCTTTTTCTTAGGAAATTTAGAGATTATCACTAACTGACAAATAAAGAATGATTTGCAAGAAAATGTTTTCATTTTTGAAAAATCTTGCATTTTTTCATGGTGTTCATGATTACAGATATTTGTTTATTTACAGTTCTTAAAAATGAAAATTAGAGTATATACTCAACCAAGCAGTATTCTGATCATTACTTTTTTTTCATTATTTATTAATTCTACAGTTATGAAAAGTTACAGAAAATCATTTAACTGAATTGTAAATGATGTAACCTTGATTGTATAGAATAAAAAAATTATGAAATTACAATAATTATTGGTAAATTCGAAGGTTTTTCAAACAATACAATTATAACTATAATTCAATTGATGATTGTTTTTTAAATTTATCGTTCCGAATCAAAAATGATGATGAAATTACCACTCATTTTTAGTTATTAAAAATTCTGTACTGTATTAAGAAATTACACTTTGCGACAAATTTTGACTTTGGTTGTCGGAACAAATCGAAATTAGCAAAAGTGGATATAGCTGACCCCCCTGAACACTACGACCAAATGGTTTCACAAAGTTAGCTCCAATTTGCAACTAGTAATTGTTAATTGTTTTTGTATTTTTTTTCTGTAATTTTTGGCCAAATTTCATGAAACAAAAAGGTAAATGTATCTAAAAAATCCCAAAAATCCATCTACAATAATAATTACTGAAGAAAAAAATATATTCCTCAAGTCAAAAGTTTGGTAGTAACCATTAACATTTTATCTCCAGATTTTACAATCCTACTGAGTCACATCTCATGAAAGCCCAAATACCCTCTCTCTTCACAATAACTACAGTCAAATCCAAAAGGCAGATATTTGACTGTACTCATTGTTATAGGCGACGATTGTTTTGGGCCCCAGCAGCATCGTAAAATCTCGAGATAAAATGCTAATGGTTATCACCAAACTTTTGACTTGAAGAATAAACTTTTTCCTTGTAAAATTACTATTTTATGTAGATTTTTTTGATTCATTTACCTTTTTGTTTCATAAAATTCGGCCGTAAATTACGGAAAATAAAATTGAAAACAATAAACAATTACTACTTGCAAATCGGAGTTAACTTTGAAAAACCTTTAGGCCTAAGTGTTCTGGGGGGTCAACTTCATCCACTTTTGCTGATTTCGATCCATCCGCACAACCAAAGTTAAAATTTGTCGCACAGTCTCATACAAATGATTTTTTCATAACCCAACCTACATTGCTTAGAATGTAAAATAATTAAATTTGCACTAAAACAAATAAAGAATAATCATTTTAAACAATAATACCCTATAATTTTAGAATTTGAAGAATAAAATCAATAAATTAGAAATTAAGAATATAAATGTTTTCAAAGATAAAAAAATAACAATAATTCAAGGATTGTCAATAATTCTGGAAAACAAGAATGTGTAGGACTTCGAAAATAGTTCATCAAATTTGTAAATTTTGTTCATTATTATATTTTTACTATGTTTTTTCACTTTTAAATGTAAACCTAAGAAATTTGAAAGGTATAAAAAAATGAGGGAAAACATCAATTATTATTGTTTACCTCATTTTTTGTTAAACTCAGAATGTTTTGGATAACTTAACATTATGATTGAAAATATGAAAATTTCAAAACGTCAAAAAACATCCCTTGTAATTTTATTCCTTACAGAAACCTAATAAATAAATGAAATTTCTTATAAGAATTCAATCTACATATATAAATCTTAATATCTGTAAGTTGTGCGCCTATAACTTCAAAATTACTGCACAAAACGTCCTGAAATTTTGTATGGTAATTGACCACCTGCGTGAGAAGCGTATAGGTATGTTTTTATCAACAAACTAAATGACCTACTCCCTTAGCTACACCTATGCTGCACTGTTCAAATATCACACATGCACACATCACAAAGAGTCAAAAAATTATAAAATTTTGACAAAGTCACGAAATCATAAAGTTACATAAAAAATCATGAAAAATCTCCAAATCATAAAAGGTTACAAATCCCAGAAACTCATAACAATTTACGAAACGAAATTATTCAATTAAATATAGTATTAGGTTAATATGTCTGTGGCTTCCCACCATATGAGAAAGTAACTTCTGCCATAACGTTTAAAATTTTATCAGAATATCATGTAAAATGAGCCTTATAGCAGAAGTGATTTTCTCTGTTACGGTGGGAACCCACAGATATATTCTCTAGGATTAAAAGATTGAGAAATTTTTAAGTACATTATATCATACGAATGAAAATTCAATGATTGAACCAAGTTTTCCATGTTAATATTTTCGACTTGGCGTCCTATGGACGATCAATACTTATTGTTTATAAACAATAGGTATGATGTCAACTTTTTTTAATTTTTTCTTCACAACAAATAAATTACGCAGGAAAAAGCTTTCACTTTTGAAAAAAAGTTATTTTTTGAAAGTGGTAATGCTAACTTTATCTGCAAATTAGCATTACTACCTTTTATTTTAAAAAATTGAAGAGCGACAAATAACTCACTTGACACTTTTTTGAAATTCGAAAGTGGTAATGTTAACTTTAAAGACATGTATATTGTGCAATACAAATAGAGAACAATCTCAATCACTTCCTTATTTTAAATATTCACTTCGGTTCTTACATAATCCAGATTTCAATGATTTTCATATAAAAACTTCGAAATATGGTTTGTTTTCTTCCGTTTACATCGAAATTCTTCGAAAAATATAGAAAAATATGTGTAAACATCGCTAATTTGCATAGTTTAAAAAATGTTATCTCTTTATTGCCGAATTTAGGATTTCAATATATTTCAATTCTTTAATTTTTTCAGAATTTTTTTTTCTTATATCATCAAATGTAATTACATCATTTCAAAATTTTTTACTGAATAGTCTTTGAACTTTTTCATTTTGAGGACTGATTAATTTTTGGATTAAACTTCACAAGTTTTCAATCTATGATACTAATAATAATTCCCTATTATTAAATTTTTTTTTTAAATTACAAATTTGTAACAATTATTACAATTGTTGTTAAAAAAGTTCATGCAAAAAAATGCATTTGACGCTAATAAAGTCATCTTACACCATTTATATTTTTTCTGAAAGTGTAATAAACATTGTTTGATTTGCATTGCAAATATCTTGTTCAGTTATAAATTAATTTTTATTTTTGTCTTATACAAGTAAAATTCAATTATTTGTTCAAAACCTTTATTAACAATCAAACAGTTAGTTTTGAATACTTGCAGATTCAATTATTTAAGTGATCACTTTCGCAATCAATATAGAAACAATGGCATTTAAAAAAAGTTACAAAAATTGATATAAATTTAATAATCCATAATTCAAGATTTATTGTTTGATTGCATTTTAACTTGTGGTTTGGATATGTACTGCAAAAATAACGTTTTTCCATATATTGACTTTTCTTTCTTATAAAAATAGCTTTATGAAAACATTTTTGAAGTATAACAAGAGTCGTGATATGAAAATCTTAATTTTACTTGCTATTCAAAAACAACAATGATTTTCTGCCTCGTTAACTCTCAACGCAAAATTATCAGCCGATTCCATTATCTGAATCCCATATTCTTGTAAGCGAGTCGCATCAAACATAATTCAATTTCGTTTGCGCTATACGGGGTTAAAAAATGACGATATCGACGATAACCAAGCAAGTTGACTTATGCACTGTAATAAATTTCAAAGCCTGCGAAACAAGAAGCAAAAACATTATATAGTAATGTCGTTGTAATTTTCTAGTATTTCAAGCATTTTTATATAACCGGTCGTCTCGTGGAGAAAAATTGACAAATTAATTTCGCTGGATTTCAGTCCGTGGAGCACGACCAGGAAAGAATGTACAATTGACAGAAGCGGAAATTCGAGGGCTTTGCTTAAAGTCGCGGGAAATATTTTTGTCACAGCCAATTTTGTTGGAACTGGAAGCTCCACTGAAAATATGCGGTAATTATTTGCCAAGAGAATTAAAATTAGGAAAATATTTTGTTGTTGTTTGAATTGCCTTGTTTTTTCAGGTGACATCCATGGCCAATATTATGATTTGCTGCGGCTTTTCGAGTATGGAGGTTTTCCGCCAGAGAGTAATTACTTATTTCTAGGTGATTACGTAGACAGAGGAAAACAGTCTCTGGAAACCATCTGTCTACTCCTCGCGTACAAAATAAAGTACCCCGAGAATTTCTTCTTGCTGAGAGGCAACCATGAGTGCGCATCCATCAACAGGATATATGGATTCTATGATGAATGTAATAAAATTTTATTTATTTTAATGGAAAAAAAGTGATTTCAATTTGCAACATTATTTTTGCGCAAATGTTAAGGAGCGTTTTACAATAAACAAAATTATAAATTAAATTGAACTGCAACATATACTTGACTTGGATAAATAACAGTTTTTGGACAATTCTTGTAGGTAAGAAAAAGAATGTTGTAAACTTGTAAAATAAGCCAATAATATTCAATTGATAAGACAATTGTGGGATAGCAAAATTCGGACATGAGAATATGTAATGAATGAATGTGTATTTTATTTCTCAGGTAAACGTCGGTACAATATCAAACTGTGGAAAACATTCACAGACTGCTTCAATTGTTTACCGGTCGCTGCGATCGTAGACGAAAAAATATTCTGCTGCCACGGTGGTCTGAGCCCTGACCTCCAAAGCATGGAGCAAATCAGGCGCATTATGCGCCCAACCGATGTACCTGACCAAGGCCTCCTGTGTGACTTGCTGTGGTCCGATCCCGACAAAGACACAATGGGCTGGGGCGAGAACGATCGTGGTGTTTCCTTCACCTTCGGAGCCGAAGTTGTTGCCAAATTTTTACATAAACACGATTTTGATCTTATATGCCGTGCGCATCAGGTAAGAAAATGTTTTGAATTCTGTTTTAGCATTTTTTAGATTTTTTTAACCTCCTTTTTTTATGGGGCTGAATTTTTCCATGTTTTACTTCAATACTCTGAAATTCCATGAAAATATGTTTGAGTCATGAAATCTGGCATTGAAAATTCTGGAATGTATATTTTTATCATTCTTGTATCAAGAGTTATATACTTGATAGTATAGAATTATAAGAATCAAATCCTTGAGAATCTAATTTAATGGTAAAATTTAAGGATTCTGATTACTACAGTGTGGAATTGCAGAGTTGTATGTTAAAAATATTTGTAGGATTCTTCATTCTGAAAAGTAAGAGTTTCAAATTCTACAAGATAGTATTCTAGAATTCTGAGTTCGAGAACATAAATTTGGATAATTTTTAATTTTTTGTGTGCAAGAAATTTTATAATTGAAAATTCTAGACGTGTATATTGTAGAAATAAGAGCTACAGGATGGCAAGCAAATTTTTTCAATTTTGTTTTAGCCATGTTGAGATTTATATTTTTGTTATTTTTTTAATAATAGGACTTAATTTCTCTGTATTTTACTATAATAGTCTGGAATTCATGAAAATATATTCAAGTAAAAAAATCTGGTATTAAAAATTCTAGAATCTTGAGTTCTATACTTCTGATGTTTAGAGTTATGAATGCGATAGTATAAAATCATAAAATATCGATCACTTAAAAGATTTACTCTAATAATTCATGGGTTTTGGTATAAAATTCAAGAATTCTTATTTTTACAGTATGTAACTGTAAGGTTATGGAGGTTTGAACGTATTTCTAGATTTTTGAATTCTTAAGAATAGAAAATTTGAATTCTATGTACTAAATAGTATTCTGAAATCAAAAATTCCAACCTTGTAAATCCCACAATCAAGAATTACAAAATTGTGCATTCAAGCAGAAAATTTCTGAATTTTAAATTTCCAGAGTATGAAATTCATAAAATGCAGAATCGAGAATTCTCGAATTCTGAATATTCTATTTCTAAACTCTGATATTTCAAATTCTGCAATGCTTAGTTTTATCATTCCTGCACCAAGAATAATAAGTTTCATAAGATAGGATCATAGAAATATGATCTTTTAGAATTCAATTCTATGGCTTCATGTTCTAGAGTCGAAAATTTAAGAATTTTGAATTTAATAGTGTGGAATTCCAGAGTTATAGTATGTTAAAAATATTTGTAGATTTTTTTAATTCTGGAAAGTATGACTGCCAAATTCCACAAAATAGTATATTGGAATTCTGAGTTCCAGAACGTAAATTCAAAGAATGTTGAATTTTTTGAGTACATAATATTCAAGAATTGAAAACTTTAATCCTAGAATGGAGAGTTACAGAATATTTATTCCTAAATTCGAGAGTATCATATTCTGGAATTCCAAGTTCTACAAATTGCTAAATAGAAAATTCTATAGCTTTGAATATTCCGATCAATAATTATATAAGTTTTAAATTTTCAAACCCATAACTTTATTATTTTGATTACTTTGTATAATAATAAACTTGATAATGAGATCTTAAAATCGTAAACCTTGAAGAATCCAGTTATAAAAATTGGTATTGTAAAGTATAATATTAAATAATTCCGCCTTAACTGTATATAATTCGTGAGTTATGAAACATTGAACATATTTTTCAAATTTAAGATTCTAGAAAACAGGAATTCCAGATTCTTTAAGATTGTATTCTGGAACTCCAAGTTCCAAGTATTAATTTAAAGAATATTAAATTCTAGAATTGAAAATCTTGAAAATTCGAAAAATGAAATTGTGAATTCTAAATTATTCATTTCAGAGAATAGAATTCTCGAACTTTCAACTCTACGGAATACAAAACTGAGAATTTTCAATTGAAGAATTCTAGAGTTCTGCATATTTGAGTCTAGAACTTCGGTATTTCAAATTCTAAAAAGAATAATACTGAATCTTAATATGTACCTGAAAAGATTACATAGTGATAAATTTATTTTTAAAAGAATCTATTTTATGTACACAAATGTCTGGAACTTCGAAGTTTTTTTAGAATCATTATAAATTGCCATCGTAATACAAATTCCAATAACTGAGACAACCTTGATATTTTTTTCCCAAGTTCCAAATACTCGTCTTCACCTAGTAAAACCAAATTCAGGAAAAATATATACTTTTTAATATTCAATTCAATTTGATGCCAAAAAAGCAGAATTCATTAAATCCTGAAAGTTGACTCGTATTAAAAATTTAAATTCATTGCATTTAAAATTGTGGGATTTTAGAATGTTCATTTCATAGATATAAAAGGATTTTATAAATAACGTAAATTTCGGTAAATATCGTTTAATTGACGTTGACTTGAATGTTTTTGCAGGTCGTAGAAGACGGGTACGAGTTCTTTGCCAAGAGGCAATTGGTGACATTGTTCTCGGCGCCGAATTATTGTGGCGAGTTTGATAATGCAGGTGCCATGATGTCTGTGGACGACACGCTAATGTGCAGCTTTCAAATACTAAAACCAGCGGACAAGAAAAAGTTTTCATACGGTGGACTCAGCGCAGGGCGACCCGTCACACCGCCACGCGGCGCCAACAACAAAAACAAAAAGAAGTGAAACCCCCTAGAACTCGTTTTTTGATTGCGTTTCTTGGGATCTTGAGGCAACACAACAACCTATCCTACTCTGAAATCTTACCAACTACTTCCCCCCGGCCCGTTACCCCTTCAATTTTCCGCCGCGCCAATACAAACGACTTATCATCCGACTCCCTCTTACTAAAAGAGGGTGTCCCGGAGCCATTGAAATACAATAACTCTTATAAATACACGATACTGAGACCCATCACGCGGAGCCATCCAATTAATAAAATATTTCAAGCATATATATATATACACGAGTATAAAAAGTAATATAAAAAGAAAGGAAAAAAAGCGAGATCATTGTTCGACTTTTGTAATTTTGTCGATGACTTTTGTACCGTTCATTTTCCGCCGGGGCTTGAGTTCACGATTAATTTTAAGGTATTCCACGATTCATTTTAAGATATTTAAATGAGGAAATTTTTTTTATGGGTTTCGATGATTGCTCGATGATGACTCGCATATCGAAACGAATTGTACATGGTTGTCCAAAATTGGATAATTTTGGACAAATTTCAGTTTTTGATGATGAAGTAGGCTTTTGTTCACTATTCTGGCTCGACAATGTGAAAGTCTTGTACATTTGATCTCGGTGGTGTTATTTTTTACGAAACAATCTACATTGAACAGTTTATATATATTCCGCTTGGTTGACACGGCGACTTTTTTTACTACACTTAACGAGTTTTTTTTCGGTTTTGTTTTTGTTTTTTCGTGAAAAATTAGTTCTCGTTGGTCGTAGAGAGTGAGTAAAGAAATGATGATTGTACGAGTGATCGTCATTTTCAACTCGGTCTTTGTTATCAATGAAGAAGAATAAAAAAAGGGTTTGGAATTTCAGCGAAACAAGGTCATTTGCGCATTCATCCGCCTTGTGTCGCCACAATTGTAAAATACTTGTGTTGTTTGTATTCGCCCTCAGAGTAAATTGCCACTTTCGCAACTCGTACAATACAAACTTGTAACAATTGCACTCAACGTACAAGAAATCCTTACGGCAAACGTGAAAAAACGAGCACTCGCACACATCATCGATATAATTATTTGCATCTGCTGCGCAATAATTTCTTATTTTATTTTTTTTTTTCTAAATAAAACAATCATCTGAGAATGAAAAATTTGTTCACGTCTTTATTATTTCGAACCATTTTCACTGGTCCATCATTTTCCCTTTTCGGATGGAACCTGATTTTTCATAGTTTTTGGTTTTCTTTCTCATCGTCATTTTGCTTGGCTGAGGAATTGAACCGAGGTCAAAGCGTTTTCGCAACGCATTTTTTCTACGTGGACATCGGTGACGAATCATGGGTAGAGACTGAATCATTTTTAGGTGATATGATAGTTGATACTTTTATGCAATCGTTGGATGTAAAATAGTTGTTGAAGTGTTCAGTAAGAGTACACATTTTGATGATTTGAATTAGTTATGTCGCAAGTGTGGGATACATTGTTCGAGCCACACTTTAAATTTGGCATTTCAGATTTTAAGATAAAATTCTAAGGATTGTAACATTATTTATGGCAAGGAGTTTGAAAATTTATTTTTGATGGGAAATATGGATATTTTTTTATGTACTTATTTGGCAGTAAACAATATTCTTCCAGATGAAATTTTACAGGAAAATGAAGGGTAATTTTAATTTGTGATTACAACATTCAGATTCTGAAGAATAACTAGGTAAACTATTTCTATGTTTGCGATATAATTCGTTAGGTTTTATGGGAGTGCAATGATTATAATTAATTATGATAACTATATTTTGAAAAATTTTCTGCAATCACTTGGATAAAGGATCTATTTAAAAATTTATCCAAAAGAATATTGTATCAAAATTGAGGAATGCTTATTATTGCTACTGATTTTTAAACAATTATGGAAAAATCTTTGAATTTTCAACATTTTTCGTGGATTTCATAGTAATGGCAAAGTTGCTGAAAAAAAAGAAAATTTATACGAAACAAGAAAGAACGTGAATGCATGATAAAATTTGCAAAAATAAAATTTTGAAAAATTTAAGTACTGAGTGATAGTTGATATTTACAGTGAATCTTTTGGTTTTTTGTAATGTCTTATCAAAATTTCCTTCTACCAAAAAATTTGGAAAAATAACATTTTTTTTAGAAATGGATCAGAAGAGAAAAAGATATTCGTGAAAATTCACGAATCGCATGAATCAAGAATGGCCCATGCGTATTACAAATAAATCGAAAAACATTAGTTGTCTTTAACACCAATATTTCCGCTCATATATATGTCAATGAGACGGTTTTCATTTTATTTATACTTGAAAAGTGCAATATTTGAGGTTTGAATTTGAACATTTCTGCACAAAATATATGCAAAATTATGTGTCTTGCCTCGAGCTTTGAGTGAACAATTTAATTTTTTTCTAAAACACTGTCAATCTAGCAATTCATTTTTGGATTTCATAAAACGATCTCAAACCATCTTCAGAATCGATGATTTTTTTTTGTTGGCTCGGAAAAATGGATTCAAATTTGCTCTGGAACCGATAAATATTGTTTCCAAATTCGTATATCATCTTAAATAAGCCCTTAAAATTAATTTTCGCGTGATTTTAATTATTTTCGAACATGTTTATATTTGAAATATGGGAGAAAATTGTGATCGATCGAACCGATCTAGTGATACGATTTTAAAATATCTACGAACTGAAGTTCACAATAAATATTTTATTTTCATCACTCGAATATGAAGAAAAAATTTAATTTTATGCTAGAAATCTCGAAGTTGCAGTCGGAAAATTGACAAATTCAAATAAAGTTTACGAAAATAAAAAAGATCATCGTCAAATCGAGGGAAAACATAAGTTTAAAATTTTTTTCATCGAAGTTTGAGATTATTCGAATTAACTATGCTTGCATGCCAAATTGAAAAATTTTTCCAGATTTTATGAGTAAAATCGATGTTCATATGCCATTTTTACAATTTCCAACTTCTTTTAAGGTTTAAGTATTTAAAACTATAGAATGTGATAGCCCAAGAAAAAACTACAAAAAACAATAAAGAAAAGTTGTTTTCAACGAATGTTTGAAATAATGATGAATTACTTGAAAAATTGGCGTGTATAATAAAATGAAAACCGCGATAGAAAAAACTATAACGTTATACATTCGTCTCACAAGTGCAGGACTCACTAGTGTGAACTAAAATGAAACAATCGTACAATTGTTTTTATTATGCGATTACGCATGGTATTTAATGGATTACAAAAACACGTGCTGGACACTGTGATTTACATATACTACTATGTATATTTGTTATATCTAATTTTTTTACTAATCGCCGGTTTCGTTGATACCATAATGTTATTTTGTATATTAGCTGTGTATGTATATGATTTACCGTAGTTATTTTTCAAAACTTATTTGATTTACAGTATTAGAAAATAAAAGATTAGCTACGGAGGGTCTACTCATTACTAAACCCCATAGAATTGGACATTATATTTTTTTGAAAATTCATAGCGTTGTTATAATCACCCTTCGAAAATTTTGAATATTTTTAGTTTTCAAGATTTTCATTCGAAAATGAAGAAAAAACATTGTCATACAATATCCCAAGAAATATAAAATGATAAACTACAAAGTACATATTTTGCAAAATTTTCAAACTTTTTAGAATTATTGATACCAAATTTTTAATGTTTTTTTCTTCAGGGTTTTGAAAATCGTGAACATAAGTCAAACATTTTTAAATTTTCTAGATTTCTGAAATATTTATGAAACTTTTTACGGTTTGTTTGATTTTTCTAATACATTTTCAAGTTTTTCAATTTTTTTTTTTACATTTTTCAAAAAATTATGATAGCAAAACCCCCTGTTGTTTCAATAAATTACTACCCACTCGAAAAATCACTTTCTAATTTTACTGATAAGAACTTTGTTACCTTGATCTCAGAAACCCAAGAATTTTCATGTCTTACACATTTCGAAAAGGTTTGAAGTTTTTCTCCCCGTTTTTAAAAAGGGAAAAAATAAGGTGATCGTAGATAAAGAGTTGGTGCAAGCTCAAGTGCAGCAGTTGTCTTCTCCTAATTTGTTGGGAGTCGTCTTGCAGACGCGAAGAATCTCCGCCTTCCGTTGACTTGAAAGTTGCAGCCAAATTACTACTCGGGGCAGTGAATTATTATGCACGCTCGCCCATTAACATTTTGTCGTGGCGGTTGTTTAATTTATTCTTCAAATATTTAATAAACAGAGCTGCCCCAACGCAATTTGGCATGGATATTATGAATAGAAGAACGTAATGTAATTTTCACGATATACATAACAAAAGTTAAGTAATCTATTCAAAATTGTAACTTCCAGTTAGGGGTGAAAGTTTAGGTTGGTCTTTGGATAAATGACAGATATAGAGAAAATTAAACGTAAAAATTGTTAGATTATGCATCATCAAAATCAATCAAATATTAAGCATTTATTTTCTGTAATGACTTGAGCAACGTTATTAGTATATTTCGTAACAGGCACGAATGTGCGAATTTGGCGAAACGGGGAAATTACGGTCCTCGGCTTCGCCTCGGACTGTAACCCGTTTTGCCTATGAGCACATTCGTGCCTGTTACGAACGATATTTTATGTACCGAGGGCATAGAAAACGCGTTTAGAGATCTCGAGCTGGCATAGAAACGCGTTTTCTATGCCAGAGGTACATAAATTCTTTTTTAGGCTTTTTCATTACTTGCGCTGGTTTGATGGTTTTTCCAGTTCAATTTTCAATTATTGGAAGAAGGAAATAAAAATACACTGCAGTAGAAGAAGGGGGATTAAAAATACTTGGGATTGCTCTTATGATTGAAATATCATGGTTCTGTGCCTATGAAAAATATAAATAAATTCCTCTTTTAAAGGAATTTTCGCAACGATGTTAAGCTTATTGAGCTTTCAGGCAAATGATCATGTAGAATCATAATTAACCCCTTGCTTGATAAAAATTATGATAATACTGATATTCGATTTGAAAATATTGAACATTATAAATTGCTTATAATCTTTTACAATAAGTTTATTAGAATTTTTTCACTATGTAATGAAACAAATTAAGCGTTATTAAAAATCAAATAATACAAGAAAATTTGAACTTCGAAATAATTATACATTGCAAGAATAAAAATTTATAAAGATTACGTAAATTGTTGATAAATAATAACTATCCGATAAAATTTATAAAGAATAATGTAGAAATTTTCAAAAAGAACGATTGATTTGGACGCTTTAAAAAAACAAAAATTATGAAAAAAAAAAAAAAAATAAAATAGTCCTTGTTCGAACGTATATTGTAAACGTTAACTAAGAAATTTCTAATTTATTTGAGAAACATAACTTACAGTACAATATCGAACGAATAACATTGGTTGAAATATTTTTCGATAGTTGCGACTACCTGAGGAAAAAAGAGATTTTAGACTAATTTGGAGTTATGTACGAAAATAACTGGTATTTATTTTTCTAAGGAAGCAATTTCAAAATATTAGAACAAAACTTGTTTTTCAGCTTTTTTTCAGTTATTTCCAGAAATATCAAGAACGATCGATTCTATTAACATGAAATATGCATCATTCGAAAGATATTCTTGTAAGCTTTACGGCGATATGCTGTTTTTGTTAATTGATATTGCAATTAGTTCTGGGCTATAAGTTTTGATAACTGAAAAAAAGCATGCATAAAAAAAATTCACTTTTCTTTAACTTCAAACACCTGTAACTTAAATTGACAAAAACAACATGTCTTCGTAAATTTAACAAGTATACCTTTTAAACAATATATATTTCTTAGTAATAAAATCGATCTTTCTTGATTTTCCTGGAAATAACTGAAAAAAGGGCCGAAAAAAACGTCTTGCTATTTAAAAATACTTTTTTGGAAATATGAATGACAGTTATTTTCGTACTCACTGACCAACATTTTTTTTCATGCGGTGCATTTTTCACATAAACAAATGTTATAAATTAAATGAACAAATTGCTAACAGAGATGAAGATAGATTGAGCAACACTGAGAGAAATATCTGTGGTTGGATTAACTAATAAGTCACAACAATGTATTTATAGTAAACGGCACTAAAAAATTGTAAAAATTGTAAAATTTACAAAAAATTGTAAAAATGTACTAACGTTTCAGAACTAATTGATTGTTGTATTTTGTTTTCAAAAACGATAAACACTCACACAAACTTGCGAGAGTAACTTTACTCTGTTGGAAATGAATGTGCAACGGTGTCCTATGGGTTTTATTATCGTAGCTAAATCTGCCTCAGAAATTTGGAGGAAAATTTCGCCATTAATTTTTTCACCTGCCAAAAATTCAAATTATGCGACTCTTAAAATCATGGTTCTATGTAAAATGCGCAAACAATATTTCAACTTCTCCAAAGTTGTACGTTACATTGAGGTATTTTCAAGAAATTTTAGAAGAGCTTTTTATAGTTGTGTAAAAACTGTAAAAATGGCCTTTATGCCACATCAAAAGTGAAATTATAAAAAGTCTCTGCATCGTTGTTTGCCTTAGGCCTTGGTACCTCCACAGCAGAGAAAATATTCAATTATATCCTCTAAAAATGTACTTTTCCCAGTGAAAAATGAGTTTGTAAATTGACCAAAAAAATTTTCAAGGTCAAAAGTTTTATTTCATTGGTTAAAAAAAATATTGCCACTGCTCTAGGCGTGCCAAGGCGCAACTTTTGGCTACTCATTTTTGACATTTGGACAAGTTGAAGGGACAGATCAAGATGACCTTGAAAACAACGATTCGGACAAATTTTCAAAATTTCACTTTTGAGTTGGCACAAAAGGTTATCTTGCAGTCTTTGACATAACTAAGAGAAAAGTATTTAACCATGTCATTTGGCAATGCATATTTCCTATTTAAAAATGATTTTGAAAATTGACCAAAAAATTTTTCGAAGTTAAAATTTTCATTTCATCGGATAAAAAAAAATAAATATTGCCACTGCTCTAGGCGTGCCAAGGTGCAACTTTTGGCTACTCATTTTTGACATTTGGACAAGTTGATGGGCAAGATCAAGATGACCTTGAAAACAACGATTCGGACAAATTTTCAATATTTCACTTTTGAGTTGGCACAAAAGCTTATCATGTAGTTTTTGGCATAACTAAGAAGACAATATTAACTAATTCCCTTCAAAAATGTATGTGTCGCTTAACAAATAAAAGTGTCAAGGTCAAAATTTTTATGTAATTAGATAAAAATTAAGAAACGATTTTCAAACTTTTTCATCTTGTTATATAATTTGAGTATTAAGTTTATTCGAAACAGAGTAATTTTTTATTTTTAGTTATTTAAATTTATTTGTAATAATACTTTTCAAGTCGTATTTGACTGAATGCCATTAAAAATAGTATATGAATTATAATTATAATAATAAAGGAAGTTCAACTTATAAATAAAGAATTAAAAACTTAAATTCAGTTAAAATGATTATGTACATAAAAATTACTTTCAAAAGCTGGAATATATTGCTTCAGGTCCCATTTTTCCAGGCAGCTGTTGACGAAGTCTTCAGAAAATTCAATTGTCGCGTTAACAGCGCCTGCAATATAATTTTTGAATTGCTACATAATTCGATCAAAATAGTTATGCAGTAATCGTTGTACTTTGTGTAATTGCAACAAAAATAATAGCAAGCAATTTTTGTGAAGCCTTAGAAAAAAGTAGACCACCAATTTGAAGCACATGTTCACTGGGTTTTGAAAGTGCAATTGAAAATATTCACAATTGTACAGAATATTGTCAATTTGGGCAATTATCAATACCATTTCAAAAAAATTCCTTATCACAGTTTGTTAACAATTCCAAATAAATAAAAATATTTTATGGTTAGGTGAATTCAAACTTTTGATAATTTTCTCAACAGCGAACCCTTTAATTCATTTAAATCTTTTATTTTACAATCTGTAGAAGAATCTGTGTACAGTGAAATGTCACAGCGGTTAAATGATCTGCAATCTTGTTTTACTCATGTAAACACAGAATTTAAGTTGTTCAAAGAATTGAATGAAGTAGGGTGTTTAATTGAACCTGAAAATGTTACATATAATTTTAGAGATGAACCTGCTGCAGGAGAAACTGTACCAATAATGGCTGATAAAAAAAATTCAGGTTCCATAATCCCTTTGCCGAAAGTGCTGAAAAAATTTTTTGAACTACCAAATGTTTTGGAAGAGACGTTAAAGTACATAGCATTTTTAGAATCTAAGAAAAATACCGAAATACTAAACATTATGCAAACGACGTTTTGGGAAACAAACGCCGGGGGTAGTAACGATATAATTCTGCCAGCATTTATCTATGAAGATGATTTTGAGTACGGGAATCCCCTAGGCACACATGCGACAGTATATAAAATGGCGGGAATGTATTTATCTCTGCCATGTTTGCCTCCACAATTTCGATCAAAAATAGACAACATTTTTCTCGTTCAAATCGCACATGCACAAGATGTAGCTAGTTCACCAGATTTTTTCATTTATAAAGATACTATAAACATGCTCAATGATTTATCAACAACAGGCATTGAGATTGAAGTAGACAATAAAAAATACAAGTTATGTTTTAAGGTACCCTTGATGTTAGGAGACAATTTGGGATTAAATCGCATTCTAGGGTATAAAGTTCATTTTAATAGCGATTTTTTTTGTAGATTCTGCAAAGTGACTATACAAGAAGCAAACGTGCTGACGGTACAAAATGATGCTCTTTTGCGAGACATAAATGAGTATGAATGAGATACAAAAGGAAAACCAGATCCAAAAAAATCAGGGATCGTGCAGAAGTCAGTTTGGAATGAAGTTCTAGGTTTCCACGTTGCGAAAAATTTCTCTGTTGACTTAATGCACGATTTCCTAGAAGGTTTATGTCGTTACGATTTCGGGTACATGTTACCGTATTTCATAATAAAAAATATTTTTCTCTTGAAACTCTTAATTTTCGGATCAAATATTTTCAGTATGGTCAAGATTGCAACCAACCAATTCCAATAACTCAGTCGCATTTGGCAAAAAATCTTGTCGTCATGTCAGCCTCAGAAATGAAAACATTTGTACTCTCAGCTTGCTTGATTTTCGGCGATTTAATTCCTCATAATGATCCATTTTGGGAACTGTACATTCTCATGAGAAAAATAATTATAATATGCTTTAAAACAAGTATATCTCAAACAGATACTACAGATTTGGAAGAACTGATTCGTAAACACCACGATTTATTTCTAAAATTGACCAATACTACTCTGAAAGCAAAATATCACCTTATACTGCATTACCCGTTAGTGGCATCAATTGTAGGCCCATTATGTCAATTGTCAACTATCAGGTTTGAAGCTAAACATAAACCACTCAAAAAAGGTGCCCAAACTTCTTGCAATAGAATCAATCTACCGTACACAATAGCGTTAAAAAATCAACTTCATTTGTGTAAAATTTTTCTAGACAATGTTGGCTTCTCGAACGAAATTAGTTTTTTAGAATTCTTTCAAAACGTTTCAATTCCATTGATACACGATGACACGAACGTTTCTACTGATTTTTATCAAATCAAAACCTTAACTTTCGGAAGGTACACTTACAAGATTGGAACTTATTTGAAAATTTCATCAGAAGAATTGCCAAAATATGGGAAAATCGTCAATGTTTTCAGAAGCAAAGAAAGTAGTAATTCTAAAAAAGGAGACTTTGCATTTTCTGTCAGAGTGTTTCAGTCTGTCGCTACTAATTTTCATTTACAAAGTTTTGAACTGCATGATTCAGGAGCTCATGAGTTTCATACCTTCCAATCTTTGCCATTTTTCAAACCTCGAAATGTAGTTTTAGTAACAAGTGGACAATTTTTAATTCCTTACGACGAAAATATGGAGTAATGTACATTATGATCACTCTTAAATATGAAAGAGTGAAATGCGGCGACTGAATTTTTGTGTTTTTGTTTTGTCATTGTAAATATCTCTGGCATCAGCAGGGCGACAGTAGGTGACTCCGAGAAGTCACCCACTGTCACCCTGTTTGCCAGGGATATGTAGTTGTAAGTGCGAAAAATCTCGTAGCTTGCCCATTTTTGAAAAACCTAGAAAAATGTTAAGATTCTTTTTTGATCCATTTCGTTCCTATTTCGATACGAAATAGAGTAGGGTTAAGAGCGTTAAATACATATCTAATTTTTTCGCAATCGATTACAAGTATTAAAAACTGTTATTACGAAAAATGTAGAAAAGCAGTTTTAGACGTTTCGTGATAAACGGTTTATTGTTTGTGATTCGCCTAGTCTTGCTAGTACCAAAACTATAGGCCGTATAAGTTTTACGACGAATCCATTGTATAAACCTGTTAAATATCACAGATTATATGCATGAATAATACTATCGGAAATAAATTTTTATGTTCTTATACATTGCAAATTTTATATATGTACCCTGAATAATAATATTATATTCCTTTTCTAGTGTGAAAACGTTTTTTCAATGAATTTGAGGATTACAAAGTAAGCTGTCGGCCCTGCGTTGTAATCAGACGAATTAGAACAAAATTTTCCACACTACTCAAGAACCACATTTTATTCAACAACGTGAGGCAATGCGAGTTTTATCAGATACGAGTTATTACCTCATGGTGTTAACCCTTTCAGGGGCGGTGGTACATATATGTACCACTTGTTTTTTCGCAGTTTTTCCGATACATTGCATCGTGTTTCGTGCAAAAGTATTTGATTTTAGACTCTCAATGGTTAATGTAAAGTAATTATCATGAAAAACTGTCTCAAATTGTTGATTAGCTATTTGTTATAAATAATTGGAAACCAAAAAATTCTCTTTTTTTTCCCTTTCAGGGGCACATTTTTCTGTTACACTAAATTTTGCTATTAATGGTAATTTAGGGGTTTTTGGGGTCGCTGATTACGAATCTGGTGTCAGAATTGCAAAATTCAAAATGGCGGATCCAAGATGGCGACTATGTGACTCTGAAGTTGAATTTTTGAAACAATGTGCACAAAACACGTTGTATGGGGGTTTTTTGAGTCGTTGATTGCGAATTTGACGTCAAAATTGCACATTTCAAAATGGCGGATCCAAAATGGCGGCTATATTAATGCAAACTCTCAGTTTTTTTGCAATCACACCGAATTTTGACATGAAGGGGTTTTCGGGGTCGGCGATTACAAATCTTGCGTCAGAATTGCAAGATTCAAAATGAGTGATTGAAGATGGCGGTGTCATTAGTGTAAATCAGAAGTGTATTGGAAATTGGTATGAAACTTGGTATACTGGAATTTTCGAGATCACTGATTGCGAATCTGATGATATTACCAGGTGTACTCCTAAGTAATTTCCGGTTTTTTCAATGGATGGCGTTCTGTTTTGTACCGCTGTTGGTAACACATACCATATGTCATTTTGTTCAGTCATATCGAGTGCTTAAACTGCGTTGACATTTTCTCGAAAAAATCTTCCAGTATGTTTTTATTGCGCTTCAAAAATGTCGAATTTTGTACCGAATTTTGAGCATATGCGCCATGCATTGCTTTTCATGTTCAATCAGGGAAAAAAAGTGTCCGAGAGCCACTGTGCGCTTGTGGAAGTTTATGGTGATCGTGCATTAACACATCGAACATGTGAAACGTGGTTTCGACAGTTCAAAAATGGAGATTTCGACCTGAACGACGCCGCACGCTCCGGCAAGCGAAAATCGTTCGATGACGCCAAATTGCAAGCATTATTAGATGAAGACAACACGCAAACGCAACGACAGCTTGCAGATGCGTTGGGAGTTCAACAGCAAGCAATTTCCAAACGTCTGCGAGCCATGGGAAAAATTCAGAAGTGTGGAAAGTGGGTGCCCCATGAACTGACCGAGAGACAAATGGAGAATCGAAAAGTGACCTGTGAAATGCTGCTTCAACGATACAAAAGAAAGTCTTTCCTGCATCGTATTGTTACTGGTGATGAAAAGTGGATTTTCCTGGAGAACCCTAAGCGCAACAAATCGTGGGTGAGTCCAGGTGAAGCATCGACATCGACGGCACGGCCAAATCGTCACGGTCGGCGGAAGGTCATGCTGTGTGTGTGGTGGGACCAGTCCGGTGTTATATACTTTGAACTGCTGAAACCTGGTGAAACTGTGAATGCCGTTCGCTACAAACAGCAAATGAAAGATTTGAGCCGAGCCATTGTGGAAAACCGACCAGAATATCAACAACGACAGAAGAAGGTGATTTTGCTTCACGACAATGCGCCGTCGCATAAGTCGAAAGTCGTTCGTGACACGCTGGAAAGCCTCAAGTGGGAAGTGCTTGATCATGCGGCTTACTCACCAGACCTGGCGCCATCCGACTACCACCTCTTTGCCTCGTTGGGCCATGCCCTTTCTGAGCAGCGCTTCGACTCGTACGAAAATGTACGAAAATGGCTCACCGAGTGGTTCACCTCCAAAGGCAATGATTTTTACTGGCGTGGTATCCACAATTTACCAGAAAGGTGGGAAAAATGTGTAGAAAGGGATGGAAAATACTTTGAATAAAATAAAGGTTACGGTTTTTTTGGAATTATGTGTTTTATTTGCAAAAAAACCGGAAATTAATTAGGAGTGCACCTGGTATTTCAAAATTATTCCACCTCTCAGCATAGCCCAGAACTAACGACGTGGAAGTAAGAGCTACCAGTTCTTTGTGTATTTTGTTTTTCAATTTTTGTTTTTTAATTTATTATCATTTTTTCAATGTTTCGTTTCTTTCAATTTCTATATTATTGAATTTTTCTATTTTTATTTTGCTTTGTTCTGTCCGAGCGTAGTCTACTTTTCAGCATGAAACTCTTCAAAGCAATTTTTTTTTTCGTCAATGCACAAAGGAACTTTGCATACTTTAAAATGAAATTTAGAGCTTATTCTACGAATTTTTTCCAGCTAGTTAACACGTAGATTTGTACAAAGAATGAAAAACGTCATTTCCGTAGCGCATACGAGTTGGGAATAATTCAAACAATGGAGAGAGGGGTTGATTGATGTCTTTCTGAAGTTCTGGTAAGACAGGTGATTCTTTCATTCATTCAAAAACTTTTGCATTCATTCAAGAATGTATCTCTTTGCAAAGCGTGAAAAATTGTCTGGAATTTTTTCACAATTTCTACGGTGAACTATGTCACCCTTACGATAAGGAATGGAAATGCTTTTGAAATGAAGAAATTCTTTGTTTTCTTAGAACTTCAGGAAGTCATGGATCAACCTTTTTCTTTATTGTATGAATTGGTCCTAAGAGGATTAGAGCAGCTGACTAGACTCATAAACGTGCCAAGAGACCTAACCATGAGCAATCTGAGAAAGTCATTTCATCTGAAGACACTCTTCCTTAGTCAGTACGCGCGGCTGGACAGTTTATTCAGTTGCAGCGACTTCTAAGCAGAGCAAAGGTAACGAAACAAAATGAGCGACATGTACGAAAATGTGGATGTTGTCGAAATTCCAAGTGATGAAGAGTCAGATGAAGAAGTTGAAAACAGCGAAGATGAATATTCCATTACCGAGGATGGTTTACCGATGGAATCGATGGAATTAGATGATCATAATAATGACATGGATTGCGATTTGTACAGCGAGTTTGATGAGTATGATGACATTCCTCTGAGTAGTCGCGTTGCGAAAATGGATGGAATATGGGAAAACAAAAGTAGATGTGAATACAATCCACGATTTACTGAAAGAAGTGGCCCAAAAAATTTTCCAGATGGTATTGACCAGGCAGGTGAAATTTTTGTGTGTCTTTTCTCTGAGAAGAATATTGAATTGATTGTCGAACAATCAAATCTCTATTGCATACAGAAAGGGATTGTTTTCGAGCCCATCACCATCGATGAATTGAAGAAGTTCTTGGGCTTGAATATATTGATGGGTATAAAAAGATTACCTTCTTACCGCGATTACTGGTCCACTAATGCGCAACTACACGATTATTATGTAAGCTCTGTCATGAGCGTCAAGCGGTTTTCATTCATCTTATCTCATTTACATTTGAATGATACAACTAAAGAACCAAAAAGGGATGAACCTGGTTATGACAAACTGTACAAAGTCGCACCTTTTTTATCAATTCTTTCTGAAACTTTTCAGTATTTCTATGATCCAAGTATGAATCAGGCAATTAATGAGAGCATGTTAAATAAAAAGATATTTTTTGTGAAAACACTTTAACTACTTCATGCAGCTAAATTTAATACCACTAAAATGTTATTCTATATAGTAACTAACTTTTCTTTAAAAAACTAACGTTTTCGACCAGACTCGTCTTACTATTTCACTCATGACAATGTGATTAAATTTTTTCAATCTATTGCACTGAATCGAAATTGGTTGCTTCACAACAAATCGCTTGTAAATCAAGAGTACAGAACTAAAATTAACCTTATTATATGCAAATTGTAATGTTGATAAATATAACTATAGTATATCCTCCTAAAACATTAAAATACTTTTGATCTTATTTGTATAAAGCGTGGCATTGCACGGAAATAGTCACAGCTACAAATCAAGTCGACTATTTGAAAATAGTGAAACATACAAAGACACATTATCAGTGCTGCCTCCATAATATTGTCGTGAGCCATTAAGTGGTTTAAGTAAGTGCAACCAAAAATGATTGTCGTGACCTTTTTTTACTATATTTTATGGGTAGCCATGACTATTACTTTCTCTCAGTGAATACGGATTAAAAAAATATAATTGATAGAGTTGTAGGGATTGTGATTCTCAGTATATTGGAAAGTTAAAAGATGTTTAGAAACACTAATTAACGAACATAAAATTAATGTTCGTCATTTAACAAAATTAATTCTGTCTTGATCGAACATAGAATCCAGAGGGATCATGATTTTAAATGGAAAGATAATAAAATTTTGCGAAAAGAAAATAAATATATAAAAAGATAGGTTTCTGAAATGGTTTTTATTGACAAGGCTGAAAATACTGTAAATAAGCAAAAATATACTAAATTTTTGAATAAAGTTTAAGACCAACATATGGAACATATGGATGAAAAAACGTAACATACCCATGAGTTACTTCAATGTAATATGATTTTCTTATTTTTTCATCTTCATCACCCAATCGTACGTCTATTAATGAGGTTCAGAAATGTAACGAACATCGTTAAATATGATTAATATTTTAAAGAATAGACCTCAGTTTAATAAATGAAAAATATAACAAAAGCGTCGATCTACCTAATGTGTAAGCAATAAAATCGTTATTTGATTAATTTCGATTGTATATTTTTTATTAATTTTAGCTGTTATATTCATGTTATTTGATTGTTAATGAATTCTCTAAAGAGGAAAACTAGAATTTGCAAACAACGAAATTTGTCATTCTACCCTTCGTTCAAAATGACCGTTTAATTGTTTAAGTTATGGATAAAAATGGTGAAACATTGCACGTTAATTATTACAGATCACCAACCACAGAATTCAAAATTTTTCACAAGGAATTCTTTTTTCATCTAACGTACTTTTAAAACTGGGTTGAATTCATTAACAACACGCCTGAACCGAAAGAACATGGAACTGTGTGCCACATTACTTTTTTTTATAAATTTTCATACGTCAAATTTCGTGTATCAAAATTACCCCGGTGGACCCCAAAACTCCATCACAGCAAGCCTTTTCAGTATCTAGAAGTATAGTGCAAAAATTCAGAATATATGACTCATTTATTCTTCTTTTCCTCCTGATTTTGCCCTTTCAATAAAGTGACTCTACCGAAAAAATAGCATTAACCCCTAAAAGACAAGAAAAAACGAGTCTCCCTCAATTCGACTCGATTCACGTGAGCAAGAAATTCCGAGTTCTGAGTGTAATAATGAATTAAAACAATTTCCAGCGTGAAAATAAGGGTAGTTTTCACGAGGATTCCCCTCGCAAGTCGCAAGCTCCGCCTCGGCCGAAGCTCAGGAAAGCTCGAAAAGCGCGTGGGTGCCCAGCGTGGGGGCCGTCCACCCAGAAACTCCACCTCTGTTCTGGCAAGGCTCTAAGCTCGCATGTAAATTTAGACAAGATAGACGAGAAGTAAAAAGGAAGGAAGGGCGAAAGACAAATTCGCCAAAAAAAGCAAGCTTAAAAAAACGATGCATTTTTTGAAGGAAGCAAAATCCCTCCTCACCCCTTCCTTTTTCCTCCCCCTTTTTGGTTCACCTCCTTTCGTTCAAGTTGAAAGCGATTTGGGCGAAGAGGAATGAGCAAGATGGAGGAATAGGCCGATGATAAGCGAGGTTTTCTCGGCCAGAGCACGTCCGCTCTTGGCGCGATCCAGTTCTCTTCTCTAGTCCCTTCAACTGAAGACAGACTTTGCCTGACACTCTCATAAGAAGTCGCACCGTGAATTCTGAATTCGCGAATCGACCGTTTGATTCTACCGATGAGATCCGAATTCCTTGGAATTTAAAAGTGCTGACTGGTTTCGGTGTGAGGAATCGCAAGTGCGGGTAGTTCAAGTTGGGACAAGATTTGGGACAGTGCCTGGGGTTTTATAAGTGGTTGTTCATGTTGGAGTTTTTTTGGTGACCATAGGAACTTGGGGAAGTTGAGGGGGTGTTGATTGGGAGGATGCGGGGTTTTTGAATTGGGGTTTGGAAGATGATGCATCACCAGGAAGTGGAGCAAAGGCATCAGGTTCCGGCGGAGTGCTTTTATCAATGGCCTGGTGGTCATCAGCAGTTGTCCCCGATGCAGCAAATGGAAGGCGAGCATTTTGTTGTTTTTTTTTTGAGTTTTGCATTGATTCTGATAACTTGAGGATGGTTTGGTGAATTTTCTTCGAGTGGCTGTGTATTTTGGAAAATAGGGTGCTTGATGGTTGTTTGGGATTTACAGTGAAAAACACGTAATACGTATTTTGTTATGGGATAAGCCACATGAAATTGATCGAAATTTTGATGGGAAGAGT
Organism: Platygaster robiniae; assembly: GCA_028476575.1. Taxonomy (NCBI): domain Eukaryota; kingdom Metazoa; phylum Arthropoda; class Insecta; order Hymenoptera; family Platygastridae; genus Platygaster; species Platygaster robiniae. The sequence continues at coordinate 37,439,366 of CM052020.1, forward strand.
ATACTGTGAAGTTTAGTGGATTCAGAAACGAAAACAAGGAACTTGGGATTCAAAAAAAGGAATTAGAGAAATAGAAACATTTTGAAATCTTGCCTCCTAATTTTTGAAAGTCAAGTTTCTAAAAAAGAAAATCACTTACATTTAAAGATTGAAGTAAGAAGAAACTAAAAGATATTATTTATCTAAATTTCAATTCGGTGATAATTATCGAAAAATTTTGAAATCTGATAATTTTAGAACCTGAATATTAAATGTTATGGAATTGCAGACATTCGAATTTTTTTATTTGATACCTTGAAAAATTTAACTTCAAGTTTGAGAAAAAAACACGTTGACCAGTGCTAACTTCAACAGTAACAAGTTGATACTTTAAAATTGAAAATTATAAGGTCTAAAAACTGAAAAAATTATGAAGTCCAAAAATTATAGTTAGATCTCAAAAACTCCTTGTGAAATTTAAATTTTATAATATCTGTATGAAATCTAATAAAGTAGCCAAATTTCTTATAAAATTATCGGGTATTATAAAGACGTTTAATTATATTTTTAGAAGAAAATCTGCGTTTTATAAATGTTATTTATGATTTACAACATCTTTATAAAATGTCTATAAAGTGTAGGGAAGTTTTATAAATTCTCTAAAAGAAAAAATGTTATAGGAACATTTATAGAAGTTCATTGAACTTCATACAGATTGTAAAAAGTGATTATTTAAAACACAAACTACTTTACTATAAACTTATGAAATGTCTTTACAAAAACCAGTAATTTTATAAGGAATTTAAGAAAGACACTACAAAAGTTAGAATAAACAGAGCTTTAGAAATGGAAAATAAAAAAATTTGGCTGTTAAGAAAAATTCGATCGAAAAATTATACTACATAATTTTTGTATGACGAAATCGTTTGGAAGGAAGAAATGTTAACGGAAATTTGAGTAGGAAAAATGTTATGCTAACAGCATTTTACGGTTTTCCAAGTTCACGAAAGTAGAATTTTTATTTCACAAGTTTGAGGATTTGGGATCATAAAGATAATGTTAAAATGATAACAGTAAAATATCAAAATTTCAACTTGTTTTCAAAAATTCACAACTTACAACTTTGCACGTTCAAAAGTTCAAAACTGCATTGTTAGAAACTATAAAAAATGATCAAGTTTTTATAGTTTCAGCTTAAATTTCAAACATTCAAATATCTTGACTGTATAAGAATTTCAAAAATACCTGAATCGCTACCAAAAATTGAGATTTTTAAAGTCTAAAAACATAAAAATTTGTAGATTCGAAAATTTGGTTACGTTAGATTGCTGATAAATAGGAAATAAATTCCAAATATTTGGAAATTCAAACACTTAGCAGTAGTTTTGGAATATTGAAAACCCTTGTCTTGATATTCAAAGGACAAATTTTCGTAATCCAGAATTATAAATACACGTAAATCATCGAACTTATCAATTCTGAAAATTATTGATGTCAAAAGTTTGGTTTCGAGAAAAAAATTTCAAATTAAATCGACCAAAAAACTACAAAATTTCTCCTGAAAATTCAAGAAAATGTTTAACTTTTCATTTCCCTTGTCCCAACTCAACTTAAAATTTAAAAAATCAAATTTGATGAACATTCAAAAATCACGAATGTAACAATCGGAATATGAAAAAAAAAAATCTTTTTTGATTTGTAGCCTGAAAACAAAAAATAAGAAATCAACTTGTAGATCTTAAATTACATAATTCTTTAGTTATCAAAATGTCTTGAAATTTTAAAAATTTGAAATCATGCAAGACTTAAATTCGTGCAACAATATTCAAATGCCAATTACTATCTCTAAATTTTACACCGATCAAAAATTACAAAATAAATCATCTTTCCCGTGATGTTCAAACGAGAAAAAAACGAAAACGATGAAATAAAATATTCCGAATCGTTTTATAGGTCAATTAAATGAATGCAACAAAGCGTCGGCGACGAGCCAAAGCCAGGGTTCAAACGCAGCGAATCGTTTATCACTATTTACTTTTTAGAATACTCGAGGAGTTGAAGCCTCAACTGCTCTCGAGTGCTCTAAACCACTCTAAACCGATGAAACTAAACTTCAGACGAAACGATCAGCTGAGATAAAAATTTAAACATATTTTTTCTATACTCAGTAACATTGGGTTTGAATGATATGATCAATGAAAAACAGTTTTTTGTCAGTTAGAGTGAATTTTGGACCTTCACTTATTTTATAGAGCCTCAAGTTTTTTAGACATCTCTAATTTTTGAACATTTCGGAATTTTTCTTGAAATCCTTTCAAAATCATCAAATTTTTGTACTGACACTTTTTCATGGGATAACTGTAAATTGCAAAATTATTATTAATTTTCATGATAATTAAGAAATTCGAAAACTTGTTGAGATTTACGAAATTTGTATACTATACGACGACGTTTCAAAATTGTTCAATAGTCTAAAAAATTCATTTATCATTGCTGGTATGGAATAATTTCACATAAATGTGAAAAATTCACATCATACAGAAAATCATACATAAAGTTACTTTTTATATTAAACACTTGCCTAGCCTGTAAAACCACCAAACCATCGAACCCCAAAAAAACCCAATAATATTTATACATGGGTACAGAAAAAAAGTTTATTTAGGTGACCACAAAAACCACGCTAAATTTGTATAGAGTGACAACAAGGAAACGAAATTGCCTTTGCATAAATTGCAGGAAATTGGGAGAGCGTGAATGTTTTTTTACTGGGGAGTATCTCATGAAATGGATAAAAAATTTTATGTTCCCGAGTGAGAAAAATATGCCCTGGGAACATCTTATCTCAGGACGTGATTTATGGATCAATAATTCAATCGTTCGAGGGGCGAAAGCTATGAAAGATCCGCGGTTACATTTTCTTATCAGATTTTACCTCGAGTTCAAGCAACAGCTGTTTGTACCTCAAAAAATAATAGATAATCGTTACATAACTTTTGGAGCATTCTTAATGGAAAATTGAGATTTTTGAGATGAAGAATCGTCATTGCACATCAGATTCATTATTTAAAAAAGCGTTTATTCAAGATTGTTATATAATAATTTATACAGATAATTGTTATTTTTATCTTCATTGAAGAGTCAGTAAATAAACCTTTCTTTGAATGACAAAAGTTAGTGTATAACTTCTCAATGCTAATTATTCATAATTTATAAGTGAAAATCATTATCTCGAAAGTTTGCATTTAAAAGAAAGAAATTTTGTTTTTCTTTAGCTTGTCTTCAAAGCGCCGGACGAGTAAAACGTTCGCGTAGTCCAAGCCTAGCAGACATTTCCCTGACATCACAAGTTTCACTATCTATATCAAGCACATCTTCAATCCCACAAAATGACAACAACAACAACAATCACAACGATCACAATTCAACAACAGCAACAACACCTTCAACAGATGAACAACATTCTCCAAAAAGGCCATTGCATCCAGCACTCGTGAATGCTGGAGCTGCTTTGGAAGCCAGACCCTTGTGGGAAGAATTTCACCAATTAGGGACGGAAATGATTGTCACCAAAGCTGGAAGGCGAATGTTTCCGACGTTTCAAGTACGTATATTTTTGCGATTCTTAAGGTTTTTTTTTTCATATGATTCGAGGAATTGCCTTCTAGATATAATTTCACACATTAATAATTATTTCGAAATACGAAAACTGTAATCCGAACAGTATTTTGGAGGTAGAAATAAAAATTTTCAGATTTCCATGCAATCATTTCTGAAAAAATGCACAGTTATTATTTTTATTTATACATGATTATTTATTTTCTTAGTTTATGATAACTGCACTGAATAAGTAAATTGTATAAATAAAATTCGATCAAATTTATAATTGTTCTTACTACTTTATCATCATCATATTACTATAAAATTCGCAAACACATTTTAATATTTGTGGAAAAAATAATACCTAATTTGAATAATTATTCCAAGTTATACCTAATTCAATTTAAATAATGAAGAAATTGTGAAAAATATATCATGAAACAAATTTTCAGGATTCAAAGATCGAACAACATCAGGGTGTGCATTTTTTTCGAATTGCGTTTATAAAATATTATTCTACTATAAATCTGTGGCTTCCCGGCATAAAAGACAAAGTCACACATGACATAACGTTAAAAATTTTATCAGAATATCATGAAAAATGAGCCTTATGGTAAAAGTGACTTTGTATGTTATTCCGGGATGCCACAGAAGTAGTAGGATCCAGAATGAAATTCGATGATGATGAGCAATCAGGACTCAGACATTTGAAATTAGGACTTTTTCAAATTTCAGAATTGGGGAATCGTAATTTCGAAAAAACAATCTTTTGATTTGATTGCCGAAATTTCTTTTTACTTTGAAATTCTTGAAAATCTTTGAAAAATTGGTACTTGAGTTAATTAAATTAATTGTGTCCAAGCAATGTATTTTACGTATAAAATAAAGATCGTCAGCAATTTTAACCATGGAAGTAGTGGAACTTACTTAAAACTCCGATTCAACCAGTAATTTAAACCTACTCATTTTTATTACTAAAATAGTTGGAACGACTATTTATTAACTTGAAAATCTTACTGATCTTAAAAACTTGCCCTCACTAATAAATTTTCAGGCGCATTTCTACCCTAATAATCCTGAACCTTAGAAGAACCTTATACAAACCTTCTAAGAAATCAAATTTCATTAAAAGATTTTCAATTCCTTATAAAGTGACTTTATAAAAACCTTATAAGGAATAACATCCTTATAAGGTTTTCAATTTCTACGTACAAATTTTATAGTTTCTTATGAGGAATCGAAATTTTCTCAGAAGATTCACAATTTCACAGTTCCTAATAAAAAAAATTACCATTTCCTAGTTAGGGTTTCAAATTCCCTTAGAAGGAAATTTTGATTTTCTTATGAGTCCCAGTGAATTTATTTTCATAAAGTGTCTACAAGAATACATAAATTAATGTTAAATTTTGCTGCTTTTTGTCAGTGACTTTATGAAATCTTTATGAAACTTGTACAATACTTTTATTTTATAAGAAATTATTTTTATAAAATGGATAAACCTTTATATACACAAGCAACTGCGAACCTTATAGAAACCTTATAAACTACTTAGAAGAATCTAAAGTTTCCTCATGAGGTGATCTTATAGAATTCTTACGAAGAATAAATGATTTATAAGATTTATATTCCCTTATAAGGATTTTATAACACCTTCAAAGTATTTTACATTTCTTTATAAAAAATTACGTTTTCCTTTCAGGAAGTTGCAATTTATTTATAAGGAAGCAAGTTCTTTCAAGAATCCAAGTTTCCTGAAAAAAATTCTACATTTCCTTATATACTATAATGTGATCCCTTACAAAGGATTGCAAGTTCCTTATAAGGATCGTAAATTTCTTATTTTCTTTTTTGCACTTGAACAGTAGCGTAGATATTATTATTAGAATTATGAATTATAGAATCGTAGAAATTTGGAATCATTTGAGTTGTAACTCTTAAAGTTTAATATCTAAAATCATATACTGTAGAGTTTTCATTCCCCTGATTCTTAATCAAAAATTTATACTATGAGGAATTCGCAAGTAGAGTTGAATGCATTCTGAAATTATGAATTCCAGGCCATCTTCTAAAATGTGAAACTTCTATTTCTGAGAATTGAGAATTTCAGAAATATATTAAAAATATGATTCTTCTCGAAGTCTTCAGCACAGATATCTGTCACCTGAGCATGAATTCAAAAACGTCATTTGAAAGAGCTGTCAAACAGCTTCAAAATGGTGTATATAAGAATTTTTTCAAAAATAAACATTTTGAGCTATCATGCTTTAAGAAATCAAGAACGTCAAAGTTAGTTAAATTCCGAATAACTGCTGTAATTGTCGCCTGAGCATGAATTTAAAAACGTTATTTGAAAAAGCAGTCAAATAGCTTTAAAATGGTGTACATAAGAATTTTTTTAAAAATGAACATTTTGAGTAATCATTTTTTGAAAAATCAAAAACGTCATATCAGATTAAATTCCGAATAACTGCTGTGATTGTCGCCTGAGTATGAATTTGAAAACGTCATTGGAAAGAGCAGTCAAACAGCTTTGAAATAGAGTATTGAAGAATTTTTTTAAAAATGAACATTTTGAGCTATCATGCTTAGAAAAATTAAAAACGTCATATTAGCTTAAATTCCGAATAACTAATATAATTGTCGCCTGAGCGTGAATTTGAAAGCGTCATTTAAAAGAGCAGTCAAATAGCTTTAAAATGGCGTATCTAAGAATTTTTTCAAAAATGAACATTTTTAGTTATCATTTTTCGAAAAACAAAAAAGGTCATAGTAGGTTGAATTCCGAATAACTGCTGTAATTCTCACCTGAGCATGAATTTGAAAACGTCATTGAAAAGAGCACTTAAATAGCTTCAGAATAGTGTATAATGTAACCTTTCGAGGTGTTTATAAGGTTTAGAATTATAAAGGACCAAAATTTGTATAATTCGTCTTCTATAATCCTTACAGGGATTTTATAAGGTAACCTTACAAAGTTTTTACCAGGTTCAGAACTACTAAGGACTAAACCTAAATACTTTAGATACTTATTTTTTGGCTCAATCGACTAATTTTTTTCCGTGTTTGAATTGAAATATTTGCAGTGTCGTTTATTTGGCCTGGAGCTGAATACGGAGTACTTGCTGGTTATGGATTTCGTGCCTTGCGACGATAAAAGGTACAGGTACGCTTTTCATAGTAGTGCTTGGGTCGTGGCAGGTCGAGCAGATCCGATATCTCCCCCAAGGATCCACGTTCACCCCGACAGTCCCGCCAGCGGGGCTCACTGGATGAAGCAACCAGTGTCTTTCGACAAACTCAAGCTCACCAACAACCAATTAGACGACAATGGACATGTAAGTCCTACCTATCTCTATGTGATGTTTATATGTCCACTTTTTTATTCTCATCATTCATTTCAAGTTCAGGTAAATCTTTAATATTAATTAACTTCTAACTCCTATAAACAGCCTTAAGATAGAAACTAATCAGGATCAAAAAATTGTAAATCCAAGCCAAAATTGCGTTGATGTTCGGTAATACAGTTTTATTTTATCCTTTATCTTTCGGCTTGTGTTACAAGCTCTCATCAGAATCAAAATTTCTGTATGAACAAAAGATGTCATCATTTTGTAAATAAATGAATCGTTATGAAGTAAGGCATTTTCACAATCAAGTTCATTGCCTTAGGAAGACTTCATCATCCGGAATGTCTCAGGTTCCGAAAGGTTACCTCGGGGGATGAAAAATAGTAAAAACTTCTTGTAAATTTTCGGAAGCTCGCACTCGATAAAGCCTTAATTACGGGCAATTAACTCGAGCACGCGTTGTTTGTCCGTGTGTGGCCCCGAAAAATCCGGGCCTTTTTTATCTCGCGACAGTCTCTCCTCTTGACTCAAAAGTCTCTCGTGAAAAGAAGACGGGGAATGAGAATAATCCGGAAATGGGTCGCGCTCTGTGCAAAGTGTCAATTAAGGAGTCACAGAGCCAGCGGGAATCCACGACACGCCTCATTTTTTACGCGCCGAGCCCCGGCGCTTAATTTCTCGAAAATAAAAAGCTCGGGCCCCTCGCCGAAAGGAGATGATACTGTGCATTCGGGCTCGATCTTTTTTTACACACGGGGCTGATAAAGTCGTAAAACTAAACCAACGCCCGGGGAAAAAAGCTCGGTGAATTATTGACCAATCTGCATTTAGGGGTGGTTTTCAGGCTTTTGGTGGGGAAGGGGTTGGAGACAATCAATTTTTGAACAAAAATTGTGAGTGACGAAATTAGGTTTTAATAGTTTTTGTGATCGGGGCTGGAAAAAAATTCTTGAATGAAAAGAATGAGTGGGAAATATATAGAAAATTTCATTATGTAATGGATATATGGTTGTTGTATTCGCAATTTAATTATTTGATCGATCATTCAGAGCTAAGGGGAGAATGACATTTTTCAGGAACTTGATAATCAAATAACGAGAATATAGCAATTAATTATATATTTTCTTTATATTGAAATTTGAAATTAATGAGCCTAGGGAATCGAAATTAATCAATTAAAAATTTCATTCTTCAAATATTTGGTATGTCAACGTTTTTATTATTCATTTTTATAGATTTTAATGAGTTTTTTTTCATTTAGTACTGATCATATTAAATGAAATCGTCGTATTTTTGAATCTCTTCAAAAGACATAGCATTGAATAACCCATATTTAAAAAAGTCAATGAAGATAAAAACGAATATCATAATATATTGAACTGATATGTATGTCATCATGTATTATTTCATCCAGCATATACTGATCGTAAACTGAACTCGAAAATCTAGTATCTTTTTGTTTATGCGCCTCATTTTCAGTCTTTTTTATAAAAATTATATCGGAAACGAATTTTTTTTTATAATCAATTTCTTTCTCCAAAATTTAACATCATTCTACTAAAAATCATGATCACTCTGGAATCTATTTTCGGTCAAAACAGACTGTTTTTAAAAATGACGAATATTACTTTTATGTTCATCAATTATTGTCTCTCAACACTTTTCAATTTGGTCAAAATACTTGAAATCACAATCCCTTCAATCAGTTTTATGAAATAAATTTTTAATGCATATTTTTCAATCTATTTTTACCTCTCCCATCAATTTATTTACTAGATTTATGATTTGCTTTATATGTTTTTCGGATGAATCAGAAATTTCTTCACGAACGTTTTCAATACATGATAAAACTTGGAACTATTCTTTTGCTTTTCTTCTCATTAATCTTGCTCTTTAGAATGCCAAAATTCATCATTCTTCTTCTAATTCCAACATTTTTCTTGATAAATCCTATCGAGAAATTATTCTTCACCAAAAATTCAAGTGATCTTTGCAAATGTTTCGTTGAAATTCTCTGTCAGATGATTCAAAACTTAATCGTCAAGACTAAAAACAACTGCTTTTTTCTGATGTAACGGATATTGTAGAGTAAAAATTCATACGACTTTCTGATGAAATTGGTTTAAAGAACTACTAAAATTTTGATCTATCTTATTCTTCAATGAACTTGAATTAAAAAAATTTACCGTCTCGTCTTTTTTAATTTCCCATATAAATTTTTAACTTATTATCACAAAAATTGAGCTCAATTTAAGTTTCGTCAATTTTTTCAGAGTTTATATACACATCGAAATAACATCAACAAATTACTAAAATAAAAGTGATAAATCTAGCCTTACTATAACCTCAGCTTTTGAATCCTTCATAACTATATCGGCTTTTATATGGGAAATTTTTGAGCCTATGGGTGTAAAATATCATTAATAGTATTATAAATAAAACCTCTCCAGTAACTTTGATCCCTATAAAACCTTATCAGAAAATTGAATTTCTTATAAGAATTCAATTTCTTATAAGGTGCATCCTATAAAAACCTTATAAGAAACCGAAATGTCCAATAAAGAATTGATCGAAAAAATTTTATAAGGGTTTTTGTTAGAAGATATGATCAAATAAATTAATAAGAAATTTGAGTTTCTTATACGGTTTTAAGAAGGTCACCTTATAAGAAATTTAATTCTTATAAGGTTTTTAAAAGGTGCAACTTATAAGAAATGGATTTCTTATAAAAAATTCACCCTTTTTTTTAAGGTTTTCATAAGGTTTAAAATTAATAGAGCTTATTTCAAATAATCAAACATATAAGAAGAAAAGGACTGTTATACGAAATATACAATTAATGAAATTGTTGATTGACAAATTTTGATTCTATAGTTTTTGTCAATTTTAATGTAAAGAAAATATATGTTATTTTGTGATATTCTTATTTTTTGATTATTAATACAGTTCCTGAAGAAGGCTCAATAAAGCCGCAATCTAGGATTTTTAAATAGGGAAGTTCGTAATTCTCTCTTTTACTCTAAATGATCGTTTTATTAATAATTTTATCACGAATACTAATGATGAAGCGATATAGGTTAATGTAAAATACACTAGCACAATGTAGTGAAAATATTTTCAAAAATACACCTAATAATTCTTAGCATTTTTTCGTCTTCAGGATGAATCTCAAATCAATAATATCTATCACTTTTTCAACTCGTCGCATAGTATACTATTATTTATTCACAGTCTACAAACGCGTAGAAATAGAAAATCATAAAAGAAGAAATTTTAGGCAAAGAAAAGGGCTGCTGTAAAAAAAAGCAGTGAATCCGAAGAGGAAGCGACGTTATGGGGTTGCCTGGGGTTGAGGAAAGGGGGGGGGGCGATATTTGACAGGCAGAAGAGTCTCGGTGACTAATTACTGTAAAAACTAACCTCCGACTCGGCCCAATGGCGATGCGACACCCGGGAATTTTTTTCATGCGATGCCGTACACGCGTATTTCCATAATTCACGAACCCCGAGCATTTGCGGGTCAATAGGCGAACGTGTGAAGATTTGTACGTCCCAGAACTTGGTCCCGGAAACCATGCACTGTGGGGCTTACAAAAAAAATTACAACAATTTACATTTCCTCTTTCAAAACTTGTGTTCAGCTATTAATTTTCTGAATTTTTTATAATTCCCGGACTTTTTCTATGTGGAATTTTGTTTATTTTTGGACCTTGACGATAATTTTATCAAAATTTTCAGTAATTTTGAGGAAATTCGAGAATTATTCTTCTGGGTTTAGAAATTCTATCCATTGAAAAAATATTTTCAATAATGAATGGTTTGAATTACTGGTCTTAATTTACACATACTTATTTTTTGACATTGTTCTAAAATTTTCTTTAATTCCGGAAATACTGATTCATCACTGTCTGAGCGAATGTTTACTTTTACTACTGATTTTCCACAATATTGATGTGGACTTCTCCTTTTCACTTTCACTGGCGAATTTCATGTGGAACAAAAAATCTGATAAAATAACAGGACTACTAATCAAATAATGGTTATGTTATCAGTTTCAACAAGATGAATAATAAAACGATGCTAATAGTGTAAATAATAAAATTTTAATATTTAAACAAAAATGGAAATAATTATTATATGTAGAGTCATATTAATAATAATTGTAATTGTAACAAAATAATATAATATAGCGGTAATTAGAGTAATAGTATTCATAATTTTTATAATATAGTGCAATGACATATATTATCACATATTACATAATAATGTATATCATAATTTTTAACGATGATGAATAATATCTGTGGCTTTCCAGTATAACAGACCAAGTCACGCATGCCATAACGTTGAAAATTTTATCAGAATATCTTGTAAAATGAGCCTTATGGCAGAAGTGACTTTGTCTGTTATTCCGGGAAGCCACAGATATTTTAATAGTGATAGAAATACAGCTCTAGTAATTTTTATTCTTATGAAAATTTTATAAGAAAATTATATTTATTATGAGAATTCAATTTCTTATGAGGTGACCTTATGGAAATCTTAAAAGAAACTGAAATACCTTACAAGAATTTACTGACAAAATCTCATAAGAATATAACCTTATAAAATTTTGTCGATGAATTTTTTATAAGAAATTTCAGTTTCTTATAAGGTTTTTATAAAATCACCTTATAAGAAATAGAATTCTTCTGAGAAATTTCGTTTTCTTAAAAGGATTTTATAATAATCAAAATTACTGGGGTAACTATAAAAATAATGATATCAAACAGCAGTAAGATATTAATATTATACCATACATGAAATAATACTATATAATAACAAGTAAGAATAATAGTAATAATCATAAAAAAATAGAATAATACTTTATGCTTTCGAAAAATATCAAAGAAAATAAAAGTTATCTTGACTTTAACAGAGACTCGTTCGTCCATTTCTTGGCTTACGACGAACATTTAAAAACTTGCTAAAATGCTTACTGATTTTCAACGACCTTAAAAATCATTATTTTAGTTTGAAAAATCAAATTCAGTAACAAACGTTTTTCTAAATTTATAATATTCATTCATTTACACTCATTTTTTCTCAATAAACCTTCTTGCATTTGGAAAATACTGATTTTTTGCTGTCTGAGCAAATGTTTACTTTTACTACTGATTTTCCACAGTATTCGTGCATCTCTTATCTTTTTCTGTTCAGGACAAGAAATCAAGGATTTTTTATTTAATATTCCACAACTAAATAAAATTAACAAGAAATCGAGGATTATTCATTCAATATTCCATAACTAAATAAAATTACTTCATACTTGAATACTCACAAACTTTCTGAAACTTTTTTCTTCTTACCTTCTAAATTTTGCGAAGGTTGATCACTTAATTTAACGAATTTCTCAATTCATATTTATATATATATGCACATATAATTGCAACATTGTAATGTATTTTTCATGGTTCATTATATTTGTTAAAGGATTTTTGTTCTGCCCAAAAATGTGCAAGGAAACGACAAAAATTTCTTCGATTTCAAAACTGGTTCAAATTGGATCGTGATGGTAATTTTTTTTCCACGTCGCGACTCTCGGGACTCATGTAATAAATAATTCCTCGGCGAAGACGTCGCTCGTATCTCAGGTCAATTAAGACGCGCTAGGCCGAAACGACAAACATGTGGACGGCGAAATTACGTCGCTTGAATTATGATAAAAATTATCACATATGCCAAAAGGTAAATCATTCATTATTCAGGAATATGAAAATATCGACGAATCAGGGAATAGAAATTTGATGATTGAATTTACAGTTTTATCAAGATACTCTTCAAATAAAGATGATTCGAACATTTCAATTATAAAATCAAGTTTCGGAAGTAACCAAATTCGAAATTTTGTCATAAAATTTCTCTTTGAGTCTCGACAAAAACAATTCTTCAAGAATAATGTGAATGTGATAAAAATTTTGTATTACAATTTTTGACTGAATTTGCAGTGCAAAAAATGAACTTGAAAAAAAATTTGTTCAATCCAGGCACTTGAAAATCATCAAAAGAAATGATTTTTTCCCTAAATTTGCCCAAAAATTTGACAGAAATTGCCTAAAAAAGTTGGATCCCGAGAAATGTTGGATCGTTTATGAGGGTTGCACTTTTTCATAATTCGTAATCGTCCTTTCGTGCGAGGATAAATTATTTTTATTCCGTGGTATTTATTCCAGATGTTACGGATAAAGCGGAGTAGACAAGGATAATAGATTCACGCTTGACAGAGATACAGTGGAAATACAAATCAATGCGATCTTAGCCGCGGTCGTTGAAACGTGTACTTTATGACTTTTTTATACACAAGCGCATCGTTCGCGACGAGTGACACATAGCTGGCAACGAATTTGATTTAGGCCTTCGAAACCGGAAAAATATTATTTACAGGGGACCCTTTCTTTTTATTTTTACGCCCGGATATGGGAACTTTTGCGCCATTTTTTCCCTTGCATTTCCGCAAATTCAGCGTTCGAGGGTTTTTTGCTCTGATTTAAACGACTGACGAATTCATCGCGAATGAACTTACATTATGTGTATCCTCAGGGATTATTTTTTTTATTGAAGAATGATGCATTTTTTGGAAATTTTTCAGCGTTCAGAATATTTTTCCAAGCATAGTCCTATCATGATCTAGTAAGCATGGAGGTCTTTGACTCTGGAGTTAAAGAAAAAGAAGTTTTTTGGTTACATTTTTCCATTCTTTTGCATGAATACTGTCAAATTTGATAAATGTAACTTTTTGTAATTCAATCATTTTAACGATCCTTCAGGGCAAAGTGGAGGATGACAAGTTTTAATGTTTGTGAATTCAAGCTTTTAGCTTCTTCTTTATTGAGAAGCCTTTGCAATTTTACTTATGATAACTAATAAAGTTATGAAAGATTTGGAAGCTGGGACTTTAATAAAGCTGGATTTCAAACTTTCATTTTATTACAGATTTATTGATTATATTTCGATGTGTAGGGACTCTGAAAAAATTGACGAAACTTAAGTTAAATTGAATTTTTGTGACAATAAGTTAAAAATTTATACCTGAAATTAAAAAAGACAAGAAGGTAACTTTTTAGGATTCAAGTTTATTGAAGAATAAGATAAATCAAAATTCGAGTGTTTCTTTAAACCAATTTCATCAGACGTCATATGTATTTTTACTCAATAATATTAATTATATTAGAAAAAGGCAGTTGTTTTTAGTCTTGTCGATTAAGTTTCTGAACCATCTGAAAGAGAATTTCAACATAAGAATTTGCAAAGATCACGTGAATTTTTGGTGAAGAATAATTACTCCATAACATTTATTAAGAAAAATGTTGGATTTAGAAAAAGAGTGCTTCATTTCTGCACTTTAAGTAATAAGAAGAAAAGAAAAAAGAGTATATTCCCAAGTATGATCGAGTATTGAAAACGTTTGTAAGGAAACGTCTGATTCATTTAGGAAATATTACTTACAGAAACAAATAATAAATCTAGTGAAGAAATTGATAAAAGAGGTAGATACAGATTGAAAAATACAGATTAAAAAATTTATTCCATAGAATTGAATGAAGGGATTGTGATTTCAAATATGTCGACTAAATTAAAAAGTGTTGAGAGACAGTCAGTAATGAATATAAAAGCAATATTCGTCATTTTTAAAAACATCAGTCTGTTATGACTGAACATAGAATCCAGAGTGATCATGATTTTGAAACTTAAGAAGACTTGAGAAGACTAAACTTAAGAAGATTGTATTTAGGAATTCTAAATTTTATAAAATACAGATTTATGGAATCTTGCACTGTAGGATTTCAAGGACTAGAATTTTCAACGATGGAATCTAGAATCCGAGAGTTATCAATTTTTGGAAAGAGAATAATAGAATCATTCATTCTGTAACAAAGAATTTCAGATGTAAACGATAAAAAGTTTGAGAATATAAGATTACACGCTAATTCACAAATTACGAGATTGTAAAATAATCTTGAGTATCAACTCTCGAAAATAATAATAAAATATAGAGTCATAAAATATTTCAATCTAAAACGTACAAAGTCAGATTTAGAACGAATGCAAAAGAAAAATTTAATATTGACCATACAAGAATAGAAAACTACAAAATTCTTAATTATAGGATTTAGACTTCCAGAATTTTGGATTCTACTTCTTCTCATCATATCATTAAGATTTGAACAATTTTGATATCTTGAACTGTATGAATTTATGATATAAGATAATGAAATTTTCAGTCCTACTGTAAGTATTGAATTCTAGAAATCCGTGCTGAAGAGTTCGAGAATTCTTATGTATACCTAATAGAATTCTTGATCGATTATATTTGAAATATATTTCTGAAGTTCCCAATTCTAAAAAAATAACAATTTCATATTTCAGAAGATGGTCTGGAGTTCAAAATTCCAGAATGCATGTAACTCTAATCTTGAATTCCCGCAGTATAAACTTTTGATAAGAAATCATGGGAATTAAAATTCTACATTAAAAGATTTCAGATATTCACCTTTAAGAGTAAAAACTCTAATGATTCTAAATTTCAACGATTCAAAATTTATAATTCTAATAATAATCGATTATGAAAGATCTGTATTTTGCAATTCTACGATTTCGAAATTCTCTACGATTATGGTATTTTCAATCATTAATTCTGTAACGTGGAATTGTAAATTTTGTGCCTATATTTCCACTGTATAGAATTTATGTGTAAAAGGACTTAAATTACACATTTCTAGAATTTTGAACTATAGAAGATAGGAGGCTGAAAATTAGAGAAATGGCATTCTGAAAATCTGAATTCTACACGCAGAAAAAAGAATAGATGTCACGTTAATGCAAACAGACAATTTTAGACAATCCTTAAAAAAAGGATGCCCTGGTGATTTTGAACCTCATAAAAACCTTATAAGAAAATGCAATTTTTATTAAGAATTCAATTATAGAACCTTATAAGAAACTGAAATTTCTTATAAGAATGTATTTGATAAAATTTTATAAGAAAAAAAAAACCTTATAAATGTTATCGATCCATTCTTTAGAAGAAATTGCAGTTTCTTATAAGGTTTTTATAAGGACCAAAATTACTAGGATGTTATGTCCATTTTAAGGATGAAGTGCGATTACAGCTTATCACCATAACAATATGTATGTTTCTAGCGTCAAATTAAAGTGTATGGTAGCTTTTAAAACAGATGCGACATCCTTTTTTAAGGATTGTCCAAAAATGCCTCTTTCCATGGACGTAATATCCATCCTTTTCTCTACGTGTAGAATATAGGTTTCTGTGATATATAATTATTATGGATAAAAAATTTTGGAATTCAACTACTACTGTCCGGGGGGGGGGTGATTGATCCCCCTCTACACTTTGCATCAGTATACATCATAAATTGCTCATATAAAAATATAAGACAATCAGCCATCTCAGGATAATTTTCAACTCGTATGTCGCAGATAATTCTAAATTCAATGCACCGGTATCAACCCAGATGCCACGTGGTAGTGGCACCGTCTCCACCCCGGTCAAGCCCAGACCCACGAACGGAAAATTTTCGGAGTTTCGCGTTTCCGGAAACGAGGTTCACCGCGGTGACGGCGTACCAGAATCACCGGATAACCCAGTTGAAGATCGCCAGCAACCCTTTCGCCAAGGGCTTCCGGGACTGCGAACCCGATGGGGACTGCGAGGCCCCGGCGATTTCCTCGAGCACGCCACCCGGGGCGGCGAGTCCTGCGAAGAGGCTGGCCACCGGGGCTTCCAGCGGCAACATCTTCCCCGCGAACTACCCCTCGAACACGAGCCTGCTTCAGGGGATCCCGGCCCAGGAACAGCATCATCAGTATTACGGCACGGCTCCCCATTGGCCCTACTCGAATCATCAACCAGGCCACCATATGATGGTCAACAATTACTCGCCCCATCACCCTGTGGCGCCCGCTCATGGTTCACCTTTATACGGACCCCGCTGATTGACTGATTTTTCTGGATTAACTTCAAAGAGAGAACTCGCGAGATTCAAGGTCACTAGAATATAAAATAATAAAGATCCATATTTTCCTGATCCTAATAAAATATATTGTCCACTGGTCTGATAATAGACTTAAGTGTATATCAGTAACCAGTGAATATCTTTGACAAACGTTGATTTATTTATGTTACTAACGTTTCGATCCAAATGGGATCCTTATCAAAGCAGAATCGAAAAAGCATGTTACATTTTTAGCTCGGAAGATGAAATGATGAAAACCTAATTGGTATAACAATTGCTTAGGAAAACTTTCTTCATTCATCAGTAGCATAATCAAGGGCGGCAGAAGATGTAGGGATGGTGGGCATAACTATCGAAATGGAAAAACCTGGTGGGTAAAATACACGAAAATACCTAAGTGAAAATGCATAATTTTGCAAATTACAGTTTGACCAAATTATCAGAACTATTTAGTGCCTTTGTCAATGCATGCTACTGTGCATGCTCTCTTTTCTTTCATGTGCCTTTTCACGAATACGAAATATGATTGCCATTAAATGACGACGACTAAAGGAATTTATAAACGGATAATAAGTGGTTACTCTTATGCAGACAATGGTCTTCTGACCTATAACTATTTTTTTTACAAATAATGGTCTTTTTGACCTAGACTTATTGGTGTATCATTTTTAAGGAGATAGACTCTGTTATGAATATCCTGATGAGGACCCAATGTGGGGTGGAAATATTGATAAAATAAATTTTGGAATTTTTATTTAGTGGCTCCGAGAGATCATTTATTGATTCATTTATTTCCATCATTACTAACGGAGCAATCTATACCTTCGGAATTATTATATAAAAACTTTTCTTAATTGACAGAGTTTATAAATATTTCTCAAAATTATAGGTATCTTCAAAAATTTTCGAAATTCATCGACAATTTCCATAAAACAACGATAATAGTATATTTCGTAACAGGCACGGATGTGCGAATTCGGCGAAACGGGGAAGTTACGGTCCGAGGCGAAGCTGAGGACCGTAATTTCCCCGTTTCGCCGAATTCGCACATCCGTGCCTGTTACGAACGATATTTTATGTACCGAAGGCATAGAAAACGCGTTTAGAGATCTCGAGCTGGCATAGAAACGTGTTTTCTATGCCAGAGGTACATAAAATATTTTTTGAATTCATACAATTTTCAGGATATTACACAGTCATTGAATTTTTACAGTATTTTCAAAAGTTTTTGCAATCTACGACAATAATGAACATTTCCAAAAATTCTACAAATTTTACAGATTTTTTTCAGTCATCGACAATTTTTTTTTCATTTTTAATGTTCTTCCATTTTTTCATAATTTATTAAATACGAAACACAATGTAAAATACACAAAATTTACCATATTTCATAAAAATTTGTCTAACTCTAAGTTTTTTGGTAACTTTTTAACATTTTGCAAGCTTTCCAGTCTTAATAAAAAATGAAAAAAAGAAACATTATTATAATTATTTTAAATGCAAATAATTGAAAATTTTCCTAATTTCCTAAAACTTTGTTCAACTTATTGAAATGTATAGTAATTTTTGAATGTTTTTGAATTTGTTCGATAATGAAAAATGTTCATGCGTATTTTGAAGAAATATAATAATGAATAAGTCACAAAATTTATCATTATTTTCTAAAATTCTAAAAATTTTCGACTTCATCAGAATTATTGACGACTAGAGAAATTTCTAATGTTTTAAAATTTGTCGAAACTTCTATGATTTCAAAAAAAAATACAAACTAATAAAATTTCTTCGAATTTCATGAAAATGTATTTAAACAGTTACGATTTTTCCTAACTTGTTCATATTTTTTAAGTTTTTCAGACGTTTATTAAGAATTAAAAAATATAATCATTCGTATTTTAATGAAGAATGATGATAGACACAATCTAGAAAATTTAAGAATATTCAACGAAATAAACTACAAATTTTTTGAATAATATATCTAGAATTTCGGACAATCATCAAGTTTCTGAATATTTTTCACTTTTCCGAAATTCTCAAAGTTTGATACATGTTACAAACCATTCTCAACTTTCAAAACGTTATAAAACTTTATCCAATTCATCGTAATTTTTAAATACTTCTATTGTTTCAGATTTTTGTTAAAAAATGAAAAAAAGAAAACATTAATTATCATCTACGTTTCGATAAGGAAAATGAACACAAGCTACAAAATTTATTAATGTTTCATGTTTCCGAAGATTCTGCAAATTTGTCTATTTTTTCACAATAAATGGCGAATAAGAAAGTTTTGGATGTTTTTTTTTCCGAGTGTTCCAAATCTCAAACTTAACACAAACGATTCGAAACTTTGCGGATTCTATAAAACTTGTTTAAATAGGTCAGATTTTTTGTCATTCTCAAATGCTTTTCAAATTTTTTATTTTTCTAATAGAAAATCAAAAATCATCTTCAAAATATGCTGATAAACAACCTCCCTTCCCACTGTTGCTTGATTGTAAGTCTCAATTATTACCCATCCGGAAAAATCACGTTTCACAACCTCCTGAGCACAATAATCAGTAGTGTAAATGATAATGATCCTAACTGGTCAAAAGGTTAGCAAGATGAATAAATCGACGTTTTTTAAAGAAATCGACTGGTCATTGTACTTCTACACTTATTATTTTCACAATCCATTTTATCCAAAAACTTTCCACAACAGCCCTTTTTTCCATGCATTTTCTTAAAACAATTTTTCCCTTATAGCATTTTTTTCTTCATGGCTGAAAAACTCGAGAATTCGAATTTCGAGGTCCATCAAATGAGTCTTACTTAAATTAGTGAAACCTCGAGAATTTGAACTTAGCTCTTTGGAAATGATCTTGCGAGTTTTCTTCAAGCAATGACGCTTTCTTCGAGTGTCAAGTCATTGAGAACTCCCCTTCACCCCCCAACACTAACAATTTTTTACAGCTTTTAGGGAGGAGATATAATTTAAAATGATATTATTAATATGAATAGATATAAATACACATTATAATCTACAAAATTGAAAGTGTAATGTCTCAAAAAGTCATAGTTAACAACATCGAAGTTTCGTCATTGATGACAGAATAATTTTCAAAAATAAAATTCCTAAAGACCTGACACTCGAAGCCTGACCCCGTGGATGCTTATGAAATGTTAAAACTGGGACTCACTACTGTGTTCAAGATGACGTTGATACGATATTAGGAATGTTTGTAAAAAATTGAGTATTTATATTATTATAAAATAGAGCCTTTACAATCCAAGTTATAAGAATCCATTGGACTGGAAAGCAATTCATGTAAGCTTTTTTTTTCAAAAAGTTAAGACGCCTCTGTTTTAATGACTCGTTCTTTCTGATGATTTCAAAAAATAAATATTTGCATATGTTTTATCGTAAAATGTCGAAACATCGACTTTTTTTAAGATTCCCATGTGCTTGTCAAAGCTACAAAGTTGATGAACGAGCTTAAAAAAAGCTTTCAGTACGAGTATCTCATAGTAAAGTGAAAATTGAAATAAATCGATTCGCGAGTTGAAAATGTAAATAGTAAAATTTCATGTGTTCGCCACATTTGGTAGCGTTGAAAAATGAGGAAAAAAAACGCGAGACCAGCGCGTCACAAGTTTTTTAACGACGCAGAAAGTCATAAAAGATCAAGTAGGTTCTTTTTTCAACGCCATGCGGAAATTAAGAAAGTTTACAAAGTAGAGGCGTTTTTACAAACGTACCAAAACCGTAACTTTTAAGACCAAATAATTGCCTTGCCAAAGTGAGAGTATTTTTCGAAACTTGATGTTACGTTATTTATTATAAAAGAATATTTTAATAGAACTTGCAACGTACACTGTAAGGAAAATACATGGAAAATTTCCTTTTGCTTATTGAAAGTCCGAATTTCCTTCAAAAAAGTATAGTTTAGGTACATGACTTTCCATAAAAAAAAGTAAAATTTCTATGAATCTTTGAAAACGTGTAGAATTCTTGAAGCCTTATATTCCCAAGTACAAAAAGGGCTACATTGTTCTCAAGTGGCACAGTCTTTGGGGGTCAAAAGGCAAGTGAAATACTGTGTAAAAGATATAAAAGGGCAAACGGTCCCCCTGAAACGTGTGTAGCTCACGTTGGACGCGAAAGTGCGGTCGTAGAAAATTATACCTCCTCGTGTAACAAAGTGCCTTTTGTAGGAGCAAAGTGCGTCTATTTATGTAGGGTGTTTCAAATGCCAAACGAGCCTAAACTCGCTCTAAACTCGCGCGAGAGCCAAAACGAAATGAAAGCACGAGCGTGCCATGACAGACAGCAAATTTTTCACAATGATACACAGCGATGGCCAAGTTTTTTGCTGATGACTTTTTCGTCAATTCATTGGTGCAGTCGATCATAGGCAATGGAGGAAATACAAACCCTCTGCCTCTAATAATCAATGAAAATGACGATGGGCAATCCAAAATAAAAAATGCTCTAATTTAAAGAGTTGTTACAAAATGGTATTTCTGCTTCATAATTCTGGCTATACCCTCAGAACGATATGAATTTTGTATGTATTAGTGAAAAAAGGCAAAGAAAATAAAATCCTAAACGTTTTTCTCCAGTGAAAAGAAAAACCGAAATAAAAATCAATAAAAATCACGAAAAACTTGGCCATCGCAGTATCTTAAGTTGCGTCAAAGTATTACTTGAAGCCTAATCTTCACTCGACCACAATAATGTAAAAAATACACTTCATAGTGCCATGAAATGAAATAAACTTGACTGATATGAAAAATTCATCATTAATAAATACCTTTCCCATGTATTTCCATGCACCATTCATATTTTATGTTTTTATTACACAGGATCATCGAAAAGTAAAAACCCAAATGTATGATACCATAATTGAATCATTTTCATGTAGATTCTGGATATTCTTATAAGGTGAAAATTTCCATTTCTCATATATTGTTTAGTACCTTAAAAAAAATTTTTTACAACTTGTCAAACTGTTCTGAATTTTGGTACCTAGACTATTTGCACAAATTGGAATATATTAAACCTATGGATATAGGCAGAAAACATTTTCGGGAGGGGTTTTCCGAAAAATTATATCATTATTTTCTTCAAGACTTTATAATTTTTCATATTTTAACGATCTGATTACGAGAGTATGATTTTTTAATTTTTCAAATTTAATAATTTTGAAGTCAAACAACTTTTGGAGTCTAAAATCGTACATTTTTCATATACGTATTTTATATCATGTTGTTTGGCATTTTTCAATATTTTTGGTTTGTATTTAACTTAAAGATTTTCTGATATAATTATGGATTTTTTTTCAGGTTTTTAGAAATTCTATTCCCTATGACTCAAAATTTTGAATGATTTGAATGTTTTTGAAGATTTGCAAGAAAATTATGTTACAAAAATTCGATGTATATTATAAACTTCTTGAACTTTCGTATTGTATGTTATTTATAACATTTTGTAGCAGTTTCTGGTATATAAATAGAATTTTGGTATATGTATAGAAAATTTCAACGATTTTGATAATTCCGGATTTATTTTTCGGAGAGCGGTATCGTTTGTATCGATTTTCATTACTTTTTTTTCGTATCTTTTAAGTATTATTACAATTTCTAGAACTTTCTGGTATTTTTATGGATTTCTATATTATAGATTTTTAGAATTACATGTTCTAGGATTCTAAGTTTTATACAATTTTGGAAAAATTATTTTCACCAAGTTTTTGAGTATTAGTAGCTTTCTAGTTTTTCTATAATTTTCTTGGTATTTATGAAATTTTAGTATGTATCGAAAATTTTAACGATTTCGATAATTCTGATTCATTTTTCATAGAGCAGTATCTTTTATATCGATTTTCAATACTTTTTTTCGTATCATTGAAGTATTATTGCAATTTCTAGAATTTTCTGGTATGTACTTTTATGGGTTTCTATGTAGAGTTTCAGATTTACATATTCTAGAATTCCAAGTTTTATACAATTTTGAAAAAATTATTTTTACCAAGTTTTTGAGTATTAATAACTTTCTAGTTTTTCTATTATTTTCTTGGCGTTTATGGAATTTTGAAGTATTTTCTAGTATTTCTTTAGGTTTCCATGTTAATATATAAAATTCGATGCTACAGACTTCTAAACTATTAAAATTTTCAGCTTTTTCGTAGATTCTAGTTTTTCTGTATAATTCATTGGGTGGAAACAATTTTTCGAATTTCTGTTTTGTACATTATCCTAGCCAAACACAACTAGAATCTCGTTTAAGTACAAATTCTTCTGAAGTCAGAATCACCGTTATTTTTTATTCAATGAAATTTAAAATTCTGAATTTAGTTAAACGATCGCTTTTTTATAGAAAAGTTTTTATTTTGCAGGTAAGAATTTTTTTAATAAAATTTTCGGAGCTCAAAAAATCTAAATCTCGGGGAAAACGTTCTTGCATACAGAAAAAACGTAATATTCATTTTTTCAATCATTCAAGAACTAGATACATTCTTGGATTAATGAAATTTTTTGGATTTCCTAATTTAACTTGACCTGTTTGACTTGCATCGTGGTCACCGTAAGCCTCTCCAAAAAAAAGGTGTTTCGGGGAAAGGACCATAAATCCGCCAACTGTTGATATTTTTTCATGAACAAATACTTGTTTTTTCAAGTGGACAATACACTATTGAAAAACAGTAACTTTGGTGTCATAACATTATTGCTACATACTTTAAAAAATACCCCAAACCATCCTCAATTCGTCCGCCCAAAAAGGTATATAACCCCTTAATCACTATGAGATCTCACATGAAACCATTTGTCACGTCCTCTGGAGATTTCAGTAAGTAAATTTTCGACAATATTTACTTATTTTACTAATAATTCCTAATATTTTGATGCATTTTTTAAATATTTGCGTAGTTATTACCTTAATTATCATAACTTTTTCTCATGTTTACATGAAATAATAATTAACTGCTTACTTGCATAGTTAAACCTGTTTCAAAAGAAGAAAAAAATTCCGTTTTCAACTTCTATAATCATTTGTATAAGCGTTCCCATTTGTATACATTTATTCCCCTTTATCTCTTATTACTTCTTAATGACCCAGCCAGCATCCGAGTACTCAGTAGTATTTTCGTGTAGCAAAAAGTCCATTTTTTGGCCGGTCAGAAAATACCAGCCTCGATTAGGAACGACGGGTTACACGTTCATGGGAGTCAAGAGCCAGAGGTTTCGGGAAAAACGAACGGACAGATCATGATTGATGCACGCGCGAGGAGCGACGCTGTATAAACACATTGGCCCGTCGCGACGTTTAGCGTCTTAATGACTCTCGGGACTTGTCCTATCCGTGCAGTGCAATGATAATGTACGGTGCACTTACTCGCGCGGTATCATTTTTCTGTGGCAGGCCTGCTATTCGTTCTCGAGATCGTTTCGTTTGGCCGATCTATCGCTCGTTAGAAGGCTTTTGAATTAATTGTAAGTACACCGAGAGAAGACTGAATAGCGCCATCATTTTTCGAGTCTGTACAAAGTTTGTTTAAAACGAGTTTTCAACGATTTTCAGTTTTAAATACTTAGAACAGTCGAAAATATGCATCGGAAAGCGAAGATGAGAAAGTATCGAAAATTTCCATGAATTTTGGCAATCAATGAAAGAAAATTCAAAAACTTAACTAGTTTAGAAAATTTGTTGATTAAGGTATACGAAAAACAAGTTTCAAGGTTTTGCTGAAATGTCGTACAATGTTCAGTTTTGAAATTTAAAAACAGTCGAAAATTTGTGCGAAGAACACATATAGATGATGAAATTTCCACAAGAAAGATAAACAAAGTCCAGAACTTTACAAATTTTGAATATCGTTAATAATACATGTATGAGAAAACTAAGTTTCTAGATTGTAATTCAAATTTAACATTACTTGTCTAATTTTTTCGGAATGATTGTCAAGCATCTTTCAGTTTCAAAACTTGAGAACGCTTAAAAACAACGATAATCGTTTATCGCAAAATCTTCAATTATGAAATCGAATTCTACGAATTTTGACGAAAAAGATTTCCGAATTTCATAACTCTACAAATTTTAAAAATTTATATCAAAAAATAAGAAATTTGTTCACCCTATCTAAAAACCTTAAGTTTACATCCAAAAACATCGATAATCAGAAATGAAAATTAAAAAAATCAAATTAATGCAATGTCATAAATAAAAACTCACAAAACTTATCTCTATGAATTTTGACAAGAAATATAAGGGTCAAACTTTTCCAAACGGGTCACCTGAATTGGATGAAAATTCAAATCTACTTGAAAACGATTTTTTACGATAGTGTTGAACATTCCTGACATAAATCCCAAGTGATTGCGAACTAAAAATTTTGTTGTTTATAATATTAACAATCAAAGATTTTTGTCACTTATAAGCAAACTCAAAAACTTGAAAAATTTTCAAGATTCATGAAAATCATTTAAATGTTCGGAATCTGAGTTTCTAGGTTTCAATACAAATAAAAAACAATTATTCTGCTTTGTTCAAAATAAATACGACAAAGTTTTCAGTTTTGAAAACCTCAAAAAAATTCCAAAATTCACAACCAAAATTATACCATGGATGATCAATACATATTTGATATCGAAAATCCCCTCTTTACAAAACTTTATTTAGTAAATTCAATGACTTCATATGTTTCAAAAATTCTTTTTGATAATTATAATCTTTCAGAGTCATTACATATTTTTTATTCTCTTGACCTTCGAAAACGTAGGAATGAAGAATTTAAGCATCCAAAATCTTTTAATTCAGAGTTCCAAAAATCGAATAATAACGAAATGGGAAAATCTATTGCCAACTCATAAATTAATGAGTATTTACTGAATAAATAAATCTAGGTAACAGAAAAAAAATTAAGGTTCACCCTATTTCACAAATCGAACTGTAATCATTAATAATGTAAAATAAAATTATGTAAAAGCAAAAAAAATTTAGATTTTTTTACACGATAATCAAAGTATCAATCAAATTTCAAAATTTGATTGAGCTTATACATTTTTTTCTTCAAAAGTAAACCCTTACTAATGAACTTAAACTATAACTTTCATGATCGAACTATTTTTAGTAAAAATATAGAATTTAATGAAAACAAAGCATCAAAGTAACTACCAAAATAGTTACTATGACTTCTATGTAACAACAACAATGTAATTGATCCTATTTGTACATAAATTTATAATCGAAACATTATTCCGAATTTTCTTCATCAATTTATAAAATTTCTACAAATCTTTTTGCTCATTTCCTGAACATTCCTGGACAAATAGTACTCTGGTGTTTCTTTTTTCTAAAAAAAAAAGGAAACACCACTTTTCTTGAGGAAGTTAAAGAAAGGTGCATATTTCAGAAAATTTTTGTAAAAGGGAAGAAAAAAGGACCTTGAAATTCACATATTGAAGGGAATTTTTGGATACACTGATAATGATTGGGAAGATATGAGGTTCACATTTCAATTATTTCCCGATGAGGACCTAAAATCAAGGGTCGAAAGCTATAAAAAAAAAATAAAGATGATGAATGAACTTTAAATAAAAGAAAAAAAAGGAATATTCATTTGATTTCGACCTCCTTTTTTACTGAATGGTTGGACTCCAAGGATCAGAATTTGAGGGGATTCTTTTAAAAAATTCAAAAAAGGTATTTTCACCAACGTCAAGGATTTCCAAAAATATTATAAATTGACAGAGAAAACTTGGAAGTATGTTTCGATAATTTTTTATCAATAAAGAGGGAACCTCGCCACCTTTTGAAACAGCTGTTTGAAGAAAGAAGATTTGGTTCAAGGCGGCATGAATTCTTTGATTCAACGGCAGAGTTACCTACAAAAGATTTAGTTACTCTTGAGGTGAGTAACCAAAGAACATGAAAGAATACTCGATGAGGTCAATGAGTTTATTGCTGTCAGCGTCACGCACCGCCGCGATGCTCGGCGTCTTTGCCAGTTATTTCTTTTCGTAAAACGACGCTTCCTATGTATATTTAAAAATTCAACAAAGATCAAAACACCGAAAATGTTGCGCAATAAATCCACAAGTAAGACAGCAAAGCTTCATCTTTCTTTTAATTTTTAAATCTAACTGGATTTCGATATTTTCTGACGAATACATAATCAAATTTGAAATGTATTAATTCAACTACATTGTTCACGTGACAGACTGAATGTATAATTTGTTATTGCTAATGATTAAAACAATGTTTGAATCACGCCTCTCGTTTGATTATTTTGAGAATTCATTTGTATGCGAAATGAATATCTGGTAACTTTCTTCTCCCTTATTATTTACAACATCTGCGCACGAGGACGTGCCTTGTCTTGAAAAAAACCCAACCAAGACTCAAAGAAATTCGAAATATTTTCAACAGACAAAGTGTCCAATTAGTCCCCGAAACTTGAAATATTTTAAAAAGCTGCAAGCGCCATGTAAAAAAAATTCGGCAAGGCGACGACGGTATTTTTACGTTCCGCGGATGAAGAAAAAATTTGATCGTTAATTTCAACATTCCTTCGTCAAGATTTCAACTTTTTCTTTTTTTATATTTGACTTGATGGATAATTGAAGAACTTCTTTGTTTTTTAAAATGTTTTTCGCTTGAGGTTGTTGAATTGTTTTTCAGTCTGGTGGAGAACAGAATCATGAAGTTAAAAAATAAAAAAATTAGTTTAAAATGAGTTAATTCTTCCTTACTTTTTTGTCTTATAATATTATCGTATCAAGTAACTCTAATGCTTGTAAAATTTTTCGAAAATTTCAGAGTTTCCTATTTTTTCTTGGGTTTTAAGGCTAGAAAATACTTGGTAAAATTTGGGATCTGTATGGAAATCTTCCTACTGATGAAGATAAGTAGTTGTATCATAATTCTTAACAATTGTTATCTTTAGCAACTTCTAGTCCATTAAAGATGACTTTCAGTACTTAATCTTCTGTTCCCAACAAATTTTAAAAATCACGTGTTTTTCAATGAACTGGATCAGGCACGTAGGCAGAGGAGGGTTTTGAGGGTTCAAACCTCTCTCGAAATTCTGATATAATCAATCAATATTTCATTTGAAAATGAAAAAAGTTACATCAATAAACAATAAAAATATGTTACAAAAAATGCATAAAAATGTTAGCAGTATGTATATTGAATAAAAAAGTAAAAATTATCTAAACGTTCGATGACGTAGAAAATATAAATCAGAAAAATTGTTGCAACCCAGTGAATAATCAAGAATAATAAAAATCTACCAAAATACTACAAATTCACAAAACTTTGAATCTTAGATCATTAAATTCTAGTAATCTATATAAAATCCATATAAAAGTAATAAAAATCTTTCCATTCACATAAACTCTAAAGGAATAATGAAATTAAACGAATTCTACGAAAAAACTGTTATTTAAAAAATCTCGACAAATGCCTCTACGATCTATCAATTTTAGGATTTTATAACATCAAATTCTAGATATACTATGAATCTATCAAAATTCTGGAAAAGGTAAAAAATCGTTTAAATATTTGAAAAATATGGAAAAAAAATAACGATACAAAACATGAAAAATCTATATGAATGTGGTTTTATCATTAATTCTTGAAAATACTGAAAATAGATCGAAATTCGCATTTTTAAGCATCGAGTTTTCTAAATCTCTGTAGCAATCTACAAAAATATTTATATTTTTAATACTTCTTTTATATTACTTATAAGTAATCTATAAAAATACTTCGAAATTCTCCAGGGTTTCGTATATTATACTAGAAAAATGTGAAAAATAAATTTACTAGTTTACTAGCTTACTTGTTCACTAGTTTACGAGCTTAATTGTTTTCTAGTTTACAAGTTTACTAGTTTACTTGCTTATCGGTTTAGTAATGTACTAATTTACTTGTTAACGAGTTTACTAGTTTACTAGTTTACCAGCTCACTAGTTTCTATTAAACTAGCTTACTAGTTTACTAGCTCACTAGTTTACCAGTTTACTGTTAAAAATTTGACAAGTTTACTAGTTCACTAAATCACTAATTTACTTGTTAGCGAGTTAGTTGGTTAACTATTTTTCTTTTTCACTTGTTTACTTTTTTAATATTTTAAAATTTCAGTAGTTTACTAGGTTACTAGCTTACTTGTTTACTAGTTTAGTAGTTGACTAGCTTACTAGTTTGCTAGTTTACTCTTTTTCTAGCTTACTAGTTTACAAGCTTAAAACAGCTTACAAGTTAACTAGATTACCAGTTTACTAAAAATTTTTCAATGCATAAAAATTAGGTGGAAATAATTTTCTTAGAAATCAATAAAACTTTCTGTCCTGGAGCATAACTATCGGTAAAATACTATAATTATGTATAATTTTAGAAATTGTTCGAGAAATTCATACAGAAAACAATAAAAATACATTCAATTCATTGGATACAATTTATACAACTAAACCTACTTTTAACTGTTGAAATACTAGAAAATATGGAACAAAAGTATTGAAAATCTTCATAAAATAAATTGTCGTCTGAAAAATCAATTTAAATTCTTAAAATCGTTGGAAGTTTCAATACTTTAGCATCAATTTATAAAATCTATTGAGCGATCCATCGCAATATTAGAAATATAAAAAATACCAGGAAATACTACAAAGTTTGATGAATAATATACAATACGAAAATAATATAAATTTATGATCGTATCCTTTATGTGTTTGATCAAAATTTGCTCAAGAACCAATTCAAATATGTAAATTTTTTAGAATTTGATTACTAGAGCATCGAATTTTAAAAAGCTTTATAGAAACCCATATTACCTTATATCAGATAATCCTTAAAGTGCTATAAATACAATAAGTATTAGTAAAAAGAATTAAAACCTCTTACAAATTGAAAATCACAGAAATAGAATTCCATTATTACCAACATTCAAAATGTGCAACTATGGATTCCAAAAGTTGTATAACTTTTAAATTCCGAAATATATATTTTTGAAAATCGCTCTCATGTTTCCATATTGTCAAAGATTCAAAATTATGGAATCCCGAAGGTAAAATATTTTTCAGAAAAACCCCTCCCGAAAATTTTATCTACCTACACCCCTGAACTATATGAATAAATGATAATTATTGCTACTCTTCTAACACTAGCTGCGAAATGAACAATAATAAACAATATTTATTCTTCAGGTGGCTCAACGAAAGGCGAACGTCGATTAAGTGCAAAAGTGTGTTGTCGATTAGTGCAGTTGAGCGTTAGAATACGCTTGATGATTGTCGATGCCCAGAGTGTCAGCAAATTGCTCGTTGTTTGGCATGTTGAATCGTTAATAGCGAACGCGGAATTTGTTAGGGAGGCGACGACGCGTCAAATCCACGCGAGAGAATCTAAAGGTGTCAGCGTTGACTATCAATTAAAATTCGCGCCCCTCCTTATGCATACATACAAATTTGCAAATTTTCGAGCCTTCCTAAAGTCACTTGTTTCATGAAATTGCAGGAAATTACTCATTGGAAAACAGAAAATAGAAATAAACTATATGCCAGAATTATTTAACGACCGTCATGAAATACGCGGGGTCATTTTGGATCCGGAAATTAATTTTTCCATCCCAAAACAGAGAGTAAAATTAACGTTTTTTTTGTAAAATAAAAAAAATATTCTGTTTTATGTACTGCATAAATACGGTATTTACCTAATTATTATGAACCTTATGAAATCTTTTCAAGAATTGTACAAAACAAATCCTTATGAGGAAAAAACCTTATCAGAAAAATCTCACTATGCAAAATAAAAAAATTATACACAGAATTTTAAATAGTTACTTGAAGTGTGATTTCAAGTTAAACTCAAATTTATTCACTACATTAGATTGATACATAATATAATAATAAATAAAATTGGAACAATTATTGAAAAGAAGATTCAAACAAAGGACCCTCAAAAAACTGTTGAATATGTATTTTGCTTGTTTGATCCACTCAGCTATAGCTGCATTTAGTTTCAAGCGAAAAAAATGAAAAATAAGAAATTTGCGAACCTAATAAGAAAATTGCCATTTCTTATTTATTAGGACATGTACAATCCTTATAAGGAAACTTTGAACCTTAAAAGGTTTTGCTTCCTTATGAGCAAATTGCGATTCCTTATAAGGAAAATGCAATTTCTCATAAGGAAGTTCGAATCTTATGAAAAATGAATTTCTTATAAGGATTCTATAAGGTGTTCATAAGGTTATTGCCTTATAAGGAATCAACTATCTTATAACAAGGAAACTTGGATTCTTATAAGGGATTGATAAGGTATTTAAAAGGTTCGCATTTACTAGTGTAAATAGAGATTTAGCCGTTTTATAGGAATAATTTTTTGTAAAATAGAAGTTTCTTTCAAGTTTCATAAAGATTTCATAAAGTCTCTGCAAGAAACAGCAGAATTTT
The DNA here is from genome assembly GCA_028476575.1 of Platygaster robiniae. Lineage (NCBI taxonomy): Eukaryota > Metazoa > Arthropoda > Insecta > Hymenoptera > Platygastridae > Platygaster > Platygaster robiniae. The sequence continues at coordinate 37,470,738 of CM052020.1, forward strand.
ATAATAATGTAGGTATTTTTGTTAACATTCAATAACAACTCAAGTCAATTGACTCATGAGGAAATCGAAATTTTCTCACAAAAAAATTTTTAATCCTTATAAGGCAATCACATAAAGAAAACTTTTCTTTTTATACAGGAACATGTGAAATTCTGAAAAGGAATCATAAAATCCTTACCAGGAAGATTAAATCTTATAAAAAATGTATTCCTTATAAGGATTCTATAAGGTGACTTCATAAAGATTCTGAATCCTCATACGGTTTTTATAAGGTTGTCTCATAAGAGACCGATAATCTTATAAGGCAACTTAGATTTTTCTAAAAAAAAATTCCAAAGGTTTTTATAAGGTTCACAGTTACTAGTGTATATAGAGATCTAGCCATTTTATAAGAATTATTGTATGAAAAATAAAAGTTTTTAATAAGTTTCATAAATATTGCATAAAGTCACTGATAAAAAACAGCGAGATTTTATATTATTGTAGGTATTTTTGTAAACATTTAATAAAAACTTAAATTACAGGGACTCATGTTTGAAATTTCCTTAAAAAGAAATTTTGTATCTTCATGAGGAAATTAACATTTTTGAAAAAATGTATACTTTATAAGGATTTCATAAGGTGACTTCATTAGGATTTTGAATCCTTATAAGGTTTCTATAAAGGTGTCTCATAAGAAATCGAAAATCTCATTAGGAAACTTAGATTCTTATAAGGAATTCATAAAGTTTTATAAGGTTCACAGTTACTAGTGCATATATAGAGATTCAGCCATTTATAAAAATAAATTTTGATACAAGTTTCATAAAGATTTTATAAAGTCACTGGTAAAAAACAGAGGAATTCGATATCAATTCGGGTATTTTTGTAGACACTAATTTATGAAAACTAAAATTGATAGACTCGTAAGAAAATTTTCAATTCCTCTCTAAGAAATTTTAAACCCTTGTACGGCAATTGCAATTCATCATAAGGAAAACGTAATTTTTTATTAGGAAATGTGAGATCCTCAAAAGAAATCATAAAATCATTACAAGGTAATTTCATTCTTCTGAGCAATTGATTCCTCATAAGGATTTTATAAGGTGACTTCATAAGGATTTTGAATTCTTACAAGCTTTTTAGAAAATTGTCTCATAAGAAACTGACAATCTAATAAGAGAACTTAAATTTATATAAGGAATTTATAAGGTTTTTATAAGTTTCACATTTACTAGTATAGAAAGGGATGAAGCTGTCTTAGAATAATTTTCATAAAAATAATTTTTCATGCGAATTTCATTAAGGTTTCATAGTCACTGGTAAAAAACAGCGGAATTCTATATTAATTTAGGTATTTTTGTAAAAATGTTATAAAAACTTGACTTACTGGGACTCATACTTGAAATTCCCTCACAAACAAATTCAGAATTTGTAAGGAAACTACCATTTTTTAAAAAATATATTCCTCATACGCCTTCTATCGGGTCACTTCACAAGGATTTTGAATCCATATAAGGTTTTTATAAGGTTGCTTTATAAGAAATCGACTATCTTTTAGAAAAACTTAGATTCTTATAAGGAATTCATATAGTTCTTTTAAGGTTCGCAGTTACTTGGGTAATAGAAATCCTAGCAGTTTCATAGGTATAATTTTTTTTAAAACAAAAGTTTTATACAAGTTTTATAAATATTTTATGAAGTCACTGTGAAAAACAGCAGTATTTAACATTAATTTAGGTTTTTTGCAGACACTTTAAAAAGGTCCAATTTCTGGGACTGACTCATTAGAAAATTAAAATTTCTTTATGAAGAAACTTTTAATCCTTAAGTTTAAAGAAACTACGATCTTTATAAGGAATCGTAAAACTGAAACCTTATAAGGAAGTTTCAAAAATTTTGATAACTTCTAAGGAACTTTAAAATCTGTATACAACAATCGAAAACCATGTAAGGTTTTTACAAAGAATTGAAAATATCCTGAGGGAATTCAGATCCTCATGAGGTTTCTATAAGGTTTTTGTAAGGTTCAGAGTTACTAGGGAACCAAAATTTGGAAATCTGGCTTATCCTTGATTTTGAACGGAACAATTAAGTCACAATAATTTTCATATTTTCTGAAGTTTTCTGTAATTTTTTTCGTATCATTCAAAAATCCACGATTTTGACCAGTTGTTGAGAATCGAAGAATTTTCAAGGATTTAAGTATTAATACGATAAATACTATAAAACTTACAGGTACAGAATTGTGTATTAAATAATTATATATTTTCTCAGAAGCACTGAATCAAACTAGAGAAATCATCTGAAATTTAATCTACAATGCCTGATTTTGATACTTCCGATGTATACTTAAACCATCATAAAATTTTCGTTTTTAATACAAAACAGCAAGAATGAGAAACAAAATTTTAAATGAATGCCTGTGAGTTGGAACATTAAATTTCGAGCTGACGATTTGTTTTTCGCTTAGAATTAAACGTGTTTAAGTGAGCGAAAAATATATGGGCCGAGCAAAAAGGTATTCATAGATTTCGTTCGGCGCAATGAGGTCTAGCGAACGCTCCCACAGGCCATGAATCCGTCATCGGATACCTCGGCGGCGAGGAAGCCAGAAGTGCGCGAGATATTTTTCGACGACGCGTGAAGCCGCTTTCTTATCCTTTGACTGTCGCACATCAATTTGATTCGCGTCATAAAATTCATTCGCAGCTAAACGACGTGCCCAATTTTAGAAATGGCTTATCGATATTCGATTTGTGGAAATCATCAATATATTTTATTTTGGGTACCCGTGATCAATTATAAACCCTAAAACTGATTTTTATAAGAATTTTCCGAGCTTCATTCAAAGGCTCTCCAATTCAGTATTTGTATGAAACATTTTGGAGTTCAGATCAAGAAAATTTAAAATTTTAGATTTATTAGAGGACTTCATGATCTGAGTTAGTTGATCTAAGCTAATGTGCTAATGTTTAAATAATTTTACCAGGGGCGTAGGCAAAAATATTTTTCCTTCGGAATTTCATAATTTTTAATCTTTGAAAACATGGTTACGAGAGAGAAATTTTGAAATATTTTTCATTTCCGAATTTAAAATTTATACAACTTTTGGAATCCAAAGTTGCACATTATTCATGTTCGTAAATAATAGAATTCGATCTTTGTGATTTTCAATTAGTACTAATTAAATACTAAAGTACTTTCAACGATTTTGAGAATTTGAATTGATTTTCCAGACGACAGTTTTTTTATAGGGATATTCAATACTTTTATTCCATATTTTTTTTAGTATTTTTACAATAGAAAGTATGTTTAATTGTGTGAATTTTTTAATTCAATTGAATGTATTATTATTGTTTTCTATATGAATTTCCAGAATAAATTCTAAAATTGTATATAATTATAGCATTATATTAATAAATATGCTCCAGGACGAAAGTAATATAAATTTTTAAAAAATTATATCTTCATAATTTTTATATATTGAAAGATTTCTATTACAGTAATAAGCTAGTAAACTATCAAGCAAGTAAACTGGTAAGCTAATTAACTAGTAAACTACTGAAATCGTTAAATAGGTAAATAGTAAACGAGTGAAAAAGAAAAATAGTAAGCTAGCAAACTTGTTAAGAAGTGAATAAACTAATTAGTAAACAGGTAATCTAGTAAGCTAGTAAACTAGTAAGCTAGTTAAAGAAAAAACTAATAAGCTAGTAAACTACTGAGCTAGTTAAATAAAAAACTAGTGAGCTAGTGAACTAGTAAACTAGTAAACTCGTTAACAAGTAAATCAATAAACTAGTAAACTGGTAAGCAAGGAAACTAGTAAGCTAGTTAACTAGTAAACTCGTAAACTAGTTAGCTAGTAAACTAGTAAATGAGTAAATTATTAAACTAGTAAACTTATTTTTTACATTTATCTAGTATAATATACGAAACCTTGGAGAATTCTTAAATATTTTTTATAGATTACTTAAATTTTTGTAGATTACTACAGAGATTAAAATTGGAGCGTGTTGAATCAACACACGTTAGAAGTAAAACTTCTTATGTTACTTTCTTTAAGGTTTCGATCTAAAGATTTTGAGATACCTCTAACCTTTTTTAGTTTTAACAGATTCCTTAATTTTTCTGTGTAGTATTTTTTTCTTTTGTTAACTGTAAATCAGTTGAATAATGCTGCCTAAAAAGCAAGGAAAATTTTGTGTTCTTTTGTGATTTTTCGCATTCTGCTATTTATGAAATTTTGTGATGTCACATTTTGTTATTTATGACATTTTGTAATTTTGTAACGCTTGGTAACTTTTTTTGATTTTTCGACGTGTGATGATGTGAAATTTTGTGATTTTTGACATTTCGGGTTTTGCGACATTATGTTATTCTGTGGAATTTGGCAATTTTGTGCTATTAGTGATTTTGTGACATTTTCTGATTTTGTGACATTTTGTGTTTTTGTGACATTTGTTATTTGAGACATTTTGTGATTTTGTGACACTTTATGCACTTTTGTGATATTGTGTATATTTCGGGGTTTTGTGACATTTTGTGTGTTTGTGACATTTCGTGATTTTGTGATATTTGATTGTGAAAAAGATCTTACATCTTACAGTCTTATAGTTTACAGTGTTACATGTTACATTGTAAAATCTCAAAATTACTCCTTGCAATCGAAAATATTACACTCTTACATCTTACAGTCTTACAGTTTACAGTGTTACATGTTACAATGTTACATGTTACAAAATCTCTAAGTTTCTCCCTACATAAATTTTATTCTAGAATAAATTACACTCCTGAAAAGTGATAATGCCGCCTAAGAAAATTTACTTCAAAAACTCGATGCTTTAAAAAGCGAATTTTGATCTATTCTCAGTAATTTCAAGAATGAATGATAAAACCACATTCATATAGATTTTTCATGCACTGAAAGTTCGGGTTGGTACAGTGTAACAAAATTTGGTACAGCGTACCAAAACCAAATATTTTGGTAGTTATGGCCTCAACCAAATTTTTGCTTCACTGATACAAATTTTTTGGTTACTGTAATATTGTAGACTCAAAAAAATATTTGCTTGCATGCAATAAACTTCTGCTAGAGTTAATACAATTTCAGCTTTGACCGAAGTATAAAGTTTTTTTGAATTTGAGTGAATTTCAACATAATATATTTTTGTTGTAGCAGATTTTTTTTTATTCAACAACTGTTTCATAAACAATATAACATAATGAAAAAAATTTTTGCAAAAAAAAAGACTCCATTCAATTCTAGAGAGCTCCGGATAACCTATGCGTTTTGTATCGTTATTCTTTTTTCATATTTTTGAAATATCTAAAATATTTTGTAGCGTTTTCTAGAATTTCGATAAATTCATAGTATATTTAGAATTTGATGTTCTAGAATCCCAAAATTGATAGATCGTAGAGGCATCTGTCGAGATTTTTTAAAAAACAGTTTTTTTCATAGAATTCGTTTAATTTCACTATTCTTTTAGAGTTTATATGAATGGAAAGATTTTTAATACTTTTGTATGGATTTTGTATAGATTTCTAGAATTTGATACTTGAAGATTCAAAGTTTTGTAAATTTTTAGCATTTTCGTATTCTTCCTTAAATATTCTTCCCTTTTTATTCTTATAGTAATAACAATAAGGGATTTTCGTTTCTGGGAGTTTCCTTAGGATTTCGCTGAAATTAGTTTCGATATTTTCGGAGCGGATTCATTTGAACGAGTTAAGAGCCATGAATTTCATATTCTGTTGAACTTGAGTGAAATAATCACTGAAGGAGAAGTTCGCAGTCGGCGGCGCCGCGCGTATATGGGCGCAACGACAGATTTACAGATTCCAGCCAAAGCTTCTTATTCAAGATTCGAGAAGACGAAGCGCGCCACTTCGCATTTTCCCCCTGCACCCCTCGGAAAATGCTGCAACTCCCATCACATCGCACCTCACTTGTTTGCACTTGGGGCTTCGTATTTCCTTTTTTCTTCCTTTTTTTCTTTCTTTATTTATTTCCGAGTTCGTTATATTTTTCGGGTCATCAACACCAAGTTTCAGTCTCATTCATGTTTTTCACAAACCTCGATATGATCAACGAAAAAACTATTTTTCCGAGTATTTTCCAATGTTATTTAATCTTCTCTCTGCTTTGTTGAACATTTTCAGCGAAAAAGTTTCATTGTGTTACAACTTTCTACTCAACTGTAAAAATTTGGAAGTTGAATCTATTGGATTTTTTCAACTCCCCAGTCTTCATTTCGATTTTTTTCCTATGCTACATTCTACATTATTTTGCAATAGAAATGTCAGTGGTGAAAAATTCAAAATATTTTGTATATTCAAATTTGTCTAAGACGAAAAACATTTCAACTTCCAAAATAAAAGATATGAATTTGAATCTCATATGAATTGTGGATTAATTTCGCAACGTTTCGAAAATCGGGCTTTGGATGACAAATTTTTTGAGAAAAGGAAGGATTGAAATAAAAATGGAAGGAAGGCGGTATCCGTCATCACTGGAAACACGGTCTAAGTGTATATATGTAAGCACGGCGACTTATGTGATGACAGACATTGACCGCGAGAATCGGATCCTCCAACAAGTTTACCTTCATGTCAACATAAATAAGAAGAGAATGATTTGCTTCGATATTTCACATTTTTTTCGAGACGCCACGTGGCCTTTTCAAAGGGTTCATCGCCACTTTCATCTCTTGAATTTACACTCAATGTTTTTAATTCCTCTTCGAAATGTCTCGAATTCTCAAGATTTTAGGTAGTGGATTTAGGAATTACTAATTTCTCAGTAGATTCAGCTAAAGCGATGATATTGTTCAAAATAGTACTGACTGGACTGAAGGTTTTTCAAAGGTTATCCTACTGATTTTGATTCTAAAAAACCTTGTAGGAAATAAAAAATGTTTGACACATTCAATTTTCTTATAAGGTGATACTATAAAATTCTTGTTAATTTCCCAGTTTTTTTTAGTTTACCTTATAAACATATTATAAGAAATTGAAATTTGTTATAAGGACTTTTTCATAAGTTTCTGTAAGAAAAAAACCTAGGAATATATAGCAAAATTCATATAAAAAATTTTAGTTTTTTGTAAGGTTTTTAGAAGTCAACGGAAATTGTTATAAGAATTCCATTTTTTATAAAGATCAAAATTAGTAGGAGAATTAGTAGCAGAATCGTCAGCACTGATTTGGTAAGTGGATTTCTCAATGCATTTCACTGAACAGACAAAGGGGGTATCATTAATCAATACTATACGAATTGTAGAATCTTAAATTTTACCGAGGGTTGACTATCAATGTAATTTCAATGTTACAACCAGTCACATCCCACTATTTTAAAAATTGAATTATCACGCTGTTTCGATGCAAAAACTTAGTCGCTGTTTGCTGCTTCGATAAGTTGATTAAAATTAAACACGTTTAAAGCATCAGAAATTATCATTGAAAAAAATGATATTCATTTTATTAATTGATAAAAAAGTTATAAACAAATTAATATTAAAATTCAATAATAAGAGATTTTTTCATTCAAAAAAGTCAACACTACAGGATTTAAGATTTTCCAAAGGTAATTCATTCGCAGTAAATCACTGATTGAATTAGTAGTTTTTAAGTTGCAGGCTTTCAAAGTTAAAGAAAAGTGAATTTTTTAAGCTTTTTTTAAAGCTGCTAATGTTTATATATGAACTTTTTTCGACTTTCAACACCTATAACTCATATAAACAACTATTTTGAGTAACAAAAACAGCATTTCTCCGTAAAGCTAAGAAATATAATTTTCGAATGATATATGTTAATAGAATCGATCGTTTTCGATATTCAAGGAAATAAATTGAAAAATGGTATAAAAAATGTTTTTTTCTAATATTTTGAAAACGCTCCTTTGGAAAAACAAATGGCAGATATTTTCGCACTCAGAAACCCCAAGTGAGTCTAAATCAATTTTTTCCCGAAGTAGTCGTAAGTATTGAAAAATTTGTAAACTAGTGTTCACAAATAAATAATTATCAAATAAAAAATCATCTATTTATTCATTTATCAATTGAGGAATTCAATAAATCATTACTTACTTATTCATTGAAATCATATGTCTGGTGTAAAGGGTATAAATATTTTCGTGGGTATTTATATTATTCGATTTTCGAAATTTTCGAAAGATACAAGAAAATATTCTACACTGATATAAACATTCTGGATATCGTGTGAAAATGCAGTGGTCATATCTGGCATTTAATTTTTATACTGTTGTAGTAATGTTTACAAATTCATGATTTTTCAAGCTTATACTTTTTTCAAGCTATGCATTATTTAATTATATTACTTATAAATATTTTGTAAAACAAACGATTTTATGATACCTATTATACAAATTTTAATTTATTTCGTAAGTGTTACAAATTCGCTGCCAGTTGCTATTCAATTTTTTGCAATTAATATCAGACTAGCTCGCATATAAAAAATGTACATCGTAAAAACAGTCCTTTTAAAACTTGTTTTGAGTCGCTAAAGTACGAATATAACTTTGAAATTTTGCTAAAAATATGGGAATTCTGAGACTAAAATTGATCATTGCCAATTTAGATGCATAAAAAATTAGAAAACTTATAAACACCAATATACTAACCCAGTGAACCTGTGAGCTCGCAGCGTTTTCATTATTTCCGCCTCTTTTCGAACACGCCGCGAACTCGCCAGCGAGCTCGCGGCGTGTTCGAATATAAAGTAATTCAAATTTTGAAAATTCGCGCGCTCTCCCCAAGTGCTCACCAGATGGCTGCTGGTTTTTTTTCTCATGTTTCAAGTTTTGTGTAGAATGCTTAAATGAAGTGCAAGTCTCATGTTAATCAATATGATACATATGATACTCTTTGACGTTCAACTCTGCAGAACACGGGATCGATTCCTACCCGGGAGAATTTTTTTTTTATCAAATAATCGTTTTACAGATTCATTGTGTGATTACTTTTTACTGTAAATAATGAATCATCTTTTTATTTTCCTGAAATATATATTAATAATTATCAACGACTGGAAGTACTCTGTGAGCTCGCGGCGAGTTCGCGGCGTGATCGAAAAGGGGCGGAAATAATGAAAACGCTGCGAGCTCACAGGTTCACTGGGTATTTTTTCAATTCGAATATTTTCATAAACAATATCAAAATTCAACACAAGCCACCCCCTGAATCAAAAATAAAATTTGAAAAAATTGAAGATCTTCAAAAATGATCGAAATATTTTCAAGAAGAAATCTATTTTGAGTCAGCCCCTGCTTTACGTATATATGTATACCAATATTTATATTTACACGTACCAATCATTTTCAACATTTTTATAGTTAAATGTACTTCGGGTAATTTTTTAAAATTTTCAGTTACTTCTCGCAATTTTTATACGATTAGGTAAGCTTCTGCTGCTATTGAAAATTGAAAAATGTAAAATCGAGCTTTATAACAGTTTACTTTGAAATTCAAAAATTTCTGTGAAACATCTTAATTTGTATGTAGAGTGCATGCATGATTTCTACATTTGAAAATTCGCGCAAATTTTTAGTTTTCTCAATATCTACACGGTGGCGCTACGTACTGGGGGAGAAAACAAAATGGCGTCTTGTTGTTTGTCATTTCCAGCTGCTAAAGCATGATAAAAGTCAATATTTTTCAATAATAATCAATAACAATAGTGATAAACTACGGAAAACGTTAGCGTTTGACACTAAATTAACTGCGATTTTTGCCCCAAAACAGTTTTGTTAAATTCATGTGTTAGCTTTGAATTTCTCCCAAATCACGAAAATAACTTAAGGTAAGTTACAAAACAGTTTTGAAGGACCAAAACAAAATAATGTCGAATTTCTCGTAAACTACATATTATTTTTGTTTTATATAATCTATTGAAAATCACTTTGAAATTGTTCTAAATACTTCGTGATTAATTGTTGTTCATAATTTGTTTTCCAGTAAACTGATGCATTCGAGGTGTATTTTTTTTTTTTTTTTTTACATGTCAAATTCTTATTCAATGAATAAACTATTTTACCAACATTTACTTTTACTTACTGAGTACGGTTTAAAAATTTTATGCTTTACCACGATTCATTCCAATCTTTGAAAATTTTTGATAATCATCTATTATAGCCTTAAAAGTCATTTTGTTGGATGTTTCTATGACGTGAAAATGTATTCGTTTATTATTCATTTATTGTAAAATAAGAGAATGATTTTAAAAGAAATGATTAAAAAGTTGTACTTAATTTATTGTTTATTTCTTTTTTTTTTTTTGGATTTTGAAAATTTCTAAAAAAGATCTTGCACAACTTTCGAATTCACGTGTAGAATACTAAACAGATGCTTGATTTCGCAAAATAACTGTCCGAATTGAAAAAAAAAAACTGTACAACAAATTTAAAAATAGGCTGTGGAACTAATTGTCATAAAAATGTTCTGGAGGAACAAAATAAGGTTCAAAGTCTAATGTAATTTATTTCAAGAAATTCTTCGATTTCCTTTTCAATGCTTACTATTGTTGTAATTTTACAGTTTTTAATTCATTACATTTATTTGATAACTCTTTATGTCTTTACGAACATATGTAAATCATCATTCTTGAAATTTAATCATAGATTACTTTCTCAAATATCAAAACTTGAATCTTTACTAAACGAAAAACCTTTGAATCAAGAATTTCAAAATATTCATTTCAAAACATTCATCCTAATTCTAAAATCACAATATAAAATTAATAAGTCCCAATTCAGCAAATTTTATGAATCAACGTTTGGATTCAAAAATATTTCGTGCAACTTTCAAATTTGCCGTGAGAATACTTGAAAAATGCCTGGTTTTTCAACACATTTATCTAGAATTCAAAAAAAAAAAAAATTCAAAATGTAATACATAGTAACAAAATTTCATTAGTAGTATGTAAAATTTTTGGACATGAAAGTATCATAGGAAAGTGAAAAAAACAATGTCAGCCTCATTATAGTCAAAATAAATTCTTCGATTTTTTTTAGGTTCATAATTTTCGCAATTGGACAACTTTTAGTATATTTTCATGCATTTCTCTATCAATAATTTAGGAATTTAATGATAAAATAATATCTCTAGTATAGTCTCGAAACATTCCTTTAAATAAATTATTCCAATTATAAAAATATTCTTAGAAGGATCAAAACTATTTCGAAATATTCTTAAGTACTTTAAAAAAATCCCAAAATATTTTCAGAAATATTAAAAAATATGGAAAATATTACAATTATACATCTCGAAACAATACTTACATGTGGCGCCGCTTTTCGATGAAAACGAGATTGAGAAAAGAAAGTCCCTAATCGTAGCATGGACCATCAAATTTTGTACCTTAATTTTTCATGAAATAAAAAAATCATACGTTTTTCAGGGTAGACTCGTTTGATAGAGCAAGATTTCTATATTCAGAATCACTGACTATCTTGAATTCGATTTTTGGTGCTGTTAGTACCCTTTCTTCAGTCCACGCCACACATGTCTAAATCGAAAATTTTTTGTGCTTTAACCTTTAAATTTAAAAATATTCATACACTAAAACTCTCTAATTCCAAAATCCAAAAACTTGCATAAAAAATGTCCAACTTCACAACATAATTCTCCATTTTCATACAAAAATTTTAAAAATGTTGCAGGCAAGCACACAAATGTGTTCTCCAATAGACACCCCTGGCTCCCAAGCCCTAGAAGCCGCCCGCAGCACGGACCTGATGTTCAAAAAACCAATAGGTGTCCCAAAAAGACGCTACTCCTCCAAACCTAAAATTCTCGAGGAAGACCTCTACATCCACAGAATGGGAGAAATCATTGAACGCGATTTTTTCCCTCACCTCGAAAAACTCAAGGCCCAAAACGAGTACCTCGAGGCCCAAGAGCACAACGATGCCCAAAAAATGCACCAACTCTACGAAAAATACAGTTTTGGTCGCCCTTCGACTGAGCGTCCCGTCAGCCCCGCAACCTTCGAAACCCCCGTCATCCACAGGAACCCTGACGACACCAGGGCATCGAGCGTGGCAACTCCGATGACCTTGAACCACCAGGAAGAGGACCAGGAACCCGAGAGGCTCAGTCTGGACCAGTACTTGAGTCAACACACGAGCGAGGACAACGCGAGTTTCCACGAAATAATGGCGGAGGCAGAAAAAAAGCATAAAATCAAATACGCCTGGCTGTACGAAAACGAGGAAAAGTTCAAAAACTCGGAATCAGTGTCAAATGTTTTGGCTATTCAGGATGGCTCGAAATCGACAGCGAAGAAAATCGACACTTGGGATTACACCAACAAGAATTATATAATGTATATACCGGGGGGTGTGGAATTGACCAGGGAAGAAAAAATAGAGATGGCGAAGAGGAAACAGGAGGTGATGCACAGTAATACCAGGATCAAGGTGAATCCGTTCAATGAGCAGCAGAACAAGGAGACGATCCATGAGTTGGCCAGGTCGCAGTCCAAGGCCAATGATGGGAAAATAGGGGTTGATGGGAAAGAGGTCATGAGGAATCCAAGTCCCGAGGTCAATGGGTTTGGTTTTGTGGCGACGCCGAGCCCGATGCCGGGGGAGTGCGAGAGCCCGTTGATGACCTGGGGCCAGATCGAGGGGACGCCTTTCAGGCTTGATGGAGGAGACACCCCGATGCTCAGCTCGTCCCAGGGCCCTTCGTTCAGGATGGCTGAACCACCCAAAAGAGAGCGAATCGCGATGATGCTGGCTGAGAAAGCTAGTGAAAGGCACAGGGATAAAAAGATCAAGGCATTGGAAGCTGCAAGGAAGTCTTTTACTACGTAAGGATCTCTGCTTTTTTTTTTAATTGAGGATAAAGCATATCTGCGTGTAATGATACGTTGTTTAGATTAATAATGTATCATTGAAAATTTATGAAGTAGGCAAATTTGCATTAATGAACTGAAAAATTTCTACTTATTGATTGGGAATCAATTATTTCGAAATTTATCTCTTATGAATTTTAAGCACATTCTTTTCATTTAAGTTTGTTACAAAAAATACTTAGTTAAGGATTCAATCAATGAAAAATAGCAATAAAACATGAAATTTTGTGATCTCGATGTTTTGGGTAGGTTACGTTCAAATCAACAGTATGAGAGTTAATGATCAGTGAAAAATTTTAATATGTCAATATCAATTTATCTTTTTGATTTGGTATTTTTCACCATATTTTTAAGTTCAATGCTAAATACTACACTCATTATTACTTTATAATTTAATTTTTGATTAATTTTTTAGTCATTTTACAAAAATGTACTATTCTCTAATGATCTGCAAATGTTTTAGTAATCTTTCATTTCTAAATTTTTATACTATCCACAAATTATATTTATTGCTGCGAATTTGGCATTTTCTCTACTGACGAAAAAATTATCAACTTGTAAAACTTATCCAAAATACCGAGATTTAAATGTTTTGAAATCCAACATTTTTATTTTTCATTAGTTGAATCTATATATATATATATATATATATATATATATATATATATATATATATATATATATATATATATATATATCACTTGTTTTCATTTGTTCATTTCTTAATTTTTTTCAACTCTTACACTTTGCAGTGACTTCGATAAAAATAAAACTTCATCGGAAATTATGGATAAAAAATAAAATATTGCATATAATAACGTTTTCTTTGATTTTTAGTTTTTCAGTAAAAATAGACTGTTCAAATGTTTCACACATTTTATAGTATAGTTTAAATTCCTTAACTTTTATAAGAACTTTTTTCCAGATATATTTTCTTAAGAATGCAAGAAATTATATTCATTGGTGCAGATTTACCATTTACTTTATTATCAACAAATTTACTATTCTGAAAACTCTTCATCCAAAATATAGAGATTACAAATCTTTTCAAATTTGGATTTTTCATTACTTGAATCTATACTTATAACTGTCTTACAGTCGTTCATTTTACAATTTTTTTAAACTCTTTTATTTTTCAGTGAAACAGTTAATAATAATGATCAGATGAAATTTTTTCATTTTTCAACATAAATTTTGAAAAATTGAATTTGACCTTTTGATGCAAAGCATTCACAAATTTTTCTTATCTTAAAATTTCTATTTTAAATTATTGAACCATAAACATATTGTTCATATTTTTTATTTCTTCCCTTTCTTTTTGATTTTTATTCTACAGTAAATTCTGTGAATTAAATCGTCATAAAATTTTATGACATCGAAAATTCGAAATAATTGATTTTCAATAATTCGATAGCAGTGATATGAATTTTTTTATTCAAACATAAAAGGTATGATTTCTTTACTTAAAATTTATTTTTTATTGTTTGAAATTCTGTATGTTGCAATTACAGCTTTTCACGAATTCAATAAATTTTTTTTTTTTGATCCAAATTTACCATTTATTTTCATTGTAGTGAATTTCATTTCAAAAAATCCCCATCAAGCAATAATACAATCTGAAATACTGTCTAATTCATTTTGCATTGACTAGTACACTTTTTTTTAATTTTCTAAGTTCAAATCGATGAAAAAAACTATTTATGAACAAAATAATCACGAAAAATCATCTTAATGTGAATAATTTGACGAATTTCAGGCCCTCGCCAAGATCTACAATGGATCGTCTGAGTACAATGTCGCCAGCTGCTAGGAGATTGGCAACACAAAAATTGAGAATTTCGGCAACACCAAGTCCTAGAAGATTGGCCTCATCTCGCAGATCGACGCCTTTACTAGGTGTGAAAACTCCAAATACACCGAGAATCATTACATCCAAGCCTGATAAAAATACCACACCCAAGTCTACTGTTGACAACGATCCTGTTTTGACAGACAATTTGCTCAATCTCCCCAATCAGAGACGAAGGGCTGCGGATTTTTTCTAAATTTGTTTATTTTTTGGAATTTTTCTTTATGCTTTCGAAACAATTTTCAATGGTGTCTCTCGTAAATAATGTGGAATAATTAATTATTGTTGAATGAGGAAATACATAACTTGCGATGGGATTTAGTTTTTCTTACAAAGAATTATTTAGAAACAAAAAATGTAAACAAGTTTAATTGTTTTCAAACTGTCATTTCTTTCGTTTTCATAATCTTTTTCAAATCGAAATAAGATACTCTGTTGATGACTTTGAACTTTTTAGTTTTGAATAAGAATAAGGATTGGAAATGTTGGCAATGAATAATTCACGTAAACTTGCATGTGTATTTAAAAATATTTTTCAAACTTATTCAGAATTCGGTTACTTGATCATTTCAGGAATCAAAAGCTAAAAATTTTGCACGATTTAAGCATTCGAAATTCAAAAACTCAATACTAACGTTCAAAATCATATTTACGCTTTTAGGTAAATACATGATTTCCTCACAATTTTTCCTCGAATTGGCATTATCTGTAATTTAAGTCGTAGAAAATATAATAATGTTGTAAGTTGTAAATATGTAAATATTTGAAGTTTGTAACTGATGAGAAATCGAATAAATTATTTATATGCAAAACAGTTTTTTTACTTGTTACTCTAACTGTTATTTATTTGGTTTTTTGTTTTTGACAATCATTATTATTGAGAATTATATTTTTCTTTTCTTACACGTTTCAGTTTCGAAAATCAAGTCCCTATTTTTTCGACCTTCCATTTATTTTTTAATATTAAAAATATTTTTTTAATTTTTCACATATATTTCATTTTTCTTCAATATAAACAGGGCGTCGCTGTTCGGGAATTCGTTATTGTAAAAATTGCACTGATCAATTAAAAATAATTTATCACAAATAAGACTCGATTTGCTCCGTGTATAATATCTAAATAAGTGAACACCAGTGATCCCTCGGAGCCAAGTATAAAATACACAGGTCAATGAAAACCCATGTTTTGAAGTGGAAAAACCCTTATTTTTCAGCCTCCATTAGGCCGTCTTCAGAAGCTTTACATAAAAAAACAATTTTTCTTCTTTTAAATAACTATAAACAATGGTCGAAAGATAAAAAACTACAAAATTCTCTATACTTACAATAATCTCTTAATCAATCCTTTCCAAAACGATCATCGTCAAATATATTAAATCCTCTCTAAGTCAAAAAACATTCTTTCAATAAGGACAAAATTTCGATCGGTAATGCCCCCAGAGGGGAAGTCAAACTACGTCGCCAAAATAATAATTATTATTACAGAAAAATCAAGAGCGTTCCAAACGTAACACGAAAACGCACCGATGACGACTGATTCAAAAAAACAATCCCTCTATAAATCCTTCAATCACATACATATACCAAAACAAACTGAAACTGAAAAAACCAAATCGATAAAATGCTCGAAACAAATCCTAAATCATACTCAAATATTTATCATAAATCACATTTAAATTCTTAGTCTCTTCCTGTTTATTAAGCGTATTATCAGTCTTCCTAATGAAAATCATCTCCGAAACAGCCCTTTTAAAATAGTTAGTCTCTTGATCCAAAATTCTTACATCTTCCCAATCAAATTCATGTCCCATAACAATTCTATGCTCTGTCAAAACTGTGTGGCTGGATGTATTTAATCTAATATTATTTTCGTGTTCCTTAATCCTCGTTCTCAAATTTCTCTTCGTTTAACCAACATAACAAAATTTACAATTTTTACAATTAATTTTATAAACTATCCCTTGTTGAGCAGAATATCCCAAGGAAATTGATTGAAAAGGCTTTGAGAAAGAGATTCAGTTCATTTCTAAGTGGGTTTACCAGGATTCCAGAGGATGAATTCACTAATGGCGTGATGATTTTAATGGAATCTACCTATTTTAGTTTTGATGGGTCCATACCAGGTGTACTCCTAAGTAATTTCCGGTTTTTTCAATGGATGGCGTTCTGTTTTGTACCGCTGTTGGTAACACATGCCATATGTTATTTTGTTCAGTCATATCGAGTGCTCGAACTGCGTTGACATTTTCTGGAAGAAATCTTCCAGTAAGTTTTTATTGCGCTTCAAAAATGTCGAATTTTGTACCGAATTTTGAGCATATGCGCCATGCATTGCTTTTCATGTTCAATCAGGGGAAAAAAGTGTCCGAGAGCCACTGTGCGCTTGTGGAAGTTTATGGTGATCGTGCATTAACACTTCGAACATGTGAAACGTGGTTTCGACAGTTCAAAAATGGAGATTTCGACCTGAACGACGCCGCACGCTCCGGCAAGCGAAAATCGTTCGATCACGCCGAATTGCAAGCATTATTACATGAAGACAACACGCAAACACAACGACAGCTTGCAGATGCGTTGGGAGTTAAACAGCAAGCAATTTCCAAATGTCTGCGAGCCATGGGAAAAATTCAGAAGTGTGGAAAGTGGGTGCCCCATGAACTGACCGAGAGACAAATGGAGAATCGAAAAGTGACCTGTGAAATGCTGCTTCAACGATACAAAAGAAAGTCTTTCCTGCATCGTATTGTTACTGGTGATGAAAAGTGGATTTTCCTGAAGAACCCTAAGCGCAACAAATCGTGGGTGAGTCCAGGTGAAGCATCGTCATCGACGGCACGGCCAAATCGTTACGGTCGGAAGGTCATGCTGTGTGTGTGGTGAGACCAGTCCGGTGTTATATACTTTGAACTGCTGAAACCTGGTGAAATTGTGAATGCCGTTCGCTACAAACAGCAAATGAAAGATTTGAGCCGAACCATTGTGGAAAACCGACCAGAATATCAACAACGACAGAAGAAGGTGATTTTGCTCCACGACAATGCGCCGTCGCATAAGTCGAAAGTCGTTCGTGACACGCTGGAAAAGCTCAAGTGGGAAGTGCTTGATCATGCGGCTTACTCACCAGACCTGGCGCCATCCGACTACCACCTCTTTGCCTCGTTGGGCCATGCCCTTTCTGAGCAGCGCTTCGACTCGTACGAAAATGTACGAAAATGGCTCACCGAATGGTTCACCTCCAAAGGCAATGATTTTTACTGGCGTGGTGTCCACAATTTACCAGAAAGGTGGGAAAAATGTGTAGAAAGCGATGGAAAATACTTTGAATAAAATAAAGGTTACGGTTTTTTTGGAATTATGTGTTTTATTTGCAAAAAAAAACCGGAAATTAATTAGGAGTACACCAGGTATATAAACAGAAGTTCGGCACTCCTATGGGTTCACCCTTATCACCAATATTAGCTGATCTAGAGGAGTCATGCTTGGGATTATTAGGTTTTGTTTGTCCTTTTTTCAAGAGATATGTAGATGATGTTTTGGCTTTGCTTCCCGGGGATAAAATTTTCGATTTGCTTGAGATTTTGAATTCGTATCATCCCAGATTGAAGTTTACTTATGAGATGGAAAAGGATAGATCTATTAATTTTTTGGAATTAAGAATTGTTAGAAATGCCAAAGGGATGAAATTTGATTGGTTTGTGAAGCCTACGTCTTCGTGAAGATTTATCAATTACTTTTCTGAACACCCGTTACATCAGAAGATTGAAACGGTGTTCAATTTGGTAGATAAGAATATAAAATTAGCTGATAAAAGATTTAGAGGGAAGAATTTTGATATTATTAGACATATTTTAAAAGTAAATAATTACCCTGAGATGTTTATTGATAAGTATATTAAGAAAAGGGTCCATTTTTTATTTAATAATGATAGATTTGATCAGAAAGATGATAAATTAAATCAGAAACGAGTAATTTTGCCTTGTGGAAGAAATTTTAATTCAAATTTGAAGAGGATTTTAAATCAATAAGGAGTTAAAATAGTTAATAAGGTAGATAATAAATTAAATTCTCAGATTATAAAAAGAGGGAAAGACAATTTGGAATATTTTGCTCAACAAGAGATAGTTTATAATAAACAGGAAGAGACTAAGAATTTAAATGTGATTTATGATAAATATTTGAGTATGATTTAAGATTTGTTTCGAGCATTTTATCGATTTGGTTTTTTCAGTTTCAGATGTATGTGATTGTAGGATTTATAGAGGAATTGTTTTTTTGAATCAGTCGTCGTCGGTGCGTTTTCCTGTTACGTTTGGAACGCTCTTGATTTTTTCTGTAATAATAATTATTATTTTGGCGACGTAGTTTGACTTCCCCTCTGGGGGGATTTAATATATCTGGCGATGATCGTTTTGGAAAGGATTGATTAGATTATTGTACGTATAGAGAATTTTATAGTTTTTTATCTTTCGACTATTGTTTATAGTTAATTGAAATAAGAAAAATTGTGTTTTTTTTTGTAAAACCATTGTTTATAGTTAATTGAGAAAAGAAAAATTGTTTTTTTATGTAAAGCTTCTGAAGAGGGCCTAATGGAGGCTGAAATATAAAGGTTTTTCCACTTCAAAACATGGGTTTTCATTGACCTGTGTATTTTATACTTGTCTCCGAGGGATCACTGGTGTTCGCTTATTTAAAAATAATTTAAGTACTCAGTATTTCATATTGTATAATTTATTCAATAAGGATTTTTAAAAACTTTATACACTTCAATCATGATTAACTAGTAAATTTGTTTCGAAAAACTGAATTAACTGTATTTTTGAAAACCAATTTTGCAATTAGGAAAATTTCACGACTTCTAAATTGGAAAACAGCATAGCAAAATTTGTGAACAGATAAAAAATTCCAAATTATTAATAGGATAAAAAATAAATGTTTGAGTAATGAAATCATGACTTAAACTTTTAAATAAAAAAATTCATTTCGCCGATATAAAGAAATGAATTATTTTGATTTTTGGAGATTTATGTTTAACAAATAAAAATCTATAATATTAAAAAAAAAAATTTCGTTGGATTTGCTACACAATAAGAGATAAAAACAAAGGCAAGAAATATAAAAACTACCAACTTATGTTGGTCGATTCAATGAATGACAAATGAAAATTTTGAGATCAGAACAATTTGTGATTTTGACGTTTTGGATAAAAACTGTCCGAAATTATAAATATTTTGCATCCGAAAACCAAATTGACTGGAATTTTATAAATTTTTGTTGATGAATGAAGAAATTTCTTCTTACCATTTTTATTCAGTGCTTTGAATTCCTAACTTTTCAGTGAAAATTTGTTTATCGAATTTACTGCAAAGTATGTAAAAGATTTAAGAATAGAAAATAGTTATGGGTATAGACTCAACTAATGAAATATTGAAAATTTTGATTAAAGAAAATTTATGATTTTGATATTCCACATGAGGAATTTTCGAAATTCTAAATTTTTGAGTGGATTATTAAGAGTGGAATTACCCCTACATCCGAAATATTTGGAATATGTTCAAATATAAAATTATTCAAAAATTTAGCAACACTTATAAAGTGCTAGAATTTTTTCACTCTATCCAGTAGACAACCTGATGAAATACTGAAATTCTCACATTGAAAAATACTCTAGAAACTTCCGTATACTTCATGATTTCCAATCCGATAACTCAGCAAATTTAACTTCCACAAAATTAAAAACGACTGGGACAGTTCGACGAAAAAACGAGTAAACATTTGTAAAAAATGTAAACACGGAATACATGGAACTCGAGAAAGAGGAACGGCAATTTTTTGATGACATTCGAAAAGAATGTTGAATTTTGTTTGAATTTCGTGACATTAATTTCAACATCATAAGAAGTTTTGGGGTGTATATAAGAATGCAACGCATTCTCGAAGTAAAGTAATCGCAAAGTATCGCCTAACTCGATAGTATTGATTAATGAAAATTTTTTATAATGATTTTCAAAAAAGTTACATGGCTCAATATTTCAAGCCTGTGTTTGTTTTTTATATTTTTGGGCCTTACGGGCCCGTCGTTGCTCGTGAAATCGCATCCTTTAGATGAATGGTTTGCCAGTGAGTAAAAAGTTTTGCAAAAAAATTAGGGACACGCAGTTTTTGAAAATGGTCCTAAAATTTTCAAAGATATACAAGCCAGTTTTTTTGTCATGGCAAAGTAAATTTTTCTGAGGATTCGATCGTTTAATGAAATTTTCATTGATTTGAAGTTTTTTGCAGATTTTTCAAGTTGAAAAAGATTTTTAGCGCTTTTTTTTGGTTTTTGAAAATTTCAAAACTTTTGGTTTTTGAATTTCACGAATATATTTCTAGATACTTTGATTTTCAAATAGATTCAAGTTAAAGCAGTTTTTCAACAATTTTTATTGGGTTGAATAAACCTCATGAAAATTTCACATCGACTTATCCAAATCAGCTTATTTCTACAATTATTGAAATTCTTTGTACCATGATTAGAAAATTTTTTTTTAGATTTCTGCCGTACTCGATTTATTCAACATTTACACATTACATTTGAAAATTTCTACGCCTGTAATAAATCCTTATGCACTCAAAAATAAATATTCGACCGTTTCTAAAACTGATCGACCTCTTAAAATCTCAAAAGTTTCGAATATTTCCGACACTATCATTTTGAAATTGTAATCTCGATTTTTTTTGAAACCTCAAGCATTTATGGATGTAAGAATAAAAAAAATTGTGCCACAAGAAGGCAATTATTTGAATAAAACAAGTGGAATTTCAGGATGGAAAACGTTTGGATTTAAAATAAAAAATTCTATGAAGATTATTGAATAAAAAAATTTTTTTTAATTGACATACTTTTCTCTAAGACTCTTTACAATCTTTAAGCTTTTTTGTTAAATTTTCTGGCATTCGAAGAATAATTTTATCCCAAGATGTATAGAATATGGTTACATTTATAAAAATTCAAAATAGTCCATAATATAAGTAAAGTTTTGATTTAAGATATTAAAAAAATTTTGCTATTTTTAACCATTTTTTCAAGATATATCGACATGTTTGAGCTATTTGAGTGAAGAAATTTTTTGTGAAAAATTTTCATTTTCAACAGACAACAGATATACTGATGGAAAAAGTGACGTTCAAGTGGGTCCGATTGTGATTCAAACACACCAGGTTAGTTACGTGAATAAATATACATATATAAATG
Source organism: Platygaster robiniae (assembly GCA_028476575.1). Classification (NCBI taxonomy): domain Eukaryota; kingdom Metazoa; phylum Arthropoda; class Insecta; order Hymenoptera; family Platygastridae; genus Platygaster; species Platygaster robiniae. Next base: position 37,492,685 of record CM052020.1, read on the forward strand.
GCAAAAACCCCAATCATTGTACTTACGAAATGGAAAGTCATAGAAAAATAGAATATTTTTTATAATTTATAGCTCAGATTGTAGAAATTATAAAATAAAATTAAACAAAATTAATCAAAAATAATTCATTTTCAGAATGGATTCCATTGCAACTTATAATGACTTTTTACTATCCTCAGTTTTAGATATTTTTCTCATAAATTAGTCGAATAAAAACATACTGCACCAAATAATCATTCTAAAAAAAATGCACGGAAAACTTTTACTCGAATGACACCCAACGGTCGAAATTGAACATGATTTAAGATACTTTTCGAAAAAAACCTCGTTGGAGTCATAATGCAATGAATTCAGGCATTATAAAAATTAAAGAAAGTAAAACCCAATCAACAACTCAGAAAGATATTATTTTTTTAAACTTTTTTGAGAGGAAAGAGATTATTTCATGCATGGCAAAACACCTAAGCTGAGGTTTGCCGAAAATTTTCAAAACCAGTATGATAATGCTTTCTAAACGTAAGCGAACCATCAAAAAAATTACAGGAAAAAACAGCCAAAGGAAATACATCAAAAACAGCCCTCCCACAATTAACGAAAACCATTAGCTTCGTTGGCAATTCAAGTAAATTGGAAAAAAAGAGTGAACATTCGGAAAAAACATTGGTAAGCTCTTTTGTGTAAATGGAAGTCAGTCATTTTACTATTACTCACGAAATTAAATGAAGATAATTATAAGTCATTTTTTTTCAAAATTATAGCCTTTCAAAAACTAAAAAGTTAAGTTACATAAAAATTTTAATGACTTTTAATTTCCCTCAGTTTTAGATATTTTTCTCATAAATTAGTTGAATAAAAACATACTGCACCAAATAATCATTCTAAAAAAAATGCACGAAAAACTTTTACTCGAATGACACACAACTGTCGAAATTGAACATGATTTAAGATACTTTTCGAAAAAAACCTCGTTGGAGTCATAATGCAATGAATTCAGGCATTATAAAAATTAAAGAAAGTAAAACCCAATCAACAACTCAGAAAGATATTATTTTTTTAAACTTTTTTGAGAGGAAAGAGATTATTTCATGCATGGCAAAACACCTAAGCTGAGGTTTGCCGAAAATTTTCAAAACCAGTATGATAATGCTTTCTAAACGTAAGCGAACCATCAAAAAAATTACAGGAAAAAACAGCCAAAGGAAATACATCAAAAACAGCCCTCCCACAATTAACGAAAACCATTAGCTTCGTTGGCAATTCAAGTAAATTGGAAAAAAAGAGTGAACATTCGGAAAAAACATTGGTAAGCTCTTTTGTGTAAATGGAAGTCAGTCATTTTACTATTACTCACGAAATTAAATGAAGATAATTATAAGTCATTTTTTTTCAAAATTATAGCCTTTCAAAAACTAAAAAGTTAAGTTACATAAAAATTTTAATGACTTTTAATTTCCCTCAGTTTTAGATATTTTTCTCATAAATTAGTTGAATAAAAACATACTGCACCAAATAATCATTCTAAAAAAAATGCACGAAAAACTTTTACTCGAATGACACACAACTGTCGAAATTGAACATGATTTAAGATACTTTTCGAAAAAAACCTCGTTGGAGTCATAATGCAATGAATTCAGGCATTATAAAAATTAAAGAAAGTAAAACCCAATCAACAACTCAGAAAGATATTATTTTTTTAAACTTTTTTGAGAGGAAAGAGATTATTTCATGCATGGCAAAACACCTAAGCTGAGGTTTGCCGAAAATTTTCAAAACCAGTATGATAATGCTTTCTAAACGTAAGCGAACCATCAAAAAAATTACAGGAAAAAACAGCCAAAGGAAATACATCAAAAACAGCCCTCCCACAATTAACGAAAACCATTAGCTTCGTTGGCAATTCAAGTAAATTGGAAAAAAAGAGTGAACATTCGGAAAAAACATTGGTAAGCTCTTTTGTGTAAATGGAAGTCAGTCATTTTACTATTACTCACGAAATTAAATGAAGATAATTATAAGTCATTTTTTTTCAAAATTATAGCCTTTCAAAAACTAAAAAGTTAAGTTACATAAAAATTTTAATGACTTTTAATTTCCCTCAGTTTTAGATATTTTTCTCATAAATTAGTTGAATAAAAACATACTGCACCAAATAATCATTCTAAAAAAAATGCACGAAAAACTTTTACTCGAATGACACACAACTGTCGAAATTGAACATGATTTAAGATACTTTTCGAAAAAAACCTCGTTGGAGTCATAATGCAATGAATTCAGGCATTATAAAAATTAAAGAAAGTAAAACCCAATCAACAACTCAGGAAGATATTATTTTTTTAAACTTTTTTGAGAGGGAAGAGATTATTTCATGCATGGCAAAACACCTAAGCTGAGGTTTGCCGAAAATTTTCAAAACCAGTATGATAATGCTTTCTAAACGTAAGCGAACCATCAAAAAAATTACAGGAAAAAACAGCCAAAGGAAATACATCAAAAACAGCCCTCCCACAATTAACGAAAACCATTAGCTTCGTTGGCAATTCAAGTAAATTGGAAAAAAAGAGTGAACATTCGGAAAAAACATTGGTAAGCTCTTTTGTGTAAATGGAAGTCAGTCATTTTACTATTACTCACGAAATTAAATTAAGATAATTATAAGTCATTTTTTTCTAAAATTATAGCCTTTTAAAAACTCAAAAGTGAAGTTACATACAAATTTTAATGACTTTTAATTTCCCTCAGTTTTAGATATTTTTCTCATAAATTAGTTGAATAAAAACATACTGCACCAAATAATCATTCTAAAAAAAATGCACGAAAAACTTTTACTCGAATGACACCCAACTGTCGAAATTGAACATGATTTAAGATACTTTTCGAAAAAAACCTCGTTGGAGTCATAATGCAATGAATTCAGGCATTATAAAAATTAAAGAAAGTAAAACCCAATCAACAACTCAGAAAGATATTATTTTTTTAAACTTTTTTGAGAGGAAAGAGATTATTTCATGCATGGCAAAACACCTAAGCTGAGGTTTGCCGAAAATTTTCAAAACCAGTATGATAATGCTTTCTAAACGTAAGCGAACCATCAAAAAAATTACAGGAAAAAACAGCCAAAGGAAATACATCAAAAACAGCCCTCCCACAATTAACGAAAACCATTAGCTTCGTTGGCAATTCAAGTAAATTGGAAAAAAAGAGTGAACATTCGGAAAAAACATTGGTAAGCTCTTTTGTGTAAATGGAAGTCAGTCATTTTACTATTACTCACGAAATTAAATGAAGATAATTATAAGTCATTTTTTTTCAAAATTATAGCCTTTCAAAAACTAAAAAGTTAAGTTACATAAAAATTTTAATGACTTTTAATTTCCCTCAGTTTTAGATATTTTTCTCATAAATTAGTTGAATAAAAACATACTGCACCAAATAATCATTCTAAAAAAAATGCACGAAAAACTTTTACTCGAATGACACACAACTGTCGAAATTGAACATGATTTAAGATACTTTTCGAAAAAAACCTCGTTGGAGTCATAATGCAATGAATTCAGGCATTATAAAAATTAAAGAAAGTAAAACCCAATCAACAACTCAGAAAGATATTATTTTTTTAAACTTTTTTGAGAGGGAAGAGATTATTTCATGCATGGCAAAACACCTAAGCTGAGGTTTGCCGAAAATTTTCAAAACCAGTATGATAATGCTTTCTAAACGTAAGCGAACCATCAAAAAAATTACAGGAAAAAATATCCAAAGGAAACACATCAAAAACAGCCCTCCCACAATCAATAAAAACCAACAGCTTCGTAGGCAATTCAAGTAAATTGGAAAAAAAGAGTGAACATTCGGAAAAAACATTGGTAAGCTCTTTTGTGTAAATGGAAGTCAGTCATTTTACTATTACTCACGAAATTAAATTAAGATAATTATAAGTCATTTTTTTCTAAAATTATAGCCTTTCAAAAACTCAAAAGTGAAGTTACATACAAATTTTCAAAAATCATCCATTATTAAAACAGTTTACAATGCCTGCATTTTCTAAAACTATTAATTTTCTTTAAAAAAATATTAGAATATAAAAACTAGGATTACAAAATCAGTACATTTCACAACATTAGCTAAAAGAAAAAAAATCTAAAAAAAAAGTTTTCCAGAATTTGTACCTTTAAGCAATACGCAAATTGTTCAAAAACCACAAAATTACAAAACTTTTATAAATTTCCAAAATTTGAGTATACTTAGACGATTTTTAAAATAAACCTCATTTGAATGAAACAAAATAAAATCAAGGTTTGAAATTGACCAAAAAAGATCCAACTACCAACTACTCAAGGATTTTTTATCAGGTTTTTTTTAGTGAGGGGAAGGAATCAAAATTTTTTGATTATTCTCAAGGTCAATTTCATAATTTATCTTGAAGGTAACCGAAGATGCAAAAAAACCTCAAGAAAAAACCGCAAAAGGAAGTACACCTATAACAGGCCTCCTAAAATCAATAACAACCAGTATCAATTTCTCTGGCAATTCGAGTAAATTGGGGAAAAAGAGTGAAAATCTTGAAAGCCTGGAGAAAACATTGCCAAGTTCTCTAGTACTAACGGAAAAACAGATTGGGTCTGAAACTGATACAAGCACACTGGAAAAAAGGAGCAGAGATCACGAAAATGGGGGAACTTTCAAACCAGCTAAAACTGGAGATCACGACTGCTCAACGTGCAAAACCCTCGAATCCTTCATAGAATTTCTCAATACGGCCAAAGAAACTTTGCAGCCTTGTTTGCAGAATTTTTTAAATTCAGGAAACGGCGAATTAAGCGACTTTGTTAATGGTACCAGGTGCGATGTGATTACGGAGAAGATACGAGAATTTTTTAAACCATGTCCAGCGAAAAACGATCTTTCGAAAGATTGCTCACCAAAAGGTACAATGTCAAGTGTTTTAGTGAAATAAATGGATTCAGAAATTTTTTTTGGCTTTTTTCATGGGGTAAAATATGATTTTTTTGGGTTGGTATAGTAACTGAGAATCAAACAATGTAGAGGAGAAGATGTTCATTATCATATTTTTTCGAAATATGTATGACAATGTTTTTTTACTGAAAATCTGAAAAACTTGTAGAGTATCAAAAAATTATAGAAATTGTTATAAATTAAACAAATATTTCATATTTTCTTTGAATAGTTAACCGTATGTTTGAAATTTCGAAATTTTGAAGATCGTCCATAATTTAAAAAAATTCGAGAAGTTTGTAGAATTTAAGAAATAATGTTCAAAAATTTTGTAGTTTATACTCATTATCATTTTTTTCGGAACATGCAGGATACTTTTCGTTTTGTTTTTTTTCTTTTTCAATTTTTAACTAAAAAACTTTATGATATGAAATTTCACAAAAAATCTGAATAGATTGGAAAAATTTTTGTAAAATTCAGAAACTTTCGAGTAATTTTATGTTTTAACGTTTGAAAATTTGAAGAAATTAGAAAACATTGCAATTCTCACAGGTTTTCTCAATATTTTTGATAAACTTGAAGATTTTATTCATTATTACATTCCATCGCTGTAAGCATGATATTTTTTATTATTTGTTACTGCAAATCTGAAAAACTTGGAAGGTATTAAAAAATCATGTTTAATTTTTATGAGTTAGAAAAATATTTAATATGCAATTTTGAAAGTTTTAAATAGTTCATCTTATGTTTAAAATTTAGAAAATTTTTAAATACCAACTAAAAAACTTTAAAAATTTTAAAGATCGACCATGATTCCAGAAAATTCAAGAACTTGGTAAAATTTAAGAAAATGTTCAAAAATTTCGTGGATTTCATGTTCATTTTTTTTTCCGAAATATGCGGAACAAAGTTTTTTTCGATCTAAAAAAACATTTCAAAAACTTACAGATACTTGAATTTCAATACAAGTTTGAATTAGTTGAACAAATTTTCTGAAAAGTTTGCAAATTTTGAGAAATATGAGAAACCATTGCAAATTTCAGAGGTTGTGTCAATTTGATAAATTCACACGATTTCAGAAAAAGTTCATAAATTTTTCAGATTGTACTCATTAATATACTCTTTCGCTGTACGCATGGTATTTTTTTTATTTATTACTAAAAATTCGGAAAACCTGAAAAGTATTAAAATGTAAGGCAAAATGTTATTAATTAGACAAATATTTATAAAACTTCCAAAGTTTTTAATAGTTCGCCTCACATTTGAAATTTCGAAAATTTTTAAATACCTATTTAAAAACATTGGAAATTTCGAAGATCATTCATGACTCTGAAAAATTTGAGAACTCCATATAATTTAAAAAAATGATTAGAAATTTCGTATATTATGTTCATTATCATAATTTTTCGAAGTATGCAGGATAATCTTTTTTTGTTTTAAGACAAACATTTGAAAAACTTAAAGATATTTGAATTTTACAAAAAATCTGAATGAGTTACACACATTTTTGAAAATTTGAAAAATTTCGTGTGTAGTTTGTGATATGTACTTTTTTAAAGTTGGGAAATTTTGAGGAATGAAAAAATATTAAAAATTTTAGATATTCTATTTTTTTTTTTTTAATTTCAGAAAACTTTCATAAACTTCGGAGATTGTTTCATTTTTACGTACATTTCTTTGCTGCATCCATATTTTTCAATTTTTTACTGAAAATCTAAAAAACTTGGAAAGTATCAAAAAATCATGCTAAATTTTTGTAAGTTGGACAAATATTTATAAAATTTTGAATATTTCGAATAGTTCGCATTCTCTTTGAGATTACATAAATTTTGAAATACCTAGTAAAAAGATGAAAAATCTTCAAAATCATCCATGATTCCGGAAAATTCGAGAACTTTTTATAATTCAGGAAAACGTTTAAAAATTCCGTGGATTATGTCTATAATAATATTTTTTCGAAATATGCAGGATAACCTTTTTTTTATTTAAATATAAACATTTAAAAAACTTAAAAGTACCTTAATTTTATAAAGAATCTTAATAAGTTGGACAAACATTTGAAAATTTGAAAATTTCGGATAGTTTGTAATATATGCTTAAAAGTTAGAGAATTTTGAGAAATGAGAAAACATCGAAAATTTAGATACTGCCAATTATTCTATCAAAGTCGAGGAATCGGAAAAATTTCAAAAAATGCTCATAAATTTCAAGATTGCATTCATTATTATATTTCTTTGCTATACGCATATGATAATCTTCAAACGAGATCTCAATAATTACTCATCAAACGTTTCAGTTAAGTTCAAATATTCTCGGAAACATATATATTATCCTTTCGGATTAGAAACTTTCTACTTACTCCTTCAACGTGGAAAATTTATTTCAGGTGATCCAAGATTACAAGGGAAGCTTCATCATATTCCTTCGGACAAAAAAACTGAAGAAGCCATACTAAGTATGTTAGGAAAAAAAATACAAGTTTTTTATTTATAACATAATAAGCTGCGTTTTCATATAATTTTTTCAGAACTTTATAGGATTGTAAAAGATCCAACATCAGATGAAGAACTGTACGAGGGCGCAAAGTTAGTGACAGACCAGTTGCCAAAAGGTACATAATTAATTAACAAGATAACTCATTGTTTATTATAAATTGGATTCAACTCGTGACTTTTTTTATAGATTACTGTCAACAACTACTTCATAAAACTGAAGAAATTACTCCTACTACTGAGACGCAAAAAAAGACTAGCCAGCTTGAAGAAGAGGAAAATGGTAAGAATTAACTCGAAAAAATCCATCCATATTTTTGGGAAAATGGTTGTAAATTTGTGCAGACATGCAAGTTGATTCATTAGGAATATAAAGGGAGAGAAGTACATTAATAATAATATATTTTTTGGGGGAATTTTTTATACTTACATCACTAACAAAGAAGGTTCTGAATTTTTCTACCACAAAACAGTACAGAAAAATAATAAATAATTCAAAATAATTGTACTATATTACAAAAAAAAAAAAATAATAAATAAATTTGTATGTTGAATGACGAGAATAATTATGCCAGATAAATTCCAAGGCAGAAATATATTTCTTGATTATACAGAAATTGTAATAGGGTATTTATTCAAGGTCAAACATTTACGAAAAAGCACACACTTTTACATTTTTAGCATTCTTTTCCTTCTTTTTGTACTTATCTAAATCTGAGCCATCTTCAAGTTTCGGACATAGTTGAGAAGAATTCAAATGATACCTTAGTTTTCAGCCGGAAAAATTCAAAAAAACTCATTTTTAATGGGAGAATGACATGAAACTAACTTTTTAAACTGCTATTATAAAAAAATTGTTTTTAACTACGTAATTCGAATTATTTTATCCTTCCAGATTCTGATTATGTGGATAACTTTGAAAATCTCGCCAAATCAGAAGAACTAAACGGTATGAGATATCGAGTTTAACCAAGTACCTTTTCATCTTAAAAACAGTTATTTAACTTTGCGTTAGTCATGAAACGTTACTTGTAAATTATGGGGTTTTTTCTAATGATCATTTGGAACAAAAATGAAAGTAAAATTTAATCTAGAATTTCGTGTAATATGCCCTTCTTTTATTCTTTCTTTCAACTCGAAACTGATTAAAAAATCTAGTGATTATTACAATAAAATACTGTACTATAGAATCAGTCTGAAATACTGTACTTAGTTATAGTTATTTATTTCAATTTCAGTAATATAATATTGTTGACTTTATCAAATTATATTTTAGTAAATAGTATATATTTTTCAAAAACTCCAAGATGTATTTCATTTTATAGCATGTTTCTGATGTACTTTCTGCAATATCATGTTGTGATTCCTATAAATTTCATAGTACTGAAATCTGTATGGTTTCTTGCCATATTTTTTTGTACTCTCTAGTACATTAAATTTTAGTTTTCAATTATTAGCATTGCACTGAAAAAATTTTTAAACTTTTCGATATATATTTATCGTAAAAAGTAACAAAATATTGTAACTTTTACAATATCGTTCAGAAAATATTTTTAAATTGTATGAATTTACTATATGTATATCTCATTTATTTATTACATAATGTAAAGAAAGTTAAAATACTTAAAATGCAAATTGTACAGTGTGAATCTTATATTCTACTATACTTGTACACAGAATATAATACATTATGTGTAAAGTGAAATATCAATTAGTTCATTTTACTTTCCATTATTGATGTTTTCAGTCTGTACAAGATAAGTGAAAATCGTGTACTAATCAGTATTTAGCTGAAATTCATATAATATTGTGAAATCTACAATATACTTTTACACGCTGAGAAAAATAGTATATTTCGTAAAAGGCACGGATGTGCTTATAGGCAAAACGGGTTACAGTCCTCGGCTTCGCCTCGGACCATAATTTCCTCGTTTCGCCAAATTCGCACATCCGTGCCTGTTACGAACGATATTTTATGTACCGAGGGCATAGAAAACGCGTTTAGAGATCTCGAGCAGGCATAGAAACGCGTTTTCTATGCCAGAGGTACATAAAAATCTTATAATTATTACAAATATTTCACTTTTCACTCGTAATTTATTGCATTTTTTATAATACTTTAATGTTAACATTATCAAACGATATTGCAGTTTTAGATATTGTATGTTGTGAGTAATCTAAAATGTATATTGAATTTTATACCATACTTCTGTTGTACTTTCTACTTACCCGCATTTCAAAAAAAAGCTATATAATTTTCCTTGTTTTCTAATCAGTATGGTTCTTTTTTCATTACTTTTGTGTGCTGCCTAGTATATAATATTGTAATTTTTAACTATTTACATTGTAAAAGTATATTGTAGAATTTACGATATAAAATGAATTTTCGCTAAATACTTAATGGCACAGTATTTTCTTTCAGTATATAAAAAATCATATTGTATGAATCAGAAAAATTAATTATAAGAAGTATAATAATTGAATTCATATTTCACTTTACCATAGACTTTACATTCTGTCTACAAACATAGCAGAATATACGATTTATATAGTACAATTTGCATTCTAAACATTTAAAAATTTTTACAGCATCTATAAAAAACTGTCTCACATATTAGTAAATTTATACAACATAACAATGTTTGCTATGCAATATTGTAATAAGAAAGATGAAAATTATGAAATCTGCAATAATATTCTAAAAGTCACAGTATTCTAGTAATTTTTGCTATAAATATGTAGAAAAGTACTGGATTTTTTTCTTAGTGTAAAGTGTTGGATTTACTTCAGATAATGAATGTACAAAACAAACACTTCTTACAAAAATAACATTTTCAAGTTTCAACAACAAGCACATATAATAAACTAAACATTTTACGAAATCAAGGTTAAAAAGTAACGATTCAACGAAAGAAAGATGAATTTCGATGACTCCATATAAAAACAGTATATTACATGAAAAATATAAATGTCCTTTTCATAAATTCTAAGTTATTCATTAAATTTCGTTTTTAAAACATAAAAACGTCATTGTCGTAGCAAGCGATTATTTTGTACATACAAGAAAAAAACCTGCTATATAAAATTCTAGAATAAATGTGTCTTTTCCCTTTAATTGGTTCCGAATGACCATTGGAAAACAATCCAATAATATTATACTGTACAGAACATTTATAATACTTACCCCTTTTTCTTAGATTAAAAATTTTATTTGTACTTTATTTTAATTTAATTTTGTTATTTTTGGTTGAAATCCCCCCAAAAAAACTCATGAACGAAGAATATTTCTTTCAGATGATCCCAGTCAACCTGGAAAGCCGCAAATGGATTTTTCGGATGGAAAAATTCCCAAGGGAGACGAGCTGCTAAGTACGTTGCAAAAAGTCAACAATTTTTATAATTATCCTACGAATACTCCAATTTATTCGATCATTTGAAGCTCATTTTTATAAACTAGACCAAATCCAAGAATCAAATTATGTCTTCTTCAACATATTTCTTCATTTTCTCTATTATTTCTTCCTTCTTCCAAGCTTTCAACCCTCAATTTTTGGTGCCCATCAGTCAGTAATAATCTTTTCTGATTTATTAATCATTTTTGCATTAATGATGTAATAAGTCACGTTTTCATTTCATATTTATAGAAGTTTGTGAGACTGCATATGATCCAAAGGTACCTAAATTTATTTCGGAAACCGCGAAGAAGGCACTAACGGAAACTTTCTCAAAAGGTACATAATAAATAAATAATAAAACACGTCGTTTATTACGATTTGGATTCAAATTTAATTTTTTTTATAGATCCGTGTCCAGAACTTCTTGGAAAAAACGCCGATGAGAAAAACACTCCTGTTTCTAAATCAGAAAAAAAAACTAGTCGACCTAGAGAAGGGCAAAGCGGTAGGAATAAGAGAATGAGTTACCTAAAAAAAATCCGTCCATATTTGAAAGAAAAATTAGTGGGATTATTTCGGAGAGGCAGGTCAAAAAATTATGTACTTTTAATTTTGGACACGCGGGGAGGGGTGCACGTAGATAACAGGCAAAATTTAAAAAAAATTACTATCGTAAAATTTCACACTACACTGAAATTTTAAAGATTTTTGTGTGACTTAGAATGAGGAAAAGTACCTTTTACAAAAAAAAAGAAACTACGAAATTGAAACGAAAATAATAAGATATTAAAACATTTGTAATAACAACAACAAAATAATAACAATAAATAAAATAAAATAATAAGAAAAAGCTGGCTCAAAGTAATTTTTGAGTTAATGAAATGAAATAATCATATATGATTTATTGAACATATTTATCAGAATATTTTAAGTACTACAAAAAATTTAAAGGATCTACAGGAATAATTATTTTTCATTTTTAAAACTTTCATTTGTCAATTAGTGAAAATTGGAAAGATAAAACTCCGACCAATGAATTATACAAAAATTTAGTATTTTCATTCATCCAAAAATTTTTGTATTATTTTTCAAATAGTCTTGGAAAAAAATTATTTAAAATACACTAACTGAAGTTTCATCTTTACAATTTAAGCTTGTTGACAAAATGAAAGTTGTGATAATATACAAGTTCAATTTCCATTTGATAATTTATTATGAGGATTAGCATTCATTGTCAAAAGTTTGAAAACACATGAAAGATAAATGGTACGAATTGTTATGATTTGCTACTAATTTTTTGAGCTGATTCTGTTGACTCCAAGAATAAAATTTAATTAACTTTTTTTATTCGCAACTTACAGGTTTTACAACTAATTATACAAAATTACAAAAATATTTATAGTAGTTCGTCATTACGTAGGTATCAAATAATACATATTTATTTTATATTTTAATATTTTTTTCAAATATTGCAATTTTCATGTATAATTTTATCTGAAATCATCCAAGTGATTCCAGTTGAGTATTTTTTCTTGCATGAAAATTTCCGTATATTATTTCTATCGAATTTTATTTATTGATAAGGTTGTTCTAATTAGTCCGAAATTTATGAAATTTCTTCCAGCCATTGACAAGAAAATAGCAATAAATAAAATGCTAGCTTGAGAATTCAAATGTTAATAATTTCATGAAAAAAGCATGTTTCCAGAAATAATTCTTCAGTCCTTTTTTTATGTGCCTGAAGTTCCAAATGTTTAAAATTAAACGAAAAAATGTTATAAGTTAAAATATGAGGAAAAAATGTTTTAGCTGCTTTTGAACATTTTTTGATTGTAACAACAAACTTGATGCTCCCCAAAAAATATTTGTCACACTTCCCATCATGATAAAAAATCAAAAAATTCATATATTTTTTATTTTTGTTTAATTTATAACGTTTGAAACTTCAGGTAAATTTTTTTTATCATTTATCTCTGAAATCTTTATGAAATTCACAAGGTCGATTTTCAGTAGCTTCACTCAAAGAAAGAAACACGAAATACTCGTAAAAATGCCAGTAAATACCAAAATTCATCTCAAAAGTCAAAAGTATGTAAAAAACGCCAACAAAATATCACTAAAATACCAAGTTTGGTGCTTTGCTAGAGTTTTCTCAATTATTCTCAAACTTTAACGACAGACGAAACAATTCACGACAAATGCCCCATCGGAATATCTATAACCATTATATGACACTTTTCAGATGATACTGAATCTCGTGAGTCCTCGAGCAGAATCCCAGATTTATTGAATAAACAATCCACTCCTCGTACAACAACTGAAGGTAAATAAAGATGTCATATCAAATAATCGACACACGAAGAGAACAAAATGGATAACACAACCATATGTCCAGTTCTCACAATCCCTTAAAAGTTAAAACACGCAAGTATGTAACTATCACGACACAATCCAAGGATATAAATGACTTTGGGTATGGTTGTCGCCATGTTATGTCTACGGTTGTGACAATCCATGTAAAAGACTTATCTTAGGGATGTTGATGAACTACTTTTAATGATACCTATTTTGCAGATGTCTCCAAAGATGATACAACTGAAAAAACTACCGATATAAATTCTCCACCGTTACCAGAAAATGTTCCTAACTCCCCTCAAGCCGCGAGAAATCCATTTAGCAAAAATCGTATGTCAATCAATTATCTAATGATCATTTAACCACATAATCAGACCGAAGCCTAATAAAGAATTTTGTTTCTTATTTACTTTCCAGAAAAGTCTCCAACCTTAGACTATGGAGGATTACTTGATGGACAGGATAAAGAGAGTGAAGAGGATGAACCTGACTGCCCTGAAAATCTCGTTGCTCTGGGCAATGCCTCTATCTCTAAAATTGTCGATCAATTGGTCAGAGAGTTGTCTGATAATTACATGGGACGAATGTCTTTCGTGAAGAGATCACAAATCCCTGATGGCAATTGTGATGCTTGAATTGTTTAAAGTGTTCCGTAATGGAACAAAATCGGGCGAAACCTGAAAACTATTAGGAATAATTGAAAATGGGAATGTCTTCAGGTTGATGAATTTCGTATCAAGATGGACAAGGTTGACAGCAGAGATTATACAAATGATAATACATATAATAAAATAAATAATACATGAATTAAATGAAAGAGATTCTCTGATGAAATAAAGGAAATTGATTTCAAGTTAGGTTTTTGATGGGTTTTATAACTTTCATTTTGTACCATTATTTTATATAAGGTCTTCGAAAATTACTCATAAAGAAGTTTGGGTCTTTGATTTTGTATGATTTTACCAAAACAGTCTATTTTCGATAGTTTTTTACAGGAAAAAAGTTAGTTTATAATAGAAGTCGTGCTTGTAAAGTTCAACCTAAAAATTGAATGTCATATCAAGAAGAATGGAAATTGCAAAAATGTGTCTAATAGTGCGATCAATGTATAATTTTAGAATAAATGTTGTACTTGTAATTTTTAGACGTATAATTTACTATATGTTGGTATATACTGTATTCAACTTAATAGTGATTATTTATTGTACTCTATTGCACATAATTATTATTTATTACATTGTGTACTATTGTCTATTTATATTGACAACATTGTGTAGATTTCAAATGATTGTGATCAATATTCGTTATTGCATGACTATAAATATGTGTGTATAATTGTCAAAAAGCAAATCGTTTCGTTCTTCACTCTCAGAATTTCTCTATTAAATTTAACAGATTGTTTTTGAAGCATATTTCTCATACTGTGTATTAAATTTTCGATTAAAGTTATGGACGCAGCTATTAACAAAATAGACACTATATATGAAAATTATAAACCTTCTAATATGAAATCGAAGTGTTTATTTTATGTAAAGCAGACATTGAAATCATTTTACCTTTAAATGATTTCTCATTCAAAATTTGTATTGAAACTTTTTGAAATTCAAGTGGATTTCGACATTACAAATTTTTTTAGAACAGATTTTCCCTTACTTATCAACAGCTATTTGATTAAAAGAAAAATTTTTATTGTATGGAATATAAATTGTGTAACAAAAATTATATTGTGTATATGATAATATTCGAAAGATATTTTAAAAGATTTGAACATGTATGTCTTAAAATAAAATTAATAATAATAAAAAACATTGAAATTATCATATTTAATATGAAAACAATAAATTTGATATAAATTTCTTTGAAATCCTTTTTATATACGTGTCCATAAAATTTCAAACACAATTTTAAGAGGAAGTCTATAAAAGATGTTTGAAATTGCAAATTTTTTTTGACAGTTTTGATTCATAAAAAGCCAATTTCATTTGCTCCGTATTCAGATAAACATTCTTAGAAAAAGGTGGTAAATTGATCACTCAGAGCCAATTGTTTATCAATAGTGATTCCTGATCTTTTTATTTCAACTGATCAATATTTATAAAAAAAAAAAAATAATATTTTTTATTTGTTAGTATTGGTTTTTTCATTAACGTTTTTTGCCACTTTTTTGTTTTTTTGTTTGAATGATATTGAATTGTATTGTATTGGAGGATCCTGATGAGGACCCAATATGCGGCCGTAATATTGATCAGTTAAAATAAATAGATAAGGAATTACTATCAATAAAAAGTTGGCTGTTAGTGATCAATTTCCCACCTTTTCTAAGGCAAGTCGTTCTATTTGAAAGAAAATTTCTAAAATCTCTTTTTCGAAATAAAACAACCACTGAAAGCAGTTTCTGATATATTACCCCAAAACTCAAAAAAATATCATCAAGTAAATTTCAGCCATCTGAAAATTCATTAAATAACTGCAATTTCATTCCTCCTAGTTAAATCAAATCTTCAAAACCATCATTTCCAAAAATCTCATAATTTGAATTTTTTCCAGCCACATTACCCTTGCCTAAATTTATTTCTATCCACTAAATCCCACTCTGCATACAACCAAAATTCTTCTAATTTATACCCAACCATCTTCCATAATAATATTATAATCTCGAATCGAGTTCAGAAGCTATAATTTATCTTCAGCTTATCATCCCCCCGATAGTTTATGTCACAGATCGCGAGGCTTCATCGACGAAATACCTCCTTCTAAGAAAACACATTCATCAAAAAACAATCAAGCACAAAAATCAGCTTTGCCAGCAACATCAATAAATAATCACCTCTAACAAAATAGTCATCGGAAATCGCAATTTCCTTTCGAATGGAAAATTTTCAATTTTTATACTACCTCGAGAACATAGGAAAGACGAACGTCATCTCATTGAATCTCATTGAAATTCGTATCGTCTCATAAGTCACGCTTAACTTTCAAACAAAAACGCTCGCGGATTTCAAGCTTATTAACGAAGGAGGCGTGTTTTGAATCTCGTGGCAAATATAGGTCGACCTTAGACCTTGCATGCGTATATTTATCAAGTTGTACTCGAGTTTTCGTTCAGTGCACGACGATCATTCAACAGATTCGCTGCAAAGTAATTTACCGGAAATTCTTAATACCTTATTTTACTAATTTCAAGCCAAAAATGGCTCGCTTTACGTTTCTGTTCACTTTCCTCATCGCAATTGTCTTGCTTTGCATCGTCGCATTGGTAATTATTTTCTCGAAGAACAACGAACATTTTTCGACACGATTTTATGGTTTTTTTTTTTGCTGATTATAAAATCCCACGATTTCTGTGCAATAAATTTATTACAAATGTGTCACAGTCAGAGATAGTGATAAGAAATGATCTATTGCATCACGAGAAGTTGCGGACATAGGATTTTTATTTGCAAGGGAATTCTTCTGGTCTGATTGTTCTTTTTTAGTTGTTTTTTATTGGGACAATGCAATAAATTTATTTATCGAAGTGTGATCAATCGGTCATTTCAAGCTATGGAATTCGGATATGATTTTCCTGTTATTATTTTGCGAAACTTTTGAAATTAGAGGAGTTTTTGAGGAAATTAGGGACACCAGCTTTTTTTGAAGTTTGGTAGAGAAAAAATTGGAAATGAGACACGAGAATCATACTTAAATTTTTGTGAAATTTCGAACAAATTTTCTAAATATCTTTAAATATGGTCAAAATTGTGAATTTTCGAACTTTTTCGAATATCTCAACATTTTTACAAATTGTTTAGAACTTTTTTCTAAAATGAACTAATGCTAGTCTCATTCTCAAATTAGTAGGAATATTATTTTTAAAAAATCTGACAAACACTATAACACTTACAAAATTCTTTCGAAAATTACGTAATCAATAAAATCATTCAATATTCTCCAAAGTAAATTAAAAAATACATACTGAAAATAATCCTTCGACAAAAAAAAAAAAAATATTTCTTGCAAAGAATAGAAAAATTATCGACAGATTTTTCACAACTTTAGCAAAAAATGTTAGGATTTTGAAGGTTTAAGAAAATCCCAGAAAATGAACTCAGGATATGGCGATCAATCTTAAAATTGAGCAATTATTTCTGAACGATCGTTGAAATTACCACAGTTTGTAGTAGAATTTCCATAAATTTACATTCTCAAGGACATATCGAAAATTGTTCGTAGATTTAATTTTAATGATTCTTACAATTAGACGCGTTGATCAAAATTCATACGAAATCTTAGAATTGAAATGAATTTTAGTCAACTTGTCCAAATTTCTGAAATTCATGAATGTATTTGATAATAAGAATCAATCAGCAAACTTTTAACAATTTTCGAAAATTTTAAGGGACAAATGATTAGGTCCAAATTTTCTCAAAGCTCGAATATTTGGAAAATTCGAATTTAGCTTCCGGAGTGTTTACTAGAATATTTAAAAATATTCAGGAATCGTCAAATTCTAATGATAAAAGTTCGAATTTTTGAGAATCAATTAATCTTATTAAAAAAATCACTGAATTTCCGAAAAATTTTGGATGTATCCAAAATTTTGCAACGTTCTTTGAAATATTCGAAAAACAAAATTTGATAAAAAACTAAATTTCAAAGAATTCTCAACAATCCTTGGTAATTGGGAAATTCGTAAAAATTTCTGAAAAATTTTGAACACTTGCACCATCCAGGAGGAAAATCGTGATAAAAATCATCTACATTATCATCCAAAATTCTTTTGAAAAATCTAGCAAAGTGCCCAAAATTTTTCGAAATTCTCTAAATACATATTTCAAAAACTGAAAAATGAAGTAGGTTATCATTAATAAACGTTTGTTGAAGTTAAAAAAAATTTCATAGAAAACATCTATATCGCAATATATTTTTGCAAATATGCATGAATAAATATTATTCTCGGAAAAACATCTCAAATTTTTCATAGATTTAATTTATAGAATTTTCCGACGTATCGTTCAAAATTCGTGAGAAATCTTGAAATTCAGATGAATACGTTATTCGAATTTCTGAAATTTTTACATGGTTTTGATAACAGAAATTAATCAGGCAATTGGTGATCATTTATGAAATATTTTGAATGAAAAATGATTACATGCAAATATATAATGATTGTTCCTAAATTTTTAAGAATGAAAAAAGTTTGGATTCTTGGAAAATCATTAATATTTTTAGAAACATTAGAAATTTCGGGATGTTTCTCAAACATTTTCAAAATTTCTCAATTTTCTCTGAAAAAATTGGAAAATATACGTTAATTAACAAAAAACTCGATCGTGAAAAGTTCTCGAGAATCTTGAATAAAGCATGAACTTCAAGACATTTTTCAAAAATTTTTGCAAGCTATGACACGTTCCAATATTTACGTATTATATTCTTAGAGGAAATCATTCAATTATTTTTAACACTATTAAAATCCATCAGAAAAAAATTATCTTTATACAATTACAATTTTCCTAAAAAATCTAGTGGGATTCCCAAAACTCTTCAGTAATCTATTCAAATTTTCTAAAAATTGTGGAAAATAATTTAAAAACAATTAACAACACATAATAACTCCCAGAAACAATGAAAATTTACTGTTCAACTGGGATACAGTAAGCAACAGAAAAAATAGAATCCATGATAAATAGTTTGATACTTTTCAAGTTTTCCGAATTTCTATTAAAAATCAAAAAAACAATTTCATACATATTTCGAAGACATATTATGATAATAATCACAGTCTGCGAAATTTATAAATACTTTCCGAAATTCTACAAATTTTCCGAAATTTTTAAAATAATAAATGATCTCCTAAATATTCGATGTTTTTTAATTTATCCCGATTTTCAAAATCTTGAATATTATACAAACTCTTAACAACTTTCCGAATTCGATAAACATTTTTCCGAGTTTGTATAAATTCTTCGTATGTAATTTTGAATACTTGTAAAATTTTTCAGATTTTTAATAAAAAACGGAAAACAATATCATACATATTTCGAAGAAATATGAGAACGAAAAAATAAAGGAAATTTAAAAAGTTTTTCGAATTTCATAGAACAATTATTTACAATCTCTAAATTTTTCAATCTTTTTTAACTTTCGAAAATTATAAAAACTTCAAACATAAGAAAAACCATCCAAAACTATAATAATGTATTGTGGATTCTATTTTTCCTACTTTTCTCTGAATCCAAAATTTGAAGTTTATGATTAAAAATCCATACCTTTGTTATTCAACATCATTCTTTCTAAAAACGTTTTTCGAGGTTGAAATGTATTCAATATTTTTATTTCAAGAACCAGGGGACTTTCGAGTGTAATTAATATTTAATTCTGAATATTCTCAAATATTCACAAGAAGCTCATGCAAAATCCCTAACATTCTAGAGCACTGGTTCTCCGGTACCAGAGGACGCAGTACCAGAGAAAAGTAATTTTGAAGTCGCCAAGGATCAAGTAGCAAGCAATTTGGAAGCTGCAAGGGAACAAGTTTCAAAGAGAATGGAAGAAATGAAACCATACTTGGAAAAGTTCACCAAAGACATCCAAGATAGTTTCGAAAAGATGGCTTCGAAACTCAAAGAAATGGTTCCAGAAACAGCCAGTTGAGCATTTCATGGCGTTGTTACTTATGCTTGACGCTATAGTCAAAGTTTGCTTTATATTGTTAAATAAAAAAGTGAAAACCCTGTAGATTCGTGATTATTTATTGAAAATTTTGAGTCAATACTTCCGCTACTTGATGCTACATTGTGCGCCGAAGAAACGCAACGAAACGAGAACGATGAATGTATAATCAAGGAATGAACGTCAATGGAACGACAATTTATTATAATATTGCGTGCGATATATTCTGCGGTCATAGAAATGAGCCATCATTAAGCTCGGCACATTTCACGAGAACTTTGCTCTTCTATCTATCAGGGCATTTGCGTAGTGAAAACAACAAACAGCTGGAATCGGAAAATTCCCCTTCGATATCGGAGATAGTTCCTTTTTTTCACTGCATCAAGCAATCGTTTCAAAAATGAACACTTTCTTCCGGTTTCACTCATTCAAGAGTGTGAATTTTTACAACTTTTTGACTCAAAGTTAGTCAGTTTCACAATTCAAAATTAACGAAATTGGAATATTTGAAATCATGCATTCGACATGTTAAATTTAGGAACCAGTGTAATTAAGAATTTATAACTTTGTCTATTAACATTTTCTGAGGTTGAAATGTATTTGGGATTTTTTCGAAAAAAAAAAAAAAATTATCGATTTTTCAGTTTTTTTTTCTTCGATTAGAGTATTTCAAAATTTTGATGATTTAGAGAATTTGATTCTGATGAGCTGATATTAAAAAACTAGGAATTCCAAATTTGACAAGCTGAATTAGGGAAAACAGAGTAAAATAAAATTCAAAGCCTTGTACTTGAACATAATTTTTTTTCTAACTTTTCAAACTCACGAATGAGGTTTCAACACATTCGAATTCTCATTTCGAAGACTCGAGGATTTTTAGGTCAAAATAGAAGCGAATTCTTGATTTTTTGGTTTTCATTACTTAGATTTTTGGACTACATCATTTGAAATTTCAGAAAGCAAAAACATTAATGTAGTAATAAAGATAAAAAATGAAGATTCAAAAATTTTACTAATTCGCTCTTTTTAGTCAAAGCAAATAAAAAATTTTGAATTATACTATTTCAAAATTTCGGTGATTTAGAGAATTTGAAATTGACGTACCAAATTTTAGAAACTAGGAATCTTGAATTCGACAAGTTTAATTTGGAAAATTATTATAATAAATATTCAGTACTTTATACTTGAACATCATTTTTTTCTCTGACTTTGAAAACTCTCGAATTCGATATTTTTGCAGGTTCGAATACATTCAGATTTTCATTTCGAAGACTCGGGCATTTTTTAGTAAAAATACTAAGGACTTCTCGATTTTATAATTTTTATTTGTTCAATTTTTGGACATTTCATTTCGAAATTTCAGCAATTAAAAACATTGATGTGCCAAATAAGGAACACTGCATTTCTCGAGTTCAATTTTTTAGTCGGAATAAATAAAAATTTATAACTTTACAGTTGAACATTATTCTTTCTACTTTCTTTGGAAACTCGCAAATTTTGTTTTTTGAGGTTCAAAGTATTCGTGATTTTTATTTCGAAAACTCAAGTCTTTCTGTAAAGAAAATTTGCTTTTCTATAATTTCGATTTCTTGAGATTGGACTACATACTTTGCAATTTCAGCAGATTAGAGAACCTTAAATTGATGTTCCAAAGTTGAAAATCTGTGTTAAAAAAAACATCGCACTTTGTTACTAAACATTTTTTTTCACTAAATTGAAAAAATCATGAATCCACTATTTTTCAAAGTTTGAAACATATTCAGATTTTTATTTCTAAAACGATAGGATTTTTTTTTAGTGAAAACAAGTATTTTCACTTTTTAGTTTCGAATCCCTAAATTGGATTTTTTTCGAATTTAAGTAGTTTAGAAATTTTTAAATTGCTGTTCCAAAGTTAAAAAATTGGAAACCACTTATTTGAAAAGCCAAATTTTGGAAAACATTAAAAATAAAACAAAGGTCTTTAAATATTTGAATATTTTTGAAACAAAATGAAAAAACTAGTCAGTTCGATATTTTTTTAAGTTTGAAAACTTTTGAATTTCAATTTCAAAGACTCAGGAATTTTTGAGGTTAGTGAATTCTTGCTTATCTAACTGGAGTTAGTTAAATTTGATTACAATTTGAAATATATAAAGAATTCATAAAAGTTGATATCTAAGGTTTACAATCAAATCGTACGATCTCAGATTTAACCAAAAATTGAAAATTGAAAATTATTTCACTTCAAATTTCAAAAATTTAAGATTTTCTGCACTCAACTGCAGAAGTATAAAATCTTGATATAAAAATTCCACGATTCAATTATTCAACGTATTCTAACTTTTATCAACTTTTATATCCGATAAAATTACTTACATCTATGAAAAATTCAAGGTTTTCAAAGACAAAATATTAACTAACATTTATAAATCACGAAAATCAAAAGACAAGAACATGTCGATTTTCCAGAGACTAGTTCCAAATTCAACAAAATACGAATCTAAAAAACCAAGAATAACAAAGGTACCTTGATTCTAAAAAATCCTCTAAAAATTTGACGAGAATGGACAAACCAAATTTGTCTTTTTGTTTTTCGAAACCTATGTAGTTACTTTAAAAATTCGTATAACATAACAACTCAGTCTTGCTTATTTTTCATTACTTATGTTTTTAAGATATGTAACTCCACTTCATTCAAAAAATTTCTTCATTAAAAAAAATATTGTGATTCTTCCAAAACCCAGTTTAAAGGGGAAAACATTTTTTTCTGCTACCTAGAGAAACTGTTCTTTCCGCAAAAAAAAGAATTCTCTACAGATTACTCGATTTTCTAGCACGCAATTCAAAACCAACGCTTTTTTGAAACCGACATAAGTAAAGGTATTATATCATTACATAGAACGAAATCGTGATTCTCCATTTCAAACAACGCAAAAAAGTACGAATTTCCGACACCACATTGAAAGAAACAAAACAAATTTAAATTTATTCGAAGACAAAAAATACTGAGATTCGATATTCTAAAGGCTCTATTTACACTTTGACAAGAAGCGTGAAAATTTATTCACCTCATTAGAATTACTATGTAAGGCAATTTTTTCAATACCTACACAAAAATCGTCGAAAAGTTTTCGCCTACAACCCTGACAATTTTTTCCATACGCTGTTTTTTCTTCTCTTTTTTGTACTTCTCGAAAAATCCATTGATTGAATCTCGAATGAATGACATGTGAAAGAGGCGTCCATCAACATATTTGAATAATTTGAATAATCATAATGACTTTTTTTCATTACGATTTAAAATGTGTAACCGGTTATTCCAGAATAATTTGAGCGGTTTGTATAGACTTTTTAGGATATCGATTGCTCACCAAGACTGTCATGATTTATCGGCCTTACTCGCATTCCCGATATTATGTAAACATTTTTTACAACCAGCATCTCGAAAACAATACCTCACACTCGATATATTCACGGAAACTGATACTCTTTGTTTATAAATTTGTTAAACAATCTCGTAAACTTGGAATGAACAATGCAGAAATTTTCCAAACAATATTTTCAATACCCTAGGGTTTAATTTACTCAATTAATAATTTATTATCAAGCAATTTTTGAGTGCCTCGAGTTACAAGACGTTAAACTTTTTTTTTATTTTGAGCCCGGGATCGAGAAAAAAAAGTATCAAACAATTTCTGTCAAGAGTTTATTAACATTAAAACAAAACAATCCATGACAAAAATAGGAGGATATTTTTTTATATTGAGTAATTAGTAATAAAACTTCCATTGAATTCCTAAAATTCAAATTCTTACTATTTATTACAAACAAAATGTATACCTATTATATATACATAATAAACAATCTTTATAAAAATAATAATGAAATATGAATACTTTAATTTTAATTTATTATTTTGTATATCATCTTCCTTTGATTTTTTCTTTGAAGTTATTTTGTAAAAATTATGATTTCGCTATTTTCGCCCTTGGAGCCATTTTCAATGTCAACCATTTGTTTCAATTTCTTAGGCAACAGTCAGATTATTCTTTTCTTACTTCAAGTCACGAACTGAGAAAGGAAATGTAAAACGATTTTTTCAATGGTTAGAGCATGTATCTTAACATGTGTAACGGTTGTTACGGCCTTCGTGAAATCGAGGATTAACGCTTTTTATCATGTCATTAGAACAAACGAATCTATGAAAAGAAAAAAATGTGGGAGGAGGAGGCCGGAACTAAAGGAAGATGAAGGTCTTTTTTTAATATCAAACGATTATATTATTAATACACTTATTTCTCAATTTTTATAAGCCTTCAATATTCAAAATCGAAACTATGAATTGTAATAGCAATGTGTATCTATCATAGATATACATATAAATATGCAGCAGTTTATAAAATAATTAATTCTCGTTGTTTTGTATGATAAAGATTTTATATTCCACAATCCATTAAACATTTTAAATTAATAAAAAAAACCAAGAGCTTGAAAAAGAGCAAAAATTTAGTAATGAACCACCATTATTAATTAGAAATGACTCCAAGTCATCGTTTTTCAATTAAAATTAAAGATTGTGTCGATTGTAATTTAAAAGAATTTTATAAACCAAACGATTAGTAAATTGAACTCGCAATTATTATATAAAATTTTTTTTTTAATACTAAAATTGTTACTACTTGTCATAGTGATAATGTACATCTTTCATGAATATACATATAACTGAGCAGAAACTCATATAATAATAATTAGTATATTCAAAAATACGGTTACATTTCAACCATCGCAAAAAAGGAAGAAAATGAAAATGTGCATCGGAATTTTGGTTTTGAAAGGATAATTTGGAATTATTTTCAAAATTTTTGATGGTCATATTTTACCAATCTAGATTCCAAAAGCTGTATAGCTTTTAAATTCCACAATGTAAAATTTTAAAAATCGCTCTCTTGTAAGCATATTATCAAAGATTAAAAATTATGAAATCCCGAAGGAAAAATATTTTCCAGAAAAACCCCTCCCGAAAATTTTTTCTGCCTACGCCCTTCTCCAAATCAACTGATAATGTTTAGTTCCCATATAATACAAAGCTCTTTTATAAGAATCAAAAATTACTCTGTAATGTTTAATTCTTCTCGAACGTTCAACGCGACGATTATAATTTATGGGGCCGCCTTTCATTCGTCCAGCATCACCGTTCGAATGTATAGTCACGCGAAAGAAATGGAAAACAAAATTGAATGACTCAACCGAGAGAGGAGGAAGATGATAATGGATCATCCGGGGGTCCACGATACCGATTCGCTATAAATGTGAGCGGTCAAACGACAACTCCATTAGTAGTGAGGCCGACGCTCTAGAATTCAGGTTCCGCTCGATTTTACATTGTGCAAATTATTTTCACTATGAAGTGCTTTTACGGAATCGTATTCGCCCTTATTTTGGCCGTCCAAACAAACGCGAGACACATTCGCGATGCCCCTGCATCCGCGGAACCCTCGGCCACAGACACCCTCGAAAAATGGTTCTCACATCTCAAAGTCACTTACGAAGATTTCGGAAAACAATTTAACCAACAAGTAGAACAGGTAACATATCCAAATAAATGCATAAACAAAAGACCCAAGACTATAGAAGCCCAATATTTAAAAAATTGACCACTGTCTAATAGATTTATCAGTCTACTTAATTATACACCAGGAAATTGGTCGAAAATTTTCTGTTATTTTCTTCACTTTTTATTTTCAAACTGTGGAATCGGATGATTCCGATTTAAAAAAATATTCAGTTTCAATAAATTTCTGAATGGGAGGGATTTTTTGTGAAAATGTATCGAAAATCCTAGCGTCGCAAACTTGACAGAGCGTGTCGTCAACAACAGTAATTGTTGACCGAGGCATGCAATTTTTTTCATGCAATCGGTAACGACTTAGAAAATGTACGAAAAAGATAGAAACATGAAAAAATCTCGATGTGGATAACAATAAGTAATTCAAAACGAACCCGAATATTTTAGAATTAATACAATTTGTTGTTTTGAGATATTGTATAAGTTTTGCTTGGGAATATGAAAAAATTTAAGTGACAAATAATTTATTTGTATTGAATTATTTAATCACAATTTTTGAAACTCCGAATTCGGCTGATAAGAAACTGAAAACTTATCAAGACTTTTTTTTCTCTTTATCAATCAAAACTCGAAGAAGATGAAGAAATCCTTTTTTATGATTGAAGAAAAAAATGGCTTGATTAGTTTTTAGTTCTTTATCAGAAGGTTACGATGGAATCTTTTTCGTCCATTTCATGAACAGGCAAATAATATCCAAATTACGATTTGTAGACCGGTAGACAAAATTATTGAAGCATTTTTCAAAGTGGCCACAATAATTTGTTAATAAACTTATTATAAATATAAATACATTGATAAAGAAAAAAATGGACTAACTTATTTTCACTTCTTT
This sequence comes from Platygaster robiniae, assembly GCA_028476575.1. Taxonomy (NCBI): domain Eukaryota; kingdom Metazoa; phylum Arthropoda; class Insecta; order Hymenoptera; family Platygastridae; genus Platygaster; species Platygaster robiniae. The sequence continues at coordinate 37,518,971 of CM052020.1, forward strand.
ATCAAACAGTTACGAAGGACTTTTTTCGAAAATGTATTTCACTAACCGGTAAAAGAACCCAAATCACAAAATCAAAACATTGATTAAAGCATTTCTCAAAGTGACCACAATATATAACCATGGAAAAAAAAGAAATTAATTTCCTTCAACATAATACAATAATCGATTATAATTATTTTCTTTTGAAAATATTCTTTGATAATACTTTATTTTAGTCACTTTTGGGTATTTCTGAAAACAAAAACTTAACCCAAGTAATTTTTTTTATAAGTAAGGTTAGGTCAAAAAAACACCCAAAAGTGACTTAACTATATAAAGTGTTACCTTTTCTTTCTGAATGTAACCTTAAAAACATAGCGTAATTATAATCTGGAATGTCATATATGTACTAAAGAAATTCAAAATAAATCTCAATACTAAAACAAAATTTCAGCGTGATTATTTAAGTTATGAAAATAAAAAATGTGAGACTCCAGAACAAAAAAATCATTTTTTTTTTTTGTCATGTACCTCAGTACAACAATCATAGCATGTTTTGAAGAAACCGGCTTCGCATGAATAATTCAAGAAAATCGTTCTTTAACCTCTTTATTTTCATGACTTTGTTCAGGTGAAGAAAGATAATCCCGCAATCGAGGAAAATTTGAACAACTTTAAGACCAAAATCCAGGAAGCCTTCAAGGACGTGAACACGTACATTCCTGGTGCAACGGAGCAAGTGGAATCTTTGCAAAAAAATATTCAAAAATTCGGGGAAGTCGTGAAGAAGGAGTCAGAGAAAATTTACAATAATTTCAACGACTCGACCGGCGATTTGCAGGCGACGTTAACGAAAAATTTGAAAGAAACCGTGAATCACTTGGTCGAGGACATCAAGAAGACGAACGAAAAAATCTCTGCTCTCGGTCAAGGCGAACAAAAAGCCGCATGATTCTGAATCTTATGCCAATTGTAATATACATTAGGGAGGATGAGTCTCAAAGGCGCTCGTACGAAAACGTAAAAGCTTTGAAAGTGAAAAAACACGTTTGTATTTATGAATAAATAACGACGTTCTCGTGATAATTGTTGACTTATTTACCATTTTCATTGGTGAACGGTAGCATTCCAGATGAAGATGCTTTTTTTTTCAAATATAAGTAATAGTTTAAACTAATGACAAATATTATTTTAAATATTTTTTCTGAAATCTCATTCAATTCTTGTATTTTTAGAGTCCATTTATATTTTGGAAAACATACAATGAGAGAGTATCGTAAGATTTGGTTTGATTTGGAGATACTGAAGAATTTTATAAAAATTTGCAACTTGATTGGAAATTTGAGAATTTCAGGAAGTATGGACATTTACTGAGATTTTTTTTTACTTTTTCATCAATTTTCACGCATTGACTTTTTTTATAATTTGCATCAACTTTTTCATATTTTAGAATAAAAATCTATTACTTACAACAACGTATGAATATTGTACGTAATATTACTCATTATTATTATTAATAATTACACACAAATTTTTCCGAATCAAAAGCAGTTTTACTTAATTTTTAAAATGATCTGCTAATACAGATCATGCAGAAAATACAGCACAGCAAAATTTTGAACAGTTTCATCAATTTTTAATTTTAATTTTTCAGAAAACTAAATTTCCAAAGACTCCTCATTACTCTGAATAATATTGTACCGGTGAAAATAATTTTTTTTCTCAATTCCTTGAGTTTTTTAAAACTGTTAGCCACTTAATAATAAATTGTAATCTTTGAAAATCTCAAGAAGTTTTTTCAATTCATGAAACTTTATCATTTTTGTTACAACTGTTGACAATACTTCAGTTACAAAAATTTACATACTATGTAATAGACCCCTTCCAAAAAAAGAAAATGTTCAAAAAAACTTTCCCTAAATATATCAACATTCGGCAATGATTCAGGAAAAATGTTTCAAGTTAATTATTACCTGAAAATTTCAGCATTGATAATTAATCTACGAAACTTCTAATTACTAAAAAACTACAAAAAACTTCCTCGAATCTCTAGAAAATTTGATCAACTCAAAAATCACGATTCTAAATAATACTGTAGAGCTTAAAAAACTAGTTTTCCCAAAACCTAATTTCAATTTCAAAACAAATTTCTCACTATTTCATTACAAAACTCTCTATAACAAAAATTTCACTCATTTGTAAGTTCATAATTCATATGAGAAATTCTTAAATTTCTCACCAAATATTCCCCAATTTTCCATAATGACCATTTATCTAAGAATATTATATCTTATCGACTCCATACAAGTATGCAAAATAACCCTTCACCCCTTAAAGAAAATCCGTCACTGATAGAGATTTCAATCTGCCCCAATTTTTTTATCCTTTTTTTATTTATACACGTTGTCTTTAAGGTCAAAGATCAACGACGATCACGTGCTTCATCCCACAAATCGTGATAAAAACGATGCATCGCATCATTCGAGTGATTGAATTTGTCTTGTTAACAAAATAACATGATTTCATCCAAATAATCTAAAAATCGTATTTTTCGGAAAATGCGCCTCAAAGAAATTAATCATACTAGTAAAAAATTGAGTGGCAAAGCGAAAAATCACCGACACAAAAGAATTAGCAAAATTGCGAGAAAATATAAAAAAAGACCTTGAATTATCCATTAATTACTTTACTCTTGAAAATTTTCAATGTGTAACTACGCCGTTTTCACGGAGGAAAAAAAATCCATTGAGTAATCATTCGTTTCGCAAATTTCCTGCATGAAGGATATTTTTCGAATTGCTATGCGAAAACTCATTACAATGGGAGCTTTGTACAAACTTTGTATGATGTAAATTAAGAATATTTTTGTTTGTGCTGCAATAATAATACCGCGATGACGCTCTTTAAATATTATTTCAAGATTGTTCGTCAACACAGTTGCTTTCAATTTTAATCAAAAATTAAGTATGAAATGATTTTGAAAGTCATTGACTCCTTTATAAGAAATATTCCAAAATTCAATGAAATTTCGGGAAATCAGTAATTAATAATAAAAACAAGTATTCTGAAAATTTTCTGGTGACTAAATGTTCTATAGCTAACCTAAGTTAATATTTAACTTATTTGCTAGAAGTTTATGCGATGGATGATATGAACAGTAGTATGAAGTGGAAAATTCAAAAATGATGAAATATTTTCAAGTACTCAACATCAACTTTCCAATTATTTATTTATTACTTCGGTGTACAATAATAAATGATCCTAGGAATCCAACGTATTTTTTCGCAACTTTAGTGGTACTTATAGTTCTTGTGGTTCTCTGAAACACACAAAAAATTAAGAAATGAATTTTATGATTTTTAAACGATGAACTTAATCTTACTTAATTACTAATGTTGTGTGTAATCTTAATGCTAGAAGACAGAATCACATAAAATGATATAATCATTATAAAAAACTAAAACTAGAGCAATTATGAAATTATTGAATATTGCAGTAAGAGATTCTGGGAATCGAGACATTTGTAACTTTGTTTATTAATGATTTGAATCTCAAATTAAAGATGAGGGTCGGATTTCACTATCTAAATGTCCTCCAGATCATTTATTATGATTAATTTCAAAATTGCAATTAAAATTTTCAGTAAAAATTAAAATATAATATTTAATAAAAATTTGATACCTTAGGATCCTAGTTATTTTGTTTAAAATTTTTGAAAAGTTGAAAAATACATGGACTTTGCACTCATTTATGAGTGTTACAATTTTCCACATTTTCCAAGAATTATCAAAATCATTAACTGTAGAAAAATTTGTTTTACTTTTACATGCATTATTTAACACTAGAAAATGTATTTGCTTAGATTTATTAAATGAATAGAATCATTATTTCTAAAATTTGGATATTTTATAATTACAGAAACATTCTTCAAAGAACTTAACCGCAAAACTTTACAAGTTTTTATAACATTTAGATTGTTTTGCCTATTTTTAGAGATGATCTTTATTCATTATAAAAAAAAAACAAAGATTTTTTGAAGGATTCATTGAAACAATGTCTGTCACAATACCATTCCTAATTTCTCCAATTATCATAAGTTTCTTAATGAAAAAATTATTCTAATAACTTTTAGTATCAAGTAACATATTTTTCGATTTCTTCCAGTGAAAATTTTTTTTCAAACATTTGACATTTTACTTCTAGGATTTTCTTAAATGTAGGATCGCAAAATTTCATAGATTTTGGAAAAAAATTTTCATTTGCCCTACAATTTTGAGAATGCTGAAAAGTTTCCATTCACTAGAAGTCTGACTTTCTAAAATATACCATTTTACATGTTCTTCTACACGAATATTTAAAATAGCCAAAAACTTTTGTGATAATCCAAGAGTTACATTCTGTAAATACATTTGGTCAATCGACAATCGATTTTGTCCCAATCATTTCGTTTCAAAATCAAAAGTGAATTTCTATATATTTGCATTAAAACACAAAATTTGAGTTCCTACTTCTCTTGGTAAAATGTCATACAAAGTATAATTTTAAATAAAATTGTCAATAAATATAATATTGAATAAAAAAAATTTATTTGGCTTTTAAAAACTTACTGATTCTTCCGTAGTTAAGATAGTAAAAGAGTATCATTCCTGTAACGGCGAATTGGAAAAATGGAGCCATAGTGCATTTCTTTGGCTGAACATATTTGTGCTGCCAACGCCAGTAAGCTGAAAATAATATATTTCAATGCAAAATTGGGAAGTTGATGAGGAAGAACATACTTAATAATAATGGGTCTATTGTAAGCAAAAAAATTTGATTTTGTTATCAAGTTATAGTCAAAATTAAAACCAGGTCCTCCCGTTCCTTCATTTTGATATTTCTGTTGATTATATGTGACTTGGAATCAGGAAATGGGGTTTGAGAGGTAAAGCCATAAGGGACATTTTTCACTTTTCGATGCCTGCTCTGTCTTACTCACAGCAAAATAGGATAGGTCCCCCTTGAAAGGAAACATGGGTATCAAAGTTTGAAAATTATTCGGATCAGAGCCGGAGGGACAATACAGTTACTAGTAGCATTACAAATTTTACATTGATAGACCCAGATAAACCTGTTTTCTCCTTTTTTTTCTCAAGTAATTCATTTCCTTGACTTTATTTTTTGAACAAGTATAATGGTATAAAAAATAAAATGAAGGAGAATGACTTGAGAAAAGAAAAAAAAAAGAAAAAAGTCTATCAATGTAAGATTTTTCATGTAAGGGGTAACTTTTTTGTCCCTCGGCTTTTAGGCCGAGTATTTTTTGAAACTTGAATACTTGGGAGACCTTTCCTATTCTACTGTGAGTAAGACAGAGAGGGCATCGAAAAGTGAAATGTGCCTTACGGCTTTACCTCTCAAACCCCATTTCCTGATTCCAAGTAGCATATTATTCAAATTTTATTTATTACTTAGATAAAACCAAGACTACAATTTATCGTAAGTAATAATATTTAATATTTGATCATGTTTAAAAAATTATATAATTCATTTTTTTGAAATCAGATACTTATTGTGAAAAGCAGGAATTGTAAAAAAAAAATTTCAGTTTTATATTTGTGCTCAACTTTAATCGCCTGCATTAGGGCCCTTCTCTCGCAGCGCGTAACATATTTTCTCTTTGATATATCAAGATCAATAATAATATTGAAAAAATATCGATATTGATAATATTTAGAAAGACAATAACTATTCCTATTAAATAATCAATCTGTAATATAATTTAAATATATTAAATCATAACGAAATGAATAATATCTGATAAATCTACTACAAAGTAAATGAAATGTTAATCAAAAAAATATTGAAATATAAATCAAATAATCCGCAAACTATTACATAAACATTCAAAACATCGAATAAACCTTACGCCTTCCAAAATCAAAAAAAATTTTTATAATGTACTCAAGTGCTACTTCTAAAAAACTGCAAAGTAAAAAGTAGAATTTCGCATTATCTTTGAAATAATACAAATTACACGAGATTTTGTTACGTAAATTGCCAGATTTTCAAAATGGCGACTCGGTGATTGACAGGTAGAAAAAAGTAATAATATTTACCTCGAGAAAACAAACCAGCAACTGATGAGGGAGTTTTGTTACGCCTCGAAATCCATTGCCCGATATCCCCGACTTTCACTTCCCCGAAAGGAGTATCCGCTAATTAATAAATTCGTAAAACTCAATTAGATCAAAGTTTTTTTGAAGTTGTCAAAAGTAAATAATACTTTACGTTTTCCGTAATATCGAGCCGGGTCGTAAACTCCGTGGAGTTTTGGATCATACTCGGCCGGATAATCGCCAAAACCCATGTTAACAATATGGTCTAAAAAACAATTTAAAAATTTCTATTTTGCACTTTTGCACTAATATCGTCTGCAATTTTTGCGAATTTAGCCTCCTTCTTTTTGCGGTTGGCAACATTGCACGGCAGTGATGCCAACAGATGAAAATAAAAAAGTGGCAACACTGCTGATTCATCAAAACCGTTTCGCAGGAAATTTGAATATTCACTTGTCATTTACGTTTTCAATGTAAATAAAAACAAATGACTCAAAATTGTATGCAGATTCTGCAAAATTTTATTGAATTTTTATATTCCACATTTTAATCTTTGCAATTTTTTTTTCTGACAATGATACCAGTCTTTGTTTAGAAAAGTGGCAACACTGTTGATTTAACATTAAAACCGTTACGTGGGAAATTTGAATTTCAGTTCATCAATGAATAATTTTATTTCAATGTACATAAAATCAAATAAATCGATGTTAAAAATTTAAATTAAAATAAATTCTGCAACATTTTAATTATTGATACGAAACATAATAACTTTTTTTTTTGCTTGATTTCCGGAATAAAAAATCGTAGATTCCAAATAATTTCAAATATGTAGCAAAGAACATTTGTATTTTTTAAAAATTTAATATACTTCAATTCTTTTGACTATAACAATGTATCGATTGCTTACTGTTCACTAACAAAAACATAAAAAATACACCAGCACCCACGAAATCAAGGTCACAAAGTATCAAATATTGACAGATAATTTATTGTAAAAAACCACGAGCACAAAATGCAATAATAAACGATTTGTACATTACCAGATGTAAAAACTACGAAGGAACGGTAATCGTATATTCCGGATTTCAAAGATAATTACATTTTTTTTCTCTTCATCTACTGTATTGCAAAAAACTGTGCAAAATTGTCCTAAGTATCATGCAGGCAACGAATATTTAATTCATCATACAAAAACACCATTTTTCAGATATTTGCGAATTTCGCCCACCAGCGTTTCTCTAGCCACTTTTTTCTCCGTTCGATCTTTCACGTCTCTCAGTACGATTTGGTTGTTTTTCAGTTCGGTTTCCCCGACAATAATAACTAGCGGTATTCCATTTTCTTCGCAATACTGCAGTTGGGTCAGTAACTTCGGGCCCTCTTTGTAAGACTGCTCCGCTTTTATGTCCGCGTCCCATAATTCAGTGATGATTTTCATTCGCTCTAAATGCAGTTTTTTCTGGGCCGTCGCGACGAACACTTCGGTTTCGGTGGTACGAACTTTCAACTTTTCATTTAGCATTTTGTTCTCAAGAACGCTGAAAATTCGCTCGACTCCTATCGATGCACCAACACAGGGTACGTTCCTGATTTTCTTGTCAAACATGCTCACCAGATTGTCGTAACGTCCACCACCGGCCACACTGCCGACTTCCACGTCATCACCTATAAGACAAGAGGTTGACAAATTTCATCCATAGCGTGTATAACAATTTGTATGTATCTCTGGCATAATAAACTCGTTTTTTATGACTAATATTCTTACCTGTCAAAATAGCCTCATAAATGACACCAGTGTAATAATCTAAACCCCTCGCGAGGCTCAAATCAAAAGTAACGGTATCGACAATTTTGTAAATCTCGCAATACTGGAGCAAGAGCTCTATAGCTTTCAATCCGGACACTGCGTTGCTTTCTTTCATCAAATTTTCGTCTTTCCTGAGTTCCTCGATTAATTCCTGGCCACCTTTCTTTGACACATAGAAACCAATCTTGTCAGCTATCGCTTCATCCAACTCCTTTTCTTCTACCATTTCTTTCTTCACTTCCTCCCACGGCGATTTGTCCAGTTTGTCAACAGACGAACAGATGCTGCGGAATTTGTCTTCGGGAACGCCACAGGCAGCGAAAAGCCCATCTAACAGTAGTCTGTGATTCACTTTAATCACAAAAGGCCCTAATTTCAGGGAAGTCAAGGCTTCGCTGATGATGCGAAGACACTCAGCGTCCGGTAACATCGGGTCAAAAGTTCCAGCAATATCAAAATCCTGAAGACAAATCAATAAATTTCTGTAGAAAATCCAAGAATCCACAATCTGTTTTCCAATCAGAACAAATTTTGGCTGTTTTTAAACAGAAAATATTGTTAAATAACTTACACATTGATAAAACTCGCGATATCGACCCTTAGTCATAGCTGGATTATCTCTTCGGTAAACTTTGGCAATGTGGTACCTCTTAATATTGGTTATCTTATTCATAGCCAAGTACCTCGCGAAAGGAACTGTCAGGTCATATCTTAGAGCCAAAAGTTCCCCGCCTTGGTCCTTCAAATCGTATATTAATTTGGAGTCGTCGCCATATTTTCCAGTCAACACTTCCTGGAACGTGAATCACAGTTTTACATTTTGTAATTTGTGTAGGATATAACAAATTTACACACCTACAACAAACTATGACATCTATGATTTTTAAACTTAATAACTAATCACAGCTGCAATCATGATAACAAATAATCAAAATAACAAATAAATTATGATGATTTTAAAACATGAATAAATGGGAAAATAGAAATACTTTTCGCTCGAAGACAGGAGTGTCTATGGTGACGGCGCCGTGGCGTTTGAAAACTTCGATTATTTTTTCCATAGCCCCCAAACGCACTGCCATTTGCTCTGGGTCATAATCCCTCGTGCCTTTTGGAGTTTTGAGTAGAAGATTTGGTGCTTTTTCAGCACTCATTTCCTCGAGTTGCCCTTTCAGCATCTTTAATTTTGCGACCTCGGCGTCAATCTAGAACAGTTACATTGTCTAATTTAAACCATCTTTTGAAGCTTGGAAATTTTAGACATGCAATAAAAATCATTTTTTGATTCAATAATTTCAGTTATCCTTTTTATAAGAAATTTAAAAACAATGGGGAATGCTATGTCTTCAATGTTCAAAATGTTGTGAAATTTCAGAAACCTTTCAAATCTTACATAATTACATGATTCCTTTTTGAAATTTATGACTTGACATGATCCTTGTAAAATGAATGATACAGAAATTTAAGGCATTCTGAATTTTTGTCTTGATTTCTCAGAACATTGATAAATTATACCAATTAGTTTTTCAAAATACGTGTCTGCACATACTCATCATTTTTAATAATTATCTTGAGTGACAAGGATCCAAGGTTTAATGTTTATTAGAATGTTTTGAAACTTAATCACTTGGAATTAACATTGCTAGTGCGGTAATTATGGACGAATAAGGAAAACTATTTGCCACTGTCGCATACCTGAAGTGAAACCGATGTTGAGTAACGACAATTTCGAATGGCGAGGTTGACGATCGAACGTATTGAAAGGAACATGACGAGCGACCAAAAAAGACAGCAGCAACCAGAATAAAATAGAAAAGTCCACCTCAGTGTCGTTTATTGAACTGATTGGAACACCATACATTACTGTCAGCAAGCTAGCACATGACTGTCGCAAAAGATATTACAGATGGGCACATTTTTTCATACTTATTTGTTTTCTAGATTTCAATTTTAGGATTGTGTAATTCTTGAAAAAAGGGGCATTTTATTTGATCTCAGTTCTTTGAATACAAGCTATTAATAGTATTAATATTAATCATTTATCTTGCAAACAACATTAATTGATCAGACAAAAAATTTTATGACCATAAATTATATTTTGAACTTCAATACTACTTTAAAATAAAGAAAATAATTTAAATATAAATACATTTTTTACTTTGATTATTTTAACAAAAGTATACATATTTAAAAAAATCACTTTGTTGTTAACAAGTTACTTATAATCATTAATATACATGGTCAAACTTGAATTATATCTAAATTTTGTGTAGATTATTATCTTGTTGATGACTCCTGATTTTTGTTGTATTGAAGTAATATTGATAACGTCATAAATAATAAAATTACTCCAAAAGACAGTTGAAAAAACTAAGTTTGTTCAATTTAAGTTCAAAGCCAAACATTTAACTGTCTGAAAAATTTTTGTAGCAAATAATCAATACTGTCACAAAAATTGTAAGACGTATGTAATTTATAATTCTTTTACTCTCATATATTACTCTGTTTTTCAATTTGGAATCGTTAGATGAGAAAATTATTCAAGCAGTGAATATTAAAACAAATCGAAATATTCACATATAAATAATGTACAATAAATTACTAAGTAATTTGAAACAACAGATTTCTGAATTCTTAGTGATTACTAAAAAACTAGCAATCACATTATCTGTAAAATAATAAAATCCTTCGACAAAATAAACATTATATGTAATTTACTCATTTTTACATTTTCAAAGAAGGAAAACCCAAAAGTGAAAGTTTACACATGCCAAAAATTTTAACATAGTTTAAATTACAAGGTTCATTATTTGTTAACAAGTAAATTATGAATTTTCAATCAATTGTTTCAAAATTGTAAGATTTGGGCTAATCAGGAAAGTGTAAACTAAAACTTTAGTTTTTTAAAAGCTGAATAATTTTATCAGGGTTTTCATGCCATTGTACCTACTAAATTTCAAGGTTTTCCAAATGATAAGTCCCTTATAAAACTTAAATATTTAAGGAGTGAAAAAAATATTTCTGATATCTAAATCTACAATTTTCAAAGGAGCCTATTACTAACATAAACAAACAAATCTATTTTTATTTATAAACAAGAAATCCCTGAAAAAATTTCTAGCCAGTAAATCATTTGCGACAGCCCAGCAAGCACGCAACAAATATACAAAACTTTTTCAACTTAATTTAAAATCTAAATTATTAGCGTTTGCTAGATACCCATCAAAAAAAATTCTGAAAAAAATTGTAACTTATACTTGGATTATTTTTGTTCATTTTTTACCTAACTGCTTCCAAACAATGAAATTCCCGAGATATAAACAAGAATTTTCTTTGTGCCATTTTCAAGAAGAATATTATTTGTACTTCATAATTGAGAAAAAAAAGTAATCAATTTGAAATTACTTCTTTTTTGGAAATACCATTATTCAGGTAAAAGAGGTGAAAGAACAAGAGATCATTAAAATTTTTTATTGAAAATATGATACTGATCAAAAATAAGAATTTCGGATCCAAAAACAATTAAGATCTGGAAGTTTTTAATATAGAATTTTAAAAGATGTTTTTCGTTCTCAAAATAGGTAGAGAATTCGCATCATTTGATAAAATTTATTGTATTCTCAATCAGCTGAGCTTGAGAAATATAAATTTTTTAAATCATATCACAATATTTCCGGATTACAAATTAACTGCAAAATGTGCAGATAATTCCACAGTAGCAAATTTTTGCTGGAATGATTTAAAAATCAAACAAAAAATATTTATCAATAAAAAACATATGATTTAGATGATTGATTTTAAAAAATTACTGGATTTATACCAACAAGGAAAATGAAAATTAAAGAAGGTAAATTTTGTTTTTACATATTAAATATTTTTTATAATTCATAAGCCACTCGCTAGTGAGTGGCTAATACAAGGTTGGCGAGTGGCCTTCTATTTTACACTCGCTAGCGAGTGGCTTATGGACCGATCGATTGAAATTCCATTTTACCGACTCGAAAAAGGGCATCTACACTCAATCCCTGACGCAGCAAAAAAAATAATTTTTGATAAAAAAATACTTTTTGATAAAGAAAGTACATTTTGTATTAACATGTAGAAAATTTTAACTGATCATCAATTTTTTTAATATGAACAATAATGAAATTCAACTAAAATATCAAAATTACTAATTTTAACGATTTTGAAACTTCTGTTTCCCATAATTTGCATCGACTACTATATTTTTAATTCTTTTATTTCTGTTTTTTCTTTGAAGTTTCCATTTGATAGTAAATTCGATTTAAAAAAATGGCGTTGAAAATTGTACTCAAAATAGTTTTTCTCAATTCTGTTGTAGTAAAAATTTGCGCTTTGACTATACAAATTTACACATATTATTATTTTTTCAACTATACACTATCAATTCGAATAATTCATTATTTAATGCAGGCACGCATCATCTCTAGCAATATCACAAATCTTAAATAAAAAATTCTTTTCAGAAATATATTTTTGCATGATGCAACATCGTCTTTTAAGTGCAAATTCGTTGACATGTTGTATGGATAATTGTTACAATAAGTTCTTCCTTATTATAAACAATTATTTGTGGTCAGAAAGAATGCGGCATCCAATCATTAAATATGCCATATGTGAAAGCAAATTAAAATCTTTTTTATTTCGAAATGTGACTAACCTGTTCCTTGGCAGCTTTCTCAGCTTTCAATTTACGCACTACGTCACCTTGTTCTTTGATTTTTTCAGAAATCTGAATTTTATTTATTTCACTTGCCATTTTGAACACCAGTAGAATTATAATTAACAAAAAATCGAGACCGCAAAAACCATCTGCGATTTCCGCAACAATTGACACAATTACTCAAATCGACAATTATTTGCAATTATCGACAATTGCAGTAATTTAATCCGCGATTTAAACAGTGCCGACAACTTGAAAGTGATAAAAAAGCATATGTGAATTCTATGAGTTTTCTATAAGGAACATAATCGACATAAGTTATGTCACATTAATGAACATATCTATGATTCATGCAAACGCACCTTTACGACGTTTCTGATGCCATGTACTGATACTGAATCACTGACAATCACTGCAATTACCTGTCATCACTGTGAATCACTGATTCAGTTTAATTTAATCAGATTCAGTCAGATTGAGTCAACAACAGTGAACAAGTGAACAGTGTTCATTGTTTTTTATATAGGAACAATAATCGACATAACTGGACATATGTATCCTCAAGTTCGTGTGAGCTCATGTAAACGCATCTTCGACTGAATCAGTGATATTGAGTGATAGATATTCAGCGATCATCAGTGACTCACAATTGCTCACAATCACTGATTCAGTGGGATCGAGCTGGATTTTGTCAGTTCTGTCAACCGCAGTCAATAAGTCACAATACTGTCAACTGCAGTGAACAAGTGAACGTGAACATGATTGTTGTTTATTGAATTCTGCATATTTCTGTCAATTGCTGTGATTGTTGGGAATCGCATTCTCTGCGCAACTCGCGGTTTTTTGCACTTGCATGATTGTGTTGGAGGACGTATTTAGTCGTACTCAGTCATATTTGGTCGTATTTATCGCCATTGATCCAGGTACACTTCTTGTTATCCTAATAATACAGCACTTGTTCTATTGAGATCGACGTATCTTTCTTTAAATCCTGCGTCTCACACATTCCCCATTACAGTAATTCTTCATATTTCCCAAAATTACGCGTCACCCTATTGAACTCCCTGTTTTCAATATCATTTTGTATTGCTGATTCGAAATCCCGAACGTTATTGGTTTATTTCATTAAACCAAAAACTTGTTTTAGTATTTGGAAACACTTTTTGACGATCTTGTTATTAATAAATTGTAATCAATATTGATAAGTTTTTGTTGCCTTTTAGAATTTCATCCTCAGATCTGCACTTTTTTCCATTTTGTCGATTGGCAATTTCAACTAATTCTAAAAAATATGTTAACAATTTCAGAGTAATAATTGTTAACATATTCTGATATTCATTAAATTTATTCTAAAAAAATCTAGGGATTAAATTATTTGCATTTTTTGGGTAGAATATTGTGTAGTAATATAACTATGCATTTATTTTAAAATGAATGCTAAAGAATTGTTAATTTAACTATCATTAAATACGCTTAAAAGTTTCGAAATCCACACATTTTTAAGAATTCAAAAATGTTAATGACATGTTTTTATATAATTGTGTACACGATGTACACTAATTCGGCTACAGACATTTTAAGAAAATCGTTTATTGAAAAATTGAATCATAATTTTTTTAGTCTTTTATAAACAATTAAAGATATAGAAATTATATAAAAGATAATGTAATAATAGAACATTTAATTTTTAGGCGTGGATTGGAAACATGAATTAAAAAACAGTAAAAAAAATAATATAAAAAACAAAAAGAATAATAACGTATGTACTGCTAATACATATTAGGAATTAAATAAAACATTCTGCAGTAAATGATTTGAAACAGTCTTATAAAATAAGAATAAATAATATATAATAATGTCATTTTTAATAATAAATATATATAAGTACTCTAAATATAACTAATGTAAATGTTAAATATTCAGCAATAAACTCACGATTTTTTTTCAGCCACATGTTTCAATCAAAAAAATAATAAGAATAAAACATTTGACTGGCAAAGCCCGTAGATTTATTATTTCATTGACCTAGCGAGTGAAAAACAAAGAAGTTTTTTTAATAACAATGATATAGTTATGTATAACGATTTTATAAATCAATTTTTTTAACAGTATAGTTTGCTTATTAATAATAAATATTCACAATTCAATATAACTATGCACATAAGTTTACTAAAACCAACTAATACAAATAATAAAATATTCAATGTAATAATAAGGTAGAGGCTAGAAATAACGTTATTGAAAACAGCAAACACTAAATTTCGAGGAACGATTTATTCTACAAGCATTACAAAACCAGTCAAAATCTGGAATCTCAAAGGTCATTAACTCAGTATCGTGTCTTTTGTCATGAATGTTGATAGCCCTGAAACGGGTAGTGAAGGTTCCTACCTGACTGCGTTTCGACCTGTTTCAACGAAAATTTTTCATACGATAAATAGCGAACTTTTTACTTCAGAAGCCTGAGAAGTTCGTTGTTTCCAGACTCTATAGTACATAATATTGTAGAAAAATTATAATACAACAAAAATAAATATGAAGTATGTAATAATAGGTATTCAAATAATAAGCTACATTGCAAACAATTATGATTTTTCACAGACTTCAAAAAGTAAGAATGTCGGCGAAAGTGATTCCAAAATCTCCAGACGATACACCTGAAGAACGGTTACTTCGATACCTATTCATAGGAAAAGAGTATCCTGTTTACCATCCTGGTAATTGGTTTGTGCACGGTTATTACAAATCTGAAAACGTCCCGTCCATACTGGAATTGGCAGCCATTGAAGAGAAAGCAACAGTACCAATTGAATTGATTAAAAAAGTAAAGATTTCAGGTTTTTTTTATTAAAATATTTAAACGAAATTTTCCGTACTTAAGAATTTTTATGATTTCTTGATGTCAAGAATCTTAAGAATATCCAATATTTTTGAAGTTTTGGAAATTTTTCAATTGCACTTTCTAGTACCTTAGTAATGCCAATAATTGATTTAGTAAATTTTCACTGCAAATTATTTTATCCTCAATAGTGACAAAAGAATTATGTTTATATCTGGTATAGTTTAAAAACTAAGTAATAAAAAAATACTAAAAATGAGGTATATTTCCTTTCCAGGTTTATAATAAAACAGATCTTATCCAGAATTTAGAAACACTGGTTTTCGCATTGGCAGTTTGCGTAAGGCAAGATAAAAGCAAGAAATTACAAGCAGAAGCTTACAATACCATCACCTTAGTATGCAAATCACCGCCAAATTTCATGTTGTTTGTAAAATTTGCCCATCAATTGATCATAGAAGAAAAAGGGCCCAAAAAAGGAACTGGTCATGGTTGGAAAAAATGTATCTCTAAATGGTACAACGAAAAAACACCGATTGAGTTTGCCAAGTGTGTGACGCAGTACAAAGGAAGGCATGGCTGGAAACACAAGGACATTATCAAGCTTTCACATTTTAAATCAAGTTCGGAAAGTTCAAAAAGTAAGCTCAAATATATTTATCTCATTTTCTGTAAAATACTAGAATCAACATAATTAAATGAAAATTTGCTAGGTTTTTACAATCAATATAATTTTTGTAAGTTTCTAAAAATTTTTGTTTAATTTTAAATCACCGTACAGAAATTCAAATAAATTTTCCTTCCTCTCTTCATAAGTTTACTAAAAGATTTTTGAATTTCATAAACTACGTTTTAATTTGAATGTGCATATAATTCAATGTTGGTAATTTATATAAGATGCAAAAAAATTTATTATTATGAAATTATGAAATTATGAAATTCGCTGTTGAATGTATTATTATGAATTATTATAAATGTATTTGAACTTCGGAAACTGAAAAAAAAAGGAACATTGCAAAACGCACAAAACGAAGTAAAGTTTGAATATGCAATAATAGGATAATGTCAAAATAATATAAACATTATGTTATCGTAAGTAAGAAGTTTTGGTTTTCAGACGTAGAGATTATCCTGAAATATATTTTGTACGGATATGGAGAAGCCGAAAAAGCAGTACAAGATCTTCGTAAAAAAAAAGCAGAAGAAACCGCAGCCCAAGACGATCGTGACGAAGAAGCAGCCGAAATTCTCAAATATTTCGATGAAGTGGAAAAATTCAGGCATTTGGACGATCCAGTAGCTGCAGGTCGTCGCATAGAAACTCACAATTTTAATCTTGATCATGTTCCAGCTCATTTGTTGACATCTGAAGAGGCACGTTATAATCAAAATTTTCTTTTAAATTTTCAACTAATTGTGGGCCATATTAACATAACTTTTATACTTTTAGGTTTGGATTTCATTAGTGAACTCGATGAATTTATCCATGTTTCTGGAAAAGGTTCAAAGAGTGCAAAATCTTGGATTCATCAAACAGGACTCGCCAATTTTAGGAAAGGCTATGGATTTGTTACTCAACAAAGAAAGCGTTGAAAACGAAAAAATCCAGCCAGCTACTGTGTTAATCACTATAAAGAATTACGAGAATTCTGGAAAGTGAGTAATAAATTTATATTGTCGGAAATAAACTTTTCCATGGATTCTTGCAATTTCTATAATATTCAATTTAAAAACATGTATTTAATTTGGAATCTGTTGAAAGTTTTTGCTAAAAAGTAGTATAGGTTTGTAGTATGTATTTAATGGGTTATTTTTTTTACTTGCAGGCCACTTTCGTTTGAACAAAAGAGAATGAAAATGGCGACCAAAAAATATGCTACACCGGTTTACAAACCAAATGAACAACTTCTCAATGGCTTGTACCAAACTATGGAAATGTCCTTTGCGGTGAGATTCAACAACTAATAATCATTATTGTGAAAAACTTCTGTTATTACTAATGAAAAAATATTATTTATTTGTATTATTTTACTTTTCAATATAAGTTTTGATAATATAATTATTATATTGATTTATTGAAAATAAAAAGTTAGTAAACAAACCTGTTGAAAAAATACAGAAAACTATTTTCATACATACTTACAATTTATATGCTTGACTTTTTTCTTGTAGCATAGTAATATGTTTTGACTATCAAATGAAGAAAATGTAATAAATAATGGTGATGCATAATGTACGGTAAGAATATATAATATTTTTATACAAAATAATATTATTAAAGATAAAATATTCATTGCATCAACTGAACATTTTATTCAATAAAAATTATGAAAATAGGATCATATAGTAAAACTAATGGGTGTAAAATTTTATTTATATTCATATAGAGAATATTCATATTATTGATTGTTACATACATAAAATGTTGTAATACAATTTCTTATATAAATAAGAAAAATAATTGTTATATGTCATAATGTATTTTGGTAGATATAATATATATTATCATATATCAAATACATATGCAGATATAATTTATTATATCTATAAATGATTAAAATAGTATGTGTACATTTTATGAATGTTCATAATGGAATTAATATGATATATTTAAAACTTTGATTATACAATTTTAATACACATATACATGAATCAAATATCAAACACACATTTAATGTATCTCATGTATTATTAATAATTATTTATAATAGTATGAATTATATAATGATCGAGAAAATATCGATTCATTATTTTAATGATATAATTAATATTATATAATAATATTCATTGAAATTTGTTAAAATATTTATATCGTGTAATTCATATATAAAATTTATATATTACACAGTAAGAATATATTTTTCTTTACTATCAATATAATAACATAAAATGTAATAGTATGAGTGAGGTAATAATTATATAATAATTTACTTCATTCTATTACGCTATATTTCATTTGCCATATTATTCATTTTTTCAATATATTGATAAATTATTATGATAGTATAGTATGAAATGGTTATCATAATATCTTATTATATTATATTGTAATATTTTAATATTGCTTTACTATACTTTTTGTTGTAATTACAAATTCATACGTTATTATGATAATATAATATGAAATAATATATATAATTATATTTCTATTGTATGTTATTATATAATTAGCATCTATAAATATAATATATTTATGAAATATACTCATGAATTATGTGCTACATATAATATATATGTAAAATAATAATTAATACATATTATAATCATTATTATATAATGATTTAATTATTTATTTATTATATTATTTGTCTAAAAAATATATTTTTGAATTAGTACGATAATATAGGGAAATAATAATATATGGTATGATAACGTTAATTATATATTTTTATATTTTTATAGTATTTAACTTTATTCTTGATTGACTGCATTTATATTTGTTTTATACATATATCTATGAGTTATTAAGATAATCAATATTATACCTATATTTTTACAGTGGATTATTATTATTATTATTATTATTATTATTATTATTATTATTATTATTATTATTATTACTGGTGGTGGTGGTGTTGTATGTCTGTATTACATTATCAAATGGAATGATATATTTATAAATTATTGATAATGCAATGTGAAATCAACCATATAATATGGTATATTATTATTACATTTATGTATAGTGATATCTATAGAAAAAATGAAAAAAATTATTGAACAACTGTTAATCGGATAATTGATGCTCAGTAATTATTATCGTTCGTTCCACAGAATATCCAACCAACAGGATTGCGTTACTTGATCGTAATCAACATGAACAAAGAATCGATAACCAACTCAACATGGCAAAATGCGAACGTGAAAGTGATCGAAGCAACGTGTATGATTGCTTTGTCTTTGCAAAACGAAGAAAACGTGACGATAGCCACGTTCAAAAGTCAAGGCTCGCACACCGAGACGTTGGAGAGAAAAGCGAATTTTACGGAAACGTTGGAAAAGCTGAAGCAGCTTCCTATTGGCAACACACCTTTCGACAAACCCATGACATGGGCAGCTTCTCAGAACAAAGAATTCGACGTTTTTATCAACATCGTGGAAAATTCGCCTAAAACCCTCGTCAAATCCGACGAGGGCATTCAACTTTATCGGGCAAAAATGAATCTCCCGAAAGCAAAGTGAGTATCACGGTAAAGAAAACTAAGAAAAGTACTGATTATAAAAAATGTTCCTCGTTTTCAGATTGGTGAACTGTGCCTTGTGCGCGTCTGCGACATATCTAAAGGAGAGCTTTGACAAGAATGTTTTAAATATCTGCGGCTTCAATGGGCGAGTGCCGAAGATAATCGAAGCTTTTTCAAGATCTGAGTTTTAATTTGCTTTGCGAACGAAAGCAAAACGACAACACTTTTTACCATTGTGAGCATTGTGAGTTTACACTGCTAAAATTCTTTTTTATTTTGTTGTTTTGTTTAAACAAAAATATTATCCATTTTCGAATGAATAAACGTCAATATGTAGGCTGTTTGTTAAATTGTATGAAATAGGCATAATTTTCCGTCTCTCGACATTGTGATAGCGAGATCCTCAAGAATATTTGTTGTAACAAGAAGGGCGCCAAGATCTAAACACCATGAGACACAAAAAAAGTGTCGAATGGTGTGTGGAGAGAATCATTGAATTCACTCTTTACTGAAATGCACAATTTCGACCACTTAAGTAAAGTTCCGAAAATTTCTATAATTGGTGCAGCGTTTTCGATATTTCCAAACTGTGATTTGCTGCGAATTGAGCAAATCGCGCCGATTGGCGAACATATTTTTCCACTGAATTTCATGATCGTGACGTTCTGGCCACGCTTGCAAGCGACTTTTGAAGCGTTGAAGTGTAGCTTATATTACATGTAACGATGTTAACTTGCATGTTTAACGATATTTAGGGTTAGCTGTGTAACAACTTTTTATTCTGATTTTTTTAGACTATATTTGAGACGATTCTTTATTCGCCTCGATTAGAATTTGAGTTTTACTTTTCTATATTTGTGACAAGTTAAGGTTTGGGCTTCTTATGTTCCTTGATTAGCCTGTTATTGATATTTATTATAATTTATTAAAGGTTTATTAAAGGCATTTTTTATGATCCTTTTTCCAGCCTTTTTATTCTGTTTTTTTGGAATTGAACTTGTCAATTACAATTATTTGGAGGATTTTTTTACTTTCAAAATGTAGGGAATCTTTAGATTTTTAAATTGGAAGTATGTAAAATGACTGAGCCTCAAACTTAATAGACGAGGGAATTTTTTTTATCTTTTTATAGCGGGCTAACCGGGATTAGAAAAGTCCACCTGTTGAGCAATTGAGATTCGAACGTACACAATAGAAATAATGCATATTTTGATTCGTTTAAAAGTGATGACTATTTCATAAAAAAAAAAAAAAAAAAAAAAGTAGATTGAAAGTTTTTTAAAAAGCTTTGACAAACATGCGGTTTTCTTTTGGAATTTATGGGGCATTAGAATTTTTTTTGGAAGTTAAGACTACTATTCCTGTGTGAATTTTTCAATTATTAGATGCAGGATTCTATAGTAGTTTTTTTATTTCACTTTTGGAAGTTCTTTGAGACTGATAAGTTTTTTAATTTGTTTTTTTGTTAATTGTAGAGAAATTTTGGAGAAAAGTTGCATCTTTGATAATGAATCATTTTTTAAAATTCAAACCAAAATGTTATTAGAGAATTTTTAAGCTTCTAGAAATTTCTTTGAAATCTTTGACTGGGGGAAACATTGCTTTTGGAAAACTGGGAAAGTTATATGATTTTAGGTTTATTTAAAAATATCCTAAATCATCGACAGAAATTTTCAAAATAGTATGTAACTAGTACTCTTGAACCTGAAAATTTATATAAATTTAGAGTTTTTTATGGAAAAAATTTTTTAAACCTTTTATACTACTCCTTACAATGTGAACAAATTTTGAACCAATGGTTATGTTATTTTTGTCACATACTTTGAAAGAAAATTTCATACAATTCAGAGGTACATAAATCAATCACAGTTCAATTCTATTTCGATCTAAAACAATATTTGAACTATACCAATTTATCACAAAATCTGGTTTTTCTCCGAAAATTTATTTCATTTATAATAAATTTCTTGTATGAATTTTTTAGTGATAATGTACTTAATTTTATATAAATTTTTAATTTTGTAATTGAAAATTTTCAAAAACCTATGTTTCTCACTATATTTATTTATTGATTTATTTTTGGCAAATTTGATATTAAATCAAGCTTTGGCAATGAAAATTTTTGATTTATTAGGTAATTCCAAAATGGTGATGAAATTTAAACAAAAATTCCTAAACCAAGAGAAATATTATTTGAGACATCTTGAAATTGAAAAATTTTTTCTGAAATTCTAATTGCGGAGTAAAGTAATTAATAATAACTTATTATTTAGAAACTAAGAAAGTGTGGCAACTTCATAATTAATTGATAATATCCCATAATATCGAAATAAAATTCTAAAATTACGTACAAGTTTTTTTTTAAACTTGAAGATTGTTATAAATTATTGTCAACTATTAAAAGATTTTCTATAAACTTTTTTTCCTCTATTTTCAACGTGGAAAATATTTGAGTTAATGATCATTTTCGTTACAGACTTCGAAAGAAAATTTTCATAAAATTTGGAGGTTCATAGATCTATCACACTTGAATTCTATTCGGATATAAAACAATGTTCCAACCGTGTTTCAAAATACAAAATTTTTTTGAAGTTTCTTCTTTGATTTTCTTAACATTGAAAAACATTCTTGCTGAATATTTCTATTGAAAATTTGTACGTTCGATTTACAATTGCAACAAATTTGACAATATGTATTTGAACGACCATAGAAGACACGTTTTAGAATGACCTTTTTTTCATATTACACAGCAAACATACTAGAATAAGACTGGACTAGGTACGTAGAAAGTATCTACAGTAATCTATGGTGCATTTCTAATGATAGAGTGTATGGAAAAATCCAACTCGAATTTTCAACTAGCTATTGCTTTTTTGTACTCGTGGGGTTTGGTGGGGATGTTGAAATACGGCGCTACTTGTTTAATGAATCACATCTAGTTGTTTTCCGGGGATGTTACGATGGTTTTATTTTTGTACTTTCGCAAAACTTGCCGATTACGTACACGATTTGGTCGAGGGGGAAGGGACATTTTTTGGACTTTGCATGGGTTAGTTAAACTCGCAGCGTCGACGAATTCATTCATTTTCATTGATTTCTGTAACAAACGAATTTGGTGATGACAAAGTGATAAAAAAATTACCCAAATTTGAGCCTTCCACTTTGAAATTGGTACTGCATATTTAATCTTTCTATAATTTTTATAATTTCGAACAATCTTAGATACTACATCGAAAACTGTTGAATAGTAGCTCTGACCGAAAAATAATCTTAAGACTTCCAAATCTAATTAATTTTGGGAAAGCTGCAAAATCAAAAAAGCAGTTGTTGCTCAAATATTGGTCATTGTTGATTTAATTAACACTATTTGTCATCACTACTGGTGTTTTTGAACGGAGTTTCTTCTCCGCAAAATCCACCTAACATTTTGGATGTCACACTTGATAAGAAAAATACGAAAAATGGAGAAAATGATGGAGGAATTGGCGTGCCTCCGACGAATGAACAAATAAGAGTTTTAAAAAGTGAAGTAACGAAACAAAAAAAGGAGCGTCGAAAATTCTCTCCCACTGTGATACGCATTTAGCCCCAAAGAATATAGACTTACATTAGTTTTATTTAACTGTTGTATTTCATATTTGCCATATCCAAAGTGAAAAATACACAACTAATACTGATATATGTAAAATATATATATGACACTGTGATACGAGATACAATATTGTTGTTCGTCCTAGAGAAATTGTGAAATTGGAGGCACGCCTTGACCGAAATCCCCGTCGTCGGTATAATCATATTCGTTGATTAGTGTGGGTGTTAATTAGCGCAAAAATTTTGTTGAAACGTGCAGATACTTATCGTAAACATTGCGAATCTCGCTTGATCCGCGGTTTACCATTCATGACTACACTACGAACTCGGATTTTCTTGCACAAGATTTTTTTTTCACCTGGAATTTTTTGCTGATTTCGACTCGTTTGTTATTATATATTTGACGTGAGCCAGAAATTCCGAGTTTTGAGCGCAATTGTTGTGTACTACAAAACGTCAAATATTTCAGTCTTGCGTTGGCCCCGCTTCGCAAAAAAACTTTATTCATTATAAATAAACGTAAATTCACATCTATTAATTGATGTCAAGGTTTACTTTGTTAGTTTACGAGTAAAAATGCACCGATAAATGATTATTTTCGAAAATTTTAAAACGCGACGCGCTGCCAACGCAATGGAATTCTGTGCTAAAAAAAAGTATGGATGTGACTCTCTCAGGTATTAAAAATCGGTTTTATGCATCCATGCTAATGTGCGTGTGTGTTTTTCCAAGCTTTCGCGGTAATCTGTGGATCGATGATTGGCAAATCTAAAAGAAAAATATGGGAAATTGAACTGCATCAGATTGGGTTTGTGGGGGCACGTTCAGGAGTCGAATAAGTTTTAAAAAATTTTAGGAATTTCATAAGGATTCAAGTGGTGCCAATGACATAACTTGTTTTCAAACCTCTCCCAAAATTCAGGCAGAATCAATTATTATTGAACAAGTAAAAAATGTGCAAACTGAAATATATAAGGATTTTTTTAATTTGAAAATTTAATGTAATTTCAAGACTGAACTATTTTGAAATTGAAGTTTTTCATTGATTGAGATTTTTTGTGAAAGAGTAAAAATTTGAGTACCCTATCGTGCATTAAAAAGTTTTCCTGTATATTTTAGCAAAACTGTATAATTCTGTTTTCTTATTTTTTGTGTGAAAAATTTTGTGATTTCCAATTAAATACTTCCAATTTATAAAATTTCAGTTGTTGAAAATGAGGAAAATGACGGATCTTAGCTTACAAAGTTTAATTCAAAATGATAAAAATTTAACTGTTGAAAGATTAGAAGTTTTTATAATTTGACACTGGAAATTTCCAAGATAATATAAAAAATGTTAGGAATAGTAATTGTTTTCAAGTAAATTATAGGATAAAACAAAATTCTTCATTCCTTCAAATTTTCATGATGAGACATTTCAAACGTAACCCTAGTAATTTGGGTTTTTATAAAATTCCTTATTAAATTTCGGTATTTTTTTATAAAATTACGCTTTTTTTGTAACGTCACTTTATAAAAAGAGCAATGTTTTATAAAGTTTTTATTAGTTTTTATAAAGTCGCTTTATAAAAAAGCGGGGTTTTAGAAAAAAATATCCAAATTTTATATGGAGTATTATAAAAACCCAAATTACTAGGGAATAAAAAACACAGTGTATAAATTTCTGAAACGGAAATAGCTTCAGAATTTTTCACGTTACTAATTCAAAAATAATAATGATTCATAACTCACTTGCAAATCATGGAAATTGGATTGCATACTTATAATATGGGAATTAAAATAAATACTGAAAATTTAGAGAATTAAAAAAAAAATTGAAAACTCTTACTAATAAAACCAGATTGTCCAAAATTAAAAATTAAAAAATGTTTCATTCCTATATATTTACTAGATGAGATATTTCAATTATATTTTAAAATGTAAACAAATTCAGAATTTTTAACTTAACTAATTCAAAAATGAAAATAATTTGTAACTCAATGAATTGCAAATCATAAAAATTGAAAAATCTTACTTTTGAACCAAATCGTCAAAAATGGAAAATTTAAAATCTCGAAGAATGTATATTTATATTTCTCCATTGAACATCTTTGAAAATTTTTTTTATTTACGTCCTTGTATTTCAATAATTCTACTCTCAGTTTTTTATTCGTATAATTTCATCAACTCTACGATCCTTAAGAGCCAAATTTTTCAGTATTTAAGAAGTTGGGATAAAAAAAATGAAATATTATTTCCACGAATTTATCAATACTCCTTTTATTATCCGAGGTTTCGACCATTTATTTTTTGTTCCTCTTCATGCATCATTATTAATTATCATATGAGTAAAATTTTTTTTTTTTATTTTCATCACTCAAGGCAATAAATTGGAGGAAAAATTTTTTTTCACTGTTTTTGTCATTATAAATCCAATACTATTTTCAATCGTCTTATGTCTTTCATGAACAGTCTTATTTGAAAAAAAAAAAAAAAAAAAACATCCATGTAAGAGAACCTAAAAACAAAAAGCTCGAATATTGAAGTGCATATTTATTACTCAAACTTCTTTAACGTTAACGAAATTAGCATTAAAGGATCGTAAAATTGAAGAAATTATAAATATATTTTAGTATAATTTTCATGTTTAAATCTTTAAAAACGTTTAGTTGCACCAATATCATGAATATGTTTCTAACAAATGTTCCATTTCCTCGCCCAATTGGCTTCAAAAATGACGACTGAACGCGCCTCAATGTCTTGCAGTTCGCTATCAAAAATGGCAGTGAAGTTTAGGGCATTTTGAGTGATTGTAAAACGCAAAACTCTATTCCCTGTGGTAACGTCGGCGTAATCGATGATCGTTTATGTTTGACTGTAATCTCGACCAAAATCACGCAATGCGTTTTGCTAAGAAAATAGATTATTCTGGAGATTGTTAATTTTGAAACCGCATTGCATGGAATTTCGTAAATTTTGTTTCTAGGATCGTAATATTTCGTTTTTGGACGAGAATTTTTCCTTTGATGAAATCTCATTAAACCTTAAACGTTCTATAGAAATGTTTTTTTAAGAAAAGTATTGAGTACGAGAGTGTCTTTTCGAGGGTACAAGAGATATTTTATATAATTTTATTAAGAGTATGTGGAAACAAAGTTTGGATTCTTGTATATGAACTTTGGTAGGATTGAATTTATTGATTAAAAAATCTGATATTTTTTGAATATTGCTTTGGTCGTATTTTCAGAAAAATGAAAGACTTACATTTTTCATATTCTTCGTTTTTTTTTTTTTTTTTTTTTTTTTAATTTTCTTATCAACTTAAATTCGACTAGGCACTTTCGTATGATATAAAGAAAAAAAAAAAAAAACTGAAATTCTTAGGAAATAATCTACTTAATGCGAAATCGCGTGTCTAGTTAACTTACGAAAAATTACATTACATTCATATTTCTAGCGTTTAAAAGTATATATATATAATACGTAGGGTGTAATAACAATTGTAGGTAATCGTCGTAATGCAACGCTACGATCGAAAATGAACGTAACGAGCGGTTGAAAAATTTGGAAAACCCAAGACGAAGAATCTATCAGTATTCGACTTTTGTCATTTTTCGTTTGTAAGTCGTGAAATAACGAACAAGCTCAAAAATTAAGTTAGAAGTTAGAACTACACTGTAAATAAATGAAAACTGTAGTCGTAGTTCATCTTCGATCGAAGCGAGCGTTACGTTTTTTGGCAAGAAAAACGAAAATGGGAGTTGAAAAAAAAATAGCGCGAATGGACAGTTAAGTTAAGGAAAATTCCGGTGAATTCATACGAAACGGAAAATTTAGGAACGAACTGGTTCGAGTGATCGAATGATACAAAATATGTTCCATGTGTTCATCCTAGGCAAAAGAAATATAAAAAAAGAATAATTCACCACAGTGACTAAAAAATGCAATTATGACTGAGCAGAAACGTGTCGCGTACACTGGGGGACGAAAATTTTTTTTTTTTTCTTGAATTTCATATTTTTGGTCACTTGGGGTACGTAAGAACTAGTCGGACCAATAAAAAAAAGCCGCTTTAGTCACGGATAATGTCGCGAATATTTTCCTCATAGCCTGAAAATCTCGATGGAAATCGTTCGATCGAAAAACCGGGGCTGTAGCAAACGTCTTTGAAATGTGTTCATACTTAGATGAAAGAGATATAACAAGAGATCTAGGTGATTGTCGCTAATGGCGACTTCAAAATGATTACACTTTTATGAAAATCCATTGAAAACTCGATTATTATTGTGATGTTGGGTTCATTTCTTTGAGTAATAGCCAAATTTGCATGTTAAGAGTCAGGGGTGTAGGCAGAAAAAACGTTTGGGAGGAGTTTATAAGAATAACATATTTTTTACAGGATTTTATGATTTTCAATCTTCAAAGATTTTGTTCTTAATTTTCAAGTCATCTATTTTTGGAGTGAGAGTTTTGCATTTTTTAATCCTGTTATTTTTCATTTGAATCTCATTTTACTTTCATATTTTTACACAAAACTAATTGATTTGTTGAGATTTGAATGCTTAATATATTGCAACCACGAAATGTTTCACTAATATAGTTTATGCATTAATCAGTTTTTTAACAATTTTTTATATTAATAATATTATTACACTTCATTATTTAATTCTGAAAAAGTACAGTATCGAGTTGCTGAAATTTTCAATTTTTTAATAGTCAATTTTACAAGATTTGGAATTAAACTTTCAAAGTACAAATTTGCTGGCTTTGTACTTTTACATTTTTTACATTTGCAATTCTTACATTTTGAAGTTTTCAAGTTCCCTTATCTAGTGTATCAGATAAATTAAGGAGTAACATAATAAATAGTGTGAATCTAATATTAAGATCATTAAGATCCTCTGCTGTTTGTTTATAATTTATAAAAATATTTTATTTTCTTTATACCTAAATTTCCATACAAAAAAACTTTTTTGTCACAAATTTTCAAGTACCTCAACTTTTTGATTTGAGGGCTGCACATTTTTAATTTTCGTAATTTTTCATTCACAATAATTTTATTATTGAATTGAATGTACGTGATTTTTGGGTTAATGAATTTTATATTATTGTGATTTTTGAGTTAGCAATATGAAGAAGTCTTGATTTTTTTTTATTTCCATAATTTATATACAATGAATTTATTTCTAAAGTTTAAATTGTCTTATGAGATAAATATTGTAAATTTGAAACAGTGAAAAATATAAACAATATTCATAAACATCTTGATGTTTTCGAATTGATTCCTCTTTTTTCGAAAATTCTAGCATATCAGTATATTATTTTGGAAACATGCAAAGTTATAAGTTATAAAAATTTTAATTTTTCGTTCAAGTTTACGAATTTTTCATGTTTTCAAAATTCCAAGTTCCCATATCTAGTAAATCAGATATAATAAAGGATTAACATGAAAAATAACACATATCAAAAATAATGATAGTCCACTAGCCTCTATTTTCATAATTTACAATATAATTTTTGGTCTTCTTCATACTCAAAGTCTAAATTTTCACTCTTTCATGAAAAATCTTCATTTTCGTTAAAAATCGCAATAAAAAAGCTGTTTATTCTCAAAAATCACATTAGGTTTTCAAGTTACCTTACTTAAAGATTTAAAAAATACACATTCTTCATTTTTGTAATAATATTCATGAATATTTCAATTTTTTATTTTTTGTATTTCATAAAGTCTAGCAAAACAATGCATTATTCTATAAGTATGCAGAATCAAGTTATCGTAATTTACATTTTTATAGTAAACTTTTCAAGATTAGGAGTGTAACTATAAAAATAAGAAATTTTCGAATTTGTAACTCTTATAATTTAACATTTTTTACATTCAAAGTTTTGAATTTTGAATTGAA
This sequence comes from Platygaster robiniae, assembly GCA_028476575.1. Classification (NCBI taxonomy): domain Eukaryota; kingdom Metazoa; phylum Arthropoda; class Insecta; order Hymenoptera; family Platygastridae; genus Platygaster; species Platygaster robiniae. The sequence continues at coordinate 37,548,035 of CM052020.1, forward strand.
TGAATCAACATAAAATCAATACAATTTACAAACTAGAAGTTTTTAGTATTTGTATTACTTATGGAAATACGTTTTATCTTCTCCATACTCAAATTTCTACTGCTCTATAAAAAATCTTCATTTCTCACAACTTGCGATTCCGAAATGTTTAATAAATAAAAATAATATTGAATTTTCAAGTTGAAAGCAGTTAGTCCTTTTAAATTTCGGTGTGTACATTTTTAATTATTTTGACCCATTTTCTTTAAATAACAATGAATTTTACTTGAATTTTAGAAGTGATTTCAACCCCTAAAACCACCATCTGCCTACTCCCCGATTCGCTGAAAAAAGCTCCAAATACCAAAATCTGCGCGCGTATTCGTTCAGATACGAAACGAAAACGGTAAAATATCCACATTCTCACCACACAAACAAATCCCGAAATTTGATCAGGAAGCACAAGGTTGCAGATATTTATCCAATAAATGTGTACTCATTCTAATAGCGTTTAAATCTAGTTAACAACGTATTATCATATTATAGCTAAAACGGTAGCACAACTAACTAAAATATAGGTATACATATAAGCAGGGCATTTCGACGTATTTATTTAAAATCATTTTCGAGATGATCAAAAAAGGTGTGTCGACAAACTCCTCAAAATACCTCGAAATAATTAAGAGTAATAGAAATTACTTGAAAACGGCGAGTCTTGAATAAAACCGAGTCATCATGTTCGTTAGCTCCCAAAATGCTCAATCGTTGGTCGCTCGGTAGTTAAGCTAGGGGGCTTCCAACGCAGAAAAGTCAAGTTGCCTCGAATGAGCCAGAATCCTCTTGGCTTAACTACTGCGCACCATTCTATTTTTTCGTTGGCTAGACCTAGAAGCAAAACGGTAACTCGCAGTCGCTGTACAAAAAAATGTCGAATACCTCATCGCTCTCGTGGACGCTGTAAATCTCAATGGCTCGGTGTAGTTCGAGGTCTCGTTCATCGGAAACTAACTGTGAACATTAATCTCGCAGTGACGCCTACCTTTCGGCCTTACTTTTATACAAAGAGAACACTGTGCGCTTATGATTTATTCCTTCATTCCTCTTCAAAATAAGGAAGGAGAAAAATAAAAAGGTTGAATATATCATTGTTATTTATCCAAACAGGAGCACGACAGACTATGCCTTGTTTTTTAGTGGGAACTTTCTGGCCTCGAACCTTGTGTTTACGAGAATGCGTTTAAGGACAGAAAAAACTCCGGAGTCGTCGCTGTATTCGTCGCGATTTAAAAAAAAAAATCGAAATCGCCACGAGTGCGCGTCTTTCATTGAATGAAAAAAAAAGAAACAAATGGAAAATATATTGCGGTTGTTATTTTTGTATCCGAGGACATGCACTCGTTGTTTTTCGAAATGAGCAAATTTTGCACTAGGTCCGAACCTGTGATTGGTTGTGTAAGACAGTTTTGGGTTTTTGCTGTTTTGTCTGGGTAATGTTTCGGCTGGAAAAATGTTGTTATGAAATTTTCGTCGAGTCCATTGCGCAACAATAGCAAATCGAACGAATAGAAAGCTGTGACCACTTTTGCAATGAGATTGGTTAATTTTTCTCTACCTTTGTTTATTGTTGTTAAAAGCAGGAAAATTATATGTTTGAGGGAGACGTGTCATTTGGTTTTCCCACTATACATTTTCGACTGGAAACTTGATATTTGAATAAATTTATTTGAAAACTACGCATTGATTTTCTTATCAGTTAAAAAATTCCCTTTGTGGATGTCATTTTATGAATTTACTTATTCAAATATTGTATGAAACGTCAATTTTTCAAAAGAAAAATTTGAACAACCATTATTGTTTATAAAAGTTCGTTTTTTATTACCAAAAATTAGTTACATTATGTATCAGTTTTTAGTGGTTTTTTATAATACTTTTTTCACATTTTCATTGTATCGTATATCAGAAATACTATATTACAAGTCAACTCAGAGTAACAAATTTCTATAAAAATGCACAACAAACAATACTACCATTAAAAGAAAAATTGAACTTTTCTCACTCAAACTTAGTAACTGCGGCCAAACAGCGTGAACTTGACTGCCTGGTTATTGCAATCCTTGTGTACGCATTTGAGTTTTTCAACTTCAACTCCTTCTGGTTGTTCGAAGGGAATACACAAACTTTTAGCTCCCATTGATGCCACTGTAGGATCATCTTGTTCCTCCCTATGAAAAAATTGAATTGAAACAAATGACATTAATCATTTTTTTAGATAAATTTTACTTGTCTAAAATTATGCAAAAAAAACGTACCTCGCGCTATCAGCTTTGATATTGTCTTCGCAGGGGATTTGTCCACAGAACGGAGCCAGAATCATATTTTTCTTATCCAAGTAAGTGCAAAACCCATTCCAATCATTCGTCTGTATCATGTGTTCATCCATTTCCTTTTTCGCCCTGAAAAAGTTTACACGTTTAACCAAAAATTTAACATTTATAAATTAGATTACTTCATTTGAACTCTTAACTAACACAAGAATTCCATAAAAATTTCAACCTAAATTGCAATCAATACTCACTTCTGCAACATGCTGTTCTGAATGGCCTCGAGCAACTGGCAAATGTAACTGTAGGAGTTTCGCCTACTTGTACATATCTTTTCGCCAGTGTCTCGCCTGACGAGAGTGATGCCTTCCACCTCAAGATCTTTCGGGCCAAGCTCCAACCTCAAAGGCACGCCATTCAGTTCCCAATGATTGAACTTCCAGCCAGGACTGTAATTATCCCTGTAATCACCCGTGACCCTCAATTCTTTCTTGCTCTTCAACTCTTTTTCCAGTTTCTCACATTCTGAGAGCAAATTTTCTCTTTCTTTTTCAGTAGTTGACGCAGTAATGCCGCACGGAACTATGACGACTTGGATGGGGGCTACTCTTGGTGGGATGACCAGGCCTTTGTCGTCGCTATGAACCTGGAAAATCATGACAACCATTAAATTACAATAACTGATTTACAACCTAAAAAGTTTTTTTTTTTTCAATATATGGTTAGGTCCAGATGTGAACTTTAATTAAAATGAGAAATTCCATAAATAAAATCGCAATTTTAGGGCAGGGGTTAAAAAACACATACAGACATTCTTCTTTAAACTTTTACTATAGATTTCCTCTATAGGAAAAAGGAATTAAGGAATGAGGGATCGATCATTTTTTTTTATCGAAAATCACAATTCGTTGAGAAATTATTGGACGCCAGATTGAAATTTCTATCGATTAATATATTATTATTATCTCAAAGTACAATATTCTTATGTTGAAAAACAGTACAATCATCAGAGTACTGCAAAGTACTCCAGATTGTTACTAATTCTAAAATTTTGTTTGTCAACAATTTAATTCTACGAATTTACGAAAAAATAACTTGTGCAGTATTTCAGGTTGTAAGATTTCACAACGATGATTTAAAAAAATTAAATTTACTACAATTCGAATGAATGGTCAATTTCCATCAAAAGATTTACTGTATATATGAATATCTATAATACAGTTGTAATTCAAAGAATTTCCAATTCTTAATTAAATAATTAAAATATTTGGGAGTTGAAGACATAAATGTTTGACGAAAGAAATCGTGATTTCAGACTTACAAATAAAAAAGTACATCCCAGTGGTATCTACTAATAAAAAATCAATTATTTCAAATTTCTGATCTCATAAATTTCCTGATAATTTTTTCATTGAAATTACTGCAAAATAAAAGTAAAAAAGAATAAGCAAAAAATAGTAAAAAGTACGATAGTTAGGTTTATGGAATCAATAATAAATTAAAATTTGAAGATTGGATAAATTTTAAAAATTGTAAATATTTTGCGTCAGAAAACCAAATAGATTGCTTTCCTTATAGACTTGTTTTGATAAATGAAGAAATTTGTCTCTACAATTAAAATTCAGTAGTTTAAATTCACAAGCTTTCAATAAAGATTTTTTTATAGAATTCACTGCAAAGTGAAAGAGTTGAAAAAAAAAAGAAATAAATGAATAAAAAATAGTTGAGGTATAGATCCAACTTTAAAAAAATTAAGATTTTGGATTCAAAAAGATTGATGGTCTCAATATTTTGGATGAGGAGTTCAAAATTGTAAATTTTTTTGTTATTAGAGTAAAGGTAGATTCGCGACGGTAATTATAATTTGCTGAATCCTTAGGCAGTTATAATTGAAAAAAAATAGTTGTTTTATCGTGTAAAAGTTCTAGATTGAAATTTCACGAAAAATAGATCAAAAAGTACTCTGTACTAAAGAATGCAAGGTCTATATTGAAACTTTACTGCAAAATGTGCGAACCATTCGAAAATAGTAAATTTTCGCTTGAATGATTGCAAAAAAAATCTGTAATAAAGAATGTATGATTTCAACATTTAACTTTAAAAAAATCATTCTATTCGTATCATTAAGGGAAACGATAAATGAAGAAGGTACATTTTTGTTGAAATAATAAAATTTTCTATAGATCATTAACTGTCACACTTCCAATATTAACGAAAGTCATTCAAAACATTGAAATCACAAATTCCACTTATTTCTAAATTTGTTTTTCATAAACCTAATTGACTATAATAATTTTTGATTATTTAACGTTTGGTTTGTATTAAAACTTTTATTTTTCATCAAATTAGGTGAAAAAAATCAGTATGGAAAACTCGTGAGGCAAAATTCAAAATAAATTATTGTCAATTTGTAAAATTTTTTGGATTTTTCAATATGTACCAATTTGCTTACTGCGCCATTATTTTTAAACGACAAATTAAGTGTTTAAATAAAGTATCATTAATTGCATAATGCTTAATTTAGAAAAAAAGACCATCTTACCATGATCATAACTCCGATCGAACGAGTTGTGAAACCCCAAGAATTTTGGTACACGAACAATTTCTTGCTGGGTTTATCAGAGCTCTCGACTTGGATATCGAACATTTTCGAGAAATTTTGGCCCAGGTGATGGCTGGTACCACCCTGAATTCCCCTGCCAGTTGTTGAGATAAAAGCTTCCACTGTGGTCGTGTAGTCACCGCCAGCAAATTTTTCCTTTTCCGTTTTGCGGCCTTTGATCACTGGAACGGCGAGGAGGTGTTCGTAAATTTGTGCGTAGAATTCCAGAATTGCGAGGACTTCCTTTTCGGCTTCAGCTTTGGTCTCAAAAGCCGTATGGCCTTCTTGCCATAGGAACTCGCGCGTCCTCAAAAACGGTTGGGGGTTTTTGAATTCCCATCTCTGAAAATTACATATTTTATTGTTTTTTTTTTTTCTGTAAAACAATAGAGTGAAAAAAACTGCCAGCGCTTTTTTCAGAAAAAAACATATTTGTAGCCTTAAACATTTAAATGCATGAACTTCAAATAATTGATGATTGGATGATTATGAAATTCTGAAAAAGGAACTTATTTAAATACAAGGTCAAAATTTTAACCCAGAAATTATCCAACAATCAAAAATTGCAGAAATCGACAACTTTAAATGAAGGAATAATTTATTTCAAGTATTCTCACCACAACGTTATTCCATTGATTGAGTTTGAGCGGTAAATCTCGGTAGGATTGCAGCCACTTTGCATATGCTGAGTACATGATAGTTTCAGAGGTTGGCCTTATAGCAATTGGTTCCGCCAAATCAGACTCTCCACTTTTCGTAACCCAAGCTACTTCAGGGGCGAAATCAGCAATGTGATCTTTTTCCCTTTCAAGAGCTCCGCTGCTGACGAAAATTGGGAAGTAGCAATTTTTCACTCCGAGTTTCTTGATTTTGGTGTCGAAAAAATCCCTGATCCTTTCCCATATTGAATAACTCGCGGGGCGTAGAATATAACAACCACTGACGTCATAATATTCAATCATTTCGCCCTTTGTAATCACCTGTATTGAAAAAAGCACTAAGCTAGATTTCGTTCTTTCCAAAATAAATTATGAACTTGAAATTTCACACGTACATATAAATTATAAGATTATAATTAATGATTATATATTTTTTTTTAAATCGAAATCAAACAAAAAAAATGTGAATTTTTGGGGAGCGTAAAGTTTACTGTTTCGGCTGAAAAGTGTTTAAAAGCAGTTGAAAAATTTTTTTTCTAATATTCATATAAATTTTTTTCGTTCACTTGGGACTTTAGATATATCAAAACATAGAAAACTCGTCAAAACAATGATGAAAAATCAATAAAAATATTGAAAGGTAGACCAAAACTTTAAGAATTCAGTCATAAATCATAACAATAATCAAGAGTTGATCAGAAAAAATTTTATACATTTCTCAGTGTTAGGAACAGTTCCAATAAGAAAATCATATCAAAAATTAAGTTCCCTGAAGAAGAATCATCCAAATATTGCTGTTTAGTTATAATTAAAAATAATTGATAATTTTATTATTTATATAGAAAACAAGTTAATTGTAAGTTAAATATTTAAAGTGAATTTATTGTAACCTAAGCTGTTGTATAATTGTAATTACAAATTATTGATTTTTAGAAGGAGAATCGAACAAATTGATTTATATAATTATGAAATATTCACAAATTCAATACATTATAAATATATATTTATTGTACAAAATGTAACTTTTTTTTGGTATAATTCTCATCAGAAATTATGTGAGTTAAATTTTCTAAAAAAGAATCATAAATTTTTCGTATAATTATTATTACAATCAGAAATGACATACCTCAAGTATATTTTTTAAAGATTAAAATAAATGTAATAATAAAATATATCAAGTATGTTAATTGAATTCTTTTTTTGTATACTTATAATTATAAATGATAAGTTTTGAGAATAATAATACAAGCTTATTGTACAATCATAATGAGGTAATGAATGTAAGTGAAACATTTTGATTGTATTAGTTATAAGTTTAAAATAAAATAATAAATGATTTTGATTAATTGTGAGTAAAATATTTTGACGTATTATATTATTTGTATTATTTATAATTCAATTTCTTTGCATGACTACAATTAGAGCAGCCCTATGACATGGCCCTCAAACTCGCGGCGCGTCAATGTTCCTTTTGGCGCCACCGTCGTCTGGGGCAAGAATGCGCGCTAATTTTAAAATGAAGCGATCCGAAAGTTTCCTTCAAATGAAACAGTTTTTATTGGTTTGTGAGCAGAGAGTTGCAACGAAATTTTGCACGGTGTGGTAAAATATCACTCCTAATTATTTTTTGAAATGATTTTCACACTATTTTATCCGAGGGAACGCAAAAAACATGCAGTTTCTCCGGGTTTTTTTTTAACGCGTCACATCCCGGAACAATGCAACGACGTTTTTTTATTTTCGGCATAATTTTGCACTGTTGAATGAAGACGATTAAATACTAAATTATTTCTACATTCACGCACGAAACCGACCAACCCGACTAAAAATATCATACAGAACATTCGATTATTCGAAACCAAAACGACCAAAACATTGCCATATGCGTTTCTCAGCATCAGCTGACTCAGTCCAGGAATCAATTGATGGCCAAGGGAGCGAGGGGCAAGGGGAAATGCGACCCAGAAGATTGTGGCGCCTCTAGCGGCCATGGGACTTTAACGCGCCTCGATTTTGCTTAAAAAACCTGCTCATGTCAAGGTACTGAATTGGAGATAATAAGCTTTCAGAAGAAAAACTATTCAAATTTTTTTTGTCATAGTAATAGGTTCAGCATATTTAAACATCATAAGTTGATTCTCACATAATTTGAGGTTGAGTTAATTAAATTGAAAAAAAGGACGGCACTTCGATCTTCATAAAAAGCTGGTTGGCATAATTAAGACCTCAGTTTCATAGAAACAAGAAATACTTTTGATCTTTGGTAAATGAAAAACTTGTCCTTATTTTTGTTAAGAATAAATAGATAATACATACTTGAGAATACCACTCGGAAAAGTTTTCGCTTTTTTTAACTTCGATACATAACCGTGTTCCTGTTTTTCCTTTTTCTTCTTTTTTGGGGGCTTTTTTAGTTTCCACGGGTTGTTTTTTCTTTACAACCAGTTCAGAAGTGCCTTTGGCTTTTTCGCTAGTTTTTGAATTTGAAGAAGTGGCTTCCGGCTGATACTCTGTTCCAGTGTCTATTTTGTACTGGTTTTTCATCTCCAGCAATTTTTTCGTCTCCAGCATCAAAATTTTCGCTTGCTCATCTACACAAGAAACCGTAGCATTATAAAATTGCGTGTACAATTTCTAACTCAAAGTTCATTCAAGTTCACTTTTCACATTTTTTTTTATTAATCTCATTTAATTGCAAGATTCTCTGAATTTGACAAGTTTTTTACAACTAAAATATAAATTTAAAAGTATAAACTTGCTATAAGATCTTGTAAATACTGGTATGAATAATAACACAATAATATAAAAATTAAAAAAATTTTATGTAAAATTGAATGAACATTTCAAAAAATTGATTAAAAAAAATTAATTATTTCACTATAAAAATCACTAACTAGGAAAACGAACTGTTGAAAAAAATAATAAAAAAAATTATAATCTAGTTTTTACAAAATTGTTAATTTATTCATTGAAAATTGTTTTTGCAAGCTTAAATTCGAAAATTTCTAGCTACAAAGTATCATATCGCATTTTTCTTCAATAGAAAATTATAAATATTTAAAAAAAAAAAAAAAAAAATTATTGAAACAAATCCTTACCCATGGCACTTTTCAGGTCCTTCACTTTTTTTTCTTGATCTGAAATATTTTTGGCCATTGAAGAGTTGTCAAGGATTTTAATTTTCTCCTCAACTGTAGCTGCAGGTTTAGCTACTGTCTGGCCAGGTTTATGCTCTTCTCCACACTGTTAAAGATATCAAGGATTTTGATTAACTTTAATATATTAATATCGTATTAATAGTATATTTCGCAATAGGTGGGGAAGGACAGCTTTACTTGGGGACACCGATACCTGCGGTTTTGTGTAGTCAGCTTCGTGCAGGGGGGCCTAAGCGAACAAAATTCGTGCTAGAGTTTTTTCCCACCACTTACTCCTGCCTCTCCCACTACAGTCAGCCACTAATCCCCGCCACTACACTCAGCTTCCTTACCAGGGGGCACAAGCTGCCGCTAGATTTGGCAGTCGTTTTAGTAGGCAGGGGTGGGGATAGGGGATCGAATGTGGATGCATCTGTGTGTGTAGATCCTCACGCACATACCAATACATACTGGCATTTTAAAATTATTAGTTGATATCGCGCGCGGAAACTCCCACTCTCCACTGTTAGTTCCCGAGTCGGGTGTGGATCCAGATGGCGTAGCGCAAAACTTCAATTGCTATAGGTTCTTATGGGCAGCAAGTGCCCCCTGTTCCTTACCCCCTCAAAACTCGGATGACTCCGAACGATTGTGGTACGCGCCTTAGGCCGCCAGTTCCTCCACTTCAGGGCTCGTCGGCTCTTAAGGGGAGTTTGGCTAATGACCTTTAGTTCCTCGGATTTTCCCACACGACGCTGCGATCAGTTCTGACGCTTGTAAAAACTTTGTTTTGGCTTGTATACACACGTACATAGGCAAAGTCACGTATATGTACAAGTGCAAACTGTTGCACACATTTGAACCAGAATAATCCGCCATTAGCGCCATTTTGTTTGTTTAGTTTTTTTGTTCGAGAACTGCGAGAACGCTCGAGAGTTTTTTCGAGATTTATAGTTCCAGCGGGGTTTCCCATCCGGCGCTTTTTTGCCAGTAAAATAACCCGTGAGCCGACGAGCCCTGCTCCCAGGGCTCGTCCACGAGAGAGGAGAAAGTGTCCATGTGTATATATACGAGGGGGGACCCAAAAGTAACGGGAATTAGGTGGTGGGGGGACCGCGGAAGGGGGGATCGGGTTCTCCACTGGTTCTCTTCCAAGCTGCTACTCTCCCAAGTCAGTGTGCAAAGTTCATTTGCTGTGAGTGCATTCGTTCGTCCGTAAGAATTTTTCTAGTGAAACGACTTTTTCCGTTTCGGCGAAAACGTGAAATGGATGGGTGCGGAGAGCAACGCGCGGCTGTAAAATTTTGTTTTTTGTTAGGAAAAACACCCGCGGAAACCCTTGTGATGCTGAAAACAGCTTATGGGGATAATGCTTTGAGTAAAACGCGTGTGTACGACTGGTTTTCGCGTTTCAAGAATGGAGAGATGTCAATAGAAGACCAACCTCGTTCTGGGCGCCCCTCGACTTCAAGAACGGACGAAAACATTGAAAAAATCAACACTCTTGTTCATGAAAACCGTCGCCGAACCATCGATCAACTTTGTGAGATGTCTGGATTGTCATGGAGTTCAATTCAGAGGATTTTAACTGAAGATTTGAGCATGAGGAGGATTGCAGCCAAATTTGTTCCTCGCCTTCTCTCCGACGGTCAAAAGGAGCGTCGACTTCAGGCCTGTCTTGAGCTGCAAAATCAGTTGGATGAAGACCCAGATTTTTTTCTCAAGGTTATAACTGGCGATGAATCATGGTGCTATGGCTACGGCCCCGAAACAAAGCAGCAATCAAGCCAATGGAAGACACCTCTCTCGCCTCGTCCAAAAAAGGCACGCCAAGTGAAGTCCAACATCAAGACATTGCTCATTTGTTTCTTCGATTGCAGAGGTATTGTGCACGCAGAATTTGTTCCTCCAGGCCAAACGGTCAACCAACACTTCTACTTGGAGGTTTTGAAAAGGTTGAGGGAGAACATCCGGAAGAAAAGAGCGGATCTTTGGCGCACAGGAGATTGGTTCTTCCACCACGACAATGCACCTGCCCACACAGCGCTGTCCGTGAAGAAATTTTTGACCAAAAACGGCATGACACCGATTGTTCACCCCCCCTATTCACCAGACCTTGCCCCCTGTGACTTTTTTTTGTTCCCTAGACTCAAAAGGGACATGAAAGGAAAACGTTTTGGGACTGTAGAAGAGGTGAAACAAAAATCGCTGGAAGGTTTAAAAAACATTGAAAAAAATGAATTTCAGAACTGTTTTGAACACTGGAAAAAAAGATTGAACAAGTGTATTACAGTCAATGGGGGTTACTTTGAAGGTGATAAAAATTGTGTGTGAAAAAATTTGTCAATAAAAAAGTTGTAACACAATTCCCGTTACTTTTGGGTCCCCCCTCGTAGGTATACCTTCCAGCAAAAAGCTTGGCCTTTTGACCACCGCGCGCTGACAATCGTTATATATAGATATACATCATAGCCAAAAAAGTTTGTCCTTTTGACCACCGTGGCGCTTCACCGGACACTCGAATAACCCGGCCGTGTAAGAGCCCTGCCTGCTCCACTTGTAAACTTTGATACACGTTGGCAAGTGCAGCTTGGGCCTCCCTGGCTTGTAAGCTCACAATAAATTGTCAAAACGTATAGGCATTAAAGCTAGCTTAAGTAGAAAACTACTGGGTTCAAAATCCTACTTGAGGCAAAAAATTTTTCTGGAGTCGTTTCGCAATTTTCGAAAGAGTATAGTGAGATACTCTGAAGAAAGTATCAAATTGTTTTATTTATTTATTTATTTTTTTTTTTTTTTGAAAGCTAAAACATAATATGAATAGGATGTTTATTAAATTTCACAAATCAGTATATATGGATTTCAACATAGTTATGTATGAATATTCTAAATACAAGTTTATTAAGATCCTCAAACTGGTTTATTAAAATTCAGAAACGTTACTTTTTACCTTCTGTGCAACAGGTTGTACAGGTTTCGCTGGCTGGCCTGGTTTGTACTCTTCTCCAGTCGTGTTCTTATACTCCGCTTTCAAGGACAACAACGTTTTCACCTCTTGGTCGATCACTGCTTTTCCTACTTTTTCGCTTTTTAATTTTCGTACCTTCTCTCCTTGTTCGGCAATTTTTTCGTAAATATCTGATCCGTTCGTGGAGTTATCAAGACTTTCTACCTTCTGTGCAACAGGTTGTACAGGTTTAACTGGCTGGCCTGGTTTGTACTCTTCTCCAGTCGTGTTCTTGTACTCCGCTTTCAAGGCCAACAACGTTTTCACCTCTTGGTCGATCACTGGTTTTCCTGCTTTTTCACTTTTCAATTTCCGTACCTTCTCTCCTTGCTCAGAAATTTTTTCGTAAATATTGGATCCTTTCGAGGAGTTATCAAGACTTTCTACCCTCTGTGCAACAGGTTGTACAGGTTTAACTGGCTGGCCTGGTTTGTACTCTTCTCCGGTCACATTTTTATACTCCGCTTTCAAGGCCAACAATGTTTTCACCTCTTGGTCGATCACTGGTTTTCCTGCTTTTTCACTTTTTAATTTTCGTACCTTCTCTCCTTGCTCAGATATTTTTTCGTAAATATCTGATCCTTTCGAGGAGTTATCAAAACTTTCTACCTTCTGTACAACAGGTTGTACAAGTTTAACTGGCTGGCCTGGTTTGTACTCTACTCCGGTCACATTTTTATATTCCACTTTCAAGGCCAACAATGTTTTCACCTCTTGGTCGATCACTGGTTTTCCTGCTTTTTCGCTTTTTAATTTTCGTACCTTCTCTCCTTGTTCGGCAATTTTTTCGTAAATATCTGATCCTTTCGAGGATTTATCAAGACTTTCTACATTTTGTACAATAGGTTGTACAGGTTTAGCTACTGTCTGGCCAGGTTTGTACTCTTCTCCTGTCACATTTTTATATTCTGCTTTTAAGGCCAACAACGTTTTCACCTCTTGGTCGATCACTGGTTTTCCTGTTTTTTCACTTTTTAATTTTCGTACCTTCTCTCCTTGTTCGGAAATTTTTTCGCACAGTTTGGCAGCATCATCATTACCCTGAAACATCAAATAAAACGCGCTTTAAAATTATTTTTTATGTGTCAACATCTTCACTAGCGGGTAGCATAATAGCAGTTAAAATTTCTGCAGCAGACTAAAACCGTAAATTTTTGTGTCCAAGGTAAAATCTGTAGTGTCCAAATCATTATTTCCACATCAGAGAAAAATCAAAATTTTTAGTTTCCAAGTCTCTAGTGTCCTTAGAAAAATTATCTTATGAAAGTAAATGGCTTCATTTTTACTTTGTTTTCACAGCTCGTAAAGCCGTGAAAACACTCTCTCCTGTGATATGCACTGTACTTTTTTTTGATAGCGGCACCAAATGATAAGCGTGTTAGGCTGCGTAGCGGATTGAGTGTAGGTTCCTCTTTTCGAGTCGGTGGAATAATTGGTGACCTGCACAATAATTGGTGACCTCGTACCCTAACACCATTGTTTAGCCACGGCTTCTTTCAATGCCTTCCACTACTCGAAATCCGCGAGCAGCAAAACACGCTCATTTTATGCAGCTACCATAAAAATTATATTTTATGAGAAACAATAAGCAGTTCCCAGTATTTTTCTATTCATATGAGCTCATCTCTAAGGGGATCTTTTTTTTACCTTCAAGCTTATTAAAATAAGAGCCAATAATAACACCATTCGACCAATCAAAATAATAAAAAAACATACCTTAGAATTGGTTTTAGCTGATTTTTTTGAGACAGTTTCAGAAGTGCCATTAACAACAGCAGATTTCTGAGACGTCGCAGAATGACCATCTGGAATATGGAACAATACCAAAGGTTGTTCTTTCATGGAGAAGGAGCTCCTCGGAGAAAAAGGAACGTCGCACTTGAAAAATCCTTTTCTTTGCAGCTGGATAATTTCGCCTTGCTTGACTCTTGTCATTTCCATCTCGCCAAGCGCCATTTGTTCCTTCTAAAAAAATAACGCCCCCAAAAAAACATAAATAAAATTAAAATTCATGTACAATATTCTCAAAAGATTTGAGGACATTGAAACAGCATATTTAGTACTTCTAATCAAAAACCTAATTCAAGTTTTCAAAAATATTTACCCTCGTATCTTTAGCGACGAAGTTCTTGAAATCTTCATCTTTTCCCAAAACAGGTTTGCTAATGATGTGGTCGAAAAATACGAGACAACACGGAACATGTTCCAGAACTTTTGAATCTTTGTTTGATTCGCAGAGCCAAGTGAGCTTAATGGTATTTTTGAAATCCTTATTTTCCAAATTCAAACGGCCTGAGACAGAAACGATTTTGCCGTTCTCACGATTGATTTTGTTGATAAGAATATTTCCCCAGTTGATGAAAGTAGCGTTTTGGTTTTCTTTCAGTTCCTCGGCATCTTCCCTTTCGATGAGAAGTTTTGGGCCGATTTTCACTGTTTTTGTGCCAATCGACGCATCTTTTGGATGATTTTGAGCAGTCAATGATCCGCTTGTTGTGCCCTCTACAAAAACTGGTACCATGTCCATGTTTAAAGCAGTGTACCTGGAAAATTGAAGAGCAAAAATATGTTATCTAAATAATTATAGATCAAAAAAGATGTTGCAAAATTTATAGATAATCAAGGATGGAAATGAAATACATTATAAATAGTTACAAATTGACAATATTCAACATTTTATGTCTGATAAGTAAATTAGCTTTACGTAAAAATTTGAAAGTAAAATGAAATTTATAATTCCTAACTTCAATTATTTCAAAATAACTATTGTCCATAATTCAGTGATTTGAAAATTAAGAAAATTCTTTTTTATAATATTCTATAGGTATTTGAATGAAAAATCAGTCATAAAAAATGTGCAACTCTGAACTCTTAAAGTTGATGACTTGAAAATTATTTACAGTGTTATCAAATACTGGAAATCATACAATCAAAAAAAAAAAAACATTGTCTAATAAATCCTTCACGAAAAACTTTTTCCCTGCACGACCCTGGTAATATAAAAAAATTTCCTTCTTTCTTAACTCACCTTACAGCCACAGGATCAATGACTTTTTTGTTGAACGCCCAAATCTTGTCCCACTCCATGAAAACCACAGATTTCGAACTTCCTTGGGCGATGATGAACTGCTTTAATCCTTCCACAGTCATTCCTCTCCTCAAAATTCCTCGGACCGTTGGAAATCGAGGGTCATCCCAACCGTCGACCAAACCTTCCGTAACCAACCACGTCAATTTGCGTTTCGACAAAACCGTGTTGGTCATGTTTAATCGCGAATATGCATAAATATGAGGACGATTCAAGCCTAGGGCTTCAATGAACCAATAAAATTGAGGATCTCGGTCTTTGTATTCTGTGGTTCGGAGAGTATGAGTCACACCTTCGACGGCGTCCACAATCGGACAAGCGAAATCATACGTTGGGTAAACCCTGGACACAGTTTTTTTTACATATAGTTTAAAATTAATTTTTTAAGTATCCTGATAAGGGGTTAAAATATTAATTGACTTCATAACATAAATTTTGACCTGAGGTCATTCAATATCTTTCACCAAATCATATATAAAATTTGAACAGAGCACTCAGAGAATCAAAGTTACAAAGATTAATAAATTAGGATTCAGAAATCTTACTTATACTTCGTCCCAGTGCGAGGATGGGGTTCCGGTTTGCATCGATAAATCGTCGGATCACGGAGACATCCATTTGGTGATTCGAAATCTATTTTGGCCCTCACACAGCATTCCTGGCCCTTGGAACTGCCTTTTTGCATTTCCTCCCAAAGCTTCAAGTTCTTTTCAACAGCTAAAGCACAAGAAAAAAAATCACCTTAAGGTGCAGAATCAAGATTCGATAAAAAAAAAAAAAGATAAAGTAAGTAATTTCTACACTTTCAACTTCACGAATAAAACACTTACGAGAGTCTCTGTTGACAGATGGCAACTTTTGTTCTCTCTGTTCCTTCATGGCTTCCGCTGGGGTATTGTCAACATAAGCTTTGCCCTCCTTGATCAGTTTTGTGCAATGTTGCAGCATCAAATCGAAGTAATCTGAACTGTGGGTAAAACGGTCTGGCTTAATTTCAAGCATTTCGAGATCTTGTAAGATGGCTTGCTCGAATTCGACGTCCTCTTTCGCAGGATTCGTATCATCAAAACGCATTATGAGACAACCTTGAAAAGCCTGGGCGTAATATTGGTTCAGCAATGCAGCTTTTGCATGGCCAATATGGAGATAACCAGAAGCTTCTGGCGGGAATCGAACCACAACCTCGAAAATAAAATAATTAGATGAAAATCACAAACAAATTTTAGAAGATTTCCTCATTTTCATGTTCAGAAACTACAAATATGGAAAAACAGAAGAAAAACTCAGAAACATTTGATGACATCTATAAATTAAACAAAAATCAATTCACCTTTCCCATTTCAGCTCCAGGCAGTTCTACGAATTTTCCTTCATCCTTTTTTTTGTTCGACTTTTTGTCCTCATTATTTGCTTTCACATTTTCAGTTTTGGTGGAGAACGCTTTTTTAACGTTCGGCATTGACATGACTTTAATGATGGCATCCAAGGCCAGCATCTGTTTAAACCATCTGCAAAGGTTGGCGTATTTTCCTAGTAAAAGCAAATCTTGTTTGCTGTAGAGAGCAGAAAAAATGCAGATGTCGGCAAGAGTCACACGCCTTGCTACCAACCATGTTTTCAGAACAAGGGTAGTATTCAAGAATTCGAGACATGCCTTGTCAACCAAATCAGAATTTGATATGTGAGCTATGGCAAAAGACAACCAGCTGTCAACTTCAGTTTTGTCAAGTGCAGTATTTAGACCTAGAGCAAAAAAAAATAGCGACTAGAAATCATAATCTCTCGCTCGAAAAACTTGAGAAATTTAGTAAAATTTCATGTTTTTCAAAAGTTAAGTACATTTTTGCACCAGTTTTCTATAGTATGTCTAGAGAATTTATAGTTGATTGAAATACATATTCATTTCTTAAAAAAGACAATGCATATATTTTAGATAAATTATGCACTTAAATAAAACAGGAATTTATGTGTTCATGAACACAACTTGTAAAAATTGTACCATAAAGGTTTTCATCTACGGTTCTTGCAAAAAAGCGAACGATTTCGTTTTCTGTTGTTGCCAAGGTGACGTTATCTACAACGAATTTCAAGAGATTGTTGTCACTCCAAATGATTTCGATTTCCACTTTTTTTTCTGCTCGAACCCATTCGGCTACAATCAATGATGCTGGAAAAAAATTTCCATTGTAGTCACAAAATTTTTCCTCAAGAAATAAAAAGCAATAATAATTGTAACTTTTGTAGTATAATATTTTAAAAGTATTTATAGAGTGAAAGTATAATCAAATCATTTTGGTGACAAAAGATTTTGTACACATTTTCGGAGTTATTTCTTAAAAATAGCTATCAGTATTCCAAAAATTATGTTTCCGCCATTAACAATGTCAATTGAAACTACTCACATTGAATTAATTGATAAAAATTTTACAGAATGTGATTTTAAATGTATAAATGAAATTATAGAAAAATTCAAATATTTATTAATTACAAACTTGAAAAAAATTAATCCAAAAATTCAAATATTTAGTTATTGTTCAGAATGAATCTGAAAATTGACCTGAGATATTTTACTAGTTTTCCCATAATTATTAAATCATTTAATATATTTTTCTTCAAATGAAAAACGTGAAACCTTTAAAAAGTTTAACAATTAGGGAATTCAAAAAATTCATATATGAAAATTGTGAAAACGAAAAGTCACGAAAATGTCTAAGAATTTCAAAGGAATTTTGAATTTGAGTCATTTTACCAAATATCCAAGCCATACAAAAAATAATGATTGTAGCTTTTATAAAGGATTCAATAATTACTGATGGAATAAAAATTTGAAAAAATTTTGTAGGCGGAAGGTTTATCACACAAAGATTTTTTGGTATCTTACTATAACAAACTATAAAAATAGTTGAATAGCAAAAAAACGTGACATTTCAAATTTAAATATCATGTTGTCTCTTCAATGTAAAAATATTTCTAACAATAGGTATACATGTCAATGAAAAATATTTATAAACAATAAAACAATGCAATAATTACTGAACACGAGCCAAAAATTTACAGATTTTGGAAAAGTCTGGTAATTGAAAACCCTTTAATTCTATTGATTCGATAGAATAATTATTTATAACTGAAGATTGCCAATTAGGTCTAAAGATTCACATGAGTATATTTGTATATAACTGATTTTGTATTGAATTAGTAAATTATTAAATTGACCTCTGAAGTTGAAGAATATGAAATTTTAGAAAAATTTAATGAATGAGGAACTCACATAAATTATCAAAATTAGGAAAACAAGTGGAAAAAATAAATTTATGAGTTCGGGAAAGATATTGACCTTGAATATATTAAAAATTATTTCAGCCCATTTATACGAAATAAAGAGTTAATAGGTGTTAAAGAAATTTTTAAGAAAATGAAAAACTTTCACATTTTAAATTAGTGAAACAAGTATCAAAGTAAACCAGTGTAACTAAAATTACAAAAATCAAAAGTAATTAAATGTATAATTCATTCATTATTATTCATCTACAATAGTATAATATAATATATACTGTATTTTTTTTGCTACTATTTCCACATATTATGATTTATATAATAAAATGCATGTATATTATATTTTCAATATATTCATCCCAATATTTATTATTACTAGCTGTCACCAGAGGGCTTTGCTCCATGGTTGCCACGTTGTTACACGCAGTTTGGTCAAGAAAAGTCAATCGTTTAGTTGAAAAACGAAAAGTACCAAAAAATTATCTGAATCCCAAGATTCGAAATATTTTTTTTTTGTTTACAATTTTCAATTTTTCACGAAATATGAATTAGATAATAATTCATTACTACGAAGGGATATTATACCAATATAATGGATTATATTGGTTAAAAAGATGTTATAAGTCTTTTAAAAAATAATTTTTAATGATAATTTTTTACGATTACTAATGAAGTATTACTGAATGTTTAATATAATTATTTTAAGAAAATATTCTACATAAAAGGAAAAAAAAATAGTATAATGGTCATAGAATATTTACTGAAAAGATGAATGTTTAAACAAATTTTGTAAGTGAAAGGTTCCACTTATAAAGTTTTTTTATATTTCACAGTAAAAATAACTGAAAAATGTAACACTTTTAATTAAAATCCAGCTTTTAAATGAAACAAATGTTTTTAACTGCATATATTAATGCCAATTAACAAATTTCACAAATAATAAAATGCTTCTTTTAGTACAGAACTTGCCAAAAAATTTGAGGATGTTCTAAATTTAAGTATTCATAATATCGAAATGAATTTTGAAAATTTAAATAATTAAAAATCATTATATTCAAGTCAAAAGATCCAATTTTTAATAAACTACCAAGTAATAAACCAACAAATCATCAGAAAATACATTAGAGTGTCTTAAATTTAAATAGTTATGCATCAGATTTCCCTGATTTATTGCCAAGTTACTAAAACTGAAATTTTATAATTTCAGCTCAAGTCGCTATTCTGAACTATCCATATCTTTCTAACCTTAAACATTGAAAGTTACCACAATATGTATTAGATATTAACGAATTTGTTGGTTAACAAATGTGTTTTGGAAACAGGAATCAGTAAAGTTGGAAATGATGAGCAACATAATTAAATAGATAACATTTTGATATCAAAAAAAAATCTATAAGTATGTCATAAAAGACTCAATCTGGTTATGGAACTGCCAATGAGAAAAAACTTATTTTTCTTGGTTTATTTTTTTGGGCATTAATATTTTGCGATTTTAATTACCCAAAGGAGGATTTTTCGTCCCGGCGAAGATTTTCATTGCCATTTTTCAATTTGATAAATCTTACACGTGGACGAACTCAGAATTGGTCAGACACTCGGAAAAATTTGAAAAAATTGCAATCTATCAGGGCAATACAGGGCAATTGCATTTATTGCAACAGATATTGTCAGATGTTGTCATATATGCTAACAAGTTGACAGTTGATGTTGATCTGATCTTTTATTTCGATAGTACTGATTCTTTATATCGATATATTGTAGTAATCGATACTGTCGATAGTAGTAACGGAAAAAATTCAAATATTCAAATTAAAACTTGTTAGATGAAAGAAAACAAATAATAAAAAAACAGCGAACAAAAAAAAGTGATTTTGTTGACATAGAATACGAATATCGTAAATCATGTCTCGGATAAAAAAATTTATATTTTTAATATCACATATTCTGTTTTTATTCTTATCTTACAATTAGTTGAAATTCAGCACTAAGTAAATACCAGGATTATTTATTTCTGCAACTACTCCAAGCACTTTTTCATTGCTATTGTATAAATTTGTAGTCATAAACAATTGAACACTAATTTTTTGATAAAAAATTAAAGAATGCAACTCATCTAAATAATCAGTTTTCGTTAAACATTTACCAAAATTTTCAACGCTTATTCGTTTTCACTCTATTGAATTTTCCGAAATCAAAAAAGGCTTATTTAAGATTCCTTAAACAAAATAGACAGTAAATTGTTTTGTGGTTTTAGAATGAAAAATCCAGCATGGTCGTTCATAGTCATTTATTAAGTAATTTTTACATAGTATTCAATAAATTGAATTAATACGTCGTTTTTCAGTTTTTCATGGCAAAAAATATATTTTCTGTAAATACCGCATCTGTAGAAATCGATGATAGTACATAATAGAAAAATATCGTCGGCGACGAGAATTCAACTTAATCTTAAATTATTAGTCTCCTGCGATATGCTTCAGAAAATATTCAGAGAAAATTGTGCAGTAACATGTTCCATAAAATATATATATATATGCATATAGTTCTAACTTCAATCTGAATTAATGTGCATGTACATATATAGCATACATATATTTTGGAATAATCGTACATTCTATATTTTTGAATGTATGTACCTTAAGAAGATAAAAGTCTATAATCTGAAGACAATCTTTGAAATATTTATATTTATTATATTTTCTGTTTTATAATTTTTTTCGGTAACTTGAACACATTTTTTGTGAGTACATAAGTGAAAAGACTTTAACAAAAAATCAAATTCTAACATGAAATGTTTTTTTTGGCACTTTGAATCATTATTTGTACTCTACTTATGAGTTCTTTAAACATTATTCATGGCAACAAATCTATTTTTTTTTAACTCACTGACGTTATTTTGTGTATAGAGACAGTTTTTTACCACACCTAAAATATTCTAATTGACAGCACAATCACGGCAAGGTAAATTTTTTTATGGTACATAACTTTTGGGCCCTATTTTTACAAATATGGAAAATCACCCCCCCCCCCCCCCCTTTACAACACTATTTAATGTTCATTATAAAAAGTCGATAAAAAAAAAGTCATTCAAATACAAACTGAACGCTTCTCATTTTTCAATGTAATAAAATAAAAAGGTTCAGAATTTTTCGAATTTCATTATAAGGAAATTCCAAATTTATCGAATCAGTATGTGCAATTTGTAATAACTTCAGTCAAATTTACGAAAATTGAAATGTAGAGAATCAGAACATTCGAAAACCTGCATTTTAGAAAATTGAAAAAATAAATCAAAATCTCCTCAAAAATTCAAAATCGTGAAATATCAGAAAATTTGGATATCTAGACTTTTATTAATACACACAATTACTAACTGGAATGTCTCAAATTTTCAAAAATAAAAAATTTTCTTACTTCAAGATTCTCAAATGACGACACGAAAATTTTCGACTTTGAACTTTGAACACATTAAAACACATTTTTTGCTTCTTATCACGAAATTTAACAAACATCGAACGTTATTTTTATAACAATTATTTTGTAATATGTTCTTCTCAAAAACTACAAAAAACCTGTAATACAGTTTTCTGAAGTTTCCCAAAATCTGTAATGGTCCAACGTAACCATAAACAATTACATCAAATATATATATAATGTAAATATAAAGATGCATATTATATACAAAAAAAAAAGTCTCAAAGTATACAATGCTTTTCCATTCGACTCTGTTATCAATGATACATTATCCTGAAGCACGATTTGAAGAAATCATGGATTTGCGTTTATCAAGTTAATCTCTCCAATAAAGATTTCTTTTGTTCGACAAATTATTTCCAAAAAAAAACTGAAAATGCTGTAAAAATGATCAACATTTTAATCTAAAAGCATGTACATTCTGGAAAGATGTTCCTTTTTCTTCTGGTTTTGGGAATGTTTCGAAAATAATTTTAACAAAGTT
The DNA here is from genome assembly GCA_028476575.1 of Platygaster robiniae. Classification (NCBI taxonomy): domain Eukaryota; kingdom Metazoa; phylum Arthropoda; class Insecta; order Hymenoptera; family Platygastridae; genus Platygaster; species Platygaster robiniae. The sequence continues at coordinate 37,570,059 of CM052020.1, forward strand.
GTAGTTTTTCTTAGGCAGGAAAATTGAAAGTTATTCCCGGTGAAATGCTGCGACGCTACAACGTAGATTATGAGGAATGGATTTTACATATGTCGCGTGTTGCCAAAGTTGAGACCGCTCTGGTTGGCTCCTTTGTTGCTACCGTATTGTAAACTTATAACACCTTCGCCCGCTCTCATTTGTTCATCCGAAAATGAGCGAACATTTTTACTCGCTTCTTTTGGTCCAATGCTTGGTTTCCCGTAGTTTCCAGCCTAAAAAGAAAATTGGAAATAGGTCAGTAGGAAGTTCTGTAGTGATCATGCTGAAAATTTTCCGATTGGAAAACCAATTAGAGTTATAATTTATGATTGCAAAACCGATTGAAAATACGATTGGTTTTCCTGTTGGATTTCTCTTATTGGAAAATTTATCATACAAAAACTTACTGTTCAAATACAATAACTAGTTTTCCAACTGGAAATATAATTAAATTTCTAAATGAAAACTAATTGTATGTGTGATATTAGTTTTTTCTAAAAAAATTTCCAATAGGAAAAACCTAAGTAGATATCCAATTAGAAAAAGGGTCATTTTCCCAATTAGTTTTCCTGTTGGAAAACCAATTGAAAATTTTTAGCATGGAATAGAGACAGCTTTTCTGAATTTTCAGACTCTTCTACTTTTTTCACTGTAAATTTATGTCTTAAATTGAAGCATATTTTCATAGGAAATATGAAGAGAATTTAACTAGCTTCTCTAGAAACTCAGCAAAACTTCATTCTTGGACAAGTTGCCCTTTGAAAGATTGAAAAATGTTATAAAACTTGGGATTTTATTTGAACCTAAATTGAACTATGTAATTTCTAACATTAACAATTTTTGGAAAAAGCTCTGATTGTTTTACAAACCGACTATTATATTTTTGAATTATTTCTTTGTTCTCTAAAACTATTTATTGAACTGAATTATCTTCGCTTTTTATCAAAAAATTTACTTCTTTCTAATAGCACAAAATTTTCCCTGAATCATTACATTTATTAAACATGCTGTTTTTCACGGGGTTGAATTGTTTGTTAAAACTCGATTTTTATCAATAACTAATCTTAAAGGAATTATAAATTTCTATTGAACATTCGTTTCCTAATTTTTTTTTGTGATGCAGACTCGCTTTTGTGGAACAAACCCACACATTATGATCAATTAATTTTGTTGCATTTTGATTCTTAAGGGAATAGGAAATTAACTTTCATGTAATGAAACTAATTCGTTTTATTGTACATATTTCTTTTTTTATGAATTAAAACTTTTTTTTCAACACACGGACTTCTATTTGAATAACTGGATTCTAATCACGAGTTATGAAAAAACAGCCAGAATTCCACTAATTTAAAGACAAGCTTGAAAATATGGTCGAAATAATAGAACTTTTAAAAAATATCCAGAATCACTCAAGAGCCTTGAAAATTGGTTCGAAGTTTAAAAGTTCAATCAAAAGACCTGAATAACCAGAAAAAAAAAGATTTTGAAACTTGATTTTTGAGTATGCAGAAATCAAAAATATGTATGCAAAAATGAATTGTTCAATTTTTCAAAAATTGCAATTTTTAATGAAAAAACTAAAAACTCTGATAACGAACTATAAATATCTAATTAGAACTTTACAATTTGATGACAAAAATCTGGGAATCCGAATAAAGTTATAAAATTATTGAGGAATATACAGAATCACTCAAGAGTCTTAAAAAACAGTTCGAAATCCAAAAGTTAAATCAAAAGACTTGAAAAAAAGTTCCTGAAAGATGATTTTTGAGTATGCAGAAATTAAAAATACGTATGCAGATAAAATACATTGTTTAATTTTTCAAAAACTGCAATTATCGATGAAGAAACTAGAAACTTTAATCACGAATTATGAATATCCAGATAGAAATTTATTAATTTATTGACAAAAGCCAATAGAAATTATAAAATTATTAAAGAAAATGTGAAACTCTCATGAGCCTCCAAAATCAGGTCAAAATCTGAAAGCTTCGTCAAAAGACCTATGAAAATAGAAAAAAAGATCCCAAAAAATGATTGCTGAGTCTACAGGAAATTTTTTTCAGTAAAGATCATTTTTAACAGTTGGTGGTATATTGACAAAAATAATTAATTAGCTACTATCATAAATTTGTAGACAATTTTCACCTTTCTGCCAAGAGATTGCAAGCAAATGACGACTGCGTTCAGATTTTGTCTTTCCCAAAGATCGACAGTCTGGAAAGTCTCCTGATTAGGGACCCCCAAAGCTTGGGCGGCGGCCAAAAATCCGTTAATGTTCTCCATGCACTTAAAGGCCATCTTCGTATTGTTGATTTTCGGCACCGATCCCGGTTTTATCTCGTTGACCAATCTTAAAACAAGAAATTTCACACTCTAGCAAATGTAGTTTGCGATGAATTATCTGAATCTACATCGAGTTGTGTAAATTTAAGCATTTTTGAATGTCTCAAAAATGTTCATATTATACATAGCCATTCAAACATTTGTTCACTTTCCAGTAATTAAAATTTTCTGAATTGTTTAATACTGTTCATTCTTTCCAGCAATGTCATTATTTGTAATAATTAGAGCATTTTTTAAATTTGTGACAGGATTTACATTATTTTGACAAATGTTCGAAACGAATTTTACATAATTTTACTAATGTGTCTAAATTTTAGGATTTTATTGTAAACATATTTCCAGATCTCTTTCGAAACATATGAACCCTTAATATTTTCAATCAAAAGGAAAAAGCAGAGAATATGCTGCTTGAAATTTAAATATTTTTTCGAATATCTGAAAAATTCCAAGATAAAAAACATAAATTTGTAGAAAAACCACCCTCCTGAACATTTTTTTTAAGTTCCCCTGTTTATCAAATTTTTTCAGTTTCTTGATACAAATTCCTAGCCGATTTTCAAAAATGTTACGCAAAATTTAATTAAGAAAGTAATTACTGGCAAAGAAGTATTCCGTCTTTTAGAGTTTCGAAAAGATTGTCCATATCTCCGCTCGTATTGATATCCTCGCCGGTGATTGCTTTGATCCAATCTAAACATTCCTGTGCCAACTCTTCGCTGTATTTGCTGTTAAGCTGAAAAAAAAAACAACAAAATTGTCAAGATAAATTACAAGTAAACATGCAGTCAAGTATTACACCCGCTGATGAAAATATTTTGTTACTTTAATATAATTATGATTTATTTATTTCACAAAAATTCTAAAATTTTCACGTATTTCAATTTTCGATTAATAATTTTATTCATATTCAAGTCGGATATTTCCTGTACTTTTTTAGATATGTATGTAGCGAAAAATGGGGTTCTTTGAATAAAAAGGAAATGCATTGTGAAAATTTAAATGGAGCTCGACAATTGCAGTGTACCAAGATTAATTTCTTTGCAAAGACAGCCAAGATCCTGCAACGCCCTCGTAAATAAATTATTTCAAGCACGGAAAATTACATACTTCATTCAAAAACTCATAAATTATACCTCTCTTAAATTTCAAGCATCTTGAAGGAGCTTATTTCCAATGTGAAAAAGTCATCTAAAAGACGATTCTGAATGATGCTTTTAAAGAACTTTAGAGAGCTCTTATATTACATTGTTTAATAAAGAGACTTTTGGAAATAAATACAAAATAATGAAATCAGTAAAAACCCAAAAATATAATAAATTACAGATCATAATTATGCAATTCGACAATTTTTCCACTTGATTTAAACAAAAATCGAGAATCAAAGAAAATTAAATATTTTTTGGACTTTAAAAAGTTAATAAAATAACTTTGTTTAGTAGCTTTGACGTTTTTTTTATTTGTTACGTCGCTTACAGAGATCGACGATAAATGACATTACTGCGCTCTTAGTTAATGCCTAAATATAGTTCCATATAATTAGGTAAAAAGTTTGCGAGTTACGTATGTACCATAACCCGATGTGCGGATCGGAGAAAGTCGAAATAATTAATGAATCACTCTTGATAATGCTACATGCAGCGCGAGAAACGCAATATGCGTACAAAACATTTGGACATTTGTTAATTGAATTTCTGTGTTCAACATGAATGATCGAATCGTTTTCTCATGTTCAATTTATGGGGTACTCGTAACAGTGAATTAATTTTTTTCAGTAAAGCTAAGAGTAATTGTTGAATTTTTTTCATTTCTGATTGATTGTTGGTTTTTATTTATTTTTTTTTTATACTATGTCATATTTTTTTCCCATGCATACTGAACATTTTGGTAGAATTGGAAAATTGTTGGCTTGCAATTACAGCAATATCAAAATTACCTGCAATTTAACATTAACTCAAGAGCGTGAGAAAAAATTTTTCGGGAGGGGTTTTTCTAAAAAAATGCATATATATATTTCCTTCGGGATTTTATAATTTTTAATTTTTGACGATTTGATTACAAAAGTACAATTGTTCAATTTTTTTAGTTTCAGGATTTTTAAGTGAAACATGTTTTTCATTTATATGTATTTATTATAATGAAATGAGATTCTTGAGATTTTCCAGTCACTGAGGTTTAGATTTTTTTTCTGAAAGTTTTGGCATTTTTTATAATTTTTCGTTATTTATACTATTTAAAAGATTTTCAGGTATTATCATGGATTTCTGTTCAATTTTTCAACTTTCTAGAATTCGTTACTCCAGGAATAAAAGCTCACAAAAATTTAAATATTTGTATAGATTTTTGAGAAAATATAAGTACATACCTAATCTTAAGTGTTTTATAGATTTCCAGAATTTTCGTATCTTACATTTGTGAATTTTGTGATATTTCTAGCATTTTTATATATCTACAGTATTTCTAAGGATTGCTCTGTAGATTTCTAGAATTGATGCTATAGTATTGAAAATGTCTACGACTTGGAGTATTTTCATGGTTTTTTCAGAAAACAGTATTTTTATCATTTTCATGCAGATTTTCAATGGTTTTTGAATTTTTTTAGTATTCATACAATTCAAAGTATTTCCTGGTATGTTGATAGATTTCCATATAGATTTCCAGAATTCAAAGTTTAATCAATTTCTGAGAAAATTGCGTTCACATAATTATTGACTATTAAAAGATTTCTAGTATTCCTTGCATTTTTTTTTTTTTGTATTTAGTTAACTTTGGAGGATTTTTAGAATTTTCATAGATTTTTAGTATTCTTAATGTTTCTCGTATGTTTGCAATCTTTCTTTTTTTTTTTTTTTTAAGTATTTTTAAAATTTGTCGCGTTGTTTTCTTGTATTTTCATAGCTTTCTAGTACTATTATGGATTGATATACGTATAAGCTTTTTAGATCGTTGATAGTTGTTTCGATTTTTTAGAAAACAGTTCTTTAATAATATATGCAGAATTCTATTACCTAAGTACTTCAAGTATTCCTTGAGAGTTCGTATTGTATGATTCGAAAGATTTTCAAGCATTTTCTTTAATGAATTTTTATGTATATTAGTTCCGAGAATTTTAATTTTTTTCATTATTCACTAAGTTGGAACTATTTTTCAATGCTTTATTTTAACGTTATTTTAGCCCAGTATTTATAATAAAGGATGGTCTTAATTGTGCAAAATGCTACAAACTTGTACACAGAGTGATATATGTAAAAATTTATGCACAATATAAACTTGATAATTTAGAAGTATTTATTTCCAAATTTGTTGAACTCAAGATCATAGTGATTAAATTTGCGAAAATTTGCACAATCATCCAGTGCACAATAAATACGCTGCTCAATAAATTTATCCACAACTGACACTCTCTCACAATTTTTAATATTGTTCAACTTTGAGAACTTTCATGAAACCATTTGTCATCTCTAGATTTTATTTAGTAAATTTTTGATAACTCTTACTTTTTAAATTTTATGATTCATCATCACAAACTTTTTCAATCTTACATGAAATAATAATAAATTTTTCCTTCAAATTTCGAGATATACTCGAACCCCTGTAACCTCCCTCTGCCTAGGCATGTGCGTTAACTATTATTAGTATAAAAGTATATAATATCATATTTTTCATTACTGTATGAAATAAATCTTTCTATATATACCTCAATAAAAAATACAAGAATTTTATTTATTCATATACTTTTGGGTTATACATATACTTGAAAAAAAAGTAAATAAATTCTTTTTATTGTGTGAATTGATTCATTGAAGGGGGATAAAAATGAAGAATAAAATTCGACGTCGCGGTGGATGATCGAGCGTCTTTTTGACGACAATGGCAGCTGGGCCCAGTGGCCTTGCAATAAAGGAATGAAAATAAGGCCCAGATGCCCGAGGAAGGGAGCGCGAAAACTCGTCGACCCTGGTACACTTTTAGACCCCAAGTCTTTGCTCCGTTACATCTTCTTGGTCCCATTACGCGTTTGCACTTGCGCAATTATTCTAGACGCATTTTATTCGACATTTCTTTGTAAGGCCGGAACGCGAAACGTGATACATCTGCCTGCGCTTAATCGCCTTATTATTACAACTCAACTTTTTAAGTCCCCCAAGGTTAATACATAAGCTCTCGGAAATCGACTTGAATTTTAATTCCGATGATTTTTGATGTCATACTCGCAATTAAAAACAATTTTTTTCATAATTTTTATCCAATATTTTGTTTCGCTAGTGTAAAAAGTCATGTTCTTTTTTCAAGTGCAAAAAAATCGGCGAATTTTTGAAAATCACAGAAAATAGTATACTATGCAATTTCGAATAAGTGTATGATAATTTTTTTCTCACAGAGCAATCGAAGTGACTTTTTTCCAGTATTTTCTAAGTGAAAAAAAAATCAATCAGTTTTCCTCACGAATAGAAAAAGAACATAGTCTTTCCAAAAACCAAAAAAAAACCCTTTACTTTTTAAAAATAATAAAAAGAACGAAATCAATTCGCACATTCAATTTGTTTTTTATATCAAATGTTGACAAAATCATGACATAACCAAAATTGCTGTACAATTGAACTTTGATGTTACAATTTTGCGATTCCATTCTATTTCTGTTAATTGTGCAAGATGAAATTTTCACGAAATTTTTTCCATGCTATCGACCAATACACGCGAGCTCTTATCGCAGCTGGAACGCACCGGTCATTTTTATTTTCGCGTCGTAACATCATGTGTAGCGTAATTGCGCAACGTTCGTCATCGCCCATAAAAGTACGAAAAGAGACGTGCAATTTAAACTCCAGAAAAAAGAACACATTTTTAGATTTTCTTTCTCTTAATGATGTGATAAAAGTACGAAATTTTCTGTTGCTTGCGTCCAAATAACAAATCACTTTTCAAAAGATAGTCCAAGAAATTTATTTTTAACTTTATGATATGATTCTCTTCAATATCATGCAATTGAAAGACAAAATTGTTGTAACTGCTAACTTTCAACAAAATTTCTGAAATTTTTCATGTATAAAAAAAATTTTTTAATGTACTTTAGCACACTAGAATTTCAAAAAAAATTTTTGATGTTTTCTACATGCACCAGCCATGTAGGTAGAGATGAAATGCCACAATTCGAGTAAAATTCATTATTATTTCATGTAAAAATAAAAAAGTTTTGATTATTCAGGATAAAAATGATAATTCAGATGATAGAAGTTTAATAATCAATAGATATAAGTGACAAAATTATTGAAAATGTACTTGTTGAAATTTAAAGGACATGAAAAATGGTCTCATTTAAATTCTCATAGTTAAACAAAATTCAGAATCCCCAATTTCACTTACTCGAGAATTATAGCAATCCTGACTTTTGAACAGTTTTTTTTCTTGAGCATACAAATTCTCATTATAAATGTTTAAATCCACTGAATCAAAAAGTAAAATTGGAAAGTACTAAAATGTATCTACCTGAAGTTCCAAACGTTTAAAATTGAACGAAAAGAGAAATTGAATGAATTTTTGATTTTTTTTTTCATGTGAAGAATTGTGTAAAATATTTTTTTGGTAGGCAAAAAGTTAATTGTTTAAACCAAAAAGTCTTTAAAAGCATCAGGAACATTTTTTTCTTGAATACTAGTCTTTTACCTTTTTCCGTTTTATTTTAAACGTTTGGAACTTCATGTACATCTAAAATGTCAAAAATTTAAAAACTTTGAAATTTGGAGCATCGAATTCTAAACCTACGAAGAAGTTCATAAAAATATTGGGAAATTAAAGAATCATACAAACATTGAAGGAGATAATGGAAGCGTGTAATAGAAATTCATCAAATTACTGTTTACTTAAAAATTAAAAATTTGCAAGATTTATGATTGTTCAAATTTTAGAGCATCGAATTCCTAAAACAAATTATACAACAGCCCATAGAAGTACTTGACATTTATAAAAATACTAGAAAACGCTACGGAATTTTATGTATACTAAGAAATACACAAAATTTAGAAAATACTAAAAATTTATGTATAAAATGTCCCAAGAAAACTAAAAAATTAGTGAAAATCTATCGAAATTTGGATTCTAGAGTATCGAATTCTAGAAATATTTAAATCAATCTACAAAACCATATAAATCTATAAAAATACAATCAAGCCTTTGAAAATTTCATTATTATTGAAAAAATTTTAAAAACACTGGGAACTTATTGTTGATAATTTTCTCAAAAATTTATGAAACTTTGAATCCTAGAGCATATGGTTCTAAAAATCTAATACAGAAAAGAAAAATTCCAGGACATTCTTCAAATCCTGTAAATACTCGAAAAATACGAAAAAAAAAGAAACAATAAACAAAAAGTTCATACTGGGAATTTTCATAAAAGATATTTTTTTGTGAAAAATCAATTCAAATAAATAAAAACTGTTGATATTTTCAATACTATAGCATTGAGTTCTGGAAATCTATAGAGCGATCAATAAAAATACTACAGGGTGCGCCATTTCTTATGTCGGTATTGTAACATTGAATAACTTAAACATTTGACAACCGATTTACTTGACTTCACTTGTTTTGGAAACGTCAATTCAGTACAATTTCAACCATGTATCGCTTCACACCAAAAGAACGCGCTGAAATAGTTACTTTGTACATTGAAAATAGTCGTTCAGTTGTGTTAACTCAACGAGCATATCGTCGAAAATATCTTGGCAAACAGGCACCATCTGACAACACTATTCGTCGTTTGGTGTCGAATTTTTGTGACCACGGGACAGTGAAAGATCGCGAACAACCCGTTCATCAACGACCAAGACGTTCAAATGAACTGATTGAAGCTGTCAGAGAGAGCGTTGCCCAAAACCCAAAAGTTTCATATCGTCACCGCGCTCAGCATCTCGGCATCAGTGGAACCACTCTACGGCGCATTTTGAAAGATGATTTGCATTTGTTTCCGTACAAAATGCAATTAACACAAAGAATATTGCCTACAGATCATCCACGTCGCTTGGAATATGGACAAACAATCGCTCGAATAGTTGATACTGAACCTGATTTTTGGAAGCGAATTTTAATGACCGACGAGGCACATTTCAAACTTTCTGGAGGCGTTAATAAGCAAAATTGCCGCATTTGGGGAACGCAGAATCCACACGAGATCCATGAAACGCCATTGCATGACCAAAAAGTTACTGTTTGGGCCGGCGTTTGCGCCAAAACCATCATTGGTCCTTATTTTTTCAAAGAGAACCAAACGATCGATGGAAACCGATATCGGTGGATGTTGGCTCACTATGTCTGCCCACAAATGCGTGAAAAAGGTCTTGAAGATTACTGGTTTCAACAAGATGGTGCGACCTGCCACACTGCGAATCAAACAATCCAGTTTCTGCAACGAAAATTCCCTGGACGTCTGATGTCAAAAAGAGGCGACATTGAATGGCCACCCAGATCTCCAGATTTGACCCCTCCAGACTTCTTTTTGTGGGGTTATTTGAAAAGTAAAGTGTACGCCAGCAAGCCGCAGACCATTGAAGAGCTTAAGGAAAATATTCGTGCCGAAATCATTGCTATACCACCCGAGATGCTCGAAAAGGTAATGGAAAACGCCGCAAAAAGGGCATATTTTGCTGTGAACAATAAGGGCGGCCACTTGATTGATGTTGTGTTCAAAAACTAGTCTAAATAAATTGTAAAGGACCAAACTAAATAAAAATACCTCATTTACAGAAATCGGTTGTTTTTTTTTCAAGTTATTCAATGTTTACATGCCGACATAAGAAATGGCGCACCCTGTATAAATCTATGAAAATACCAGAAAATATTACAAAACTATAAATAACATACAATACGAAAATGTTAGAAACTTATAAAATATCTGAAATCTCTGTAGATGTCATTCTCTTAAAAATCTGTAAAAATATTGAAAATTCTTAGAACTCTGATTCCTAAAGCATCAAATTCCAGAAAGCTGTATAGGCATCCATTAAAATATGAGAAAATCCTTCAAAATTGTATAAATACAGAAAATATATGAAAAATACTAAAAGTATCAGAAAAAAATCTAGGCTTCAGTTATACTTAAAAATCGCGAGTATCGAATTCAATCATAAAAAATGTGTTACTCTGGACTCCAAAAGTTGTATAACTTATCACCCCGAAATTTCAAAAATTGAAAAATCGTACTTCCGTAAACAAATCGTCAAATATTGAAATTTATAAAAAATCCCAAAGGAAATACGTATATTTTTTCTAAAAACAGAAGGTCCCTGTTTTGAAAAGCAATTTCAACAGCAAAAAATGGAAAGTTCATTTTTCTTCATCCAGGTTAAAAAATCGCATAGAATACCTGAAAATTTTTTTCCGTAATAATTATTAGGAAACGATTTAAAATTGAAGATGCCATGGAAAAACATCCTTATTCACCGGTAATGAGGAAAAGGTCAGTGTGAAATCGGAAATCTTGTGTGTAATTGCTTATAACTATCCCACGTTTACTCGATCCGCACGTATGAAATGCCGTGAAAAATTTCACCTCGATCGTTTCGTGTTTACTTATCACAAAACAGACGTAAATGCCATTCTGTCGTGAATCGAAAGCAACAAGTTCGTTTCGAAGAGAAACTCGGAATTATTTAAACAGCATAAATTATTCTGTGCAAAAAGCACCGTCAAAACCTGGAGGAGTTATTCGTCTGATGTCTGAAATTTACGTAACATCGTCGAATATTTCGTATTTTCAATGCTCATCAGGTTGAAAAATAATTAAATTTTTTTTACAAATAATATGAAAACTTATGAAATACACAAATGAATCATAACTCGTAAAAAATTCAGCAAAACATTGAAATTCAAGAACTAAAATCAGGTAATTTTGGTTTTTCAAATCATATTTTATTCTGAGATCGTAGGCTTCATTTCATCACATCCGGTTCCTAGACGATAAATAAAAACGACATCGTAGGGATCGCCATTTGATCAAAGAGATCCCCGAGGTCAAAACACTCAGAACACATACGAGTTATGACACATGGTCAAAGTTATGGCGTTGGCGTGACTCATCAACCCAAAAACTCGTCTCGTAAAAAGGCTTGCCCTAATTTACGAAATTTCCGATCTCGCTTCTCACCATCTCGATGATTCACCACGCGTAAACTATTAATCGACGTTCGTTTCTGAAACCTCGCGAGAAATTCACTCAAAAATGAAAATGCAAAAAATTTTTAAATGAATGTCACGAATCAACGAGAAAGTTGGAGTTAGAGAAAATTATCTTTAAATGTCACAACCATATAATTCAGTCACACTAGCCATAAATATGGTTAATGTGGATATTTGTACTGTTGTATAAAACATTATACTTTCGAATAAGAATTTTGTGAATTCCAACTATATACAGAAAATAAGTAATTTTTTAACAGTAAATAATTTCCTTTCTTTCCATTTATCAAAAACTTAAACCTTATATATATTTGGCAAATATTTGTTTAGAATGCCAAAAATTTCGTTCGATAGGAAATATTTCAAGTATCTTCTTCAGAACGCGAATTCGACGATAAGAGATAAATTTTTGCTTTGGTATGTATCGTCAACAACTTTGTTTGTCTTTTTAGATAATGGATTTGACTAAAATTTACGACGAATTTTTATTGGTCGTTTTTTGACCCGGTAAAAAGTAATGCCAGAGGAATTGCGAGTCTCCGATAAGAAAAAGTTGGCGAAAAAAAAAGAGGAAAAGGAAAACTTCGAGTCGTTTAAACAGAATCGCGAAGATAAGCTGAACAATAGATTTGCAACAGCTTGGTTGTAGTGAGAAAAATATCGATTCGTAGACAATACTTTATAATCGTTTGTTTAAACAAAGCTTCTAGTTATTGAAGCCTTTTTTTAATTAGAAACAATAGATGGGGAAGGAAAATAAAGGTTTTTTCCAAGTTTTTCGAATCCAAATATACAAGTTTGTCGGAAAAACGATTTTTGATAAGTATGAGGAAGATACAACGTTTTGAAATTTGATGATAACGTTAAAAAATTACTTCGGATTCTGACTTTATAAGCATCGATTCGAAAACTTGAAGTTTCAGAATTTCGAAATATATGTAACAGAACAAAAATATACCTGATAAAAAAAATTCCCAAAAATTTTTACATTGAGAAAAAAAAATTCATAAATAAGCTGCTTAATGATTTAAAAATAATCACAAAATTATTCGAACTTCTGAAAAATACTTATCAGGGGCGATGGAACACGATTTTTTTGAGTGATTAGTAATTGAGATTCAAGTAAAAAGGGGGAGGGGGGTGTCATTTATTATATATCTTCAAAAAATGCATGTTTTTCTTTATTATTGAATAAAAATCTGGAAAAATTGAAATATAACAAAAAAACTTGATAAATTAGAAAATTTTTCTCTGAATTTATGAAGACTTGAGTATTGTGTACTATGTTTGATACTTCGACAATTTTGGAAAATCGGAAAAACATTTATCTTGAGTCCATTATTCAAAAAAGTTTCAAAAATTTGCAGAATTAAAAAAAATGTTAATAAATTCCATAGATCGTGTTTATTATTATAAATTTGGAAGTACACTGTAAAAAATGATCGTAATTTTTCCATACTCGTGTATGGAAAAATGTAGTAAATTTTCCATAAAAGCATTAAAAGTTTTTAACGCATATTCTGTATGGAATTTCCCATATAAATAGATCTGGAAAATTTTCCATATACAATGAGAATTCTTCCATGAATATGAAAGTTTTTCCATAATTTATGGAAGACATTCTACAGCATGTGGAAAATTTTCCAGATCGACTTATAGAAAAAACTCCATACAGAATATGGGTTAAAAACTTCTAATTATTTTCTGGAAGTTTTTTAACAGTGTATGCATGTTTTTTTTTATTTTTCGATAAAAATCTGAAAAACTAAAAAAGTATGCAAAAACTGTGGAACATCTTAATAAAATGGAAAAATGTTTTAAATTTTGAATGGTTTCTACTATGTTTGAAATTTTGAAAACTTTGAAGAATAAGAAAACATTCAATATTTTCAACATTTTCGATAGTTCTAGAAAATTACAAAAATTTGTTGAATTTTATAAAATGTTCATAAATTTTGTAGGTTGTGTTCATTGCCATATTTCTTCAAAACATGCATGATACTTTTTTCATTCTTTTATAAAAATATAAAAAAACTTGAACAGTAAAAAAATACGAAAAATTTTAATTGAATGCACAAATCTTTATAAAATGTTGTACAGTTTTGTTTAGTTCATATTATGTTTGGAACTTTGAAAATTCTGAAGTGTTAAGAAACGATATTTACAAGATTTTTCGTAATTCTAGAAAGTTTAAAAAATTTCAGAAAATGTTGATAAAAAATATTAAAATTATGTTCGTAATAATATTTCTTCGAAATATACACATTTACAGTTATATTTTTTATTTTTCAACAGAAATCTGGAAAATTTGAGGGATACAAAAAAAATACGGAAAACCGTAATAAAATCAAAAAATTTTTATGAAATTACGAAATTTCGAAAAATTTGTACCATGTTTGAAATTTTGAGAACTTTGTAGAATTATTAGTAAACATCAAATCCTATGAAATCCAAATATGTTTACAATTTCAGAAAATGTTCATAAATTCTGTATGATTATGAAAAATCTTGAAAATCCGATAAAATTACGGAAACTATATAATATCTGCATAATTTTTCAAAATCTAAGAATGTTTCATCGTACGGAGATTATCGATAATTTTAAAAAATTCAATAAAACTTTAATTTTATAAAACATTGAAAAAACGAACTAATTGCAAAGTTTTGATGATTCACTGAAACTACTATTTGTAAATCGATGCATTTTTACATGGTTTGGTTTTTATGAGATGTTTATGAATCGTATCAAGTTCTCACAAAGTAGAATTCGAAAAACAAGCAATCAAAGTTGAAAAATTAACAAGAAAAACAGTGAAAATCACTAACAACTTTTGAGAATTAAAAAATCCTCAAAAACTTCAAAACTTTTGACATATGTCCATCTAAAAAAGTTTTTAAAAATTTTAAACACGCAAAAATTGCAGTAAAATGAATTTTTCAATGGTCTTTCAAAATAAACATAAAATGTGATAAAAAATCAATCAACCGTCAAAAAAACCAATAAATTTTTCTCAAAAAAATGTGCAGTCTACACGTTAGAAAATATGTACACTGAGCTTTTAGAGATCTCTGAAAACCTTAAATTCATACATTGATGTATGATTTTCGAATGCTCGATTGGCAAACGAAATCTTATGAATATTCCGCCTCGTTAGAGCTGCGAATTAGGCGTGACAACTTTTTTAATTAATCGATGATGAATTGATGTCTTTTGGCAAGGCGAGCAGGATTGACGAAAAGGCTCTATTCGCGCTCTCGGCGCAAGGACGAGTACGTGGGTAGCGTGAGATTCGCCTTAAAAGGCGCGCTATCCTCCGCTCCGCGAGTCCACTGCAAAATATATTGACCCCGAAGGAAATCAGCGACCCACTTTATACCGCTTCGACGGGACAAAGTTTCATTATTCTAATACGGTTCACATGAATTCTGCATTATCCACGATTTTCTATTAAAATCTCTCGCCCTCTTCTCTCTAAATATTTTAAAACAGTGAATATTCACTGATGGTAGAATAACAGAGTGAACGACTTAGAATTCAAAAATACACTCTCTAAATCCAAAACAGTGAAATTCCACTGATTCACCAGTGGCTTCTTTTCCACACGTACATCAGTGAATCCTCAGTTGGTTATTTTTTGGACCACGTGATTTTTTTCTTTTGCCCTGCATTCCACTGATTCCCAGTGGCACTGTTTTCACTGTTTGTCAGTGGAATTTCATTTTATTTATTTTTGAGCGTGAGTCCATTTATTCCGAACAGTTCTATCTGCAATTCTATATGGGTGAATATTTACTGTTGTAGAACAACAGATTGAACCGGCTAGAGTTAGAAAATACACTCTCTAAATCAAAAACAGTGGAATTCCACTGATATACAAGTGGCTCCTTTTCCACTGATACATCAGTGAAATCCTTAGTTGCTAATTGGTTATTTTTTGGACCGCGTGATTTTTTTTCTTTTGTCCTGCATTCCACTGATTCTCAGAGGCACCTTTTTCACTGTTCGTCAGTGGGATTTCACTGTTTTTGATTCAGAGAGAACTTAAAAATTAATAGAATTTCATTTCATGTCTTTTTGAGCGTGTGTCCATCTATTTCGAATAGTTCTATCCGCAATTATATATGGGTGAATATTCACTGATTCAGATTACAAGGGGTATTCGAAATAGTAAAAATTCGTTCACTGGTAGAAACAAACGATTTTATGACTCACAAATCAGTGCACAAAACACTGATTTACAGTAAAAAAATCCTTTTCATTCTGTTGTCTTGCTTAAAACCCAAACAGTAGAATTCCACTGGTACTTCAATGGAATCTTTAGTCGTTGATTGGCTGTTTAAACTACGAGATTTCTTTCTTCTGTCCCACATATTTCACTGATTCTCAGTAGCACCCTTTTTTACAGTTTGTCAGTGGGGTTTCACTGATTTATATTTAGAGAGTTTCTCGACTACTGATTCCCTTGAGAAAAGATTCAGTGAAATCTCACTGATTTTAATTTAGAGACCATAGATTGCATTTAATTTAGAAATTATCTACAAGTATTATTACAAACGATTCATGTGCACTTTCTAAATCTGAAAAAGTGAAACTTCACTGTTTCGAAGTTCATATTCCCTTTCTAGCAGTAAAAAATCTTACACCAATGAAAACAGTGTATGTGCACTATTTCCATCAGTGAATATTCACTCGAATCTCAGTGAAATTACATATTATTTTCCTTGTTGAATCAGAGGAATTCCATTAATTCAGCTGTGCATATTCACTTTTATTATAGTGGAAAATATCCCACTTTTTTCAATTTTAAAGAGCATTCAACGATTTTCGATTGAAATATTTTTAAAATTTGAAACAGTGGTCATTT
Source organism: Platygaster robiniae (assembly GCA_028476575.1). NCBI lineage: Eukaryota > Metazoa > Arthropoda > Insecta > Hymenoptera > Platygastridae > Platygaster > Platygaster robiniae. The sequence continues at coordinate 37,586,459 of CM052020.1, forward strand.
ATCAATGGAAACTTATGATTTTTTTCTCACATAAATCAGTGTACAAACCACTAATTTACAGTAAAAAATCACTGAATCTCATTGTCAATTGTTTTCCAATCACTGATTCATCAGCGAACGAATTTTTATCAAAAATCAAAGAAATCTTATTGATTAAGACTTGGAGGCCTTAGATTGAATTTTATTTGAGAATTTACACGAATTATAAAAAAGCCCTGTATACTCGACGATTTTCGATCAAAATCTCCTACTTTCTTGATCTAAAACAGTGAAAAAAACGTTCACTGATGGACACTAACAGTTTTTTCACTAATGAATAAAATGAATTATTGTACAAACTACTGATTCACAGTCAAAAATTACTGGTTCTCAGTTATTTGTCAAACACTGATTTCATCAGCGAAAACATTTTCATTAAGCATCAGTGAAATTTCATTTATTCAGATGTAGACATCATAGAGTTCATTTCATTTAAGAATTTACACGAATTCAAAAGAAAATATACATACAGAATAAAATATACAGAAAAAAGTGTTAAATTTTATTCGAAAATCTTCAACTCATTAACTCTGAACAAGTAAAAAGTCGTTTACTGATGGACACCAGCAGTTTTTTCACAGATGAATCAATATACAGACTAGTGATTCATATTAGTCAAAAACCACTGTTTCTCAGTTATTTGTCAAACTCGAATTTATTAGCGGAAAGATTTTCACTAAGAATCAGTAAAATCTTACTAATTAAGATGTAAAGACGATAGATTGCATTTCATTCTTAAATTTACACGAATTTCAAAAAACACTATAAACTCGAAAATTCTTTATTTTGATCTTCCACTTCCTTGATCTAAAACAGTGAAAAATACGTTCACTGATAGACACTAACAGTTTTTTCACTAACAAATTATTGTACAAACTACTAATTTATAGTCAAAAATTACTGGTTCTCAGTTATTTGTCAAACACTGATTCATCAGCGAGAATATTTTCTTTAAGAATCAGGGAAATTTTATATATGCAGATGTAGAGATCATAGATTTCATTTCATTTGGGAATTTACACGAATGAAAACAGAGTCCTGTATACTCGACAATTTTTTTATTCAAATCTCTGGTTCTTCCAATCTAAAACAGTAAAAAGCTATTTACTGATGAAAACAACTAATTTTTTGACTCACAAAAGTGTTTCTCGTTATTCGCCAACCACTGATTCATCAGTTGATGACGATTTTATTTTGATGATAATTTTAAATAGGAACTAGTGAAATCTCACTGATTAATAATCATAGATTGCATGATTTTTGAGAATAAACACAAGTTATAAAAAAGTCTTCTATATTCGAAAATTTCAGATTATCGTTTTTTGCTTTTGCAATGTGGAACAGTAATAAGCCATCCACTGATGGAAACTAACAATTTATCGACTCTTAAATCAGTGAAAACGACTGATTAACAGTCAAAATCACTGTGTCTCAATTTGTTATCCAACGACTCATCAGCGAATGGATTTTTTAACCAAGCATCAGTCAAATCTCAGTGGTTCAGATTTATTGAAAATCAAATTGTATAACATTCATCTTTCACGTCCAAATTTCAGTAAAAACTCTGCAAGTTCTTCGAAATACTTAGTAAATTTTGGAAAGCTCATTAATATATTTTGTTTACAACATACAGAAAATGCTAGACTTAAGGAAATACAATTAGTTACAAAAAGGAACAAATTTTTTCCATCCATCAGTTTGCAAATTATAATTTTTCAATTGAAAACTTTTCTTCAAGATTCTAAAGTGTGAAAATTTTTCAAAAATTTGTAACATATTTCGTAAATTCGTAATCTGGTGGAATTTGGCCACAATATTTGCCACGCCTGAAGACATGAGAAACGCTTGAAAATAATTATCTTCCGAAGCTTAATCGAAATAGAGAAATTTTTAATCGCGTCTATCATTTTGTCAAACACCTCGGGCACCTTTCGTCGTTTGACACTCCCGTTGCAGCGGGGCTCATGCATTTTTTTTAACAAACATTTTTCAGGGAATGTGAAAGTCAAGTCGTGCTTCAGGTTGTGGGAATCTGTTGATAAACATTTCGATTCTTATGGTTTTTGTTTACGGCTACGTGATTTTCCGTAATCATACACTTGAACGAATTTGCGTAACCTAAACATTTTTTTTTCGTCGTTTATGAAAATACAATTTTTTTCGCCAACGCTGCGTAACAGAGAGCAAACTCGAAGAATATTTTTTCAGTTATTTCACGGTTGCAAAAGATTGTATTGTTGTTTTTATCAAGTTCTAAACAATTTGAAATAACTTAAAATTCACTCTAAAAAGTTTATAATAAAGTAATGAGACAAAATGTTGGAAAAGTGATAGAAGAAAAGGTAAAAAAATATTTCAAATATCAGTTTTAAATGCATCATGAAGAAATACAGTTCGTATAGTATAATTCAGCATGTAGTTGTAGAAAACAACAGTATTTTATGAAATACAATATACATATAACAATACAGTACAATATTACAGAAACTCTGTATATTGTATTGTATTCTGTAACAGAATACAATATTTAATTTTATTATAATTTTTTTGGAACTCACTGTTCAAAATCAAATATTGTATTCTGTTACAGGATACAATATAATATACAGAGTTTCTGTAATGTTGTACTGTATTGTTATATGTATATTGTATTTCAAATATCAGTATTAATTGCATCATGAAGAAATACAGTTCGTATAGTATAATTCAGCATGTAGTTGTAAATAACAACAGTATTTTATGAAATACAATATACATATAACAATACAGTACAATATTACAGAAACTCTGTATATTGTATTGTATTCTGTAACAGAATACAATATTTGATTTTGAACAGTGAGTTCCAAAAAAATTATAATAAAATCAAACTAAAATGTGATTATTTAAAAATATCACGAAATTATATCTTTTTGCTTGTTTAATAGTGAAATTACCAAAATCAATAATACTTTTTGCACTCAAAAATATTCCATCAAAAACACGATAAAATTTTATATCACTGATTTGTAACGTATTTGTTATTATTTTTTTGTAAAATTGAAAAATTTTCATTGTGATTGAGCCAAGCAACATTTTTATGATAAATGTTCGTCGTGGCAGTAATGACCCATCATATAAAGTTATTTTTAGAATAAAAATGGAAATTTTCAAAATTACGTGAGATTGCTAACAGCGCATTAAAAACGAAAAAATTTTTCTACATGTACATTGACATTAAAAATGATTTATCATAAGCACATCTATGATAACTGAAATATGATTCTACCAGACAAAAAAGAATAAAAATATAACGTAGGAAAAGAAACATAACTTTTGCAATTTTTGAGTAGAAAGTGATTTTTATTGTAAATATTTAAACATTGATGAAAAAACTTTCATGAATAAAATTTTGATTATCAGTTGATCATGAATTATTATATTCATTCATAAAAAATTTATTGTTAATTTGGTTAATTTATAAGGGACGTCAATAATATGTAATAACATTTCATTGGTGAAGTTCCAAACGTTTATGAAATGAACAAAAACAGAAAAAATTATTTTTCTATTTCCACCTAGATGTAAAAATTGCTCACGTGGATAATATTTGTTAAATATGAATAATTACTTATTATTACATATAACTAAACGATTTTTAATGTTTTCCTTTATCAGTAAACTTGAAGAATTTCAGAGAAATAAAATTTCCCCAAGAATGTCAATAGTAATCACATATTTTTTTTTTTAATATATATAATAAAAAACCAATATAAACGAGGTAATTAAATACAATTATTATTAACTGGTAAAATAATACGCATTTTTGGATCTTAAGATTTTCAAGTATTTAAAAAATTGCCTGTCCTTATGCTTAGTTTCTTAATTTTTTCACACACAACAAATTATATCTTAATAACTCATGCATAAACATGTTCATGAAAATATCACTTTTGTTCGATTTTCCCAGTCAACTTATTGTGAATCAATGGCCAACTTTTCGGCCCATTTTCAGGTCCTTTTCAAGGCGTAAATACTGAAAGTAGTCATAAATCTCGATAAAAAAAATGTTCTGGATCTCTCCCTCTTCTTTCATGACTTGCAATAATTAGAAGTTCCAAACATAATAGTAACTTCTTTGTAGACGTACAACATTATTAACATATCAAAAAACACGTGAATTTCAACCCAGTGAGAATCAACATTCATTTTAAAATGTTCAGTTCTATAAACATGTATAATAATACATTTATCAAGAATTCTGAAGTTCTTTCATAGTTCTCAACAGTGAATTTCTAGAAAGTAAAGATTTTTCAGAATGAAATCAAAATTATCAAAAAATTTAGGATGCCATGAATCCTCCAAAAAACTTGATGAGAATCGATGATCTAGATTCATGATGGAAACTAAAAAAGCTGATATTAAAATTTTAAATGATATACTTTTACTACTTTTAAGTAATTTTTTTTACGTACCTCTGGCATAGAAAACTTGTTTCTCGTCCAGTTAAAAATCTCTAAACTCGTTTTCCAGCCCTCGGTATGTAAAACATCGTACGTAACTAGGACACAGGTTTACAGTCACACGAGTGAATAAAAAATTTCTGTCCTAGGTACGTAAAATACTAAGCATTATTGTACATAGTTTTTTAGGTCTTCACATAGAAAAATTTTTGGAATATTACCTAGAATTATAAGTATGGGAATCAATATAAATAATATGTTAATAATTCCAAAAACTGGTATTGATTACTGTATTCCTGTATATCTGTATTTAAATGCAGATTCAAAAATTTTTGTGATTTGAAGAATGATTCAAGCTCAAAATCTGTGTAAATTAGAGTTAGTGATGAATTTTTGAAAACTTTATATCAACGAATTTGAACAAATTTCTGAACTTGTTTCTAAACAGAGTTATCCTATTGAAAATATATAAATTTAAGTCCTGTTAACTTTTTGAAAAGAATAACTATGAAAATTTTTCAAAAAATTTATAGTTTTTTAATATTCAGCATTTTCACCATTTAATTGTTCTTTCGTTCGTAGATTTCCTATACCCTCAAAATAGTTACACCGAATTAAAAATCTCATTTTTGATGCTGCAAAGATTACAAAACTATTATTCAAGTTTTATAAATTTTATCAATTTCCAGTGTTTATATATTACACTTGGAAAAATTTATAACTGTAAACCAGTATCACTTCTCTACAGTGAAAAAATATCTTTTCATTCGACACAAATATTTTTCTGAATAAAGTATAACAAAAATCAATCAAATTCATATGAAAACGATTACAAGATACCATAAATTTTTAGCCAAAATTCAATAACATGCATATATTTATAGAATCCATAAAAAATTATACTTAAATTATACCCTAATCTCCATCAAAAAATTGATGCAACCCTGTGTAAAAAAACGAGATATAATTACTGTAATATGATATAAAATCATGAATTGAAAAAAGATTAATGTTGGCTTAAAAAATACACTAAAAACAAGAAAAAAACTAAAACATGGAACAACGGAAATTGCAATGACCAGCTCTCGAAAAGTAGGTCGAGTTTTGTATAGGGATGCTGGGGGAGGAACGTCAATATTTGACCTAGTCCGCGAATACGGAAACGAAAGTAACAGCGCGCATTCATATCACTTTCAAAATCCAAAATTTATGACTTTATAATTATTACCTTTCGCTGGGCATCGGCAGCGAATCCCGATTTCGGTGCTCGGTTGACAGACATTTTTCACAAAACTTAAACGGAGCACGGAACTTTCGAGAATTTGCGGGTAAACGGATTGAACTAGACGACGTGAACTTTCCAAAGGTTCCAGCGCGACTGTCGCGATCGCGATTTTGCGCGATTCTTCCAATTCTCGAACGCTTGTGAACGCTAAAAACCGGTACCGCGGTAGTTTCCCCCAGTGCTGCCAACCACGCCGGTGGAAATACGCATTCATTTTCACATTGCTTTAGATTCGCCGGGTGGATTTCCGTTGGCAAACACGCTGATGTCATTCTCGGTGCCCTTCGCCGATTTTCGTTTCATTTATTTCTGTTTTTACGTGCTTTCGAGGACGAAAGAATATTGCATGGGTTCCGGGGGATTGCGGGAATAATATATATGTATTAAATGTTGTGCGATTTTCTCGCATTTTGATAAATTTGTACTATTTTTCTCTACATCGACATGTGGATTTCAATACTTTGTATACTCTATAATTCGAAGTTCATAAAATATTTGTATTTGGGAGGATTTTTCAGCAAAAAGTGTCTGTGTAGAATTTTCTTTCAGTTTTTTGGTACTCTTTCAGTTTTTCTACGATTTAAAGGATATAGATTGTTCAGTATTTACCGAAGTTGTTCTTAATTTTCAGGATAGATTGAATGTTGCAGAATTTTCTGGTATCTTTATAGATTTCTAGCATTTTCATATACATTTTTATATAGATTTCGAGAATTTAGAGCTCTAAAATTCTAAGTTCACTATATTTTTCAGGTTTCAAATGTTTTTTCTGAAAACCAGTGTCTTAATTAATAATATAATAGATATGTTTGTCTTTCAGTATTTTTCGTATTTCTTAAATTTTTATACCATTTAAAAAATCGTTCAGCATTCTGATATATTACTACATAAATTTGTGGAATTTGATTCTCTAATTTTATTAAAGTTGTGTAGATTTTTGATACTTCATGTAATACAAAGAGTGCTTATTTAAGTATTTGAAAATAAATTAAAACATATGTTTTTATAGTATATAGTATGTACTCCAACAAAATTTCTAAAATGGATGTTTATTTTCACAGAAAGTCTGAGGAATGGGAAAAACTAAATTTTCATGTTATATGGTAATCCTTAAGGATTCTGAATATAAAATCGAAATATATAACTAAGTGTCACAGAGCTACTCAACATTTAAGTATGTCATAGTTTTGTTAAGGAGCAAATTTTTTGAACAGTAAAAGAATAAGAGTTATGTTTCACAAAATCGAGTCGAAAAATTCCATTTTCGATATTTGAACCAGAAGTCAGAGTCTCCAATTCGATTCTGAAATCAGATTCTCGTCCTTGTGCTATGGATACGAGAAGTGCTTATTTGATCAATTTAAAATAAATTGAAAAATAGGAGTCAGACTATATTTTTAAAAAGATGTTTTCACAAAAACAACGTGTGACAGAGGTATTGCAGTGTAACATACAGTTTTGTTGAGGAGCAAATTTTTAATCACTTAACCAATTTCAGGTAATTTTTACTAAACTAAGTTAAAAGATTTTATTTGGAATAATTGATCAAAAATTCAAGGTCTCTAATTCGATTATAGAAACAGCATTCACTAACCTGTGCTATAGAGGTACGAGGATCGCTCATTTCAGTAATTAATAATAAATTGAGAACTAGGAGGCCCACCGAAAATTCTGAAATTCATGTTTCATTAGACAGTCTTAGGAGTAGGAAAACCGCAATTTTCGTGCTATACTAGGGACCCCAGGCAATTGATGCCTATTGTGACTTATGATTAATCCGCCGCTGGATATGGATTTTAATTCGAAATTTTTTGATTCTCTAATCAATATTTTACGAATTTCACCTTCCATCGAGTTATTAAAATAAAGAGAGTACCGCATTGTGTTTAATGTCCAAAAAATATTTTAATGTAACGATTAACCGCAAATAAGTTTCAACAAATCTTCTGGTAAAGATTGTTTGAAATTTTGAATAAATGAAAATAACTAATTATTATGTCCTTGTTCTAAAAATATACGATGTCTTATCAAAAATTATATTAGCATCACGTTCATTCTCAAGTCACAATTGTCACATAAGTTATTAAACATTTTAGTAGATAAATCCAACTCATCGTCGATTTTTATAAATTCCATATTCCATTTGAATTTGCCGCGTTTTTCGTCCGTTTCCGGTGATGGCAGCACTAGCACAACGTAAAACTGTAATCACGATTTCAAGATGGTGGTTTTTCCGGTAATAAGTGTTCTTTTTTCGCTTCGTGTCCCCGATAAAGAAAATGACGGGTTTCTCAGACAAGGTATTTAACGGAGATAAAATTATTTTCGAAAGTTTCTGAAAGTAAAGTGCTTGAAATGAAAAGTTTTTTTATATTCCAATCATTGTCCGGTTTTCTTGTGTTTTAATTTCGCGTAAATAAATATGGTACTCGTAAATGTGGCACGTGTTCTGGCATATATTTCATTGATAAATTTCTTTATACACTGTAATAATGCTGATTTCACTCGTTAGGAAAAGTGTAGAATTTATTTGAACGCGAATTTCGAGTATAGCTTGTGATTTTTGCGACCTAAATACTCGTGTTATTGTATCAGTGATTTTTGAGGTTAGGAATTTTATGGTTTTCATGCACGTCCAGGAAATATCTAACATGTTTTTTTAAGTGGCAGTAATTAGTTTTGTAGTGTTCATTCTTCAATTTCTTTTTTTTGGCCAAAATTAGAAGTCTGTTGCATTTTTTTTTATTTGATGCAAAAATTTTTTTTCACAACTACGAAAGCACATAAACGAGTTATGAATTTTTTTACTATCAATTTTTATAATATTTTTTTATTACAGCCAATCCTTATCGACGGCAAAGGCCATCTCAATGGTCGTCTCGCCACAGTTGTTGCCAAACAAATTTTGGAAGGGAGGAAAATCGTTGTCGTACGATGTGAACAGCTTCAAGTGTCAGGAAACTTTTTCCGGTAATTAAATGTATTTCTCTAATGTGTTAAGAAGAAAAAAGTTAGTATTAAGAAAAACATAATTTTGTATTTTCATTTGTTGAATTCATTTGAAAAAATAATTCATCCTTTGTAAAATTTCCAAATATTAATGAACCCTTTAATATTTTCCAGGTATTATATATTGAAGTTAAAACTCTTATTTAGCACCTGAATTTTGCAATTTGTGAAAAGGTTTTTAATTTTTATCCATCATATTGGTTTGAAAATTAATTTTCAACAATTGTACGTGTGTTTTGATTTTTTTTTATATATTTGTTGTCTAACACATTCAATTATTTTTAATTTTTTTTTATTACAGCATCTGTTATGTTTATCAATGATATTTTCACATTTCATACTCTTCAATCAAATATGGAAATGTATAAATTACGTAAATGATTGCATGTTTCAATTTCGATTTAATTTGAAATATTTTTATACAACAATTTGAAAGCTGTTGAATAAAACCAATAGTGAATTAATAATCAACACCTGATAATTTATCATATTGTTGTAGTTCATGTGCATTTTGTATGCAAATTTTTTAATTGTAATAAATTTGCAGGATTTAGTTCAAATGCTGTTAAGACTGGTTTTTACATCTATAAAAATTATTTCAATAAACTTTCACGTTTCAAAACTAATTCTCATATCATACGTATAATATTTTTAGTAAATAATTAAAACATTCTTGTGACCAGTGTTGAATAAATGATAATTAGATAATGCTACTTTATGTTTTCTATCTTTTAAAGAAGAAAAACTCTTTTACATTTGTATTCTATTTTCAGGGTTTAATTCAAATGATGCTGCCACTAGTTGTTATATTCTTGAGAATCATTCTAGTAAACTTTCACATGTTTTCAATTTAATTTTCATAGCATGTAAAATATTCGTAGTAAATAATTGAAACATTCCTTAGACCAGTGTCGACTAAATAATAAATATTGGATAATGCTACTTGATATTTAATAATGATCCTGAATTTTACATTTTTTGAAGAAAAAAATTAATGCTATAATTGTAATACATTTTCAGGGTTTGATTCTAATGCTGTTAAAACTAGTTTTTGTATTAATAAAAATCATGTATTAACTTTCACATATTCTTAATCTAATTTTGATATTACATGTAGAATATCTTGAGTGAAAAATTTTAACACTCTCTAGACCAGTGTTGATTAAATTATTACAAAATTTAATAGTTATGACAATTACATTTGATATTTACTAATGATGGCTGATATTTCCATCTTTCTTTCTGATACAGTACAAATAAGGTTGAAAATTTCCTAGTGATTTTCAACATATTGTTCATCGAATTTCTTTAAATCTTATTCAGATTTAAGAAAGAAAAATTAAATTCTGTACTGATACTTCAATGTATAATGAATAACATGCTAAAAATTATTTCATAATTATTCCAAGAGAAAATGTGTTCCAAAACAACCTTAAGAATTTATTTTATCATTTATATCTCCTATTAAAGATAATGAGTTTTTCCATTGAAAATCATGTCTAGAAGTAGTTCCAAATATTTACAAATTTTCCAGTCATTTCCGAAATTTCCAGTCATTCCGCAACTTTTTTCTATTGTGTATAATTTTGTAGGAGATTTCCTTCTATTTTTACTAAGCAATAATCTGAAAATTTTTATCTCAGATATTAAAATATCTTCAAATTCAGTTTCTAAGTTTTGTGCAAATACTTACTCTCAAGTTTTATTGTACAATTATTGTAAAATTTTGATCTTGAACATATAATAAATTCTCAAAATTCAGTCTTCGAGTTCTGTGCTCCAAATATTTCTGCGAATAATTTCCCTCAACTCGAAATTTAGATCCTGAAAAAGTTTATTGTTATATCAAAGAATAACTACAGAAAATCATGAATTTTTAGAAACTCTTTATCTAGTGATTTTATATTCATTCAATTGACAACTAATTATCAATAAGAAAATACTACACTCATTACATGATTACAAAAAATCTTATCCACATTGTTTGATGAGACGTGAAACAAACAAATCTTATGATGCATGACGAATCGAATAAATGCTCAGTCAGTATAAAGCACTATTATTAAATCAATTTTTATTTCCTTGTTTCAGAACAAAACTGAAATACTTATCTTTTTTGAGAAAGAGGTGCAATGTAAACCCCGCAAGGGGTCCATTCCACCATCGGGCGCCTGGAAAGATTTTCTGGAAGACAGTCCGTGGTATGTGTTGATTTTATTTATCCCAAAACATTTAAGCATACCCGACAGCAAATGATTATTAATATCTTATCCACATTGTTTGAAAGAACATGAAAATAACTCTTGTATGATTCTTTTGGTTTGTGAAAAGTGTGCAGTTCTATTTATCAGCAGGTATTGTAATCTCTATGATTTTTTAAAGGCATGATCCCACATAAGACGGCACGAGGCAAAGACGCCCTCAGAAGATTGAAAGTCTATGAAGGCATCCCACCCCCATTCGACCGAAGACAACGAGTTGTTGTTCCAGGCGCAATGAGAGTGGTCTGTCTAAAACCTGGCAGAAAAGTAAGTTCACGAGTTTTTCTTTAAAAATATGAATTATATGAACTATGGCTAAAATGTGATTGTTTTTAGCGTGTTTTGCCATGAATATATTGTTTTTAATACTTGAAGCTTTATGAATTCATACTGTTTTGACAAAACTTGAAAAAACTCCCCAAAGTTAAGAGTAAATATAAGTATTCCGAATTGATGTTCCAATTTCAGAAATTGAAAAGAACAAAAAAGCGTCGAATTATTTCATTTTTTATTTGGATTTTTAATTGAAAAGAAATTGTTTCTTATCATAATGTAAACATTTCCTCGTTTCAAAAATTATGCAGCTTTTATTAATAAGTTCAATTTCAATAATTACTTCAATAATAAAAATAAAAATAGATGAAAATTCCAAAGATAGTTGCATGGCAATTTTTGTAAAATATTCAAAAATCCTTGGCGAAAGTTGAATGATTACGAGGAAGTTAATTTTTAGAAAAATATTAATGAACGAGTTCTATGTTTAGTAATTAAGATTCTTGCCTAAGTGGTCATGTTTCTGAAATCTTTTGTTATTTCCTTAATAATCATAATTTCTTGACAAAGTTAAATTTTAGAAAGTTTTTTTTTTACAAAATTATACATTGACAGATAGTTCCTAAAATCTTGTAACTTAGTTAAGTCACTGAATTTCACGAACTGATCTAAATTAAAATCCTTATTTGAAAAAATAGAACTTAATAAGCCTGGGAAAAATATAGATAGAATATTCGTTAAAAACATTTATGCTTTGATTTTTTCAGTTCTGCCAAGTAGGCCGTTTGTCCCATGAAGTTGGCTGGAAGTACCAATCAGTGGTGAGAACTCTTGAAAACAAGAGAGTGGTCAAGTCGATGCTGGATGTCAAAAAACGAAACAAAATGAGGGTAACTATACTTGTTACAATTAATAATGATATGCATAATTCTTTTTTTCAACTTCTAATGTTCCAATGAAGAAAGGATCTTAGTAAAAATCAATAACTTGAATACTGAAAATGATGTGTATGGTAATTTGCGACTGATTTTTGGGTGAAAACTCAAATTGCTGAAACTTTGAGCTGATTTTAAACTTGAAAATATTATTCATTGATTTTTTTAGTATGAGGTTAACTAAATCTTGAAAAAATTTTATTGTTGCAGAAACTCACAAAACAGGCAGGAAAGAAGGTAGCCGATAACACGGCTAAATTCACCAAAATCATCAATGAATTTGGCTACAATTAATGAGTTTGTTAGAAATGATAATAAATATTTCATATAATTTCTATATCGTCTTGTTAATTGCCTAATTTTTCATCCATATCCAGTTTTTTCTAGTGTTTATATCAAGGGACATTCCAAACAGAAATTAAAAGACTTTTGTTGCATGTTCAAACAAGAAATATTTATTCCAAAAAAAATGATCATTTATATTGAAGAGTAAATTTTATATCATGCAGTGAGGTTATCGTGAGAAGAGTCGACTTGGAAGGTAACAGTTCCTCCTTTATCTTCGTCCTCTTCGTCTATAACTTGATGTTCTTCATCTTCACTTTCAGATCCAGAAGATGATTTATCATTTTCTCGATAATTGCCCATTTGGGCAGGAATTTCTTTCATTGTAAATTTGCTGATTCCCTCTGCCAAACGCTCTGCAGCATGTTTCGTCTGCATCTCCTGTAAACGACATCGAAATATATTTTGGAAAGTTCTATGATCTTAAAACGTTTGGAAGAATATGAAGTGTTATAAATTTTTGTAGAAATTCAAACTGGTAAATTTCGGATGCTTAAATCTTAAAAAGTTGGAAATGTAAGTTTCCAGCTTATGAATGTAATAATTATTTCTGAACAATATTGATCTCATTATTATTATCAAACATGTCAATCACTGAAAGTATGATAATTTAATTTGTGAAAAAAAAAAGAACAAAATCAAAGTTTAGAATTCGATCATTTTTAAGAACAATATATAAATCAATAGTAAATTTTCTCTTTGAAAGTAAATAATAGGGATAGGACTAAAGAACTCTTTCAAACCTTTAACTGTGCAGCTTGAACTTTTTGCAACTCCAGAACTTCGCTCAAACTCAATTCTACTGCTTTATTGTGTTGTATCAATGGAGGAGTTGCTGCTGTATTTTCCCAAAACTTATGTTTTCTTCGGTTTTTTTCTTTTACAGGATCATGTTCATTATTTTTTGTGGTTTTATGAGGCTTGAAAGGTTCTCTAACTTGTCTTTTTTTCTCCCGCTCAGCAATGCTAATTACATAATTTATGTGTTTCGTTTCTGGAATGTTTCCCATTTTCTTTCTTTCAATTTCACTTCCTGTTAGCTGTAACAAGAAATTATTATTATTAATAACAAACTTCTGAAAATTTTAATTAACTTATATTTAATTTTGATTTACTTTGGAATTAGTTTCTGTATGCTTCAAATTTTCTGGCTTTGATGTATCTTTTGAATCTGAAACATCCTTTTCCTCCTGAACTTTGTCCTTTGTCGACTGTTTCACAAAAAAAAAAGAAAATGTTATAAGAAAAGACAATTTTTTATTCAAGTCTTAAGTAATAGTATATTTCGTAACAGGCACGGATGTGCGAATTTCCCCGTTTCGCCTATGAGCACATCCGTGCCTGTTACGAACGATATTTTATGTACCGAGGGCATAGAAAACGCGTTTAGAGATCTCGAGCTGGCATAGAAACGCGTTTTCTATGCCAGAGGTACATAAAATGATTTATCAGTAATTACTTCTGGTTCAGTCTCAATATCTTCCAAATCTTCTAGTTTTATAAGACTTTCTTCAGGTGCGAGATGTATAACCTTTTTTTTGTAGACTCCACTTCCTGTTGGCTGTTGAAAAAAAAATCACATTGCCTTGATACATTGGAAGGATAGCTTTGATGATGATTGAAATTTGAATATGTGATTTTTTGGTGTCAAGTTCAGCAAATAATAACCTGCGCCAGAATTTTCAAAGGATCTTCTTCATCATCACTGTCGAGTTCAATGACTTTTACAACGCTTGAATTTTCCGAGTATTTTCCAGTCCACTCTAATTCATTCATCGCTGCAATACCGTGGGATGCGATATTCAACTTGGACAAAAGTTCAGCTGCTTTTTCAATTTCATTTTTGCTTTTCAGCTCTTTTAGTACTTTATCTCTCAATCGCATTAGTTTTTCACCTTTATCTGAGAGTTTGGATATAACATTTCTAGAAAAAAAAAAAAAGAAAAAAAACATAATTTCAGGCAGAGAGGAGTTTTAGGGGTCGACCATTCTCCGAAAATTTAAGTTAATAATTGTTTGAAGGAAATGCGTCAAAATCATTTAAAATTTAATCAGTGTAATTTACAAGGACTCACTTTTTTTAGCTTGAAATTTCAATGTAGGTCATTTTGATTATTTAAGAATTCTGGAACTGGAAACTTCGACAAATGAAGATTTTTAAAAGAAGAATAAAAATTTAGATGTAGAGAAATAGACTATTTTCATGTGGATGCTTTATTGAATATGAGTTACCGCATATAGAAATTTGGAACTTCAAATAAAAAAAATGTAAAATTGCAAGATCGGATATTAGTGGTGAATTTTTTTCTTGAAATTAATTACAAATGTGCACTCTTTTGGAAGTAATGAATTTTCAGCGAAACATGCGAAAAATAGTATGTTAATCGCATTTAAAACTTTGAACCCGAATGAGTACGGGTTATTTCATTCAAATTTCATGAAACTTTGCCAAAAAAATTTTTTCAATACCTTGAATGATTTCAAGGCCAGAAATGGAAAATTTTTGAGGTTGCCAACATACGGGTCACCCTAATATGTAGACAACAGATTTTTTTGCTGTGATTGAAGTTTTTAGTGAAATGAAAACATTGTCAAAATATTTTCAATTATTTATTTTGTTATTCAATGTTTACTGTTTATCATTCTGAGTATTTTTTTTTACCTGTTCCAATATTTTTTCAAATACGTAATATGAGTTTCTATTTTAATTGATTTCATATTTAATAATTTATATTTATATTCACTGATTCACACTTATATTGACTGAATTATTTATTGATTTGAAATTACCTATTTGCTTTTTCATTTTTTACTAATAATAAATTTTTTCATCAATGATTCGTTTATTTTTCCTGTATTTAAGTTCTTATATTTTCCTAATACTCATCATTTTTTAAAAATTGAATAAAAACTCACTTGAGATGAAAAAAACATTTAAGCGTTGAATTATTTTTACAGCCAAAAAAGTTTCAAGTCTGAAATGTAAACAAAAGGAAAAAATTTTTGTAATAATTCCTGAAATGTAATACTAAATAAAAAATGATTAAAATGTTAAATATTGTAATTTTTGTTTGTGAATCCCAGTAAAATAGCATAATAAATCTGTGGCTTCCCGCCATAATCGAGAAAGTCACTTGTGCCATATGGCTCAGTTTACATGATATTCTGATAAAATTTTGAACATTATGGCATGTGTGACTTTCTTGGTTATGGCTGGAAGCCACAGGAATAACAAATCGAACATAGCCTTATAACTTGTATTTTATGCAAAAATTACTATTTTTTAAAATAACTAATAAGATATATTAAGATCGGAATATTTACACAAATAAACAATTGCGAAATGACACTTTTCAGATTTAAGAAAAATTTAATCATGAAACAAACGTAAATAATGCAAATTCCGACTAACTTATTTGCCAGCAAACGGTTTTGTCGTTGCAAAATTTCTTCAAGTTCTAATTTGGTCTTTTTTCCCAAATCATCTATGTAACCTGGATTTTCTTTTTTCAGAGGAGGTAATTCTCCAGGTATTTTTCTGATTATTTGCTCGACGTTTTCGCGCATCATTTCGAATAACCAAGAATAACAAAGAACACACTTGAAGTGATTTTTTGTTTTTTTTTGCCTCTTGCGTCTTTGCGTAATGTTATGTTAGGTTAGGTTGAATCCAAACAGCTGATTGGTGTTCTAGAAACAAAACAAAACAAAATGTTTTTTCTTCGTTTAACACAATGATATTCGTAATCTGTCGTTGTCTAAAATAAGTTTATATTCAAATTCATAAATAAACACGTTGAACAGCATTGACAGCAACAGTAAACAATATAAAACAGTGTTAAACAGCAATTAAACATTTCAAAAAATTGGCATGTTAACTGTTGAAGCTGCCAAATTCAGGAAAGTGAGTATCAAAAAACAAATTCCGTACCCGACTGATCCAATCTTAACCGAATTGAGTTATCATTGGTCAAGAATTGCAAAAATCTATAATAAAGCATTTTTGGTTGTTTCCAGTTGTTTCCGCCACTTGGATGCTCATAAAATTAAATTGAAACGATTTGGGGGAGGTTTCAGGGTTTCAAAACATTTTAATTTTGTTGTTGGAAAAAATTAATTGCCGACACGAGTGACATCCGAGGGAGCCGAATGTGGGCGAAGGCTCCCGAGGTTGAAAGAAGCCTCGAAACCTCCCCCGAATCGTTTTAATGTAATTTTAAGAGCATCCAAGTGGTGAAAACAACCAAAAATGCTTTATTATAGATTTTTTTGATTCTTAACCTATCATAACTCAATCTTAACCAATGTTAACCTTATTCGGTTAAGACTGAAACGCTCAGGTAAAAATAACAAAAAATACTTGGTACATTTTCAACAACAGATGCTTGTTTTTACTTTTATGGTATTCTTTTGTATACTTAAGGAACCTAAAAATTTTCATGATAAAATAATTAGTCAGGAATGATCTAAATATATTATTACATGAGTCTAACTTGACAATAATTGAATTAATAATTTATTTCATTTTTGTCAATTCGAATTAAAAAATCATATTTTTTATAAAATATGAAACTAGGATGATATAATTGATATACATTATTTGTATGATTAGATATTTTAGATGATGGAAAATTACGTCAAGATGATCTAAATCATCAAAATAAGATTTTTTTTCCAATAACTATTATTTTCATAATTTTCAAATGATGATTATTCGTAAAATTTTCTAGAGCAGAACTCATATAAATAACAGAGTGAATTGAAATTTCTAAAATGAGTAACCGATCAATTTCAGGAACTATTTCAGAATAGTATTTATTATAATATTTATTATCAATTGAACTCAAAATTGAAAAATCATCTTGCTAATTAATAATAATAATACAGTTTTTATTTACATCAAACTTTTCAAATATCAACTTTCTTTCTTTCTTCCTTTCTTAAAATATTAACTGAATTTTGTGACATTTATTCTTTGAGGACGCATGAAGTTGGCTTCATGTCGATTGCTTGTAAACAAACTGATGCAAACTAAAAAAAATTGCGACCTCGCTACTCGCTATGAAAATGAGTAGTGATCGTAGTGATCAATTTATAAATGAAAAAAAAATCTCAGTTCACATCATGATGCTTGGTTTTTCTTCAAATTTGCGAGTATATATCGAAAAATGGCATGTAATTTTTTGTGTGTGCATAATGAAATTTTGAGGCTAATGTAGATTCAGCAGTTGATATTTGATGAAATGTCATCTTAAAAAAATTTTTCGTGCTTGAAGAAAATACAATATACGAAGGGCTTTAAAAAAATAATGATGAATAATCATTGTTGTTTTTCTCGAAAAAACCAAACTTGCATGTTTGTTTACTTTTTGAATTTTTCCAAGTGATGTTCAGCAATACGTCTTATTTTTTCAGTTCGTCGCATAAAAAATTGTTTTTTGAATTTGACTAATTTAAAAATTATACAAAAATTGTCTTTTTTTGAAAATAATTTAAAAAATCAAATGTTTAAAATTTGTAATCTAAATCTTAAATTTAAAGCATTTAAATAAACTTGGATTTCGAAATTTCTATATTGACATACAAAATCGATTAACAATTCCACAAATTGTTTTTTTAAGAATCAATTTTTAGTGCTAAACATAATTGCACAAAATAATAATAATGAACAATTTTGATTATTCATATTTTAAATTTTTTGAAAAAAATTGATGATTATTTTTTTAGTACGAAAATTAAATTATTAAGTATTGAATAATTGAAAATAATTAATTATGAAATAATAATATTTTGTCTATTAAATTTCCAAATGTATGCAAATATTTTTTGAAGGAAATTACTCACAATATATTAAATGTTAATACTTAATACCCTTAATTAATCATATATGATTAATATGATCAATCATATGAAATATGGCTCTGCTACACCATAGCTATATTATTGGAGAGAATAAACACTTTTTATTGTTCCGAAATTTGTGAATTTAAAATTTTTCAAAAATTGTTCCAAGTGTACAAAAAAATGGTGTTTAAAATTTACCACTAAAAAATACATAACAAGTGAACAAACCAAAATTTGAATGATTATAACGAGAAAAAGAAAGTATTGAAATCACTAACTAACAAAAATCTAGCAATTTATTTTAAAAACAGTCATTTTTGTTTATGGTCCAAAAGTATCGTTATACAGGCAGAATAACAAAAAGACGTATTTATATAATCAAAAAGGTAGAAAGGGGGTTTCTTTTTTTCATTCATATCATTCATATTTCATCGCGTGCCCATAGGGCGTGCGATACAAGAATCATCATTTGGACAGAATTAAAAAAAAAGTATATAAATTTTCAAAATAACTGAATGTTTAATAGCAGTTTCGAGCAGACCAATCTGGTTTGGTTACTGAGCAAATGTTGCTGCTAACAATTAGAATATTTGATTTTATATCATATGCGTAGAGAGCGCTTGAGTTTTGCTCGAGAGGTTGTCGATTTGCTTGGAAGCGCCATTAAATGTATTAGCGATCGAACCATACAATAAAATCTGATGATCGCATTTAAAATATGGAAAAATTGCATTGCAGAGTCTGAAATTGATTCCGCGAATAAGTGTTAGCCAAATAATTATTTTATCATTAATCAATAATATGTTATTTCGATAAAATTTAAATTGAATAAGATCTTTCAAAGCTGTTTTGTTGGGAAATAATATTGCATGTATTTTATGATGATGAAAGAATGATTTTACATTATGTCAATTTTGATATTTCATCAGAAATATCAAAAAATTGTTCTATCATATAATCCACATGTTATATCTACTACTAAAAAATTGAAATTCTTTTTTTTCAGTAAGGAGTTACTTCGAGCCAACATGCCGGAACCTGTAAATCACCAGGTGAACGCAGCTCGTAGAACATTCCAGACTCTGCAACAAATATCCAAAATTTTGAACACAAATCTCGATTCAGCGACTTTAAGCATCTGCATCAGGCTCTGCGAAAATGGTGTCAATCCCCAGGCCCTTGCATCCATCGTCAAAGAACTGCAGCGAGAGATGAAAGCCTCCAAAGAATCTCAGGTCGATCCAACCACCAGCAGAACTGGTTTTGACAAATGAATCTTATATTATCCTACTCAAAATTAAATTTAAAAAATGTAGAAATAGCTCATTTTGACCTATAAGCTCTCTGGAAAAACTTCATAAATAAATTATTGATTAAATACTATTTAAGTCATATACTTTGTAGTTTTCTTGTTGACATGTATTTTATTGTTTGAAGGACTTGAAAACACAAATTTTTAAATTAAAGTAGAAGTTAATCTGAAAGTTGATCTACATATTTGCATCCTTTAGTTTCGTTAAAGTTTTTTTTTTTTTAAACTGAGATTGAATTTGTAAAATAAAATGTTATAGATAAAATAGTATATAGATATTTAAAATTCCAAAACTGAGTTGCAAATGGCTGAAAACATTAAATCGAATCAAATCGCGCTATTCCAAACGTATCCATGCCAACCATCAACAATAATTATTTGTATGGATCCTCCTATGTTCCATGTCAAAAAACTTTGTTCTTTATAATTATAATTCATGAACTGTATTGTATTATTTATCGTGAATCGTTAAAACTATAAAAATGGGCATCGAGGAAAAACATAGTGAAAATTTTGCGAGGTTGAAGAAAAAGACTTTGCTAGAAAAATGGGAAATCCCAGTTGAACATCTTTCGTTTGAATACGCGTCGTCGTGCACTAACGCGAAGGAATTACAAAGGATAATTTGCATTCTGAGGTATTTTCTTGGATTTATCATAGCAGTGATATTCAAAGTTATTTTTTTAAATACATACATACATACATATATTTTTCATATCATAACATTTTGAATAATAAATATAAATTGAGATTTTGTTTTGGCAATTTTTATCCTTTTCTATATCAAAAATAGTCAATACATTTTTTTTCGGTTTTGAGTTTTGTTTTTAAAGTTATAATTTTTTGGAAATATAGAACTTGTAGAATTACGTTATGTTTGAGTGCTTACTGCTCGAAGTAAATCAGTTGTATTAAAAACTATCCTATAGTAATAAATAGTAGGATTTTACATGTGCTTTTTGAAAGTATAGACATTTTATGTTGTTGAAAAATATTTACTAACATGAGCGTTACAGTGAAATTAAACACGAAGTTGTAAACTCAAAATTCAAGAGGGTCAATATACATATATTTATTTCAATGTATTTATAAATACTTATTTGAATATCATAATATTTTACAAATTAATTCACTAGGATTTTTGAAATTGTTTCATAAGCTCGAGCTTTTATTTTCTGAAATATATCACTTTTCATAAAAAATCACAATATGTACATTTATCATTTAAAAGATTATCTCGCATTTGTAAGAATTTTCTACATTGATTTCTGCAATTCAATACTTCGGGATCCAAGGTTTCATAGATTTTTAGTATTTCCATAGATTTTTTTGAAAATTATAATCTGCATACATTTCAGGTATTTCATACTTTGGTTCCCCTTTTTAAGGTTTTTTATAGAGTGCTTGTATTTTAAGGGTTTTTCTTATTGAATACAATTTATAAAATTTTCAAGATTACTTTAGTTTTCTTTATATATTTCTAGCATTTTTATAGATTGTCATATAGGTTTCCAGAATTTGATTGTTTAGAATTCAAAGTTAAAATAGATTTTCAGTATTTAAAAGAAATTTTCAGGAAGGAGTATTTTTGAAGATAAATTATTTCATAAATTTCCAGTACTTTCAGTATCTTTTTTTTTTTCGGTATTTTTTCAGTTGGGACGATTTTCTGGCGTTTTCATGAATTTTTATACCTATAGAAATCTAGAATTTAATGATTTGAAATTCCAAATTCTTATAAATATATTTTTTGTAATTATATATGTGTATGTAAGAAAATTATATCTTTATTTATTTCCAGTATTTTATTGATTGCTAGTATTTTTATTGTTTTTAATATTTGTTAGTATTATCAAAATTTTGTATAATTTGCTATGGGTTCGTTACAGATATTTAATATTTTTTTAAATTTTAATATAGATATCTAGAATTTATTGTTCCAGAATTTTTATTTTCAGAAATTTTTAGTATTTCGATTAATTTTTCAGAAAATAGTATCTTCATGGATTTCAAGTATTTCACAGGTTTCTGAGACTTTTAGTAAATTTTGTATTTCTTCATTTTTCATGAATTTATTCGTGAATGAAAATATATATAAACAAATATGAGGATATGAAAATATTATCTATAAAGAATTTCGGTATTATAGAAACTCCTACCATCTTTAGACTTTTTCATACTTTTTAGCTTTTATGAAAGCTCGTAGTATTTTCTCATGTTTCTCCAGATTTTCAATATTTGTGAATTTGAAGAATTTGATGCTTTATTTCTCAAATTTTTATAGATTTTTAGTATTCTGAATGATTTTTCAGATTACAGTTCTTCCTTGAATTTCTAGTATGTCAGATAATTCTTATTTTAGTATTTTCCGTATTTTTTTATTATTCATAAATTTCGAATGATGAAACGATATTTTCATAGATTCCTACATTGATTTTCAGAATCTAAAGATCTAAAGATCTACAAATTTCATGTAAATAAATGGATCATTGGAAAAATTCCATTTTCATTCATTTCGTGTATTTTCAACAGAGTTGTTATATTTTTCGTATTTTTTAGCACACACAATGATTACATTATAATTTCATTTTTTTTAACAAATTGAAAAATCGTTTCTCAATTTTTTTACAATCACAAAAAAGTCTGCGTTTTCGAAAAAAGACGTAAATTACTACTATTTGTCCAGTTTTTCATTCGACTGATGTATTTCAAGTAATAAGCCCTTAAACGTCGAGCTATTTTACGAGTTTCAAATTATCAAAAATTATAACTTCAAAATGAATACGAAAGATACATGTTGATTATTTTTTCATCTGGAATAAAGTAAAATTGTTCTGAAAAAATTTAAACTTCGAATGTTAAAAACGTGTTGACTGACCTACAAACGTTCGAAAATTCGGAAACTTTTGTAAAATATGGAAGTTGTGAGTTGATTTCTTTTTTTATTGATTGGGTTCTAAAAAAGATCAGGAGAAGAAGGGCATTATCCGGAGTTGCTGAAAAAAGTCGAAGACAAATTGAGAACAATTGAACCGAACAATCCCGAAATTCTCGAACCGGGAAAACCGATTTTGAAAAAAAGTATGCTCTCGTTTCAAGTTCGCGAAAAGATTGAGTCGGACATGGACGAGTGGGTGGAAAATATGAAAATGCAGGAAAAAGATTTCACGAGGGAAAAAAGTGATCCCAATAGAGCCGAGCTCAATCCCGGGATCCGGAAGTTCGATAAACCGCAGCAAGTAAAACTGCAAAAGAAAGAACACATTTTTTTTAATGAGGAAATCCTGCACGTTGCAATGAAATCAGACTAATGAAAATGGAAAAAAAATTATCATACAATTTAAATATATTCAGCTGTGAAACATCAGTTCATCTTTTTGCCGAAATATTTCTCTTACAATTTCTTTATAAAAACATAAAAATAGAATTCATAAAAATTTGTTAGAAATTATTTCCTTTTTCTTAGCCAGATATATATTTATGGAATTTTCACATTTCGAAGACAGGATTTCTCTGCACTTGGATTTTTGAAATTATGCAAATTATGTAAATCATGCATTTTGAATTTTTAATTTCAAAGGATAGATAAATTAGGGGTTTGGAAATTGATGAAATTTGTTTTTAAAAATGTTATCAAGCTACTTTTAAAATGACAAATAATGTTAAATTTTGTTTGAGAAAAAAATCACGCCGCAGAAAGAAAAGCGAATCAGCCAGTGCGATTATGCAGCTTGGGACAAGTACGACGTCGATACCGAACTGACTCGCATTGACTTGCATGAAGAGCAAAGAAAAATCCAAGCGAAAAACGTCCAAAACGACAAAAAAGAAAAATCCCAGAGAGAAAACTTTTACCAACGTAAGCTCTTTCAGAAAAAACGCTATTTTTCCTCAGTAAATATTATTTTTTACACGAGGTTTCAAACGAGTGAATTCTTGCTACAAATTTCAGTGAAAATTTAATTTGAGAGTTCTTTAAGTTTTTTTTTTTTTTTTTTTTTGTTAAAATTGAACAGTTTGTATTGGCTGTTAACGATAGTTCAATTTGTGAAATATCGGAGAAGTAAAAATTTCATCAATTCTACGAAATTTAAGTAGTTCGTATACATTTTACAAGAAATCTGTAAAATAATTACAAATTTCTCAAAAAATTTAAGAAAATTTGTAGGAAAATATTTTACTAGCTTTAATTTTTTCATGACTCTCAATTAATTTATAATGATGTATGTGATTATTTTGATTGATTTTTAGAAATCTTGAAAAAGCTTGCAAGATTTTATGAATGAACAATGTTTTGAACTTTAGATGAATCTTGAAGAATGGAACCAAGTGAAAGTTTTGGAGTTTCCAAGTTTCTTCATTTTTACTCGAACCCACGAAAATTTTCATAGTGGGAAATGCTTGTACTTTACACTTAATTGTGATCGAATTTTCAAATAACAATTATTCGAAGTTTTTTGAAATTGTTGCACTTTTGAAGAACTTTGGAGAGTTTCCATATCATTGTTTCATAACTTTTTCTATTGAATGACGATGTACGTGATCATTTTTATACATTTCTAGAAATTTTGAAAAAAAGTTTTCATGATTTTACGAATGTGCAATACATAATTCAAATTTTTGACAAATCTAATTACATATATTTCACCAAAAGTTTTGAATAGTAGATATGAAGAAATTTTCAGCTTTTTAATCAATTTTAGGGCTTACAATTTTGGAATGTATATTTCTGAAGTTTTTGAGCAATCCATACTAACTTTAAAGATTTCTTGAAAATTTGTTCACGGTTTTTTAAAATGTGCAGTTACCCAGTGAAAACCGTTAGGAGATTTATTTTTATACTCAATTTAGGCTTGCAACAGTTTTCAAAAACGTTATAATTTTGTTTGAATTTCAATATTTATAAAGCGTTAATCGCGAGTATTTTTCATAAAAATTCTCTGGTTATAGATTAAAATGTTTTAAACCTAAAATATTTTGAAATATCCAATCAAAATATTGAGCGATATTTATTACGATTTATGGAAGATTTGAATTTTTAATTTCAGTAAAATCATGTAAATTGCTGTTTAATATTTGTAGAAATAAACAAAAATAATTACGCACATCATTGTCGATTGCAAAAAGTTCATGAAAAGAAGACATGGAAACTTTCCAAAGCTTGTATAGTGTCTTAAAATCTTCAATTAATAACATTTTTGAGCAATTCATATTTATCTAACTGAATTCTGAGAATTTTTTCGTGGTTTTTGAAAACTTTTGATATATTTTTTTAGAATTTTATTCAAAATTTAACATAAATCACGAGCCGTTTTATTTGACCATTGAAAAATGTTGTTGGTACGAGTAAAAATGCAGAAACTTGGAAATTCTGAATTTCCTTCTCATTTTATATTCAAAATATTCGATAAATTTTTTAAAATTCATCCAAAGTTTGTTTATGCATTAGTCAAAATAATAATTCTCATCCTCACGAATAGCAAAAAATTCATCAAAAAATGAGATGGGAATCCCTCAAAGCTCGTAACAATTTTGTTGTAAATTGTGATTTCTAAAAGTTTGTAATAATTTCATGCACGGTTTTTTGAAGAATTGCTCTACGCAATATATGTTTTGAACGATTTTCGAAAAATTTTAATAATTTTTCTTTTTGAGATTCAAATCACAAGTATACGTTAATCACGATCAAAAATGTGGGTCGGATTAGAAATGCAGAAACTTATAAACTCCAAAATTTCATAAATTAGCTAAAGATTTCTTCTGATAGAATTCGAGTTGCTTGAAGTTTGAATTTTTTAGAATTCGTAAAATCATGCCACTTTTTTAATCAAAAAGTTATGATCAAATAATATAAAACTTTTCTAAATCTCCTGCAAATTTTTCAAAACATTAAGGTTTCCAAAAATTTCCAAAAACATCTTTTTTTTCGAAAAAAAAATTCAAATAGTAGATGAAAAAGTGCTTTCAAAAGTTACTCAAGAGCTGCTTTCACCCAAGATTTTTTCAAGGAATGAAATCACTGTTGAGAATTACGTTTGATGTATATGAAGACGCTCTCTGTATACTTCTGTTATTCGATTACGAAAAATGCTTGAACCGTATTGCAGCTTTTGCTTTAACGACAACGGAATTGAAAGTAATGGCAGAGCGCGAGAGGGAAAAAGGCAACGAAGCTTTTCGTGCTGGGGATTACAGAGAAGCTTTAAAGTTCTACAATTCCAGCATAAAACTTGTAGAAAACAATGTTTATGCTTACAACAACAGGGCCATGACTCGTAAGAGACAAATAGTAGATTTTTCAATTAAAATAACAATAATTTTGCAACCCCGAATTTCCTATGTTCACTAAAAATCCTTTGAAAAAAAAGAAAAATTTGAATTTTTTATGATTTTGAAATAGTATTCGAGAAAATTAAAGTCACGTTTTGAAAAAAAATATTTTATTGTAATTATCGATGAATGCACTGGTTTATTCTATTGTGAATCCGACAGTGTTCGGATGCTAGTGCAATTATCTTGTGTACCGTTGTTTTTTCAAGTCGCGTACGTAAACGAGAAACGTTTACTCGACAGACATAAAATTGGGGAATTACGAGTCAGCGGTTGAAGACTGCAACAAGGTTCTCATTAACGACAACGTCAACATCAAAGCTCTTCTTCGCCGAGCTTCAGCGCTGGAGCATTTAGGAAAAAAGTCCGATGTAATTAACAAAACGAATCCATTTGAACATGGAAGCTTGCTGAAAACATTAGATTTTGGATTTGATCTTACCCATTCGTTTGTTCTTCATGCAATTTCACCAATGAATCTGCTCAATGAAACTATTAGATTTATAAAAATGGAGTTCTAAATTGTAAAAATAATATTTTAGGAACTTAATCATTCCTGATAAAATTTCCAATTATTTCAAAGACAAACTCTAAGGATACATTTTTTTCAACTCAATATTCTAAAATATTCAGGATTGAAATTTAGAGCAGTAAACAATCAAAACTCGAATATTTGAATTGAGATTTTTCAACTCCCAAAATAGGGAAATAGTTATTCCAAATGAAGAATTTGTCAATTTGAAAAGGTACCCAGTGAACCTGTGAGCTCGCAACGTTTACATTATTTCCGCCCCTTTTCGAACACGCCGCGAACTCGCCAGCGAGCTCGCAGACTACTCGCCACGAGCTCACAAAGTACTTCCAGTCGTTGATAATTATTAATATATATTTCAGGAAATAAAAAGATAATTCATTAGTTGCAGTAAAAAGTAATCACAATGAAGCTGTTAAAACGATTATTTAATAAAAAAAAAAAAAAATTCTCCCGCGTGGGAAACGATCCCGTATTCTGCGGGGTTGAACGTCAAAATGTATCATATAAATTCACATGAGACATGCACTTGATTTAACGATTCTACACAAAACTTGAAACGTGAGAAAAAAAACCAGCAGCCATCTGGCAAGTGCTTGGGGAAAGCGCGCGAATTTTCAAAATTCGAATATAAAGTAATTAAAATTTTGAAAATTCGCGCGCACTCCCCAAGTGCTCACCAGATGGCTGCTGGTTGTTTTCTCATGTTTCAAGTTTTGTGTAGAATGCTTAAATCAAGTGCATGTCTCATGTGAATTAATATGATACATTTTGACGTTCAACCCCGCAGAACACGGGATCGTTTCCCACGCGGGAGAATTTTTTTTTTTTTTATTAAATAATCGTTTTAACAGCTTCATTGTGATTACTTTTTACTGCAACTAATGAATTATCTTTTTATTTCCTGAAATATATATTAATAATTATCAACGACTGGAAGTACTCTGTGAGCTCGTGGCGAGTAGTCTGCGAGCTCGCTGGCGAGTTCGCGGCGTGTTCGAAAAGGGGCGGAAATAATGAAAACGCTGCGAGCTCACATGTTCACTGAGCATAAGCATTTTTCGTTGGATCAACTAATTATTTCTGGTTCCGTGATAGGCTTTCAGCGATTACGAGACGATTTCGATTATAGAAGCGACGAACAAGACTGCTCTTCGCGCAATTTCGCGACTGAAGAACGAGCAGCCCAAGTCGGTGAGGTAATAGAGATCAATTTTCCGCGTTTCGTGCGACAGCTGAGATTGCAATTTGCGCGCAGGATAAAAATCAAAGACGAAAGGAGCCGCTCCAGCGACACACAAATTTTCGAAAAGCGTGACGAGCGAATATGCTTCTGCAACAACGCGCCTAGAACTTCTCGGCAACCAAATTTCACGCCCCATTACAAAAGTAGCTACTGCCTCGCGGAAAAACAGCGTGATTTGTTGCAGGGTAAAAATTCCGCTTTTGAAAAAAATTACTGTAGATTTATCAGTGTCGTTTGTGTACATATGGTGGGAAAACGTTTTTTTGGCTAGCTTGAAAGAGGGGAACTAATAATTCTGAACCTTAAAAAATTTATATAAGTAATAGAAATTCTCATATGGTGACCTTAGAAAGTTCTTATAAGGATTATACAAGACAAATTATTATAAGGAAAGATGAAGCTTTTATAAGGATTCTCAAACCGTATAATAAGGGAGTGCAAATCCTTAAAGAAAAAAATTTCCCCCTGAAAAAAAATACATCAATAAAAAAGGGACACTAGTAATTTTGAATCTCATGAAAACCTTTTCAGATGATTTTGTGAGGATTATACAGGAAAAATTCTTATAAGGAAATATGAAACTTTTATGAGAATTCTTGAACCTTATACAGAAATGCAAATCCTTATGAGAAATTCAGCAGAAAAAATCTCATCCTGAAAAATAAAAATTATTACCTAATAAAAAAGGAACCCCAGTGATGCTAGGCCTTTTAAAAACCTTATCAGGTGATCTTATAAAATCCTTATAAGGATTATACAAGACAAATTATCATAAGGAAAGATGAGTCTTTCATAAGGATTTTCAAACCTTATAATAAGGGAATGCAAATTCTGGAAAGAAAAAAAATCTCATTCTGAAAAATGAAATAAATAAATAGAAAAGGATCCTAATAATTTTGAACCCTGTAAACACCTTTTCAGATTATCTTGTGAGGTTACCTTATAAAATACTTATAAGGAATCGGAATCCTCATAAAGTGATCTTTTACAATCATTATAAGGATCATACCAGACAATTGCTAGTAAGGAAATATACGAAAGATGAACCTATTATAAGGATTCTCAAACCTTATAAAAAGAGAATGCAAATCCCTAAAAGGAAAACATCTACTCCTGAAAAATAAAATATATAAATGAAAAAGGGACACTAGTAATTTTTAATCTTATAAAAACCTTTTTAGATGATCTTGTAGGGTTACTTTATAAAATACTTTTGAGGAAACAAATACTCATAAAGTGACCTTTTAAAATCTTCATAAGGATTATATAAGACAAATCCTAACAAGGAAATAAAGGAAAGTTGAACCTTTCATAAGGATTCTCAAACCTTATAAGGAAATGCTAATCTTCATGAGGAAATTATAAAATTATAAAAAATCTCATCCTAAGGAATAAAAATAATACCTATGTAAAGTATAGAACCTGGTAATTTTAAACCTTACATAAAACCTTATAAGGTTACCTAATAAAATCCTCGTAAGGAATCAAAATCCTAATGAAGTGACCTTATAAAATCCTTATAAGGATTTTCACGAGACAAATCCTCATAATGAATGATGAACCTTTCATAAGGATTCTCGATTGTAAGGTAATGCGAATTCTTATAAGGAAAAAACCAGCAGAAAAAATCTCATCCTGAAAAATGAAAATTACAAATAAAAAGGGCACCTTGTAATTCTAAGCCTCATAGCAACCTTTTAAGGTGTTCTTATACAATTCTTGAAAAGGATTATGGAAGACAAATTTTTATAAGGAAAGATAAACCTTTTATGAAGATTCTCAAACTTTCTACAGAAATGCCAATCCTTATAAAGAAAAAATCGGCAGAAAAAATATCCTGAAAAATAAAAATTATAAATGAAAAAGGGACCCTAGTAATTTTGAACCTTCTTAAAACCTTATCAGGTGACTTTATAAAATACATATAAGGAATCAAACCTTCTAAGGTGACCTAATAAAATCCTTATTAGGATTATACAAGACAAATCCTTATAAGGAAAGATGAATCTTTTATAGGAATTCTCACACCTTACAAGGAAATGCAAATCTTTATAAGGGTAAAAACCTTACAAAAAAATGTCATTCTGAAAAATAAAAATAAGAAGTAAGAAAGAGACCGTTGGAATTCTGAACCTTATAAAAAACTTATTAATTTGAACTTATAAAGTTACATTAAAAATATGTGTACGGATTTAAAATCTCTATAGGGTGACCTTATAAATTCTTATAAGGGTTATGTATGATTAATACTTATAAGTAAAAATAAACCTTTTATAAGGATTCTCAAACCTTACAAGGAAATACACACCCTTATAAGGGAAAAATCTTATAAGGAAAATCGTATCCTCAAAAATAAAAATAAAAATAAAAAATGAAAAAGGGATCCAAGTAATTCTGAACTTGATAAAAACCTTATAAGGGCACTTAATAAATTACTTATAAGGAATCAAAATCCTTATAAAGCGGCCTCATAAAATCCTGTTAAGGATTATACACGACGTATTATATTATTATAAGGAAAAAGATGAACATTTTACATGAATTCTCAAACCTTTTAAAAAAAAGCAAATCCTTAAAAGGAAAAAAACTCAATAAGAAAAATCTCATACCAAAAAATAAAAATTATAAATAAAAAAGGGACTCTAGAAATTTTGAACCTTTTACAAATCTTATAAGGCTACCTTATAAAATATTTATAAGGAATTAAAATCCTCATAAGGTTTTTATAAGGTTGTCCTATAAGAAACCGTAAATCTTATAATGTAATTTGGATTTTTATAAGGAATTTAAAGGTTTTTTCTAAGGTTCCTAATAAATAGAGGATTTCCAGTTATTTTTATATTTCTTGTAATTTTCGGGAGTTGAAAAACATTTGGAGAACAATTATTTTTCAGTAATTAAAAATCTGTCCAAAGCACTAAAATTCACATAGCATTTTCATCACTAAGGCTTGTATCATGAGTTTTGTAGCCGTTAAAAATTACCGCTTCAATACCGATTTCAAAATAAAATATGCAGTATGTACGTTATTTATGTTTAGTAGAAGAGGATGTGATCCACCTAAACCATAATTACGAACCTCTCGAAATACATGAAATACTTGACAACGGAGAACAAAATCAGAATAGTAATTCAAATCATCCCAAGATTCAAGAAATTACAAGTGAAGAGGAAGAAAATATACTGGAGGGCACATGCTCAAGTGGGCAAGAACTAAACGTACAAAATCAGGAAAAGCCAAAAAGGGTTTCAGAAAAATTTCAACTTATAGACAATTTTGAAAAAGAGGTACTTTAATATTTATTCAGGTGCATCAATTACAGAAGTAAAATTATATGCTTCTAAATTACACCTCCCCCCCCCCCGCAAGTATTGCTAATTTTTCTGTATTTTTTGGATTTTATGATTATAGGATATTTAAAAATGGAAAATATTTAAATTCAAATAATTTACTACTCATTTTCCATTTTTCTAATCGTTTCGATTGTTGCATTTTTTTTTTAATTTTCGTTTGTTAAACATTTTTATTCGATAAAAAAATGCATCAAAATATTATTTCATTAACTTAATTTGTTTCAATAAAAATACATAGTTTGATTTTCTTATTACAGTTGTTATTTATGTGTATTTTTGAAAGGAGTTGGAAAAGTCTGAAGAAAACCAAAACTTTCTAGAAATTATGCAAAAAATTCATTAATGAATATTTTTGCGACTTTAATTCATCTCAAAATTTGTAAAGATTGATTAAATTTCGAAGAGAAAAACAACTTTCATTGAAATCGCGTACGATTTTCAGTTGAAATTAACTTTTCCAGGCGTTAACGCCTTACGAATTTCTCCGCGTTTGGCAAACCCTCGAAAAATATGACATGGACTATTCGCAACTGGCGCGGCTTTTGCGTTTGAAAAGCCCTGGAGAATTGGTGAAAGGTAAAAAGAGCGTAATTTTCCACTTGTCCGAGTTTTAATAGAGACGTGTCGTGTCGCAGTTGCAGAAACTAATTTGGACAACATGATGTTCAGTCACGTTTTACGATGTTTGAAAGGACATTTCCGTCAAAACAGTCGCGATGCCGAGTTGGTCCACGAATATTTGAAATCATTCATTATTATCAAACGATTTGACATAATACTCATGTTTTTGGACACTAATGACAAAGAAGGTATATACATAAATTCATTGAAATACTGAAAACAGTAGAATCTGAATTAAGAAAATAAAAATTTTACGTGAAAAATTTTTATTTCTTTGTTTTCCAAAATATTTTGCAATTTCTGAAAAAGGCATATTTTATTTCAGTTCTCAAATGTATTTTTGAATATCTACGAGAAAATGGCATTGAGGGAGTCGAAGATACACGCAAAAAATATAGAATTTAGAGTTATCAGTAGTTTGTAAAACCAGTATTTATGGTTACATATGTACTTGGATATAAGTACGAAAATAAAATGCATGCTGAAAAGTTGCTTACAAAATTTGTTTATTCTTTCCATACACGCAATATTTACAAAAAACATATTCATACAGTAATTACATTTTGCGCGTTAGTTGCAAGTTTTGTCACTGTCCGAATTTTGCTGTTTTTTCGCCCCTTTTGGAGCGCATCGAGTATCGGTTTTGCTCTGGAACGTAAAATTTATGCAGCCCTTAAACACGAGTATCATCATCAAAAATTTAAATTGCTGCAGTTAAATGCACGTTAAATTTTTCCCACATGATAGAATCTCTGTAACGTTTTGTTCCAGAAATTTAAATACACTACAATAAACAGTTAGGTACCATAAAGTTGCACAATATTCAGGGTTTTTCCTTTATTGTTACTTTAGTTTTCCTGTGTGAAAAAAAAGTAATTTTTTCAAATCTTCAAGTTTTTGATTTCAAATTTTTCTTTAAAATCTTATAAAGTTGTATGACTTATTTTGGATGGAACATTATTCCAACGATTCTCAATATTCCATAAAAATTTGATGAATAATACCTAAAACGTCTAATTTTCCGTAAAATAGCTAATACAGTTATAGAGGAAATGGAAGTTAAGGCTTTGGTGAAGTTAGATTTTCAACTTTGAATTTATTACAAAATTTTTAATATTTTCATGTGTATGGACTCTGAAAGGATTGACGAAACTTGAGTGAGGTTTAGTGTTGTGATGATAGGTCAAAATTTACACATGAAATTAAAAACGATGCGATGAAAAATTTTTTGAAATTGATGGTAATTAGGGTACTAGATTAATTGAATTTTCACTGATTCATTAAAACTTTATGTGAATTTTCTCTCAAAAGTATATTATTACATCAAAAAAAGCCAGTTATTTTCAGTCTTGTTGTGAAAGTTTTAAAATAATCTGACGGAAAATTTCAACGTCAGATTTTACAAAGAATACGTGAATTTGTTATGGAATAATAATTATCTGATCAAATTTATTGTTATCTTTCTTATTATTTCTTATTTTAATTATTTTCTCTATTAATTTTTTTAGAATTGAGAATTAGGTTACTCAAAATTTTAATCAAAAGTATAAAATTAAAGAAAATTTTAAACGTTTGGATTTTCTGTTCTCTTTTTCAGATAGAGAAACAAATTACGAAAAATTATGAGTGAAGAAATAAAAAACTACTAGAAATTTAGAATTTTTCGAAAATTTATCAATTTTTGGTTCTATTCTCTGGACCCAGAGTATAATTAATAAAAATTTCGTCTAAAAGTACAGGCGAACCACGAAATCGTAATTTTGCCAATCATTCTTGAATTTTCTTAATATTTTGCAAATTCAAAAGAAAAGCACAAAAAATTTCGGTTCCGAAATTCAAACCACCTCTAATGTCAAATTTCGTTGCATGAACTTTTTCTTATCTTTTCGAAAATTCATCATCGAGCTACTAAAAAATTAGGTTCAAAAATGCCAGAACTTTTCAGTGCAGTAAATAAAATTTTCAAATTTGTTTGTTCTTTTTCTGAAATAAATAAATAAATAGTTTACTTAGAGTTGCTCTTCAAAAATATCAAATAACCACAAATTACGGCATTTGGTTAATGGTTTCTTAATTTTTTGTTCAATTTTGTAAATTCTTAAAGAAATTACTTGCAGTTCGAATCCAATAGTTTGATGATAAATTTTGAATTTTTTTTGTTCTTTTTCTGACATTCAGGAATATATTACTTTGAGTTTCAGTTTAAAAATACCATATCACCATAAATTGTAAAATTTCGTTAATTATTTCCTAATTTTATGTTCCATTCTTTCATTTAGTTCGAAAATAAATTCTGAGTTTTGCTGACAAACATTTTTAATCATCTGACAGATAATTTCAACATGAGATTTTTAAAAAAATACATGAATCTTGATGAAGAATAACTATCTGATGACATTTATTTTCAAAAATGTTGAAATTAGGAGAAGAATGATTATTTTAGCACTTCAAAGAACAATAATCAGGTTTGAAAAATTCCATAAGGCATTACATACAAGTAGTATCTATGTAAAACAAATAATAAATTAAATGAAGAAATTGTTGAAAAAGGAAAGAAAAATTAAAAAATATGTATCAAAAAAATGGTTATTAAATTGATACTAGGAATTGTGATTCTAACTATATAGATAGACTAAAGGATGTTTGAAGACAAAAAAAATTAACTCAAGAGTCATATTCATTATGTAACAAACAATGGCTTTAACCAAAAATATAATACATAATGATGATATGTTTTTTAATGGGAAGATATTCAAATTGTTGATAAAGAAAATAATAGATAAATTTTTGAGATGAATTCACGACCAAGATATGGATGAAATGACATAAAGTACAGTTTGTTGAATATATGGTATGATATTCTCGTGTTTCTATTTGCATTGCCCAATGGTACTTCTACTAACGAGGTTCAGAAATGTGACGATATATTCAAATACGAATAATATCAATAAAACAAAACTTATTTAACTGTATATATCGATATAACAAATATATTAGCTGATTAATTTAGATCGAAAGGCTTTTATTATATAATGTAAGGAAAATTCGTAACCCTCAATAATATTCTTAAATTTACAATACAACCCCTGAAGAGGGTTTAATAAAAATCCGCAAACTAGAATTTTCCAACATTAGAAGTTTGTTACTCTTCCTTTTTTGGAATATTTGAAATATGAACAGTATGAATGAAACGTGGCACGTTAAAAGCTGTGTAACATTTCGAACCCTAAAAAATCCTCTGGATTCCTCTACCTCGAGAAAAATCTGACCCATTCAAAAAGAAAAGTTCTCAAACTTAGATCGCACAAGAAAGGTTCGACAATGGCCAAGGTTCTCGACAAGACGTGAATTCAAATCGACAATAGTCACCTTCAAAGTGTCTCCCGATCGTTCGGCTTTCCGCGCTGTGGCGTCACTTCCGCTTCCGGTTTCCTGTGTTTCCCTGGTCCAAAGTTTGACGAAGCACGTCCGAAAGTTCTCGGAGAAGGCGACGTAGAGCAAAGGGTTGACGATTGTGTTGAGGGTGCCGACGATTAGGGCCCAGACGAAGTGGTGCGAGCGGAGGAAAAAGTCCGTGTCCTTCGTGGGCCTTTGGCCGTCGACGTAGATCAGGATCATCACCGTCGTCAGCGGTAACCACATCGATATCACCGCGACGTTGAGGTAGAGAACGCGGATCACGCCGAGGTGCTTCTGCACCCGGATCTCCTCGTGCTGGGACAGACTGCCCACCCGGATCTGACGACCGGAAATCGAGACCGCCGACATTTTGCGACCGGCCCAGGGTATCACGGAACCCACGATCGACATTTCCGAACCTCTTCGGCATTGCAAGTTGTCGTCTTGCTTCTGGAATTCAAGTAGATTTTTCCTGGCATCAAGATTTGACGAATTTTTTTTTGGAATCTTTTAGGTTAAAGGGTTGTATACACTTGTTCTCGAAGAAGAAAATGCGTTTTCACGGTTATTTTTTAGAAAAACAGCAATATATCTTTTTAGAAACTTATTGACTTTTTATTTATCAATGTCATAAGGTGTTTTAGAAATTTTTTCAGAATGAAATCTTCGTAATTGGGTGCACTACAGCAGTTGTGCCAAAATCCGTTGTTTTTTCGCGGTGAGCACAGTTTCTCGAAAACCATTTATCTGAACAGTCTGAATTTTTTTTCAGCTTGTTTATAATTATAATGGCCTCTGCGTGAACGAAGGATTTTTAATTTTAGGCAAAACTTTTATTTTCTTGCTGCAAAAACCGAAAGCCCAGATGTTGAAAAATCAAACATTTTAGAAAAATGACCATTATTTTCGTAAAAATGTTAATTTAAAAAAATCCTTAGTAGGATTATCTATGTTCTTAGAAGATATCTAGTATGTATATTTAAACATTCCAATATAGACATTCAAAAGTTGATACTCTAAAATCAACAATTTTAGAGATTTTGATTATTTAAAAAAATTATTTACTAAGCACAATATCTTTGTAGACTTGATGTATTTCATATATGTGTATATTTGTAAAACTGGAAGTAAATTTCGCATTTCTTAAATATTCTAATATTTTTCTAATATACTAGTATTTTCTGAATTCTTCGATGGATTTATCAAATTAGATGGTTTGCTAGTATAAATTATATTGATCTTACATATTTCAGTACATAATAATAATAATAATAATATCCATATAGAGTTTAAGAATTGTATAAGTTCCAACGATATTCAATTTTTTTTATTATTTCCAGCGTTCATGAAATTTCATAGTATCTCTAATATTTTTCTAGATTTTTTATACTTTTATAAACTGCTATTTTAATTTCGAGAATTTGATGTTAAAAACTTCAAAGTTTTATGTTTTTCAATTTTATGTGTTTCAAGCAATTTTTCAGAAAATATTTTCTTCATAGATAACAAAATTGACACAGACTTCTAAATCATTGAGTTAATAATATATTTTGTCAATACTCAAATTTTATTAATTTTTCTAGTAATTTTATGGTTTCTTTATTTCAAAATAATAGTTGATGAAGTCTTCAATTTTAACCATCTGATTATTCATTCATAGATAATAATGGAATACTATTTCACTATTTAGTTTGACATCTAAATCTTTAAAAAATCTAAAAATGTATTTTTCATGGTCAGCGTTTGAAAAGAGTGTGTTAGGCTGCTCGCGGATTGAGCGTAAGAATCCCCTTTTCACTCCGCTGCGCGCCCACACACTCGTTTCAAACGCCGACCAAGAAAAGTACAGTTCGTATCACGGGGCCAGAGCCTTTTCCTCACAATCCTCACGCAGATTGTAAAAATGTAAACTAGAGGTTTTTTTTTGTTTTTTGTATTACAGATGAACAGTTCCTTATTTATCATGCTCACCGGGCGCGGTGTCAGAAAAATTGTGTTTTGTCACAATGATCGCTACGGCCTTAATTACGAAAATTGTTTTCTGAAAAATTTCATAAAATACGTTGTGACATGACATGAAAAAAAAAAAATGTTTTGTTTTTCTAAAAAGAAATCGTAAAAATGCCCTTTATTTCTCGAGCGCAAGTGTATATAACAACCCTTCAAATTTGTGAAAAATTACTCATATTTGGTGGCGCATCTTTTCTATTTTCAATTAGTTGTTTTATACTTTATTAATTGCCATAACTTGAGAAAAATATTTATGAGTAAGTTTAATTAATCGTAGATAATGGAACAGTCATAATGATTAGTGACAAATCACTAATAATTATTAAAAAAATTATGTAATAAGAAACAAAGAAAAAAGCCTAAATAAAAATTAAGGACTTTTCACTAATTCAACATGAGAGAATAAATGAATTTTTTTCGAATTCGAGCCCTAAGGTAAAAAAACGGACGAATGAGAATTCGATCATTTTTCTAATGAAAATTGAAATTTTTTGAATAATGCTGGATGCTGGATCGGAATTTGCATTAAAAAATCTGTATGTTGATCGGTTATTATTATTTACTGCTTTCACTGCAATTCACTGCATTCTTCAATAGCTATAATTTCAATTTGAATTTCAAATTTATTATAGTTACAGTTACTAACAATTAGTAGTTTTTTACCTTACGGTAGTGATTTTTTACTTTATAAATAGTCATACCTTGACAACAATAATAATTTGTAAGTTTCGACTAATATCGTAAAAAATGGAGCAATCACTAATAAATAGTGAAAAATGACTAATAATTAGTAAAAAAATTACATACTGAAACAGAGAAAAAAGGCCGACTAAATATTAGTGACTTTTTACTAACTCATCTGAGGGAGTACATAAACTATTTTCGAATTTGAGCCCCACGGAAAAAAGGTGAAGGAATGGTGGAACTCGATAATTTTTTTAACGAAAATCAAAATTTGTTGAAAAACTGTCGGATGCTGCATTAGAAATTGTATCGAAAATCTGTAGGTTGATCAATTATTATTATTTACTGCATTTACTGCAATTTACTGAATTTTTCACAAAACTATAATCGAAATCATAAGAATGTCAAATAATATGGTTTTTTTTATGAAAAATTTGATCGTAAAATGTGTAAAAAGTTCAGGAATTGAAAAATTTAGATTAAATAAAAAAATGGATTGATCCAAAAATGCATGCTTGTATAAAGAAATCGTACCTTATTAGATATCTTTCAATAAAAAAAATGTAACTTACTGATATCGACTTTGTTTTGATAATGGAAGAAATCTCTGTATATAATTTTGATTTAGTGTTTAATTGAAATATATGAACTTTTTGATCGATTGGAATTGCTGCAAAATTTGAATTGAAAAAAAAATTAGAGGTAAACGAATTAAAAAAACTAATAGGAGTCAAAATTCTCGATATTTTGAATAAGGGATTTTCAAACTTGTAAATTTTTTTGCTATTCAAAGAATAAACGGTAAATAAGGATAAAGAAATAGAATTTATTATCTCCCTCACAATTTTTAACTAGAAAAAATGTACTACTTCTCAGTACATAAAAGTTCTGGATTGAAAGTTTATCGCAAAATGTGCGAATCATTTGAAAATGGCAAATTTTCACGTACATTGTTAAAAAATCAAATGAAAAACATTCTTTAAAGAAGAATGTATCATTTAAACATTTAAGTGAAAAAAAGCATATCATTGATATCATTAAGAAAAATGGTAAATATTTGAAGAAGGCGAATTGATGTTCACATAAGACAAATTTTCATCATCCATTTCACTGTCAACATCTGTCCTGAAAAAATTCAAAATGAGAAAATCACAAAATTTTCCAATTTCAAAATTATTATTTCTCAGTAATTCAATTAACAATTATAATAATTTGCAATTCTTTTCTTTCTACTTTTAACAAGATATTCGATACCAGAAAAGTTCATTATTATCATTATTCATACGATGAATGAGATTACATGTGGATTTTCTACAAAGGGTAAAATTCATGCACATCGAGTACGCGAAATCATGTTTACGCAAAAATAAATACAAAACCGCCGCCAGGAACGATTCGAGTGTACACAGGAAACACAGGAAATGAGATTCGCGAAAAAACCCAATCATCAAGCAAATATTGAATGTTTCAATTTGCATACTCTTTGATCGTTTCAAATTGTTTATGATTTCATGTGTTCTTCTTCATTTATTCGGTTTTCTGAAGCAGAACCGATATTGCAAATGATTCACTCTTTTAATTGAAATATGTCAATGTGTGGAACGTTTATTTAGGGAAATCGTAATTGAAATTATAAAAATATACTCAACAAGGAAGATGAGATATGAAATAAATACAATCACTTCCTAAAATATAAGAATTATTATCTCAAAACTTTGGATAATGAGATACAGTTCTATGATAATCTAATTAATTGTTTGTCATATTTATTTTGTCATATTGTCAATTATGCATACACGTCATAACTTCTATACGAGAAATTGAAGTTTTTTATCGATCCATTTATTTCAATTGTTTTATTCAATTTGTGTAGAGTTCTTGAACTAATGAATTTCTAAATATAAATAAATAACAAAGTTTCACTCACCTGGGGCACGCAAGGAACGCGCCATTTGTTTTTCATGTCCAAGATCTTGCGAAAGATTCTTTGGTAGTGGTAAATCAGAAATCCCATTGGCATGAGACACGCGAATATGACGATGAGAATGACGAAAAACGTAGAGAAATTGAATATGTCATTTTTTGGAAAAATCAGAGTGCAGATCGTGACACCCGAGGAATCCTGCGAACAAAAAATTGTTCGGTTTTTCACAAGGCAGTTGAATTCGTGAATAAAAAAAAATAGAAAATTAAATTCAAGGCCAATCAACTGAGAGAAGGAATGAGGCAATGAAATTGAAAAACTGGGAAAAACTAAGAAATTTGTATGATAGAAAGAAATTTATTGCCTGATTATAAGCTGAGTCGTACTACTGAAAATCATTATGAATCTCAGTAGTATAGCTCAGTATATGATCAGACACGTAGCTATTTGCAGAAATTTGGACATTTTCCTCAGTAACTTGACTTCCCTGCTGAAAATTTCCAATTTGTTTGCCTGATGGGAAAATCGATAGGATTCCCACCCAGAAATATAGGTAAGTTTTCAATCGAACACTTTAACTACATTTTTACAAAAAAACTTACGTCACAACACATTTAGTTTTTCATTTGAAAATGTAATATGATAAGAAATCTAATGAAATTCATCAATGATAAATCTAATTAATCTTCCACTTGGATAAACTAATTGGATTTCCAAGTGGAAATTCTATTTATTTTCCAACTGTACAAATAAATTTGAAGAACGGCCACTTTTATAGTTGGCTTCCCAATTGGAAATCTAATTCGAAATTTTCAGCAAGGTTATTTTATATTATTGAAATTGTACACTACTTTTCTAACACTACTGTCGCAGGTTTAATTAGTGAAAAATTTTCTAAGTTTTAGTGGCGCACTTTTCTCTTTTTCAATATTAGTCTAAAAAACGCTTTTTTCATGTGGTAAATAGAATTTCACATTGATTTTGCCTCAAATTATATTCTTGTGTTGATTATTAAATGTTTTATTAACAAGAAGAAAAAATACATACTTTGGTCCTGATTGTGCGAAACCAAAAAATGGCTGGTAGAAAAATCAGGAAAGCAATGAACCAAGTTAGAAGACTCGCTGCCACAACTTTCGATACAGTCAAGGTGCTCCTATACGGTGCGACAGCCAAACACTTGATAGAAAAAAATTAGATGTGCAAGTAACTTACTTTTTGACCCTGAGAAAAAAATCAATTCGCTTGTTCTAATTTCATGTTTTTTTAAATTTAAGTTCAAAAAATTTTTGGATATGGAATTCCATATAATGTTAGAGAGAATTTCACCTACCCAGATTTTTAGTATTTTTAACACTATAATTCAAAGTTCAATAAACTTTTTGGATTTGAGAGAATTTTTTAGGAAACAGTAGATTTTTATTCCTTTAAGTTTTTTTGGTTTTAAGGATGTATGTTGAAGAATTTTCTCGTACTTTTATTTATTTCTAGCATTTCCATATTGTTATATGAATTTCGAAAATTTGTAGCTCTAAAATTTGAACTTCATTCAGTTTTTTGTGTTTTAAAGGGCTTTTTAGAAAATATTGTCTCGACAGATTTTTATTTATTTCAGTATTTTTCGTATTTCTTCAGTTTTTCAACGATTTGAAGAATCGTTCAGTATTTTTAAATATTGATACATATAAATTTCTAGAATTCGATGGTCTAGTTATTAGAGTTTTATAGATTTGTAACGTTTCATAGATTTACTTGTATTTTTCTATAATATGTATTTCCTAATATTCATAAAATGTTGTAGAATTGTTTGGTTTTTCAAGATATCTCTTTGAATTTTCAGAATGAAGTTTCTTTGAACTCGAGGTTTGAAATATTTCAATCGATTTTGCAGAAAACAGTTTCTTTGAAGATTTAGAGTTTTCTCAAAATTTTTTGTATTTTTTACAGACCTTTAAATTCTGAAAAGTTTTCTAGTATTTTTTTCGACTTCTATTTATATATATTTTTAGGATTCAATGTTCGAGATATTGAAGTTTTTTGATTCCTGGAATTAAATACATTTTTGAATAATCTAATAGCATTTAAAAAAACTAATTAAAAACTAGTATTTTCGCTTTTTTTTTATATTCATTAAAAAACGTAAGCTTTTCTAGCAAGATATGTAGACTTTAAAGATCCTA
The DNA here is from genome assembly GCA_028476575.1 of Platygaster robiniae. Lineage (NCBI taxonomy): Eukaryota > Metazoa > Arthropoda > Insecta > Hymenoptera > Platygastridae > Platygaster > Platygaster robiniae. The sequence continues at coordinate 37,628,484 of CM052020.1, forward strand.
CTATAGATTTTAAGTATCTTCATGTAATTTCATGCGGATTTCTAGAATTTAATGCTTTGAATTGTGAAAGTTTCTGATAAAAAGTGAAAAAGCTTTTTTTTGTCAATATTTGTACACATATTACTAACATTTCTCTCTGTTTCATTAAAAATTATAAATATAGAATTTTTTATTAGAAAATAAGTTAACAATGACTTACATCTCAGTTACAGAACATTTGTAAAAACCTATAGATTGTTCTAAAAACTTGATGAAACTGATAAAAGTAACGTGAAACAAATAACGGGATTTGCGTTACTCATTACCGAACAAAAGTAACTCGTTCCAGTTATCGTTACTTGTTAATAATTGTAACGCGTTACGTTATCATAACAGTAAAAAATGTAACCTTTCAGAGTAACGCGTTACTTTCAAACCCTGATTTATTTACCTTATGACGGTCCATCGATATGAAAGTAAGTGTCCAAAGTAGAACGAAGCCGCACACGAACTGCAAGACATTTTCATTTGATTTTCCAACTCGAAGATGCGCCTCGAGTGGAAACGACCTCTTGAATGCTTAATTGTATGGCATTCTCACCTCAATTCCCGCGTTCGTTATGTACTTCCAGCCATGTATTTAACGTGCTATTTCGATTAATTCAATGTTCTCGCGTTATACCGCAACAGTGCATTGTGCCACAATTCTATGTACTCTCAGCACGAGAAACAGACCATAAAACTTGTTGAATTCTCCGTGATATTTTGACGAATGGCAGTTAACGAGTTTCTTGTGTACGTGAGATATATCTGAGTTTTAATTTCATTATTTCATGTGCTGTTTATGCGAAACTATTGTTTCGTTCTTGTGAAATTCATATTCACAGCTGACAGAAATCACGAATTGTGGTTACTTGAAAATGAAAATGAGAGATTTTATACATTCTTAACAATTCCAAGATTTTTCCAAAAAACTTTGATGAGCACCATTTACTTTTCTTGAACATATGAAATGAATTTTTCTTCACGATTTCCTTAACTATTTGAAAATATTTTCAAAAAATTGACTTTTTGTTAAACAGGAATGATGGAACAATTTATTAAAAACGTTTCGTTGCAGTTTCACAGTATGAGTTGTGTGCAATAATCTTCAATAAAAAAATTTTAAGGAGGATTCCACACGTTTTCGTCGAGCAAAACAAGTTTCGCTCTGTTGCAGCGACAAGAATCTCGCTTTGGCAAGTTCAAACGATTCATCATTATCAAAGGATGCGAGCAAGAGTGTGTGGAGCGACAAAAAATTGAACGGGATGATTAATGTACTTTTTGACGGAAAGAAATTCGCCTAATATAAAGCATTTGTCTTTGTTTTTAGATGCGAAATTCGTGGAAATTGAAATGAAATTCCTATTATCTGGAAAAATTTTCGCAAATATGTCAAATTTCCTTACTGTTTGTAATGAGAATAACTTTTTTCAATTCCATTCATGACATTGTATTATTTAAAAAAAATCCAATCTTCATGATAAATTAAAAAAGAAAGCTTCGAATATCGGGTTTATGAAATCATTGCTACATAATTTATAAACTAATCAAGAAATAGAAGGAAAAACCAAAAAATTTCAATTTTTGTGAAGCATTAGTTTAAAAAATTGAACGATTTAAGGACTGGTAGTTATACTATCTAAAAATGTGTAGTTTCTTCATTTCTAGGAAAGTTATATTTAAAGCAGTAAAAAATACATTTGGTCGTGAATCATGGAATGCGCTCAAACCGACGCGATAAATACATGCAAAAACATTTTAGCGATAACAATAAATTTTAACGTTTTGAACTGAGTCATGACACGAATCGACAATTATTTACTGTTAAATTATTTATTAAATTTACCAAAACCTAATCGATGACACTAAATCTGCACTTGGAAAATTTGTCGATAGATTTCACTAACAATTCTTATTCAAAATTCACAAATGAAAGTAAATTGTTGTGTTCGTTGAAAAAATCATCTCATACTTAATAGAGCGAATTTCCACGCTAAAAATACACTTTGAAGGGTTGATATAAAAAGTTTTTTTTTCCGATCGATTTTCAAACATAAAATTACATTCCTTGAACTGTTTGAAAAAAATTACAAAGAAAATGATTTGTTGAAAATTTATGAAAGTCTTACATTTCGAAATTGTTTTAAAAATGATTCATATGTTAACATTACAAAAATATAGAAAAATAACATCGAAAATTTGAGTTTATGTTTTATCAACTTCTCATTACTTGAATAAAATATAAGTTAAATGTTTTTAAGGTTCAAAAAATTCAATCAGGTTTTTGGGTTTAACGGTTTATACAGTTCAAAATTCGTACATTCATAATTTTTAATAATCTTACAGTCTGATTCTTCAACTTTTTATTTTGTAGTAATTGAAATGTTTGTAACGAATAGCGAATTTTATTCTTCGTCTCGATTTACAAGTAGAATGTAAATAAAAAAAGTTAGAATAATCGAAGCAATTAATAATGATGAAATAACAAGAGGTTTCATGATAAACGATCTCTACTAACTATGAAGATATAATCCCAAGGCTGTTCATTATTTTGAATCAATAACTGGAAACCTCTTTCGTCGTATTAAACAGGAACTTCGTCAAATAGTTGGTTAAACAAATACTTTTTTCATAAAATGTCAGTAATTTTTTATAACGAGATCAATGTTTTGACAATCATTGGAAAACCTTATAATTTGTTACAATATATATTTTTAAATCCAAAAAAAGTTCTAATTGCAAAAATTTATAATTTCGTGATGTACAAAGCTCGGAAAACTTGTTTATATTGACAAAGAATTTCAGTTAATTTGCATTTTATCTTATTTCTCAATTTATGAAGTGTCTTGAAGTTGCTGATCAGAAAGTTTTTATGGACCTAAGTTTTTCATTGAATTACAAGAAAAACCTCTCAAATGTGTCCACGAAATAAGCTCACTGGTGACCCTCATCTCAGTAGCACTCCTATTTTATGGCCGATCATAATAAAATTCTACCCCTTGATAACGTTCGAGATTATCTTTAAGACATTTGTCATTTTTTTTCTCGTGTTTTTTCGTATTTCTGTCTGTGATATTCTTCATTTTTTTGGAGGTACTTAACGAAATAAGACGCAAGATAATTTTTTGTCGATTCGGTCTTTGTATCGTACAACATGCGTGTTATTGAACTTATTTGACTCGTGAACCCAAATATAAGAATAATAGAAAGTACTGAAGAAAACTGAAACTTAAATTGTGGAGTTTTTTATACGGATAAAATGTATTTTCAGGAATAGTGAAAATTTTTCGTAGGTTTTTTAAATTGGTTCGTTAAACTGGAAAATCAATTGAATTTCCACGTAGAAATCCAAGTACCTTTTTAATTGGACACTTTAACTACATTTTTACAAACAAATTTACGGCAGTCTATATCTCTAATGCAATTAGATTTATATGCAATTAAATATAAAATAACAACATCGTATTTTTATCGTCTATCAGTTCATATTTTTTCAGTATGTGTACCATTAAAAGGATTACCTCGTATTTGTAGAAATTTTCTACATTGATTTCTAGAATTTTTAGGATTCTAAGTTTCATAGATTTTGAGTATTTTCATAGATTTTTGGGAAAATTATATCTGCATATCAGGTATTTCATACTCTGGCTTCGTTTTTTAATGTTTTTAATTGAGTGCTAGTATTTTGAAGATTTTTCGTACTTCATACTATTTATAGAAGTTAATTTACGAATATTCTGGTTTTCTAAATATATTTCTAGAATTTTTGTAGATTTCCACATAGGTTTTGAGAGTTCGATGATTTAGAATCAAAAGTTATATTATTTTCAGTATTTTAAAGAATTTTCCTGGAAACAGTATTTCCAAAGCTAACTAGTGGCTTTACGGTACTTTCAGTATTTAATGTATTTTTGCAGTTTCGACGATTTTTTGGATTTTGATGGATTTTTTATGGAGATCTAGAATTCGATGCTTTAGGATTGAAGATCATCTTAATATTAGGTATATTCAATATTATTCATAGTTGATAAAGAAAATAATTTCTACATGGATTTTCAGTATTTTATTGATTCTTAATACTTTTTGTTTTTTTAAAACATTAATAAAAGTAAGTAGGATTTTCTAAGTTCTACATAGATATCTAGTTTTTTTTAAAATTCCAGTCAAGATTCCAGGAATTTGATACTTCAGAATCAAAAATTTTATAGATCTTTAGTATTTTATTGAATTTTACAGAAAACAGTATTTTCATAGATTTCAACTTTTCTAGTGATTTCTAAAACTTTCAGTTCATTTTGTACTTTTTCAATATTCATAAATTTATTTGAAATTTCTAGTATTATGATGGGTTCGTATGTAGATTTTCAGAATTAGATACTTTCTATTAAAAATTTGTACGTATTTTTATTATAACCGTAAATTTTTGAGAAGATAATATTTTTATCAAATTTCAGTGTTTTAGAGATTCATATAACTTTCAATCTTCTTCTTATTTTGGAGCATTTATGCAAATCCCTAGTATTTCAAAATATTTTTTTAGATTTATAATATTTTTACGAACTGCTACGTAAATTTGAAGAATTCGATGCTCTCAATATCAAGGTTTTATAGATTCTTACAAACGATTTTTCAAAACAAAGTTTATCGTGAGTTTCTAGTCTTTCGAAGATTTATTGTTATCTCACTTTTTTAAATATTTTTTGAATATTCATCAGATTCAAAAGATACTCTGGTATTTTCATTGATTTTTATATTCATTTTCAGAATAAGATGCCCTAGGATTTTAAGTTCTATAAATTTTAGGCAAATAAATGGATTATCGAGAAAATTTTATCTTTATCTATTTCGTTATATTTTCCAGAACCGATAAAGTTTTTTACGATTTTCCACTTATTTTTTAGATTTATCAAATTCGATGCCCACAAGCAAAGAGGCAAAATGAAACTCTAAAATATCTTTCAAAATTTATCACACAAAAAGCTCACGATTCTTATTAAAAATCCTGATGTTTTTGCAATAATTACCATTTAAAAAAAAGGCGAATCCAGAATGTTTTCAAGGTCATACAGGATGGCGGGGGGGAAGTGTCAGCTCATCTATGACATTTTGTGACAGATAGAGTAAAAGGATAAAAAAACTCTGACATTATTCAAGAAAAAATGGCTTCGTTTCCACTCGAGTGGTGTTCAATAAATATGGATTAAAGACGGAACCTGCGAGTACGGCAGTAATTTGCAGACATATTCTGGCAAAATCCAGGACTGTGTGAGCCGGGTATAAGCGACAGCCGGAATGCCCATGGCAAAGAGCAAATCCGCGGCGGCCAAATTCACGAGCCACAGGTTCGTCGGCGTCCGGATCTTTTTGTATCTCAGGACGCACGTGGCTATTCCCAAATTGGCCACGAGGGCCACCACGAACGTGACAGCCAAAGTCGCGATCTGTTATTATAAACAACAACAAAACGTACCAAGACTTTTATCGAGACTCAATCAAGGGCGCACACAAAAAAATTTAAGGGAGGAATTTTCCAAAAATACACGTTTTCCATCTTGGAATATTTTCGAATGGTTCAATTTCGACCATCAAATTCCCTACTTTTTTTTCTTACAATTAATTCTTAAGAGTAATAAAAATTTCCAATTTTGTATCTAAACCATTTCGAGAAGTAATTTTCTGTGAAAAAAATGGAAAAATGTACTAAAAAATCTGATTGTTTTGGGATAATTATGAAAGAACGTGTTTTTTCTGGATATTAGATTTTCTTTTATCATAAAAGAGTCACATTTACAATTTTCGTTTAGCCCCAGGCGATGTTGGACGTTTCTGCCCGAGCAGATTTAACATGCACTCCGTAAATCACGGCTTTATTGTTCCCCGAACGCAAGAAACAGAAAAACCAACAAATCATCTTTAGGGGGGTAGTTAACTGTGGTTCGAAACAGGTGGACATCGGAAAACTTTTTACGTTTCTCAACACAAATAGAAAATAAAAATAATAAGGTCGTTTCTCGATGTAGTGGAGCGGAAAAATACAGAGGAAATTGTATACGAGTAATATGATTTTGGAACAGTCTAAAGTTATTGTAGCAAGAGATGTTATTTATTTGTGAATAAAAATCTGAGAGGCCTAAAAATTATAAGAAATTGCGAAACATTTATACGAGTTGGGCAAATTTTCATAAAATCCGGAGAAATGTCAATAGTGTATGTCATGTTTAGAATTTTGAAAAATTTGAAAAATTGAAATACATTGAAAATTAGAAAGATAAAATTCCTAATAATTCTGAAACGTTTGAGATTTAAGGAGAATTTTTAAAAATGTACACAAACTTAGTAAACTGTGCTAATCATCATCTTTTCAAAAGAAATATGCATAATGATATTTTTTTTCTTTTTGAATAATAATATGAAAAACTTGAAGAGCATTAAAAATTGTAGAAAATCTTAATGAATTAGACAAATTTTCATGATGTTTAGAAAGTTTTTGACAGTTTGTTATGTTTGAAATTTCAAAAATGTTGGAAAAACGAAAAAACATTGAAAATTAACTGCACTTCTGAAAAATTCGAAAAATTTCGATAACTTCTGGTATATTATTTGTAAGCTTTCTAAATTTTGTTCATAATCATATTTTTTTTAAATATGCATGACGTTTTTTTTCATTTTTTAATAAAAATCTTAAAGACTTGAAAAGTATGAGAAATTAAAAATCATCCAAATGAGTTTGATAAATTGTCATGAAATTCGGAAAAATTTGAATAGCTTATATTATGTTTGAAATTTTGAAAATTTTAGAAAATTGAAAAATACTAACAATTTTCAAGATTGTCAATGTCTATAAGTGATTTGATAAATTTGTAGAATTTTGGAAAATGTTCAAACACTTTGTATACTGCGTTTATCATCACACCTGTTAAAAAAATATGCATTATAATGTTCTGTCATTTTTTGATAATCATCTAAAAAATTTTGAAAGTATTTAAAAGTAATGAGAAACATACGAGTTTTAAAAATTTTTATTGTAGGTATGAAGAAAGTTTTGGGTAGTATGTATTATGTTTAAAATTTCGGTATTTTGAAACAACAAAAGACACTGAAAATTATTAAAATTGTCAATTATTTTGAAAAATTTGAGAAATATTGAGTATATTTCAGGAACTTTTCGCTGAATTTCCATATTCTGTTCGTATATTTCTTCGAAATATGCATTTTTTTTTCATTTTCAAATAAAAATCTGAAATCTTAAGAGTATAAGAAATTGCAAAACATTTCAATGAGTATGACAAATTTTTATAAAACGCGGAATAATCTGAAAAGCTTTCAAATATTTTTTCTTTAATTTTGAAAAACTTCAAAAGTATTCAAAATAACAAAAAACCTTAGTAAGTTGGAGAAACCTTCATAAAATATGGAAAGTTTCGAAAAATTTGTTATATGTTTGAAATTCGTAAAATTTGAAAGGTGAAAGACATGGAAAATTTAAAAGATGTCAATAATTCGAGAAAATTTGAGAAAATTCTACATATTCTCGAAATTCCGGAAAATGTTGACATTCTTTGTAGATTTTTTTCATTATCATATTTTTTTGAGTTATATGCATAATGGTTCTTTATTTTTTCATAGAATCTAAAAAATTCGAAAAGTATTAGAAAATTATGAAGCATAAAATTTCTATAAAACTCAGAAAGTTTCAAAAAGTTTGTATGTTTGAAATTTTTTGAATTCCGGAAAATTCGAAAATGTTCGAGAACTTTGTAAATTTTATTCATTATCATTTTTCTTCGAAACATGCACCTTTACATTTTTTTTGCAAAATCTGTAAAACTGAAAAAGTAGTTAAAAAAATGACAAGAAATCTTAGTAACTAGGACCAATTTATTATAAAAAGTAGAAAGTTTTACATAGTTTGTATTTGAAAACTTTGAAAGTTTTTAAAAATAAAAAATATGAAATATTATCAGTACATGAACAATTCTAAAAAATCCGTGAAATTTGTAGAAATCAAAAACTCTTTTATCGTTCGGAAAAGGTCAATAATTCTGAAAATTTCCGTCACAATCTATAATTTCAGATAATATTCAAAAATCAATACATTGTAAAAAGTTCTGACGATTTGGCAAAACTGCAATTTGCAAATCGATGCATTTTCACGTGGTTAATTTTGGGTACTTTGCATATATCCAAAATTTCCCAGATATGGCTAAATAGTGTTACAATAATTCATGTAAATAAACTCTTTCCAGAGTTTTCTTCGATTTCAAGACACTTCCTCCATTTTTCTACGGAGTTGTAATTAATATGATTAACACGTGCTTATATTATTAGGGACAGAAACGTCCGGAACTCGTTATATACATCTCGGGGGCGCTTTTTATTTCTCGAACCCTCGTCATTGATGCAGCGAAGGAACGTGATGACGCGGGCAGAATCGATAATCGATCGCCGCTTTTTCACGTAATTGTTCATTGAAAGGGGCGAAGAAAAAAGAAAAAAGGGGCTTCGTCGGAAGCTCCTTGTCTAGTGCCAGATCACTAGGACTTACCTCGACGACGGTGGCTCCGTCTCGGTCGTCCCCGAATTCGCTGTAGTACGTGAAATAGAACCTTCTGCCCCACTCCTCGTCCTCCCCCAAAACGTACGAGCTGTTCATCCCTAATTGTCTATTTTGATTCTAATAAACATTCATTTTACTTCAATCACAATTCCAAAACCTTCCAGTAGCATTCCTCCAAAATTTTTAACAATATCTCTGAAACATCTCTCTGTACGAAGTTTCTTACATGGAAGTCTGGCATTTTTATAAGGGAAATTGTTCTCCAAGAATGTCAGGAATTTCCATGAAAATGAAATTAAACAATTACCTCGGAGTTTTCTTCACGCTGAAAAGTTTCCCGAATTTTTCGTCATTCGTTCTTCCTTCTTTAATTCCTTCGAGAACTCTTCACTTATCTCGAGGACGGCCTGCATTTTCGGGACGTATAATTAGTTCTTTCCCGGGGAAAACAATAGGAGATCGATCCAGTTTTTCGAGTGCCAATTAGCGGATTTCAAAGATGTGTACCAATGAAAAGGATCCGCGCAAAGACACTCGAACTTTCGGGGGCTCAAACTTTTTCCTTTGTTTACCGGTAACAAGGGTTTTTTTTTTATGAATTCCAGCTTCACTCCGCTGCGAGGAACTTGGAAATTTACCAATTTCCGCAACAATTTTGTGTTTGTAACTCGTGATTGATGATGACGTGGAAAAGAGCAATCTGAGGTAATATCAGAATGAAATGAAATTGTGTAAAATGGATAGAACATCTTGTGAAGTTTTGGGAATAAAAAAAGATGGAATGACGTTCTTTTCTTTTTGCATACTGATGAGAAATGGATAATTTATTGAAAACTAGACAATTTAAAAAATATGTGCACGGAATATTTAATGACTTTTAAAAGTTTTTGTGGGTTTGATCAGAAATTCAAATACTAAAACTTTTGAAGATTAGTGAAATTATTTCAAATTCTGGTGTATGACTCATTGAATTTTTTTTAAATATGTGAAAATTTGTTCATTAGGATCACAGTGACCTTTCGAAAATGCAGTACCTAATCTTTGAAAAAATATTGTTCGAGAGGATTATTGAAATTTGAAAGTGATTCATGGTTTTTTGTAAATGACGTTGGATTTCGAACAGTTTTCAAACGAAATAAACTTACAATAATTTTAAGAAATTTATTACACTTTCTGGATATCCTTGTGAGATCTAGCAAATTTTCCTATAATGTATAGTAATATTTCGAATTTTTCGAAATTCTCATAAAATCCTATAGACTTAAGGGAAACAATCCGAGAATTGTCCTAAATGTGATTACGAAAATAACTCTAGATACTTAGAAGTTTCTAAGTACGTATTGAAAAGTTTCGCAATATTTCGACAGATTATGGACTGTGGCCAAATTTGATAAATTATGGCATTTTCAGGATAAAGAGATAAGAATTTTCCAACATTGATGGAAAATATATAATTTTATCATGAATTTTAACTGTTGAGAAGTAACAAAGTTTTGGGAAAATTTTAGTAATAATGTAATTCGTTGAAGCAAGTGAAATTTATGTAAAAATTTTAGCTTTCATATTGTTGAGTTTCGCAATAAATATTTGACATTTTTTTAAAGTTATTGAGAATTTGATTATAATTTCAAAAGTTGAAACCTCTCAGAAAGTTGGCAAATTCTTTTGAAATTTTAGAGCATTACTCTTTTTAAAGTTCTTAGAATTTTCTTTTTCATCCGGATTGTGATAAGTTTTTTTGATATAATTTAAAAAATCTATCTTTTCAACCTTTTGGAATTACAATAATTTGACCAATCTCGATTAAGCAGGTTTATGGAATCCGAAAGAATTTTCTTAATTTTGGTAAAAAATGATGCCGAGTTTTGGACAATTTTCACACAAAAAATTCTTCAGATAATTTTCAGAAATTTATCAAATGTACTAGAAATCCTGTGAACAGTATTAAATTTTCTAATAATATCCAGTGATATTTTGAATTGTTGGAAATTTTTATCAAATCCTAAAGACTGAGGTAGAAGAATCCAAAACTGTCAAAAAACGCGATTTCGAAAATAACTTTAAAACTTCAGGAATTTTTCAATGCTCGAAAGTTTTGATTTTTCGACACATTTTGGACTATAGCCAAATTCTATCAATTATAAGATTTTAAGGATAAAGCGATCAGAATTTAATTTATTGAGTGAAAAAATATATATGTAGCATAAATAATTGAGTGTGTTCAGAAAGTAACGAAATTTTGGGAAAATTGTGGTATTTATTTTGGTTCTTCTATCTTCGTGGAATGATAAAATAAAAATGTCATTAATTGTGATAAGTGAATGTTTCGGGAAAATTCTGATTGTCATGGAATTTAGTTTTAAATGAAATATTACACAATTTAAAAAACATTTCTGAACTCTTATGAATGCGACCGAATTTCGAATAATTTTTACATGAAACAAACTTTAGATAATTTTCAGAAATTCATAAAATTTTTAAAAAACACTGTGAGCACAGGAAAATTTTCCAACAATGCCCTATCATATTTATAACTATTCTGGATTCTAGAAAAATCCCGAGGATTCAGAGGGATCAATTCAAAAATCGACAGAAAATGCGATTTCAAGAATAACTCGAAATCCTGAGGAATTTTATATACTCAAAAGTTTTGCAATATTTCGACAAGTTTTGGATTTGAGCCAAATTTGTCAGATAAACACATTTTTACGATAAGGTGATCAGAATATTCAAATATTACTGAAAAATAGAGAATTTTGTCATAAATAATTGTAGGTGTTGAGTAACTAACAAATTTGTGGAAAAATTCTGATTGTAACGTAATTTTTTTTCTACGTGGAATGATTGAATAAAAATGTACTTAGGTGAAATAAATGAAAATCCGGGAAAAATTATGGCTGTCATGTCTTTTAGCACTAAATGAAATATTTGAAATTCATTCTAAGTTTCGGAAGTTTCGTCAGAACTTCAAAATTGTGAAATATATTCATTTTAGGGCAAGTTCTTTGAATATTCTAACCTATAAAGATTGTGATTGTGATTTATTTCAAATATAGAAAAATTCATTCATTGGGATCACAGAAGCCTTTCAAAACTGCATACAATAATTTTAGAAAACTGTAAATTCACGATGTTTTGAAAATTTGAAACAAATTATTAAATTTTAACAAACGAAACCGAATCTCAAACAATTTTAAAATGAACAAAAAATTTTTTTTCAGAAATTCATGAAACTACTGGGAAATACTGTGAGCACTGGCAAATCTTCCAATAATGTCCAGTAATATGTGAAATTGTTTAAAAATTTCAGAAAATCTTGAGGACTGAAAAAAAAAACAATACGATAGTCTTAATAATATATGTTCATCATAAAAACGATCATTGGGAGCCAATATCAATGGGTTATAAAATAAAAGACTTCCTTCTAACTTCCCATTTTCTTTCTCGAGCTTTCGGCTGTTATTAAGATCTTGTTAGCAAGCTGTTGAGCTCGTTTCTTTGTGTAATTTATTGTGGAGAAAGTTTGACTAAGTCTATGGTGACAAATTATTATAATAATCAATTTCTTGAATGTTAATGTGAATTCATGGAAGTGAAAAATCTCCTGAAGAGGGCTTAATAAAAGCCGAAAGCTCGAGAAAGAAAATGGGAAGTTAGAAGGAAATCTTTTATTTTAAAACCCATTGATATTGGCTCCCAACGATCGTTTTTATAATGAATATTTTAATTGGGGGAGTGTAAAGAATCTATTATTAATAAAATATGATTTAGAAAATAACTCGAATTTTTCAGGAATTTATAAATACTAGAAAGCCCAAGTTGATTCATTTTAACAGTTTCAGCATAAGGAGATCAAAATTTTTGCATAACATTAAAAAAATTGTTCTTTTTAACAAATCCTAAGCATTACAATTATTAAGAAAAAATGAGAAAATTCCGATAGTCACGTAATTGATTTTGTCTCAGTATATAATGACAAAGCGAAAACATTATTTGTTAAAATGAGAAACATTTACGAAAAAATTCTAGACGTCATATGATTCAATTTGAAATAACATACTACATCAATTATTTAAAAAATCCGTATGATAAAAAAACTTCTCCACAATTTAAAATGAATTCATAAAAAAGTACCGTTCGAAAATTCCTGCGACGATTTAACAACTTGAAACTTAAAAAAATCAAATTCCACCCTCAACACTTCCAAAATCAAAAAAACCTAAAAACTAAGAACGTTAAGAAACTTCAGGAAAAAATGTTCAACCCCAAAACAACCCTCTCAAAATTCTCATATAAAACCCCTACAACATCCAAAATCCTAATAACCACCCAACAGAGTAAAACTCGATTTCAAAACCCGGGAAACCCCCGAAAATTTTCCAGGATTTTCCGACCCTCGCTTCAGAAAAACCCGGCAAACATCTCCAAAAATCACTGCTCTCGCCGAAAGTTTTCCAAATAAACTCCCCTCCCCTTCCCCTTCCTCAGCCCCCCTCCTCCCGGAAAAACTCACTGTCAATCGTCGAATTAACGAAAGGTCTTTTATCGCGATTTAACGAACGCGGCTGTCGCGGGAACACATTCAAAAATAGATTTCCGTTATCCGCGCGTCTTCCGCGAGCCCGGAGATATTGCGGCTCGTTATAATTTTATTGCCCTCGTGAAAAACGTTTCCATTGTCGCGCTGGTTCGAAAGCTGGATTTTCCCGCCCCCGGGAAAGTGAGCCGGGCGTGGGTGGAAAAGTCGTAACGAGTTGGACGAAAGAGGGATGAAAATTGAAGCGCGAAAGTTCACGGCTGGGGATTAATTCGCGTCGGATATTGATTCGTGGTTATATCGACGCCGCGGAAAATCAAGTTTTCCGCGGAAAGTGGAAAACGGTGTCGGCAGCATCGAGCGGGACAACTCGGGGGCCGATTGCTTCGGGTCACGAAAAAAAGGTGAGCGTTACCCACGAGCGCTCCTCGCAAACTGGCATCTGGCGTCTATTGTTCGCGGGCGTCCCTTCCTCGGGAGCGCCGCTGCAACAACTGCGCGCAATGCAAAGCTTTATACTCTTATTATACGAGGGCTCGTTTTGTACAAGCTCAAAACGCGACATTCGACTTTTTCTCACAAGTCACGGATTCTGCAGTTTTCCTTGATAAGGGAGGTTTAAAAACAGTTTTTGGAATAATGTTCAATAAAATTGAATGAATTAAATTAATAAATATTCAATTTAATACATCAAAAATATACTTCTATACATAATATATATTTTCATATCATATTCTCATGAATTTACCTTCGTCCTCTTTTTCCAACTCAAATAGCAAGGCGAATTAAAATTCAGCCAGTAGGACGTCTTTTCTACTCATTTTATTTTATCTTTCCAACGTTTCGTCCCATGTTTGGAGGCATCTTCGAGGGATATAGTATTTCAAAAGTCGACTGTTCGCGAATTATCAAAAACCTTCCATATCACTATCAGTAAGACAAATGTCAAAGAACCAAAATCAAGTGCTCACGTCACAAGGCAGGATAACACTTATATTTTATATATATTTGATACCGAGGAGTAAACTTATAAAGGTTCTGTCTAATTTCAATTTCTATCATCCAAGATTGAAATTTACGTACGAACTTGAAGATAATGGGATTATTAACTTTTTGGAATTGAAAATAATGAGGAATAATAATTGGGTGGATATCGATTGATATATGAAGCCAACTGTATCAATGAGATTTATAAACTACTTTTAAAAACATCCTTTGCATCATAAAATTGGCACTATCACGTGTTTGGTTGATAAGAATTTGAAATTGTCTGACAGGTTATTTCAAGGGAAGAATTTTGAATTGATCAAGAGGATTTTAATAATGAATAACTATCTTGAGAATTTCAATGAAAAATACATACATAAGAAGAAGAATCAATTATTTAAAGGGCTATTATCAAAATAAAAGAAAAGTGAATAAAGATATGAACACTGAAAAAAAGGATAAGTTGAATCAAATATAATATGGTAATTATTAATAAATCGCATATTTGGATATAGCGAAATGAATTTTTAGTTGAATCAAACTAACGATAAATTCATATAAACTATCTAATAAAGTTCAAGCAAACTTCTGTATATTAACAGTTACTATATGCGTATTTGCTATGAATATCAACGAAGTAATCGCTATCAAGTAAATATCATATTCATATGAACTCTTTGAAAAAGTATGGACAAAACTTGATATATTAATAGTTACCGTATTGCTCTTTGCAAGAAAATTTCAAGTAACTTGTCGTAAGTTCAAAGTTGGTTGTTGGAAACTAAGATTGACCTAGGTTTTTCACTAAAAAAAAAAAAAAAATAATTGACGTTAGTATTGTGTATACGTAACCCTAAGTGAATGTTTTTTTTTTCCTATTTCTCGAATTCGTCCCCCAATTTTATCAAGAACATGATTTTTTTCCGTCTTATCCGAGGCACGTGCGCGCGCGAGTACCCGATGATCATCCATCTTTGTACAGACGATAGTTACCGCCGCTTGACTTAGGGAACTCGATGGTCGATCTCAAATGCAACAGCTCCATTCAACCATCAACATAAACTTTGCTCAGGCCGAAAGATATATAAAAATTTGAGTGACACTCTCAGTAATTAAACTTCTGTTCCATAACATTGAAGATGCTGGAAAGGCCACACTCCACGAGGAGAGGCTCCATTATTTTGTTAAACAGTGAAAATTTAATTATAAACTGGCACTCACAAGCTTGTCTGAGCTTATTAAAATTGTCGAAAATTTTCCACAACATTCGTCAAGTATTGGTATATTAACTGTTACTATATAGAACAGTTGCATCAAATATAGACAGCTTATTTGCTATTATTTTTAAATTTGAAGCTAACATTGATTTCTTACGCCATTCAAGTTTAACACATATTTGATCTTAATGCACGTGAAGTTGGTTCAAGTAACTTCAGTCAAATATATGGTATATTTGTCGCAAATACTGCAGAATCCAAAGAAATGAGTATGAAACATTTGAATTATATTCAATTTGAATATAATTTTCGAATTATAAGAAGAAACTAGTACTGCTTTTTGTTGAAGATTTGAATATAAAATTGAATAAGACATTTAACACGTATGATGTGGGAATTATAAATAGAGTAGATGATAAATTGAATAGTAAAGTCATAAAAAGAGATAAAGAAAAATTAGAATTTCTAGATCAGCAGGGAATTGTATATAAGATCAAATGTAATGATTGTCGCTTTTGCTACATTGGTCAGACGAAAAGGAATCTCAAGACGAGAGTAAAGGAACATAAAAACAGTATTAGGTTACAGATTTCGAGTCATAATGTTTTGTCTGAACACAGATTGGATACAGGACATATTTCTGGAATGATTTTTATTAAAAAGACTATTAATACACTTAACAGGCAGGAGGAGAAATATTGGTCTGAAATTTTTTTACGGCAACACTTGCCTAAAATTTGACCTGTAAAACTGATTTTTAAGATATCTTATATGCGCCCACAAAAAATGACCCAGATGAAGACAAAGTCCTATGTTATTTAAATAGGAAAAAAGAGGGCTCTATAGGCAAGGGTGAACGTTGAGATGAAAATCTGAGATTTTTTTAAAAATTATTTAAGGCCGATTTGGTGGTCACGGTTGAAACCCCACAAAAATCATTTTAAGAACCAACCTAAAAAGCATATATTATTATTACATCATTTTCCTGTAAAAAATCAAAATTAAAACCAAGAGGTTCTGTATTTGAATATTCCAAGCCTTGAGATTTCAATAAGTATGTATCTCGAAGAGAAAACTTTAATCAATTTTTGAAGAATAAAGTTTGTATCGAAAAACAATGATATTTAAACGAGAAATATAAACGAATTTTACGTTCAAAATCCTTTCAGACAAAGTATTAAACCGAAAAACTCAAAACTTGAATAGTAAAAAGTAGTAGAAATATATATCTCCGGAATACCTATGAATTTTTTTCAACAACTCATGGATTTTGCAGTTTTTTTAATAAAGGTGACTAAAAAACTATTTGTAAGAATGATGCATTTTTAAATTCGCAAACAAAAAAATGACGAAAAATAATAAGGATTTATTATTACATAATCTTTCTTTGAAAAATGAAAATTATAAAAATATTAGAATCTCTCTCTAAAAAAGTAATACGACAGAAAATATTTGTCAAAAACCCGAACAACTTTGTAATAGTATTGAAAAAAAATTTTTTTCGTGCCTTGAAAATTCTCGATTATTTCGTAAAGAAACAATAGTGAATTTCAAAAATAAACGAAATGAAGAATTCGGATTCAAAACCATGAGTATATTTTTTCATCTCCAACGTTGTTGCAGGCTCAAAATTATTTTTGTTTGTAGAAATTTAATAATAAATAAACATTTGGACGGTTTTCAAAATAATAAGTAAGAATAAAAATAAAACAACTCAAGAAAAGTGAAGAATTAAAGATGATCAATGCTATTCCATTTATTCATTTTTCATTAATTTACTACTTTATTTTTATGAATTCATAAGTTAAACTTTGACGTGTCAGTACTTCGGAGAAAAAATTCTCATCTATTTTAAAAAAAACAAAATTTGTATCGAGAAATGAGAAACATATTAGCTGAAAAAACAAACACGTAGTTTAAAACCCTCAAGTCTGAAATGTGAAGTATTTCATTTGTGCATACAGTCGGGAAAACTCAAAAATTCGATAGCAAAAAGTAAGAAAAACAAACATGTCTAAACTTACATCTGCCAAAATAAAGGCATACATGAAAACAGAGGAAAAACCCAAAATTTTTTATACTCAATATTCCCAAGAATTCCTTATATTAAGAAATATTTTCTTCTCCAAAATAAGTAATATAACAACAAACATCTGTCAAAAACCCGAACAATAATCGAAAATTCCTAATTATTTCGTAGAGAAATAAAAAGTAATTTTTTGTTATATTCGGCAAAAAGAAATAATAAAAATTATTTTATTATATCCGTTTCTCGAAATTTATCAACAAAGGAGGTCAAAAGTTTTCGAAATAAAAAGTAAATATACAAAAAAAAACTACATGACTATAAAAAACTGATAGAAGATAATCAAGCTATATCATTCCATCATTTTTATTTATTTATTGCTTTATTTTCGAGGGATTGAAACTTGAATTTTGAAGATTCAGTATTTCGGAAAAAGTAATCTTCATCCATTTTCAACCAGTAAACAGGAAAATATTGTAGTTACAAATCCTACATTCTGAAACATTCCGTCATAAACCCCAATCATTCTCAATAAATAAAAAGGTAGATTCCAGAAATAATCGAAATGAGAATTATCATTTTAAAATCCATGTGTATATTTGTTTATCTCCAAGGTAATCACAAGCTCGCAATTACTTCTGTTTGTCAAAATTCATAAGCGACACGTCCCACTTCATTCAAACGTGTCAAACGCATGCCTTAAACACTAGACAACTATAAATTTGAACATAGAATATGATTTTTAAATACAATATTTCGCCGCGCGCTCGGGAGTCTCCGTTTCATTTGTTTATAGAAAAACCCTCGTGAGTCTCAACATGGAAACATTGTTCAAAGTCGACATTCGTACGTCTGTACATAATTATTAATATTGTATCGGGCAGTATTTTAAAAAAGCCTAAAACCTACAAAATGAACTCGTATCTCATTTTGCCACTCGCTTTCTAATCGATTTTCCAAAATGCCCCCTCCTCCGAATTGCGTTTCATGAAACACGGTTCTCAACAAAAACTGGAAAAAGGCTTGAAAACTACAAAATACGCTTTCGTAATACTAACAGGAAAAACTTGGATAGAAATGCGTTTTCGTAAAAATTGAGCTACGGCTGCATTTGGTATTAATTAACGAGAAAATTTGTTCTTTTTGCATTATTACGGATATGTTACGCGGAAACGTTAAATAAGCAGAAGGCGTCGCGTTCGAAAAAACATTTTTTTCTCCGTACGCGAACCTTCGGCAGTCGACTATTTTCGTCACGTAAAAAATAGTTTTCTTTCATTGCTTTTCAAGTACTTTTCTGCTCTGCACTTTACCTACAATAAAAATAAAATCGCGCACCAATGTTCGTTTGTTTTATATTCCTACCTCTTACGTTCTAGCCCTAAATCGCAAAGATTTGACATTACCAGTTTCGCTGCTTTTTTCCCGAAATGTTATTTATTTACAAGAATTTCAAGTTCCGTAAAGATTTTAAATGAGATGAAATTGCAAAATGAAACAAAAAACGAATCGCAGAAAATCCTGATAATGTGAATTCTCTGTCCTTTGTGCCAAAACACCCCGACATTTTACTCCAAGGCACGTAATTCAGGAATCTATAAAAAAGAACTATTGCGACACCACAAAAAAAAGGGTATAAAAATTGGGATTTGTCTTATTGGTATTACTTTTTATCAAAATTAAGCGCTTTTGTTAATTTCGTGGTTAAAAGAGGTAGGGTACATACCTTATTTCTCTTAACGAAAAAAAAGAAACCTAAAAAAAGCAACAAGTCACATCAAAGATGACTAGAAAGTATAGATATTAACTGAACATATTTCCTGAAACACAACACACATCATTACGTTAAAAACTTTAAGTAAATATTTGTTTCCACGATTCTACCTCTAGTTACGTACTAATTTTCGATCTTCATCGTTTTATTTATAGATTTCAAGTTTCTGGATTCAATGCTACGTTTAAGAATTAAGTCAACAATAAAAAAAAAGAACGTTTAACTACGAGGCGATAAAAAGTGGCGGCGATCGGATCAAAACTTGTTAAGTATACACAACTTTCGTGCCAAAAGAAGCAAAAATCACGAATCACGAATGTCGTGACTTGTGAGCGTTTGAAATAAATTATCGATATTTTTCTTTTATCATTTTATGCTTAAGATCAAAATCGTCTGTAACGACGAAAAATGGTTTATTGCGGATCGTTGTATATTATGTACTTGAATTTGATCTATGTATATACAAATTTTGGAGGATCAAAGTAGAAAGCGAAACATGAAATTGCATTTTTTATGCCAATCTTCTTGTTTTGGGGCGTCTACTGTATTTAGTGTCTATTTATAGAAAATGGGAGAAAAATTTACATGTATTGATTAAGCAATTTTAAAGTACAAAACTGCGGAAAAATGGCGATTCTAAACAAATTTAGAAACATTTTCGAACAAACTTCCAGTTCTTTTAACTACAAAGTTTTGGTTGATTTAGAAAATTTTTAATATCAAACTAAAGATTTACTTTTAAATCAACTCTGAAGGAATATTTGAAATTATAGAGTCAACTTTTTCAATTTTTCCATTATTTTTCGTCAAAAAAATGGGTTTCCCATTCATTGAAAAAGTAAAAATATTTTTAAACTCGACTTTAATTTAAGTTTACTTTTCATGAAATACAATTATTGGTTATACAAAAAATTAATGATTTCTTGTCATATAATATTCTGGTTTAAAATAAAAAAAAGTCGAGTGATTTTTTTTTCTGGAAATGATATATTCTAATAATTTTAGAAATTTTTGATATCAAACTGAAGAAAAGCTTTTTTAATAAAAATTCGAAGTTGTAGGATTAGCTTTTCAAATTTTCGAATTAAATAACAAGTTAGAAACATTATTTTTCGTCAGAAGTAATGGGTTTTCGGCTTTTAAAAAGTAAACATATTTTTTAACTGGATTATATATAATTTACGATTTACAAAAGAAAATCATCGATTTCAGATCCCATTTTAATTTACTGATGTTGCATTTTTTAAAAACCCTTTAAATGATTAACAAAAAAATCGATTAAAATTTTTCAAATGATTTTCTTGTTTCAAACTTAAAAAGTCATGAAATTCGTTTTCCTGAAAATCCTTATACTACAAAATTTAGAAATTCATATGAAACTAAAAAAAATTTTAATAGACCTTACTTGGAAAAAAGGGTTTGGTTGAGGTAGCGAATTTTTTCGTTGATTTCACGAAAGTTAATTTTTTTCATGAACACAATGAAAAAAAAAATCACTCTCGTAAAATCAAATAAAAATCCGGCTACCCAAACCCATCATTTATTTCCAGGTAAATAAATATTCCAAACAGTAGAATTAACTTTTCTTAATTTTGCATAAAAAATAAGGGAAAAAAATGAAATAGACTCCGGAAAAAAGGGAATGAAAAAAAAAAGAAGATAAATATGTCACAATAACTGTAAACAGCTATATGTTACGTAGTTTGATGTTTCAAATGGAATTTATAAACAAATAGTGTAAAGTAGACTCATAATAATGAGCATTAAATAAATAATTGAAAATGAGTTTGAGGGTATCGAGTTTT
The DNA here is from genome assembly GCA_028476575.1 of Platygaster robiniae. Lineage (NCBI taxonomy): Eukaryota > Metazoa > Arthropoda > Insecta > Hymenoptera > Platygastridae > Platygaster > Platygaster robiniae. The sequence continues at coordinate 37,649,411 of CM052020.1, forward strand.
TAATGTGAATAATAATGTGAAAATAAAAGTAAAAATCTTGTACGTAAAAAATGAACTATTTTTATTATTATTATTTATTATTTATTCAATATTAATAATGTATAATAATAAACTATTTATAATGAACTGTAATTCAAATGTGAATAAATATTACTACCATATTTTCAAACTTGAATTTCTTTTAAGTACATGATCTATAGATTATCAATTTCATTGTAAATTAGAAAAGTCTATTTTTTGCAACATTTGGGATAGAGGTCAACAAAAAAAAAATTCTTGTTTATAAGATGATCAGTTCAAATTTGATTGAATTTTCAAATACTTCGAAAATAACTTTTCTTCTCATTTTTGCGGAATTAGTAACATTCTTCACTGTGATACTTCTGAATTGAGATAAAACAATATATATAATTTATTTGTTTGTCTTTATTAATTAATTTATAATAAGGCGTAAATCAATGTTTACAGAATACACAATGTATATCCCCACAAACATATAGATCATAAATTATTGAAATATTTAAATATATGCTTCAAAAAGCTTCTTAATCAACAATGAAACAACTATGCAAGTTTTTTTCTGGAAAAGGAAATTTACCACAAAAAGCTTTTGTGTTTTTTAACAACAATAAGGTTCTTCTCAAAAAACCAGAATATTTAGTGTTTGTAAAAAAAAATCATATTCTCTACTAAAGAGTGAACTATTCATTTGTTTAAAGTACATGAAAGTGATTTAGTGATTCAAAGTCATAAGAACCATCAATTTTTGTCCAACAAGAGCTAGAAATCAAACACTTTAAACTTTCAAAATCTGTGACGAAACAAACAAGTACAAACAAAATTTTACAATTACTCAAAATCTCTAGAAACTCGAAAAAATTAGACACCCCATAAACATTGACAAACATTTGGTTAAAAAAAAACGCATGAAAAGTGCATGGCAACACAAACCAGAATTTCTGTAAAATTTCTTAACCCATGTAAAGAATATGAAATTCCTCAATCTCCGCTTTTGGAAAAAAAAGGGTTCTTTACCCATGTTGGTATTAATAATCAAAGTATAGCCAAAACTTTGCACGAAAAAGTGCATACTTTCATACTTCTCAGAAACCAAAAATTCCCAAAACGTTCAAAAAAAAATCATGCATTAAATCCAATGAAATTTTTCCTTTACCTCTAATTTCAAAACACTCGACCGAAAATTACCGCCAATCCTTTAAAATCTTACCAACGCAATGTAAATGAACCATTATTAAATGTACCCGAAGTTCCAAACATTCAAAAAATAAACAAAAATACCATTAGTTTTCCATTTATATTCAGTGTTAAAGTGAAGAATAGAAAAATATTGGAGAATATTTGTTCGATATTTATTCCTTAATCTGACTATTAGAGATGATGGGAACAAATTCTCGTTGATTTATTTCATTTTTAAACGTTTGGAACTTCAGAAAGATATTATTTGCCGGACCTCCTTCGTAGGAAAGTCCGGAAAAGCCTCGTATGGAAAAACAAGTCTCGAAGGAAGAAAAAAGAATGTAACAACGATCATGAAAATTATGGTAAAAATATCTGAATCTGGAGATAGTGTAGGAAAGACTCGTTGAAAGTGGTTTTCCCCGGGCGGCAAATGTTGGCCCGGGACGTAAAGTACAATAATCGCTTTAAGTACCCGGTTTCACGTGACGACGCGTGTCACGTCGACGCGCCCGAGAGCGAGTCGCGCCGTTTCGTTGTGCTTTCGGCCACGCTGACCGACGCCGATCGACAGCACCGGCCGTTTCCCATGTGTTAAGAGTCGTTTTTCCCCGTCAACAAAGCATCCCTCTCATCCTCCTTATCCGTCGTCCCTTTATTCGACAGCTGTCGAAACGACACCGAATCCATGTCCGGCGTCGTCCCTGGCACCTGCAATATTGCCAACAACCATTTACCATACCATTCAATGATTTTCCGAAATTCGACGGAACCTTGCATGCATTTTCCATTTAGCACGGGAAAACTATCGATGAATTCATTTCAAAACAAGGATGGTTTGATATGTTCACCAGGGTTTGGAAGTAACGCGTTGCTCTAAAACGTTACATTTTTCACGGTAACGATAACGTAACGCGTTACATTAATTAACAAGTAACGATAACGAGAACGAGTCACTTTTTTTCGGTAACGAGTAATGAAAATTCCGTTACTTCACGTTACTTTTATCAGTCTCATTAAGTTTTTAGAACAATTTGAAACTTTTCAAGGAATGTTCTGCAACTGAGATATATGTAAATTTAAACTTCCTCATTTTTGAATGGAAAATTCTCTATTTATAATTTTTAATTCAACACTGTGGAATATTAATGATTTGTGTACAAATATCGACAAAGAATATATGCTTCTTTTTCTTTTTATTACAAACTTCTACAATTTACAGCGTTAAACTTTAGAAATTCTCGTGGAAATATATAAAAATACTAAAAATCTATTTCTAAAACTGAAGAAATACGATAAGTACTGCAAGAAGTAAAAATCGATCTATCGAGACACTGTTTTCTGAAAAATCCTCTAAAACGCGAAAAAGTTCCATTGAGTTCGAATTCTTGAGCTCAAAGTTCTTAAAATATATAATAATTTATAAAAAATTACTGAAAGTATGTAAAAGTACTAGAAAATTCTGCAGCATTCTATTATCCTAGAAAATACAAATAGTTTCAGAAATATTGCAATCCTTCAAATCGTATAAAAGTACTACAAAAAAAAAAAATAAAAAAATAAAAATCTTCATTGACACTATTTGCTGAAAAATCCTCTCAAATACAAATAATTTAATGAACTTTGGATTATAGAGCAAGAAATACTCGAAATCTATATATCAATGTACAGAAAAATAGTATAAATTTATAGAAATACTAGAAAATCCTGCAACATTTTATACATACTAAAAAATACAAAAAGCGTCAAAAATTCTGAAAATCTGGGTAGAAAAGATTCTCTCAAAAATCTATCAACTTTGCAAATTTTCCCCTGCCGCTAACATTGAATGATATGTCATACTCAGAAATTTTTCCAAGTTGAAAAAAATATAGAAATGTAAACAAGCCAACTGATTTTTTCTTCAGGGTCAAAAAGTAAAGATTACCAAATACTTGATAATTTTTCTCTCATAAAAAAATTATTCCTGGAGGGCTCGCCTTTACAAACAAATCTCGAAAATACTATGTGATGTTCGAGCAAAACTTTGTTGAAACTCGAAAATAAATTAAATACGTCTGATCTATTTTTGTCTGAAACAATTTTTAATATCTGAAATAAACAGTTTATAGAATAGAACAAAACCATGAGTATGTTGATATTGTTTTTTATCCCTAGTTTTGCGATGTCTTGTTATTTACATCCAATTTATTCCAAAAAGTAACGTGAAAGTAACGCAACGTTACTTTTTTTAGTGGTAACGATAACGAGTTACTATCTCTTTTTAAGTAACAGTAACGTAACGAATTACTTTTTTCATCTAGATAACGGTAACGTAACGCGTTACATTATTTTAAGTAACTTTCCAAACCCTGATGTTCACTGAAATAATGGTAACGATAATACGAGGGGCGTAGGCAGAAAGAATTTTAGGAAGGGGTTTTTCTGAAAAATATATCTCCTTTCGGATTTCATAATTTTAAAATGATTTCGGTAATATTTATACAACTTGAAGAATTTTCTCATATTATTATGGATTTCCAGGTGAATTTCTATGTAGCTTTCGAGATTACAATGATCTAGGAATCGAAGTTCTAAAAAAATTAATATTTTATTATATAACCGACATCCACAGTGTTGAAGTTAAATTCATTCGGACAAATTAATATTTTGATGAATTTTTGAAAAAATCATAACCACAAATAATTTAAATGTTCCGTAGGTTTCTAGAATTTTCTGAGAGCATTGTTATTTATTAATTTTTATGGTATTTTCTGCTTTTTTTTTTCATGAATTTTCTTTATTTCTATGGATTGCTCAATAGAATTCTGGAAGATAATGCTGTTGTATTGAAACTTTCTACGATTTTGAGTAAATACTAAAAAATACTAAAAATAAGTAAACATCAATTGAAATGAATTAATGTTCTAGAAAAGAGTATCTTTTATATAGATTTTCAATACCTACTAATATTTTATTTTTTTTTTTTTTTTGTATTAATACAATCATTGAAAAAATGTTCAAATGTATAAATTGTAAAAGATTTATTTTTATTGTTTTCAATATAAATTAATAAAATAAGAACTAGAATGATATACAGCTATGTAGTTATTTATATAATTATATTTATATATATTTTCTAGGAATAACATTTTTATATATTTTTAAGAAAATTGAATCCACGTGGTTTTTTTGTGTGTATTGAAAAATGTTTGGTATTTTTCGCATTTTTCTAGTACCTATACAAATTTCTCATTATTTTTTAATATTTCTAAATTTTTGCCAATTTTTACATGAATTTGAAAAATTTGATGCTTTAGAATGCTAATTTCGATATGTTTCCGGAATTTTTATAGTTTTATAAGAAATTCACATTCATACAGATTTTTTATGTTTTATTTATTTCTTTTCTTTCCGTATTTTATAATTATACAAAAGATTTTATTACGATTTCTAGAATTTTTATAGATTTGTAGTATAACTATGTATTGCTATATACTCTTTTTAGAATTCAACACTCTAAAATTCGTAGTTTTATATATCGTAAGCATTCGATGAAATTTTCCAGAAAGCAGTTTTGCCATAGATTTTTATTGCTTTAAGTATTTCTTTAGAGTTTGAATGACTCGAAAAATTTTCCTATACTTCTATATGGATTATTATAACTTTTATTTAGATTGCATTGATCTACGATTCAAAGTTTTTTAGATTTTATTCATTTTCGTAGATTAAAATTTTTCTTTATTATTCATCGGTTTGAAACAATTTTTACAAAAAATATGTTTCACGTAATTCTATTATTAGGTATATATTACTAAAGTTTTCATGCAATATTTTCATAACTTGCATTTTTATCATTTACTTATTGTTGTAGCTTTTTTTATTTCACATGTAATTATAATTGATTTTATCCGAATTTCGGGAGGGGTTTGAACCCCTAAAACACTTTTCTGCCTACGCACCTGGATGACACCCAACAAATTGTAAAATTTTGTTGATAATTTTTTTTTCTTCATGAATTCAACGATAAGTTACACAAAATAAAGTCCTAAATTACAGTTAATTTACAATGGTATCGATAATTTTTTTGATTTTCTGTTCTTTTTTTCAAATCGATAATCACATGACGAGAAGTATGAGTTAAAAATTAAGATATACAAAATTACTATAAAGAGAGAATTTTTTTCACTTTTTAATTGTTGGTTTTATTTTAAAAATTCAAAATCAAATCATTAAAAATTTCGTCTCAAAGTACAAGGTCATTACAAAATTTGAATTTTGTTGATTGTTTTTTAATTTTTCTCATGTTTTGCAAGTTCGGAAGAAATTGAAACAAAATTTTGGTTCGAAAATTTAAACCATCATGATGTTAACTTTCGTTGCATGTATTTCAACTTTTTCTTATATTTTTCTGAATTCAATATCGTGCTACTAAAAAATCTGGTTCAAAAATGCTGGATATTTTAAATGTAGCAGTTTATTCAAAACTTTGTTTACACTTTTTGTTAAAATAGTAAATAAGTTACTTTTGTGTTCAAAAGTATCAAATCATTACAAATTGTAGAATTTCATTAATGATTTTCCTAATTCTGTGTTCTACTTTATAATATCTGAAATAAATTACTTCCATTTTGTGTTAAAATCGCAAGTTTGATTTTGGGTTCTATTCGTTGAATTCTGACATAAATTAATTACTTGTAGTTTGGGTTTAGTAGTTGAAAGATATAACAAATTTTGAAATTTTTTCTGAAATTCAGGGACGAATTCGTTCAACTTTGTATTCAAAAGTATCAAATTACTAAAAATTGTGTAATTTCGTCAATCATTCACCATTGTTGTATTTTATATAATGAATTCTGAATTAAATAACTTACATTTTTAGTAAAACAGTAAAAAAAAGTACTATAGAATTATGGTTATGTTCTCGAAATTTGAGAAAAAATTCAGAAAGGATATAAAATCCATACTAGCAAACTCTGTTCAACTAAAAAAAAAAAAATTTCAACCTACTACTGTCTTTGAATATTACTCGATCGTCGTTCCACCTGCAACTCAAGTGGACAAGATTGCATGCTTAAATAAAAGCTTAACTGACTTCATTCAACAACTAGATACAACGTGGAACATGGACGCAAACAGGTACACCCAAAGGCTGCCCAGACAAAAGTTGTTAACCCACATTTCACCCGAGAGTCGTATTTTTTTAACATAGACGAATGCGAGCATGTTCTTTCTGGGAAGTGTGGGTTATCGAATTTTGACCTCGCGCCTTTCGTCAACGTAATACCTTGATGGGAGAATTTCTTTGCGTCCCATTGTGAGTACTGATATAGGGACTAAAGGAGGACTTGAATGGACTAGAGGTGTTGCCTAGTGGCGGGGTGTTGGATACCGTGGTCGTAGTTTGAGCAGCGTTTTCCGAGTTCTTTTTTTTTTCCGAGTCTTTTTCCCTGACGTCTTCGTTGTCTTTCGGTAAAATCGGAGATTCTGGCACGCTACGGTCGTCCTCGTCCAACGAGCGGAGCAACTGAAAAAATCGAAAACATTCGTTGAAACGTAACATTCAATCCAAAACATACAGAAATTACAACATCCGCATTAATGAACATCCAAAATCCAAGAAATCCAAAACTAAAAGATCAAAAACAATTGTTTCAGATTGTATTTATTTTTATTTCTTATTGATGGCTTCAAACAATGAACAGGGCATTATAACAAAAATATTTCGTTTTTGCCATCCATGCATGAAGTTCCAGTTAAATTGTCGTAGACTGTTGCCTAGATACATTTATGTACATGCATATATACATACTTTTTTGTATTAATTATTTTGTTGGTCATTACACAATGTAATTGTAAACAAAATATACAATTGTAATCACTGTAGACATGATCACTTTATTTGGATGTTTTAGTTTGAATGTTTTGGACTGTGGATGTTTTGTACCCCAATCAAAGACATTTAAGAATTGCTTGGGATGGGAATCGAAACAAAAAATTTCGATATCATCTTATCCAATACATGGAAATTCTTCGATATTAAATATTGATACGGCGGAAAGAAAATGTCAACATTCCGATGTATCACATAGTTTTGATGAATTTTTCTAAAAAACAGTTTGTTCATAAATTTATAGAACTTTCCATATTTTTCTAAATTTTTCAATACTCATACACTTTGAAAGGTTTTTCGAATTTTTTTGAATTTCTACATAGATATCTAGAATTTGATTCCATTGTATTCAAAATTTAGAAAAATTTAAATATTTTCATTAATTTTTGAGAGAATGATTTTTACCTGCATTTTCAATATTTTAAAAATTTTTCGTGCTTTTTAGTATTTATGAAAAATTTAATTTTCTAGTATTTTAATAGATTTCTGGCATTTTATGAATTGCTCTATAGATTTCTAAATTTTAGTGCTCTAAAATTCGGAGTTTATTTCGAATGCATTTTTCAGAAAACAGTGTCTTCATAAATATATACCACTTTTAGTATTTTTATGAATTTCGAAAAGACATAAAGTTCCAAACGTTTAAAATTAAACGAAAAAAGATAAGTATTCAAGCAAAAAATTTTCCTGATGCTTTCAAAGACTTTTTGATCTCATTGTTAACAATAAACTTAATGCTGACCAATAAAATATTTTATACAATTATCTTCGTAACGAGTAACGATAAATTCAAAATTCATTAAATTTTTCTTTTTGTTTAATTTTAAACGTTTCGAACTTAAAGCACATAATTTCGATATAGATTTCTAGAAATCCAGGCTCGAATTTTATTGAAGTTCGCTAGGGGATTTGGAGAATTTTTATACATTTCTAGCATTTTTATCTTTATCTTTTGTATATTTTTTTGAATATTTGTACAAACTTTTAGGATTTTTTAATTTTTCAAAGATATATTTCTCTTAATTTCTGGACTGAAATTTTTTAGAATTTAAAGTTTGAAATGTTTCAATTCGTTTGTTTGATTTTCCAGGAAATCATCAGAGTTTTCTAATATATCAGGTATTTACCAAGATTTTATACCATTTGAAGGATTTTATGACATTTTTCCGGATTTACGTGTAAATTTCTAGAATTTGATCCCCTAAAAACCAACGTTTTTTTATCTCCAGATTTTTATGAAGACTTTTTTTAAAAATTGAATAAAATTTAAAAGTATCTTATAAAATTCTAATATGTTTATTATTTTTTATATTTTTCAGTGTTTATTTAATTGAAGAAGATTTTCTGGAAGATTTAGATATTTTTAGTATTTTATAGATTTCTATATATAAATTCCTAAAATTTCATGCGGTAGGTTTCAAACTTTCATTAATTTCCAGAATTTTTAAAGATTTTTGAAAAAAGTTATTCAGTATTCATAAGTGACTTTCGAATTTCTATTATTGTTAGTATTTTTCTGTATGTGTTGAATTTTATAAGATTTTAGAGATTTTCAAATTTTTAGTGTATATTTACACATTTCTGGAATTCGATGCACTAGAATCTGAAGTTCCGTAGATTTCTCATAGATTAATAAATCCTTCAGAAAATAATTACTTCACAGATTCCTAATGTTCCATAGATTTCTGAATTTTCTTTTTCGCAATCTTTTGTAAACGAATCAATAGTATTGATTTTAAATTCTATTTATTTAAAAAAAAAAAAGGATTGCAAGAATATCGTTTTAGCAGAATTTTAAGGTCTATTAAATACTCTTGCAATTATATTTTTGAAATTGACAACAACAGACTGTTCTCCATTTAAGCCATTTAAGTATTAAAATTTTGAAAGTTAAAAACAGTTAAAAAAAAAGAATGAAATTGATTTTGTAAGAAATCACTGACCTGAATATTGAATGTTAAGGTAAATTTAAAAAACATTCAAATCGATATTTGTTTCAATTTTTTGTCACAAAAAAAGCTTGCAGTATCATTTAATATCTCAAGTAAAAAATCAATATAACGTTTATCAATTAATATATCGATAAAAAAATTTTTTTTGATACATCGGAAATAGTACAGTCAATCTGTTACAAAAAAAGGTATTTTTTGAGGAAATCATTAGAAGAGCATCAGAAAATCCTTACTTGAAAAATGCGAGATCGCATAGTGGCAGGTTATTGAAAAAACTCAAAAAATTTTTGTATTTCATTTACCTCGAACATGGTGAGTTTTCGAAAAAATGTGTAAGGACAAAAAACCTTAGATGCAATATTTTCTACAACTTTTCTCATTGGGTCGACATGCTGCGATGAAAAGTGCAATAAATAGATGACCCTAAAGTACCCAAAAAAGTGTTTTCTCTTTTTTTCGCACAGAAAAAAATTTTTCATCTCAAAACTGTAAATGAGAAACTTGTTCATCTCAAAAAAACCTAAAAAATTCATATAAAAACTTTTTTTGACAGACTCACAGTTCACAAGTTGTAGCGTGACAAAACTGTCGCTGTAGATTTCTCATTGTTTAAATTGAAATTCAGATGCTTCGATATACTGATGTATATCCCTCATCTCTATTTCAGAAATCTTTTATCCAAGGTAAAAAAAAGCTCTGCCAACCTTTTCGACTTCGTCGTCGAATTGGTCCTGGCCGCGCAAGGACGTCGGGTCCTTTTGACTCCGCTCCAACAAAGTCGCGCGCTTCGCGGCGAGGTAAAGCGACCTTCTGATCTTGCAATAATGGACATCGGTGACTGCTCGCACCGAGAAATCGGGCACGAACGTATGGCGCAACATCACGTCCAAGTTCACCGACTGGAGGCTACCCATTGTCTGGGGATTGGTGTTGGTCGGCGATTCAGCTGAAACAAACGTTCCACACTTTTTTTCATCTCCTCGTCAAGAAAATTTTGCAATGATCAATAACTAACCATTGAATTCATATTATGAACCTAATTTCTCTTTCCTCCATGCTACATTTAAATTTATAATGACTTGAATGATTGAATGTTCGCCTTCTGGTAAAATGATTAAAATAAAACTTTTCCATTTCCCATTTATTTTTTGTACGCAACGATCCTTCGTCCGTGTAAATTTCGAAGGTGACGCTGTTTATTTTAGAACTTACCGACACCGATGTTGACCGTGAGAGCTTGGGTGCCGAAATACGTGAACGGCCCGCTCTCGAAGAGCAAGTTTTCTCGACCGACCGTGACTTGGACACGGCCTTCGAGGATGAGCACAAAGTAATCAACGGCTTTGCCCTGCTGGTAGATTATCGTCGCCGGGTCGTTTTTCGCTTTGTCCCGTGACTTGACTTTGACGTAATAAATGATATCTTGTTTCAGAAGTCGTCTCAAGATCGTCTCCGAAATCACATTCGGTTTGAAAGCTTCGACGGCTGTAACAAAAACTAGTTGTAATGCAAAATTTTCTTCATTTAGGTTCTCTCTTCCTCCAAAATCAAGACAAAAACGAATCCAATGAAAATTGAATCAGGCATAAGATTTGACGTCAGATTGAATTTCATTTTCAGTAAAATATAAAAGTAATAAACTCACTCGTCGATAAGTATTGGTACATTGCCAGTGTCAGCTGAGGCGAAATGTGAATCCGATGATTCTCCTTTTTCTCTGCAAACGAGGCGAAGTCCGGAAATTTCGGACACTGGACGCGTTTGCGTTTTGTGCGATTGTCAACTGTGCATAATCAAAAAAGAAATTCATTCAGCAAACGTGAAATTTCGTGAAGGTAACATTTCATCAATCTACAAACTTACGGAACACATCAGTTTCATCCACGATTTCCGCTTGTATCAATTCCTCGATGACATCTTCCAGAGTGACGAGACCGATGACTTCGTAAAATGGATCTCCCTCCCCTTCGTTGTTGACCCGATGGACGAATGCCATGTGCCCTTTATGACCTAGAAAATAGTGGAAGATATTTTTTATATTATTTTGTTTCTGCCTTTCTCACATCAGCATTCTTATTTTAATACATATGCGCTCATTTTTGTGTTACCTTCTTTGAACTGCTTGAACATCACGTCGAGAGTGGTGTCTTCGAATACAAAATTGCAAGGGTTTTGGTAAAACTGGCACAGAGTTTTGAGAGGAGTGTTGTCATCGGGATCGATGAACGCCAAATCCTTTATGTAGAGCATGGTTATGATATTGGTTCGACTGTTTTCGTAAACTGGTATTCTCGAGTAGCCTGAAAATAGTTTACGAAAATCAATATTTTCCTTAATACACTTGCTAAACTTTATTATAAATAACGATTGCTAATTTAGCCATGTTTTGATGAGGCACAAAATGGGACAAACTGAGAAGTTCTAGTGTATAGTCATCGTGCCTGATTTCATGATTTCTGAAACAGTCTCGAAATCGATGATGGCGTTGTAATCGAGCATGAAAATGTCTTGCACAGGCGTCATGACATCCACCACAGTTTTCCTTCTCAATTCCAAAGCTCCAGCAATTATGTTGACCTCGTCTTTTTCCAGATCGTTGTATTCGTTGGTGACCTGAAGCAAGAATTATGGTTTTACACTGAAAAAACGAGACTTGAAATATTTTTGGGCAGAGGCGTACTCAAGAGGCAAGAAAGGGGAGGCAAGAAAGGGGAGGCACAAAATGTTTTAAGGGTTGAAGATACAAATTTTGCAGCAGAAAATCTGAAGGATTTGGTGTTTACATCTTGAAAATTCAATTTTAGAAATAAAAATCATACAGTTTTTTTTTGTAAAGGTGAAAAACTGAATATAAGAAAGTAAAGGTTATTTGAAAGAAAAAATACTTCGAAATGTAGATTTTTTCAAGTTTCAAATTTCAGAAAACAAAAAGTATTTATTTAGTGTTTCAAAATCCCCTAATTATAATTTATAAGCAAAGATAGCTAAATAACAAAAAATTGAAAAATAATACTTTCAAATTTTGGAATTCAACGAATAACTGTATGTTTTACACTCTCAAATTTATTTTCGAAAGAGGTTGTGAATTTTTGAGGTAAGAAAAATTACAATCATTTTTTCTCCAGGTGAAGAACTTTATATGAGGAGGTGAAGGTTTTTGCAATTGAAAAAAAGTATGTTTTGAAATATAGGATGTTTTTTCAAGATTCAAATTTCAGTATAAAGAAGAAAGTTATTTAATGATTCGAATCCATTTATTCCAATTTACAAACGAAAATACTCCGAATTCAAAAATTTCGAAATTTGATATTTATTTGCGAAATGTAGTGTGAATAAAGATGAAAAATCTTACAATCATCATCCACGAAAATGAAATTTTATGTTTAAAAAAAAGTATTTCAAATTATAATAGATTCTTTTAAGCTTCGAATTTAAGAAAAAAAGAAATAAGTATTTCGTGTTTTAAAATCTCTTGATTTTAATTCAGAAACCAAAATGACTAAAAAACCGAAATTCGAAAAATAATACCCACAAATTCGATAACTATTCATTATGAAATAATCAATATTATTTAGTATTATTTGATAATAAAAAATATGGTTATAAATATAATGATTAAAATTTTTTCTTATTTCGAAAAACTACAATTCTTTTATTAAAGATAAAAAAATGTGTGTAAGGGAATGAAAGTTTTTCTATTTGAAAAAAATCGTTTCAGAATATAAGAGGTTCTTTTAAGTTTTTTATTTTAATCAACAAATAAAAAACAATAATTCAATGCTTTGAATCCAATAATTTCAATTCACAAACGAAAATAACTTTACACGCAAGAATTGAAAAGTGATACCCTCAAATTTAACAATTATGTAAATGAATTCAATGTTTCAATCATCAAAATGTGTTTTAGAAATGAGGTGCGAGTTTCTTAAATAAAAAATATTTCATGTATTATTATTATTATTATTATTATTATTATTATTATTATTATTATTATTATTAATAATAATATTATATGACGAAAAAACTTTATCTGAGGAAGTAAATGTTTATGTATTTGAAAAAAAGTATTTTGAAATATTAGAAATTCTTTCAAGTTTAAATTTCACAGCTAAGAAAAAAATTCTTCGATGATTTGAATCCCTCAATTCTGATTCACTAAGAAAAATAAATAAATTACGAAAAATTGAAAAATGATCCTCTAAAGTTAGTAAATTGATTTATGCAAAATAAAGTTGCATAATCTATATTCAAATTAAAAATATTACATATGCTACAAATGTTAATTTTTCACAAAAGTTCTGCAAAAAAAATGTAACTTAAATTAAAATAATACATTTCAGCGAATAGAAAAAAATGAAAATTAATTACTCGATAACTGAAAAATTCTCAAATAAAATGTGATACACAAATCAAAACGAAAAATGTGCTATCGTAATTATTGGAAATTCCAAAATATAAAAAATAAAATAAGACGCTAGAGAGTTATTTATGAAATAATACAGTAAACAATTTGAAATTTTATAATTTCAAATAAAATAGAAACACTTTTTGACCACCCTCCTCCCCTTCAGAAAATTAAACTTTGTACGCCCATGCCTTGTGGAATCTGATAAATCGATAGAAATTCGTCTATTAACGTGACTCGACCAAAGTATGTATGAATTCAGCATCGGTATAAAAAAAGTAAATCAATATTTTACGACGTCTCACGTTCCCCATTAAAAGGCACGCGTCAATATCTGAATACCGTATTGATGGATCGAAGAAAACATATTGTCTTCTTTTGGCATTTTCTTGAAATATAAATTCCAAAATAAATCCCTCCGAACACATTTTTTTTCTTTATCAATTTCATCGCTTTTGGATGATCCGGTATGGATTATGCGAATTTTTCCTTGCGACAATTTTACCAAGTTGATCATAATCTCTGTTCTTATTCACGCATTAACGATGGAAAAAAGATTATTTCCACGTATTATCAATACCAGAGGCGTGCAAAAGGCAATTTTCTAAAAAAAAAAAAATTTTCCTTTTTTTGTTATATTACAATTCTGTGTAAATTAAATATTTTTAATTGATTTTAATAATCCACTGATTTTTTCGTGTCTTCGTAGTTTTATTTTGACTAAGGATATTTTTTTTTATCATAAGCAACAAATTAAGTGAAATTTATAAAAAAAAGTACCAAACGCTACAAAAAAAAAGTAGAAAACTTATCAATCTGCAATTTTTTCCTGGGAATCATTAGGCTCGAAAAAAATAATTGTATTGTTATATATCTAAAAACTCAGATTTTCGCACTATCTTCTACGCTCCAAAAAGGGTCATATGCCCGAAATTCCCCTTCGCCCACGCCCCTGGCCAGTTTCGGGTTTCCGCGCAATTTTTATCAGGCCACATGAGAGCCACTGTACCCTCTTGATAAAAGAAACTTTCTGATGACTCAGTGTGTATTATACAATGATATTATATCATCGCGCGTTCATTGAAACAAATCGTGAAAACAAAACCATTTCCCTCCCAACAAAATACATAAAACAAAAAATTCAAAATATTACATCCAATATTTCTAAAACTATTCATGAAAAAAAAAACTATCCAATTCATACTTCTCTGTATCATAAAAAAAAGAAAACAAATGATACAAAACAAACTTGAACTTCAACTAGATTCTTCCTCATATTAAAATGTTCAACTCAAATTCTTATCAGCTTGAAAGCAGCTGTCGAGCAATTTTCTCTTTTTTTTTCATCATTGCACTGCTCCCACAATAGAAAAGAAGCAAAAAACAAAGAGGAGAATCAGAATGATTTATCCGGCTGAACAGTTGGGATGAATTTATATAGAGTAAAGAGGTCGCTGACATTGACCTCGCTCGGCTTGAACTTTCGATCGAATTATCGGCCGTTTGTTTTGACGGGGATTTTTACCCTAACGAGTTCCTTCAGCCGCTCCCGGTTGTAAACGTTCCCGATTTCCTCGCCCAGGAAAAAGTCCAAAAGTTTGCTTATGGGGTAACTCAGGGGGCAAGTTATGGCCATCGTGAATTTCGTGATGTAGATGGTTTTGGCGCCGACGCACAAACCGTGTCTGCTGCAAACGGCCTTTCAAAAAAGACAAACCAAAATGTTCTTTAAAACAATAGAATATTACAATTTCAACAGCTGACGTAGAAAAGTTTAAAAAAGCAATTTGCAGACAAATTTGGAGTCGCTGAGTACGAAAATAACTGTCATTATCGTACTCAGGGACTCAAAATTAGTCTGAAAAGTTTTTTCATCATGAGATGCATTTTTTATGAGTGTATGCAGAATTCCATATTTAGGTATGACTGAAAATTTTGTTTGTAAACGTACCTGGGGCGTGATTTCACCGAAGATGACAATAGCCAGGGTGGAAAATATGACGGCGAAGAGACCGGAGGTCAAGCCATCGAGGAGTATGGTGAAAATGGAATTGACGAGGACGTTGGAAAAAAGAATAGAGCAAAGCAAATAATTTCCGTGGTTTCTCACTGGCTGAATCGTTCGTGCGTACTTTTTCTCCTTAAAAGGAATAAAAAAAGACCAAATAAAACTATTTGTCTAAAAAAATCATCAAAAAAACTTTACCTTCTATTCTTCTACTGTAACATTATAAATTCTCACAAAAATGATTATTTAATTATAAAAAAAGATAACTTCAATAAATAAAATTCTCGTGATATGTAATAAAGTTGATTAGTGTATTTTGAAATAATTAAACTCACTAGTGTTTCTCAAATCAACATTCATCATTGGTAACATAATTATCTTTATTCAACCCATTTGAAAAAAAATAAAAAATGTTTCACAATCTCACTTTTTCTGTACCGGTGTTACAGAGGATTTTCAGCTCGGTCCTGTCCATTGCCATGAGCCCAAGATTTAATCCAGAAAACAAGGCAGAAAACGAGAGGCACATTGTAATTATGCAAATTGTGAGCCATACTGGTAGTACCCTTGTGTACGTACGAAACTGCAAAAA
This sequence comes from Platygaster robiniae, assembly GCA_028476575.1. Classification (NCBI taxonomy): domain Eukaryota; kingdom Metazoa; phylum Arthropoda; class Insecta; order Hymenoptera; family Platygastridae; genus Platygaster; species Platygaster robiniae. The sequence continues at coordinate 37,665,437 of CM052020.1, forward strand.
AAAGTCATCACATCGAAAATTTGCGACTCATTTCGAAATATACACTAAGAGAAGTGATTTTGTTCAAACGACTAAAAATCTTTTTAACGATTTTAAAATCGACCTAAATCGTTTTGAGAATCATCTAATAACTATATTTTTTATTATTTATTATTATTGTATATAATAATAAATAAGCCTTAGTGGATGCGAAATCAAAAAAAAATTATACGTTACATCAAAAAAATTACTGTGAACCTGACTAAATATCTTAATAATCTAAATAAATGATTTCATTTACTTCAAATAAATTTGTTTCGCATGAATACATTTTTTTTTCTAATGAGCACTTACTAAAATTGATTCATTTTGGAAAAATGATCACGAAACCTCTTCCCTGAGTATAATTAGCGTGTTTTCTCTTCCTTTCACGAACTTGAAAAATTCACGGGTTCGATAAAATGTATAAAATAAATTAAAATAAAAACAACGATTGTTCAAATTAAATATCTCAATTAGAATTTCATATCAAACTAGAGTTAAAAGTAATTCAAATAAATAGTTCATTAATAGACTATCTTCAGTATATTTTATGATATATTTTGGATATTATAATAAATATTTTTAAATGTATGTAGTTAAATATACGTATAATTATTATGATATGAATATTATACTCTAATGATGTATAAATATACATATAACAGTAATAAATAGTATACTATTTGATTTATATAACATATTAACTTAAACATATTACCATATTTTGCATGTGATATACTTCATGCACATATTATATTTATTTTATAATTATACCATATTATGTAGCATGATATTCGAAATTAGACATCATATGCTATGTATATTTATTGATTTAAAAAAAAAATATGTGGAATTATAGCATTGTATTAATTAATACTATATTCTTAACTGAGATTATTGAAATATTCTACTATAATTTTCTCACATACATATTTTCATATTATTGTATTTATTTTATAATAATGTTATAGTATGTGGTTTGATACTCAAAATTAGACATTATCATATAATATGTATGAATGATGTGATGTTTTAAGAATACATATGTAATTATAACAATGTATATTAAATAATACTATAATACTATATTCTTAACTGAGATTATTGATATATCCCACTACAATATTTCGTCAAAATTATACGTATATAGAGTATATCATAAAACTATATATTATCATGTCACGATATTTTTTATTATCAATAAAAACGATAGTGTTTATATAGTTAGTGTAGAGATATTTTTCGACTTTATTTAGTGTGACATAGTATTTATAGTGTATTATGGAATTATTATACATAAATATTATTTCATTATGTAGTATATATATAAAAATTATAATATTATATCGGCGGCTTGCCGACATAACCGAAAAAGTCATTTCTGCCATAAGATTTCAAATTTTATCAGAATTTCATGTAAAATGAGCCTTATAGCAGAAGTGACTTTTTTGGTTATGCCGGGAAGCCACAGATATATATAATATAACTATGTTACTCTAAATTGTATGTGTATTTATATGATGGTCATATTATTTACATAGTACGTTATAAAATATTATATCACTATATTAAAGTCATAAATATTATATATTTTAATTTAATTAAGTAAACGATACAACATATGTAAATATATTATTATTTATAGATTATATATTTCATCGTATAATTTATGTAGTATATGCATGATAATTTTACATATATTATTAGATATATTTTAATACAGTAATGAATACTATACATATATATATTTATGTATACTTCATACTAGATACAGTACGATATAGTATATCAATATGTATATCTTTATATAATTTTTATACTGTATTATGTATTACTCTTGAATATTTACGTATATGGCGTACATTTAAAAATGATATACAATGTCCAATTAAAATTTGTATACGCATTACTGTTGTATGTATAATATACATTGTATACTTTCATTACATTTATATATTATAGATACCTAGAAGTACTATGATATTCAGACTATGTTGAGTATATTAATAGAGTAAATAATGGCATCACAGTTAAATTATTCCATTTTTATTTTACCTCGTAATCTTAAGATTCGACAGTGAAGGATCGAGGGTGATTGTCATCAGTTCACGACCACGGGTTTATAAAATTAATTTCAAGTAGGGCGCAAAACATTGATTTAATTTTTTTCTGGCCTTCAAATACTTACTGCTTTGAAAGTTGCAACGCCTTGATGCCGATACAAATTTGTACTGTTTTGGTCAGAAGAACCATTTATTTTGGTGCAAATGAAAAATACGACGTTATCCAAATCGCGATCCGTTTGCATGATGGTTGGGAAATCCAAGTCAAAAAGGGCCGTGTTTTCGCGCACATCGTACACCTAAAGCAATAAAATAATTTTGAAACAATGAACTATAATTACATAAAGACCACAAATCTTTTAAATATCTCGTCAAAATTTCAATAAAAAACCAATCGTCACGTAAAAGAGGTAGAAAAATTTGTTGAAAATCACAAAACCTGCGAAATTTATACTACAAAACTTTTGAGAATTTAAAATTTTGAAAGTGTAAGAAATTCCAGAGAAATTATTGTTTCCTTCACTGATAAAAATCTTGGCTTTGTTTTGTTGGCTTACAAAAAGATCCTCGATTTTCGGATTGCAAACGACGCCTCTTTCACCGTATTTGCTCGTCAATGCTATCAGAGTGTTTTGCGTAACATTGCCGAAAAGACGTATTACTGCTTGCCCATCAGCCAGGATTTCCGGGATGCCATCTTCTCCGATAGATAGATCCTTCGCAACTTGCTCGATCCTGAGGCCTTCGATAGCAACGTCTTGGTAATATTTCGTGATTGCGTTTCGGTCCGCTTCACGACGTGAACGTGAATCTGTTCTAGAGAGCATAAACATTAAAATTTATATTGTTTTTTTAAGAAAAGGAATAATTGATACAAATGTTTTCTATTGCTGTAATATCTTCGCAATGTGATGATTAGGGGTAAAATCGCGTTTTCAAACCCCTAGACCGCAAAATTTTCGCGGGAATGGGGACAGAAGATTCTTAGCACGACGAAAACTACGAGAATCAATTTAAAAAATCACCATCCATCATGACAATTCTGAAGAGATTATCATAATGTGATAATTAGGAGGAAATTCGTGTATTTAACTTCATGGACTTCAATATTTTTGCTTGACCACGAGGACCAAAAACGCTCAGTACCATCGTCACACATTTTGAACAGTTACGAAATTATTCAAGATTTTGGAAACATCTGGATTGCTTATTGATGTTTTAAAAATTATCGAACATCTTTGGACGATAAAACATTTTTTGATTAAAAAGATTTTACGTTCATTACACGTTTCTGTAACTCCACAATCTAGCAGAAAAATTTATGAAAGTTTTCTAGAATTCTGAATTTTTTTCGATACATATTTTTAAAATTTCGAACATAATACAAGCTAATCAAATGTCTCCAAATTTTATCACACAATTTTTTGTCTCAAGTCACCGAGATTTTTCGTAATTTTTCAACATTTTTCGAGTTTTTATAAAAAAAAAAAAACTACAAAAACAACAAGAGCAAAACATATCATGCACATTTCGAAGAAATATGATGATGAACAAAATGTACGTTTGTAAAAATTTTCTAAAATTCTTAAAATTTTTTGAATATTAGAAAGTTATTGCAAATCTTGAAGATTTTGATGTTTTTTATTTCATTTTCCGAAATTGTTGAAATTCAAAACCCAGTGGTAACAAAAACTGAAGACTTTCAAAATTTAATAAACTTTTCCAAGTCGTAAAGATCTTTCGTAATTTTTTGATACTGTTTAAGTTTTTTAGATTTTAAATAAAAAATTTAAAAAAAAACGTAGACATGAATATCTCGAAAAAAAATAATAAACACAATCTGCAAAGTCAATACAATTTTTTCGAAATTCAACAAGTTTTTCGTATTTGATAGCATTATTGACTTTTTTTTCTAAATTAAAAAAAATAATACAATCAATTAAAAACATTACAAATATTTTCAAATTTGTCGAACTCACTTAGCTTTTCTTGATTTCCTAATACTGCAAGTTTTTTATGGAAAAATAAATGATCATTATGACAGATACCTTTTTTTTCGATCCAATTTGATAATAAACATAATTCGCAAATTTATGAACATTTGCTGAATTCCCACAGATTTTCAGAATTTTTCAGGATTATTGGCAATCATCGTAATTTTTGATGTGTATTTTAAAATTTGTTTAATTTTTCGAAATTTCAAACAGCATAAACTATTTTGCGATTTTTGAATTTTCTAAAAATTGGTCTAACCAACTGATATTCTTTGTAATTTTTCAACGGTTTTCAATTTTTTTAGATTATCATGACAAAATTTAAAAACGAAGTATGTAGTTAATATGTCTAAGAAACATGATAATAAACACAATCTACGAAGTTTGTAAATATTTTCTGAGCTGACAAAATTTAGTGTTTTATTTTCAAAATTTTTTAAATTTTGAACAAAATACAAACTATCTTAATTTCATCAAATTTAAGAAAAAATTTTTTAGGATTTTTCGTGGTATATATTCTAATGGATTCTAAAATTTTCAAATTTCAATAACAAAATGAAAAAACGTCGTAATGCATACCTATTTCAAAGAAATATTATAATAAACACAATCTCTAAAGATTGTAAACATTTTCTACACTTAAAAAATGTATTAATTTTGAGAATTATTGACAGCCTTTCAGATTTTTGATGTATTTTCATTTTTCAAAATGTTCAGAATATATTTTATAATAGAAACTGATCAAAAATTTTCAGATATCATAACAATTTGTACAACTCACTAAGATTTTTCGTAAATTTAAAAATGTTTCAAGTTTTTTTTAGATTTTAATCAAAAATTTAAAAAATATCATTACATATTAGACATACATCAAAAAAATATGACGAAAGACCAAACAAATCTCGTTCTGCCACCTCGGTTTTTTTCTATGAAAAATTTTCAAAATGTGCTAGTTACTCTCACTGTGTGAGAAATTGGGAATTCCCTACTGAAAATACTTCATAAAACTAAAAATTTTTCAAAATTAAACAACTCTAAAAAAAAGTTCTTCGAAATGTTATGCTTGGAATTCAGGAAACCTTTTAATCAATTTTCAAAATTCTAAAAGTTGTAAAAAGGATAATCGTTTGTTTCAATTTTCGTATGTTTTTCGGAACATTAAAAATAAATATCCAACTTTTCAAAATAAGTCTTTTGAATTTCTTAAATTACCTACCTCTAACGATTCGAACAATGAAGAATCTGCAAAATTTTAAGCCCTTTCAATCGGAATGAAAAATCGTAAAACTTGAAAAGCTTGGAGTGAAAACTGATCATTCTTACACTAGTCACCAGAAAAAATGTATTAAATTATTCAGTTACCCGACCAAATATAATTTCTGATTTCGAGTAAAATTTGCGTTTAAAAAAGGCTGTATTTTTAGATGCAAAAATGTTGCGTGTTTATAATCAATGAGTGGTAACAGCATAGATAGTTGACTCATTGCAAACAGTATTCATAATGAGCACTTTCTTGTCACGAATTGCTGGATCAACATGTTTTCATCGTCTAAATTTGCTAACTAAATTTCATTCTGAAAGAAAGTGTACGACAAGTTCACTCGATATTACTGAATGAGAATGCGTAATGTAATATTTTTTCTTTGTTCTAGACATCGATTGGACGTTTTTTCCAACCGTTATAATACATCGCTGAAACTCGAGAGGAAAAATTACTTTGTCTCTCGAAATACGACTCAGTGACTAATCACTGTCTGGAAATGTCAGTGTTAATATCGTACAATCTGCACTTTTTAAACTGTACATTTTTATTCATTTTCTGAAGATGAATATTTTTTAACTTTTGAAAAAAATATGTACATTTGATTCTAAAAATAATATACATTTTTTTTTGCTTTTCAAGACTTCCATTAGCCAGAAGTTTTTTTAAACATTGCAGTCACTCGAAAAATTTGACATAAGAAACAAAAATCATCAGCACGGCTATAATTGAGTTCATAAGCTTTTTTTTTTAGGAAAAATTTACTGCAAAATAATCATCTTTCTCTGAAAACGTAAAAAATTAATTTTCTCAGTTGCTAGTAATCTTTAAAATGTTTTTAACTATTAAAAATTCTTCCTGTAAAATCTATACAATGTTATAAATCATATAAAGATTATGTTTTTTGGAAATATTCTTTGATTTTATATTTTAATTTTGACTCATATAGATTATCCATCAAAAAGTGAATTCTTTTCTTAATTCGTTTTTCTTTTTTGATAAAAATTTACAAAGTATTTATTATTCTTTAAAATACTTTTGATTTTTTAAACATTTTCCCGAAGAAATGTATAATCTGCTCATTGTATATTTTTATCTACAAACTAATAGTAGTACCTAATTTTTAGTGTAACATATTTATGTTTTGAAATACAATTAAAAATATTTTTAAAGAGATTTGTTTCAAATGCGAATGAACATCAGACCCTACGTTATTTCTATTTCGAATTCAAAAAAATACCTAATGCCATATTTTGCTCACTCAACAGTAAATTAATTCAATAAAAGAATTATAAGTATGTACGTAAGATGACATTTTGGTTTATATTATATTTTGGTACATGAGGAGCTAATGGAATTTGAAATACTGATTGACTATAAGTTTGCTCCCAGTGAGAATTTACTGTTTCTTTTTTATTATTAATTAAATAAAAATCACAGAAAGTTGTAAAATATTACTGCGATAATAATAACCACCTTAAATGCTAAAAAATGTTACATACTGTCAGTTTTAAGAAGTAAAAAATATATTTTCGAATATAAAATAAATAGAATAACGGTGGATAAATTAACGAAAATAAAAGATTTAGGTGTTATCATCGACGAAAAGCTTACTTCTGCACCACACAAGAAATTAGATATTATTTTATTTACGTTCATAGTTTTATAGATAATATTCACTAACATCATTTAGCGTAAGTATACTATTAATGTGCCTGAAGTTCCAAACGTTTAAAATTAAACGAAAAAAATTTATAAGTTAGTATAGGAGAAAAAAATTCTCTAGCTGCTTTTGAACACTTTTTAATCTTAACAACAAACATGATGCTCCCCGAAAAAATACTTGTCACACTTCCTATCATGACAATATATTAAAAAATTTACATATTTTTTATTTTCGTTTAATTTTAAACGTTTGGAACTTCAGATACATTGCTATTAATAATTGATCGTTGCAACATGCTGAAATGAATCAACTTCTTTTTTGAGTAGTCACTTTAGTAATCAATTTTAGTAGTCACTTTGAGAAACTGTACAAATTCCTTGATCAGTACAAGAATCCTTGGTACCCAATTTTTTTTATTACGGAAATAAAATTTACAATGTGAGTTTCTCCGAACTTTCGGCTTTTATTTAGCTCTCTTCAAGAAATGATATTGCCTGTTTGTACGTCTCAGAGTATATTTCTTTTAAATGTGACTGACTGAAAAATGTATCTTTAAATTTGTGACGAGATCTGTATTGATGAATCACAAAAAATCAAACTCTCGAAAATAATATGTAACTGTAAGAATAATACAATTTTCTGAAGATATCTGAATAAAAGCCGAGAAGCTTGGAGAAACTTGAACTGTAAATTTTATTTCCGTAATAAAAAAATTAGTTACCAAAGTTTTTTTTAATGGATGTTCGAGGTCAAGGGAGTGTTAAAAAATTTATATCATATGTAAATTTCTGTACTCGTTTCTGAATGATCATCTGGGCATGTTGAAATAAATACACTGAGAAAATTTTTTAGCATTTTTTCCTACAGTTTATATGAATTTTTGTGCATCGAACATATTCTTTTGCTTTTCCTTATACACTTTTAAAAATATCCTTTACACTGAGGAAATACTGGTAAAACTATAGGAAACACTCCTAGGATCATATTCATTCATTTTTTTAATTAATTACAGATCCATCCCATTTTCCGTAAAACCAACTGAAAATTCATGTACCTGAAGTTCCAAACGTTTAAAATTAAACGAAAATAAAAAATATATGAATTTTCATTTTTCATCATGACAGAGTGTGTAAAGAATATTTTTTTGGGGAGCATCAAGTTTGTTATTACGATCAAAGAGTGTTCAAAAGTAGCTAGAAAATTTTTTTCTCGTACATTAACTCATAAATTTTTTTCGTTTAATTTTAAACGTTTGGAACTTCAGGCACATGAAAATTCAAGTTTTATCTGTTCCTACTGAAAAATAAAACTGTCTCTTTCAAGATGAAATTACAACCAAAAATTCATAACTACGACTTTCACTTTTCCTCTTATCAGCAAATGAGTCTTATTGTCAAAGACACAACTAAATAGCTCTCAAAAACGCCAAGTATTAATAAAAGAAAACCGGTGAAATTGGCATGAAAACGAAATCGCCACTCTTCTCAAGTAAACAAAAATTCGCGATTAAGATAAGGAGGAGCTGTCAGTAAGTAACATAGGACAAAAAAATGCAACGTCGCCTTGAGCGGGATCCCGCCGTCGTCGCGTGGTTTTCTTCGAAAATTTGTTAAGCGTTTAATTGCGATTGCTTTTTTACGGCCGTCAAAAAAAATGGCCCAATCCGCGAAATCTCGACTTTGCCTTATCATAAAAATTGTCGTCGTACCCGGCGCTCATCACCGACCGCGTGGACGAAAAAGTGCACGTGTTCAAATATGTATGTATATATAGACGCCTTTTTTTTATATATGTATATGTGTAAACCAGGTCAAGGTCAGCAAGGCCACCCTTTTGAATTTTATACTCACCCCCCTCCCCCCAACCACCCCTCGCCCATCACATACCACGAGGAATCGCAGATGAATCCAGCATCCAGCCTCTCTCCTCTCACAATCTGTATCATCGATTTCGTGTTGTCCGTCGTTTATGAATTCATGGCTATTATTTTATTGAACATTTAATTGCGAAAAACCGACTCGCGGGAATATCAAAAAAATCTTATAAAGTTTTGAACATATTCATTTGATTTTTGCAGTTTGGAATTTTCAGAATTAATTGACTCGACATTCAGAATGTTTATTAGATAATTTTGGAAATCATATTCTTCTCAAAACTTTTAGTTTTGTTTTTTCATTTCCTTTTTTGCGAAGAGTTGTGATTTTTAGCGGACACCTTGAAAGAATGGGGAAATTTATATTACATACAAAAAAAAATTTGAGTTTTCAGAATTTACAGAAATTTAATTAAGAATTGTCAATCTGGTAATTTGATGTTTCGAATTTGAAATCTTCGAGATTGAAAAAATCGGGATTTAGGAATTTTATTCATTAATTTTGAACTTCAGGTTATTTCTGGAATCTTCAATTTTTGTATCTCTCTCTTATCCTTTTTTTAAAAAGAATAATAACCATCCCAAGTATAATTATTTAATAGAAAATATAACTGTGACAAAACCAAGTTCTGAAAATTAAGAAATGTTACAGTTAAATTTACCAATCTAGTTGTTTTATTTTTCCAAGTTGAAATATTCAGAATTCAATTATTCAATATTCAGGATGTTTAATTGATTATTTTTGACTTGAGGTTCCTGGAACCTTTAGTTTTTGAAAAAAAAATTTCATTTTTTTTCGTTGATTACTGACTTCTAGTGGACACATTGCAAAGATGGAGAAATTTATAGAAAAAAAATCAAGTTTTCAAAATTAAGAAAAATTATATCAAAACTTGATCAGGTAATCAAGTCTTTCAAAATTGTAAATTTTTCGAATTCTTTGATTCGAGATTCAGAAATTAAATTTGGTTTCAACTTGAACTTGTTCCTGAAATTTTCAGTTTTCCCTCATTTTTTGGAAGAATAATAATAATTTTCAATGTTATAATGTTATTAAAAATTTACTTGCAAAGTAGTCATATCCCAAAAATTTAAAAAAGTTATGATTATGATTTAGTTTGCTCATCAGGCAATTAGATTTTGCTAATTAGAAATTTTAATTCATTTTTCAACTTCAATGTTAATAGAAGGGTGACGATTCTTGAATAAATAATCATAATAATTAAGAACTCAAAGTTTTCGAAGTTTGAAATAATCATCGAAAGATTAGATAGAGGATCTATCGATCAAATTTCAAAATTGTATATAATATGTATTTAAATCAGTAAAAAAAAAAAAAAAAAAAAAAGAATTATTAAGTATTTCAAAACTTGAATATTTTTAGTGAGTAAATCTGTTCAGGTTAAAATGTTAGAAACTTTTAATTTCGAGAATCACATGTCCATTCGTAGATAAATCTTTACATTTTTAACAATAGAATTTTTTCCACTTCGAGTATTTCCCCTACTTCCACTATTCAAATTAGTTCATGGAAAAAACGTCAATGAAAAGAACGAGAATCGGAAGATTATGGAACCCTGAATTTCGAAAGGTATTAGAAAAGTCGCAAATAAAAGGAAAAAATTGTTTTATTTTGTGCTTCGGTATGAATATTTCTAAAAACTTGGTTCAAAAATTTGGGTATAACAAATATGAAGTTAAAATACCAACAATAATACCAAGTCGTGCATTTTGTTTAGATTTTTATTTCCGAGCATAAAATTTTTCCTCATTACAAGAAATGAATCTTAATCAGAGGAATGTCTTAAATTGCATAATTTAAACATTTAAAAAGTTTAATTTAAAAACTAGGATTTTATGACAAAGTTTCAAACATAACTTTTCAAGTTTAAAAACTCCAATATGATTGATTTTTTTGATTTTCAAAACTTGTAAGTCGGTTTTGGAAATTTGAAATTTTCGTTATGAACTAAAAAATAATTCCCGAAATTTCGAAAAAAGTTTAAATAACTGAAGGAATTTAAAATTCAGAAAATTTATTTTTGAAATTACTGAATTTTTTAATTCTGAAAATTTTCGACTTTCAGTGTGCCATATCAGTAAAACTTTTTTCCATATTTTTAATTCCACAATCAATTTGTTTTGTGCTCGATTTGATGAAATTCAGTCAACAAATAGCTCCATTTATTTTCATTTAACATTCATCTCATTCGAATTCCTTTATTCTTTTTTCATACATATTGATGTTTATTCATCTGACATTTCACACCTTTCGAATTTAAAAAAAATCAATTCCTTCTTCAATATCCAAAACTTTGGACCAGCCAAAGTTTTGGATATGACAGCCGAAGTTTTTTTACTATGAAAATCAGTAGGCAATTTCCATGATCAAGACCATGGTTGACATAACCAAAACTTTCATTATCACATCTTACACTTTGCTTAGTTTATATTTTATTAAATGATTTTTGCTGGAACTATACATTAATTTTCGTGTACTTAATCCATGACTGAAATATTCGACATTATGACTTTATCCAAGATTTTTCCCGCGACGGACTATTTCTAATCAAGAAGCGAGTCTTGAATCACTCGTGTTTGAAAAGAGGCTTTAATTGGTACATATTCGCTTTTTTCTCATTATCTTGAGCGAGAGAGAGGAAGAAAGAGAAATAGAGTAGAATGCGGATCGCAGAATGTATGAATTAACTTTCATTAATAGAAAACGCTGTGGAACGATGAAATCGTGGCATTGCGCAAAACTTCCTAAACGCTTTTTCGGAGCTAAGAATACTGGAATGTAGGTTATAATAATCTATTTATGCAGCACGCACGCGGCGTACAACAAGTTGGAGGGGACATTTACACGAACTTGCGGTCCTGCAAAATATTTACTCTCATTGACTCCAACTAGGCAATAACAGAAAATACCCCCCCCCCCCCCCTCCCTATAGCCGACACCCTAACAATCAGAAAAAAATTTTTTAGAAAAATCATTATTGTTTTGGTACACGGAGAGAAATGTTTGGTTGCAGCAACCAAAGCATACACTGAAAAAACAGTAAGTTCAATACAAATATAAGCGTACAGTTGTACCGTTTTCTCAAATATTGATCAACCATTAATATATATCTTAGTTATAAAGATAGCGTATGTTTCATACTAATTTCTTTGGATTCTGCAGTATTTGCGACAAATATACCATATATTTGACTGAAGTTACTTGAACCAACTTCACGTGCATTAAGATCAAATATGTGTTAAAGATTCCTTTTCGTCTGACCAATGTAGCAAAAGCGACAATCATTACATTTGATCTTATATACAATTCCCTGCTGATCTAGAAATTCTAATTTTTCTTTATCTCTTTTTATGACTTTACTATTCAATTTATCATCTACTCTATTTATAATTCCCACATCATACGTGTTAAATGTCTTATTCAATTTTATATTCAAATCTTTAACAAAAAGCAGTACTAGTTTCTTCTTATAATTCGAAAATTATATTCAAATTGAATATAATTCAAATGTTTCATACTCATTTCTTTGGATTCTGCAGTATTTGCGACAAATATACCATATATTTGACTGAAGTTACTTGAACCAACTTCACGTGCATTAAGATCAAATATGTGTTAAACTTGAATGGCGTAAGAAATCAATGTTAGCTTCAAATTTAAAAATAATAGCAAATAAGCTGTCTATATTTGATGCAACTGTTCTATATAGTAACAGTTAATATACCGATACTTGACGAATGTTGTGGAAAATTTTCGACAATTTTAATAAGCTCAGACAAGCTTGTGAATGCCAGTTTATAAATTAATTTTCACTGTTTAACAAAATAATGGAGCCTCTCCTCGTGGAGTGTGGCCTTTCCAGCATCTTCAATGTTATGGAACAGAAGTTTAATTACTGAGAGTGTCACTCAAATTTTTATATATCTTTCGGCCTGAGCAAAGTTTATGTTGATGGTTGAATGGAGCTGTTGCATTTGAGATCGACCATCGAGTTCCCTAAGTCAAGCGGCGGTAACTATCGTCTGTACAAAGATGGATGATCATCGGGTACTCGCGCGCGCACGTGCCTCGGATAAGACGGAAAAAAATCATGTTCTTGATAAAATTGGGGGACGAATTCGAGAAATAGGAAAAAAAAACATTCACTTAGGGTTATGTATACACAATACTAACGTCAATTATTTTTTTTTTAGTAAAAAACCTACGTCGATCTTAGTTTCCAACAACCAACTTTGAACTTACGACAAGTTACTTGAAATTTTCTTGCAAAGAGCAATACGGTAACTATTAATATATCAAGTTTTGTCCATACTTTTTCAAAGAGTTCATATGAATATGATATTTACTTGATAGCGATTACTTCGTTGATATTCATAGCAAATACGCATATAGTAACTGTTAATGTACAGAAGTTTGCTTGAACTTTATTAGATAGTTTATATGAATTTATCGTTAGTTTGATTCCCTGTTCATGCAACACTGTACCGTTGCGTTTACGTTGCACTTCCGTTGTAGTTACGTTGCACTTTTTAAATCACTATAAAAATGATCTGACAAAACCCACGTGTACAGAAATGCGATAAATCATAAAGAAGAAGTATTTTTCATAGACATCAGAAGGAAGAACTTTGGAAAATAAAGTTGAACGTAAAGAAATAGAGAAATAAAAAATAGTATATTTCGTAACAGGCACGGATGTGCGAATTTGGCGAAACGGGGAAATTACGGTCCGAGGCGAAGCTGAGGACTGTAACCCGTTTTGCCTATGAGCACATCCGTGCCTGTTACGAACGATATTTTATATACCGAGGGCATAGAAAACGCGTTTAGAGATCTCGAGCTGGCATAGAAACGCGTTTTCTATGCCAGAGATACATAAAATTATTCTTTTATCTTTCTTTTTGATTTTACCCCTACTTTTTATTGAATTATAGCGTATCAGCTGCAAAATTAAATAAAATAAGATATATGATTATGTGAAAAAACAAACAAGCGCCTGTCAATCGATTTTTTTTCTTTTGTTTTGATTATGAAACGTCAATTTTAGCATCCATGAAAGGTATTGAATTTGATTTTTGATGATAAAATTACTAGTTTTAACAGATTTTTTTAAATGATATTAATCGAAAGTTCTGAAAACTGTTATTTCTCTAAGTTTCAAGAAGGAACGCACAATAAATACAATAATCGAACGAAATAACGTAATGCATAAGTTCTAGGAATTTAGAAAGGTATTTAATTCTAGCTTTCCTGAAAACATCATGGTTTTTAAAATTAGTTTTTGAACAATCAAGATAAAAAATAACACAAACTTCTTAATATTCATGAGTTTTATGGACGAACACACATTAATTACTCTAATTATTCGAAATTACGAATGCAACGCAAGTGCGACGCTATATTGTTGCACTTACGTTGCACAAACTTTGCCAGGGTTCAACTTAACATTTATTTTGCAAAATCCAAGTATGCGATTTATTAATAGTTACCATATGTGGCAATATTTCTATTTTTATGTATATTAAAAGGGTGTACGCCCGTGCAATGTTATGAATAAATAAATAAAGAAATAAATAATCTTAACTGCTAAAATAAATGAAACTGTTAGTTGGGATTTGATATACATACGCCAAACTTTAGCAACCCAGTTATGAATTTCGTCTAATTTTCTTCTTCTCTGTGAAACTTGTAAGAATTTCACAGAAAAATAGAATCCTCTTGAAAAAAATTCAACAAAGTTTTTAAATTCTGTAGGTTCTTGTATTACCTCTGAAATTCAAAGTAATAAATAATTAGCGGTATTTAACAAGCATCGTCCAATTTTTAAATTTCTCAATTTCATCTTGAGTAAGAAAAAAAACTAATTACTCTTTGTCATCGTTTTTTTCTTAAGAGGGCACCCCCTCCAGCGCGTCAAAAAATAATGGTTGCTTGGCATTTTTTCCCACTCAAAAAAAAGCAACGTATGTGAATCATCTTATGCACATATTTAGGTACATGCTGAAAATACAGAAAAAATTTTTTTCATAAACAAATAATTAAAAATGGTGGATTTATTGAAAGACCTGTATGACAACTCGGATTTTCGCGCAGTACACAGAAGAGTCGATAGTTCTTATCTGAAACATACAAGCAGTATGTAACATACATACAATTCAGTAGACTTTCTTTGAGTGCATGAACATCTAATACTGTTAAAAAAAATTTTTTTATTTAGTTTTTTAGCGAAAAATAGCAACAAAAATGTAAAAATCGCCACTTTTTTTTGAGGCTGTTACTTCAATACTGTGTAATCGAGTTTTTCTAAGTTTTACTAATTCATGCACTCGAGAAAAGTCGGCTGAAACAAAAAAATTGCTTTTATGATTCGGATGCTTTTGAACTTTCGACTCCAACATGTACCGCGCGAAAGCAATCTGCCGCGAGTTGTCATACGAAATTTCCAATTTAATCCACCATCTTCAATTAATTGTTTATAAAAAAAACTTTTGTTTGTAGTTTGAACATGTACCTAAATACATGCAAAAGATGTTCCACGTATGAACTTGCATGATTCATTCATTCATTCGGCATGTCATACGAATTAGATAAGACCGAAAAATAACTAGTGACTTCTTCTTTCGTAGTCACACAAAAAAACGTACATATTTCTTCTAATTCGATTGGTCGAAAGCGGTTCAAACGGAATTCCGAATATCCCGAACTTCCAAGGCTGCAGCAACTTGGAAGCAATCCAATATTTCCCGATATATATTTTCGCGAAAAAAAAAATTTTCCCCCGACTCCGGAAAAAGGCCAATTAACGTCAGTCCCAGACACGAAATTTTCTCGCGTGTCAAAAGCACGTATTCTCGGTGTTTCGATTTCAGATTTCCGTCACGGAAAACTACCCTCGCGTCGCGCCCGGAAAAATCGATGCACAAAGGAACGAGCGAAGAAAAAAATGCGCTTGATCGCGCAATCAGCGACAGCTCAAATTACAAATGAAAAAACACTTTTTCCAAACCCAATTCGCAGGAATTTTTTTCGAACGGAGAAAGACAGATTGCAGCCGGTGTAATCTAGATTGTATCCGGTGTGAACTACCTTGCCTGAGATCTATTTTTCTCAGTTGGCCGAGATTAATTTCGCTCCTCATTCTCATGATCTTTTCTTTTCTCTGAGGTAAGGTAAGCTCATGTTGAATTTTACCCGATTTAAAATTCACCCAGGGTCAAATAACAATAAAATAATGAGTCGTTCTTTGTATGAAATTATAGAGAATATTTTAAATTTTTACTTTCACACTGGGGAAAAATTTCAGCGATAGAACACATATAAACCTTTTCACTTGAAAATAAAAAAAAAATGATCAACATTGTAAATAGTAAAGCAAATATTATTTTTCATTATGACTATAGATTTTCTTAGAAAAAGGAGATGATGTAACGAGAGATCGGTCATGTTTTTAACGAAATCAAAATTCGTTGAGAAGCTGTAAGATGCAAGATCGATGTTAGTATTGAAAATATAATGATATATCGATAATTATTATTTTCTGCATTTTTGAAAAGCTGTGATTGGAATAAAGAATATTTCAAATTGTAACATTTTTAGAGTAAAAACTAGATGGCAAAATGTGTGACTACTAGAAAAATTTCAAATTTTTGATTAAAAACTTGGAAAATAACACAAGTAAAAAAAATGTTCAAGTACCAAAATCTTGAACTTGAAAAAAAAAAATGTCATTTTCAATATTCTCTCAATTTTCAGGGCAAATTTTTTAAATGACTTCACTAAAAAATATCTAAAAGTCAAACAAAAGGCATGGCACGAAAAAATTGTTATAGTTATGGAATCAAAAAATAAAAAATAGGAATTTCGAGAACAAAGAAGTTTCTAATAATATTGATATGTTGGATAAGAAATTTTCAAAATTTTGTAGATATTTTGCATCAAAAAAAAATTTTCTAAAAATTTGTATTGATGCCTAAATAAATGAATTTCCTACCATTATTCTTCAGCTTTTGGATTCATAAATTTTCGATAAAGATTATTTATCAAATTTACTGCAAAGTAAAAGCGTTGAAAAAATTGAATAACAAACGAATAAAAATAGTAATATAATGAGTAAATATTCAACTAATGAGACGTGAAAATTTTTTATTCAGAAAAATTTATGATCCGGCAAAGATATTTCGAAATGGTGAATTTTATTTTCTTCATTAAAATTAATTGTGAATTCGTATCATTACAAGATCTTACTGCATTTTTGTAGGAGCTACGATTGTGAAACATAGAATCTTTTTATCATGTAAAAATTCTAAATTGACATTTTACTGCAAAATGTACAAATCATTCAAAAATAGCGAATTTTTGATGAACGATTAAAAATAAAATGAAAACAATTGAAATATCAAAGATTCTAATAAATTATCAATTGTCATGTCGATTTTAATAAAATTTATCTGCAATATCAAAATCAAAAATTCTTCTCATTACAAAATGATATTCCTCAATATTTGATTTCATAAATATGATTTTTTTTAATACTATTATTTCTAGTCTCTTTTTTTCAACTCTTATTTCGTAGAATTTTGAATATAAAAAATCATTATAAAAAATCCATGATTATTAAAATTCGAAAAAATTGATTTTGTATCATTTAGCAAAAATTTCTCGGTTCCTCAACGCAAATTTTAATATTTTATCATTTTTTTTAACCATACGATATTATGTTGAATGACTCATAAATAAATTCTACCACCATCTCTAATATATTATAAATACAATGATAGGATCAAATTTATGATCTTTGAAATTTAACATTTAAGTTCGGTGAAATAAATATTCCGATGCAAGGATCTCTACTCCAATAATATTAGTTTTTTTTAATTAACTAGTTAAATAATGAATCAATATTTTGCTCCGAAAATTTTGATTTTTCTTTCATTATAAGATTTTCACTTTTACTGCTACACATAATAAACGCCTCGAATTAAGGATAAAAAATCCATCTTTAACGACCATTTTCCTTAACAGCATATATATTTTTGTTTTGTTTTACCTGATTTTTCACCGAAACCCTGGAAAACGTGAAATTTTTCCTCTCGCGAAAAGCATCGATCCGATAGAATGGTATATCACAAAATCCGTTTAACCATTTTAACAAGATCAAGTCGGCGACTTTTGTTTCGGCGTTCGTTCCGGAACTTTTCCTGTTTTTTTGTCTACCACGAACAAGGACGTCATTTATGCTACTCGCGAGAGTAATTTCGAGGTCTAAAAACGTTCACTCCCAGTGTGTCCGTAATCTGGTTCTACCTAGTTTCAGGCCGAGAGCACTCGAGGTGATGACCGTCAAAATTTTTCTCAAATCGCGTTTTTTTATCGTCAACGATTATGCATGATACATACCTCAATCGTGATCATCGCGATTCAAATCTACGATTCTTTGTCTTTCATTTTTTTCCCCTTCAGAGCACTTCATTAATATTTTTGAATCGTTTATTTTTAGATTTACAAAACATGCTAAAATGTTCGAAATATTTATGGATCTTATTTTACTATTCTCTCTTATCATCTATTTTATTATTAATAATAATGATGAACACCGACAAGAAAAAATATTCTTGACATATTTTTAAACTCATGACAACGTAAATCTGAAAAAAAAAAATGAAACTTATGAAGAGTTCATAAATTACCCAAGATTTTTTAATAATATTCACGTT
This sequence comes from Platygaster robiniae, assembly GCA_028476575.1. Taxonomy (NCBI): domain Eukaryota; kingdom Metazoa; phylum Arthropoda; class Insecta; order Hymenoptera; family Platygastridae; genus Platygaster; species Platygaster robiniae. The sequence continues at coordinate 37,684,050 of CM052020.1, forward strand.
GCCATCCACCAACCGATTTTCAGAAAAAAAAAACAAAGCTGATGTTTGAAATTTCATAAGCATTTTTAGAAAAGTTTCGAAGAAAAATAGGAAAACTACATTTTAAACTACGTATTTTAAAAATTTTTTTATATCAAAGTTTTCAAGTCAGAAAATACGCAAATCATAAAATAGGGCAAAATTTCTAATTGCATGGAAAATAATTTGAATGATAAAAATTGTAATCAATATGTTTAAAATTCTCTACATTCAAAAGTTAAAAACATGTGAGATAAAATTTGAGTTATTCAAATATTTGCAAATTCATCAAAACTAACGTAAACCAATATCAAGAATATTATGAGTATCCTAATCAAAATATTGGCTAGGAAGTTCCAGCTTCCGAATTTTACAATTTAGAATTTTTAAATTCCAAATCTCTGCAACCACAAAATCTCTTTCATCCTGATTTTTTCTTTCAACCGCCTATTTTTTTCACAGATCTTATTTTGTAAAAGTCTGTTTTTCGTCCCTTTCTGCTACAATGCCCCCAACTTCTTTCCACGCATTGTTGATCCCGGGAATATTTATTTTATTATCCATCGACTTTCAGACGACTCGCAACCTACTGTAGTGCGAGAAAGACGCCTAGAACGGGATTCAATTGAAAGAAAGAAGGACGAAAAGAGAAGGTCTTGCGAGTCGTCTTAAGAGGGAATAGCATTGATATGAAGGGGGGACGATTCGTCGAAATTTTCAAGGCTGTTTTCTCCTCACTTCCGCCACTACGGAATTGCGCGTTTATTTATCGATCGCACGCGCCGAAAGAGACGAAAATCAGCCGTTGCCCGAAGAGCTAAAATGCCACATTTAGCTGCTAGTCGGAAAAGTAGCAGATACAGAACGAGGATGAAGCTATAGAGTTTCAAATCGAGTTCTCTCAACACGTGAGAAACAACTGTTATTTGGTGACTTTCTATTCAAATATATTAAGAGTATGCAGAACCTACTACATATTTCTGTAAGCAACCTAAAATGACATTTAGCAGCATCTACCTCATTCGTAAACGAATTATAGAAAATACGAAACCTTAGTAAATGTTGTTCAATCACATGTGCTTTCTAAATTTGAAATACACAAGATCGATATCTTTCAATGTCTAAAAAAAGCGAGAATGTACTGTTGAATGGAGTTCCACTGATTTAACTGTAAAAATAATAATTTCACTGAGCTCTGAGCAGGAGTGTGAGTTTACCGGTCAAAAAAAAATGGGTCAGGTCATCGTAATTTCTGACAGTCATTTACTGTCATTAACGGTCAAATGAAAAAACTCTCTAACTATAATTTACCGTCAGAGCTCGTTTCCGGTCAGTAATTACCGGTCATGACTCGAACTTCGATGAAATATGCGAGTTAACGTAACTGGCCAAACGATTTCCAGCAATTCCAGGTGAAAATTATCAATTTTGTTATTTCAGATTTCGTTAATGAGTTTTCCATTTTTTCAGGAAAAACTCATGAGTACTACTGCGTTTGCTGGACAATATGCATGGTGTCCAAAGTCGGCGAATTATCAGAAAACCATCGATGCTTCATGAATTTCCGAAACACTTTTTCCTTTGCAATTTTTGAAAATTCGCAAAATTTAAAGAGTTATGAATCATTCAGTTTCGTCTACTTACCATTCGGAAAGGCGGGCTTTTGATTGAAGCCCCTTCTCTTTCTAAGCTTACTCTAATGGAAAAGTAAGGGTAATGTTGAAGTGTATGATGGAATGTAGAATAATGATGTCTCTTATCTTGAAAACCAATTTTTACTCAGACTCACCTTTCTGTTAGTTATAGTAGCCTTTTTTCCAATTGTCACATTTACAATACAGTATTTTCTAATTTTTTTTTAAATAGAGATAAGGAAAGGCCATTAACCGACATTCCATTATACACACCTCAGTGATCCCAGTATTCCCATGAGAGTAAGCTAAGAAAGAGAAGGAGTCTCTTCTATGAAAAGCCCCGCCTCTCCAAAAGTTAGATTACCTTGAATTATCAATAGCTGCCCAAGTATTGCGAATTTTCAAAAATTGCAAAGGAAAAAGTATCTTAGAATTTCATGAGGAACTGATGATTTACGGATGATCTGCTGACTTTGGGACATCCTGCATATGTTGTCATCAACAACAAATCGAAAACAAAAACTTTGTACTCATGTTTAGAAACTAATGCATCGGCGATAATGATAAAAGTTTTAGAATTCTTGTATTTCCGATTAAGTTCCTTTCAAAATTATACATAAACATACCCTGATAAAAAATATTGTACTTTTTACTATAAAATTTTGCGATTGTGGTTCAGTCTCAAATATTGCATTTTTCGATAAAATTTGTTTCATATTCTACTATATTTACAACAAAACTTGAATAAATTTGCCAATATTTGCTATAAAGATAGTAAATTAAATAAAGAATTTCGATAAAAAAAGTGCAATAGTCGAAACTGTTCCACAATAATTACAATGCTTAAAAGTGAAAAGTATAATACTCTTGTCTTAAAATTAGTGTATAAAACCGATGTCAAATACAATAAATAGGAAATTTTCAGAAAATAAAGATACCGAAGGAAAATATCTAATCAACAACACACTTTTATGAAGTAATTTGTTTATTTCTTTATAAATGATTTTTTTCAAATAGAAAGGTTGTAATTGTATGATTATTTATTATTGAAAGAACCAGAAAATTTGTTTCCATTTTTTCATAAAAATTCGACGAAAAAAAGAAAGATGCAATAACAAACGAGATGAACATGTTTTCAAGTCATCTTTGTGTATGTAATAATTTTGACCATCATAATAATTCTGACCGGTGAGGCAAACTGACGGTCATAATTGACCAAAATTTTCTTTTCGTAATTGACGGTCATGATCAGAAATTTACCGGTAAATTTACTAGTGAATTTACCGTCTTACATCCCTGGCTCTGATTAAATATTCATTGTTTTACAGTGCATATCCACTATTTCCAAGGTGGAAGACTTTTCACTGCTAGAAAGTGAATATGCACTACAAAATAGTAAAGTTTCACTTTTTCAGATTTAGAGAGTGAGTAGTTCTAGGCCACTTAGCTCATGTTTTTTGTCATAAAAATTCACTGGAGAACTATACGTGATACAACAATATTTAGCAACATTTTGTATTTTGCATGATTCATTAAAAAACAAATTGAATTCTTCTGAAGGTCGATTTGAAATAAATAAACTTTTGAATTGAAATATTTAATGTCAACTACATCTCTCCCATCTGTTCGAACGTATCAGAAATAATTAATTTTCCCACGCTAAACAATGCAGAATTTTTTCTCGAAAAATGCAAAAAATTCGATTGAATCACAAACGAAATGAAATCAATTGAGGAGATTAGGAAAAGCCGTATCTCGGCTTGGGTTACATTCCTCGATCGTCGCTCGTTATCAAGGCGGCGCGGAAAAAAATCCGCGCTATGACCTGACTACACGTAATATAAACAAATCGGCGTGTTCACTAGTTCTCGAGCTTCAGTGCACTGCATATAGAAGCATCATTAAACACATCACTTGGAATTGATTTTTATGGCTAGGATACTTATAAATAGGCATAAGCGTTTGATTACATTTTTATACATTTTTGAAGACTTTGAAAAACCTTTACCTTCAATTCCTGAAATTTTTTAAAAGTTATACCAATACTATTCATCGCATTATAGAATTTCAGATAATTTTATGATTTAATTTACTAAGTAGCATTTTCTACTCTTATAAATGTGCCTGAGAAAGGTAAAGTTGTTTTGATCATTTTAATTCCATTTACAAATTTAATTCAAGTCTCTTTGGCTTCCCGCTGAGACTTCTATCTCTACAAAAACGGCGTCGCAAATTTTTCAACTTTGTTTTTTTTTCTATCCACATGTATTGTGATATCTGGCAGAAGTTTCCAATTCTCAGATAAATATTTATCAACTAATATTATATTAAAAGTTGTTTTAAGCGGGAACTGTTCATATCAGAGGCGTTGCAACAAAATTATGAAGGGACAAACTCTAATGTCAGCAGGTCAATAAACATATATTTTTTTCAATATATCAATATGTTAATACTTATTCTAGTATCATAACATCTTATAAGATCGAATTAGAAATCTCAAGTTTTTAATTTTTTAAATGTATAAGTTTTGACGTATTAAATCTCATTTCTAGTATGTATTTTTTCAGTATGTATATCATTTGAAGGATTTTCTCGTCGTTGTAGGAATTTTAGAAATTTATTTCTAAAATTTGATGCTCTAGATTCGAGGTTTCAATAGTTTTTTGTATTTTCATACTTAACCTTCTCTTTTGAAGGTATTCTATAAAGTGCTATTATTAGGATTTTTCGTACTTTATTCTACATATTTTATGAAATTTTGAGAGATATTCTTATTTTTTTATAACTTTTAGCGTTTTCGTAAATTATTATTAAAGTTTGGTAAGTAATTCAATGTTTAAGAATTCGAAACTTTTTAGATTTTTAGTATTCCAGAGAATTTTACAAGAAACAGTACATATTTGTAAAGATAACTTTTTTTATTATAGATTTCTAGTACTTTTATTACTCATGGTATTTTTTTATTTTTTTTAGTTTGGATGATTTTCTGGCATTTTTATGGATTTCTATACTATAGAGTATGCAGAACTCAATGCTTTATGATTCGACGTTTCAAAGATGCTTATTGTTATTTTATAGTTGCTTAGGATAATTATATTTACATACGAAGATTTTCAGAATTTTATTGATTTCTAGTATGTATACTCAGTATTTTCCATAGTTTTAGTTATAATCCAAATTAGGTAGGATTTTCTAGGTTCATTTAAAATGCTTGGTATTTTTCAAAATTCTAATATAGATTTCCTGAATTCGATATCCTAGAATCTAAAATTTTCGAGATTTTCAGTATTTCAACAAATTTTTCAGAAAGTAGTACCTTCATGGAATTAAAGTACTTCAGTAATTTCTAAAACTTTTAGTTCATTTTGTGTTTTTTTCAATATTCATAAATTTTACGGAATTTCCAATTATTTCAAGGGATTCTTTTGTAGATTTTTAGGATTGAATGCTTAAAAGTTATAAGTTCTATTGATTTGGATAATTTCTGTAAATTTTTCAGAATAAAATATCTATATTGAATTTAAGAATTTTAGATTTCTATTATTTTTGTAGTCTTTCATAGTTTTCAGCATTTATGAACGTATGTAGTATTTAAAAGTATCCTTCTAGATTTTCAATATTTTTATGAAACACGTCAATCTTAAACATTCGAAGTCCTAAACTTTAAATTTTTATGTGCATGAAATTATTAAATTTTTATGTGCATGAAATTATTAAATTTTTATGTGCATGAAACGTTTAAAATTAAACGAAAAAGGAAAAAAGACGCGTATTCAAGAAAAAAAATTTCCTTATGCTTTCATGGACTTTTTGGTCTAAATAATAAATTTTTGCTCACCAACAAAATATTTTACACAATCCCGCACAATCCTCCTCTTTGCGAGAAATCGAAATTTCGTTAAACTTTTAGTTTCGTTTAATTTTAAACATTAGGAACTTCGGGTACATAAATTTTTATAGATTCTTAGTATTTCAAAAGATTCGTGAAAACTCAGTTTTTTCGTAAATTAATAGTGTTTCAAAGCGTTCTTGTTATTTCAGTAATCTCCATATTTATGATGTGTAAATATCTTCACAGGCAGGTAGCTGAAAAAGATGAAATTTCCATTGTAAAGTAAAATAATTTTAAGGCAAATTGTAAAGCATTGTAAAGCAAAAATTGTATAGTGTCCAAGTCTGTAGTGTCTGAGGGAAAATTTTATTTCCATATATCAGAGTGAAATTGGAACGTGTAGTGTCCAACTCCATAATGTCCAAGGAAAAATATCATCTCCATGTCAGGTTGAAATCAAAATGTGAAGTGTTCAACTCTGTGGTGTCCTAGGAAAAACTTCATACCCACGTCAGAGGGAATTTAAAATGTGTAGTGTCCCTGGAAAAATTTCATCTCCTCATCAGAGTAAAATCGAAATGTGAAGTGTCAAATGTCCAAGTATTTTAGCCCTGAATAACTGAAACTGAAATATGTTATGTTCAAGGATGTGTACATATCCTAAGAGAGTGCCTGCACTCTCTGTGTTTTTTTTAATATATTAATAAAGTTTGAATGATTTTCTGATATTTACATGGATTCCTACATAAACTTTTAGAATGAGATGTTCTAGGATTTTTATATCTAGAGATTTAAGGTAAATATATAGATTATCAAGTAAAATTTTTTTTCAATATATTTGAAAACAGACAATTTTTGTGTTTTATTGACAGAATAAATAATGCTACAAATTACAATTTTTGAACATCCACATGTATTGTGGATCACATGCAACACCTTGGAATTTTTTAGACCAAATTCAAATTTTATAATTCTTAATTTTCTAAATTAAAATCAATGTGTCGACTTTTCAGCTTTATTATTACAATAATAAACAGTGCCCTGTACAAAATGAAAAGGGCAGAAAGTCCGCTAAATGAAAATACGAAAATCGTTACAAATTTTCAAACATCGTCTGCTTCTGCGCATGTAGTACATTGTGATACTCAGCAGCAGACGATATTTACAGATTCTCAGGTCACACTGGGTCACGCGGAACACCATTATTTTGGGCGGGAACTGTCAAAATTCAAATTTTCAATTGTTGACAAACAAATGTAGACCAATCAAAGGGTTTTTTTTTCATGTACAGCTGTTTACATCATACCGGTAGTTTCCTATTGTTCAAAAACATGATTTTACTAGAACAAACAACGAAAAATTGTTTTCAATGAAAATATGAAAAAACAAATTACTTTTTCAAATGTGCAGAGAAGTTCTCGCCTAAATTTGTCCAGGGTAAGCGGGAGTTTTCCCGGACACAGAAGTAAATAACGTTGCTGTTGATGACATTAATGACACTTGTATCACTGAACTCGAAGATGTCTCGATCGCCGTTCGAACTCGCGTTTTCCCGTCGCAGAACATTCTTTTCGAGGCACTCGCGCTCGTCATCCGACCAAGAGATGGCGAATTCTGGCCCGATCTCGCGAGCGTCGACCCGCACGCGAAACAAAGAGTCCGGGTCTCGTTGCACCAATTTCACGGAATTTATACCGAGGCGCGTCGCGACGACGGTGCCGGCGTCCGCCAGCACCGTGCTCTTCGCTAACTCAACAAACCCGAGGGTAAATAATAAAAGAACAACCGGTGACTGCAAAAGTCGAACATTTCGAGCCATCATGTGGACAGATCAATGTAAAAATGACAACTGGCGACAGCTCGTAAATGCGGTCATATTTATAACCTCGGTTCGAGGTATACCGATTTTTTTGTGATCGATACTATCGAACAGTGAAAAACCGTTAAATTTGAAATGGGAGAGTTGAAAAACCGTTACATTTGAATTTGAAAGTTGAAAAACCGAATAATTTGAAATGGGAAAATTGAAATTGGTTGTGATTTGGGATAAAAAAGGGTTTTTTACTTATTAGGGATGGTGCAAGTATTCATTTTAAAATACATATGTAAAAAAAAAATAATAATAATAAATTATGTATTGATGACAAACATGAAATAAAAATTGAATTGAAATTATCAAATAATCGAAATAATTTGGACAATTTTATTTTAATGGATGGAATTACCTTGTTCTATTCAATTAATTTGATCATTTATTTGTAATAATTTGAACTAATTGAAAAAAATAATGAATTATTTGAATGATAATCGTATATTATTTTAAAATTGAAAAAATAGATCTGTGTTTATAGACCGAAAAATTTCTACTTGTTAAATCAATTACTTCGAATTTTATCATTCATGACTTTGAAAGCTGATTTTTTTCACAATCGAAAGACTATATCAAATAAAAATTAAAAAGAAAGGCCTGAAATGAAAGAATTTGAAATGATTAAAAGTATTGATTCAATCGATGGAAAATATACATTTTTCAGATAAGTAAAACTTTTGATTTTTATATTTTGGATGTCTTTCGTCAACATTGACAATAAAGTTAATGAAAATTAAAATTCATAGAATTGAAATCATTCAAATAATCGAAATACATTGAATGTTTTTATTTCAATTATTGATAAAATATATTTCTTTCATTCAATTACTTTAAATGTTAATTTAATGAAATAATATATATGATTTGAATGATGATGACATTTTTAGATGTATCAGTGTTTATGGACCGGAAAATACCTACTAATTTGTTAAAAAACAATTATTTCGAATTTTATCGCTCATGAATTTAAAAGCTGATTTTTGTAATCGAAATGACTATAAAATAAAAGTTGAACAGAAGAGCCAGAAATAGAATAATTTGAAAGAGTTAAAATTATTTTTCAGATCAGAAAAATTTTGATTTTAATATTTTGGCTGAATTTACTTAACATTGACATTCAATATCGAATGATTTTTTGATATTAAATGTTTAAATCCAACATTCTTTTTGTATTAGAATGTCTTTCTTCGATTTTTTAGTTATTCAAGCAAAAATTGCTATTTTTAAATGTTTCGTACATTTTTCAGCAAAGTGTTGATCGAGAAGTAAAATATGGTAGAAAAATTATATTTTTCAATTATTACTGTCTGAAGAATGCAGTGAATTATATTTTACTGATGTGAATTTACTTTTTTTTCTAATACAACAAAAATTTACAAGTTTAAAAATTCCTTATACAAAATATTGAGTTCATAAATCTTGTTGTATCAAAATTTTATTGAAGTCATTTTTTTGAAATTTATTTATAATTTTTTTTATTTGAGAAGACTCGAAACCTACTGTAGTACGAGAAAAACGAGTAGAACGGAAACCGATTTAAAGGAAGGATGACGAAAAGAGAATGTCTTTCGAGTCGTCTTAATGATATGTATCACATGAATGATTTTTTGAAATTAACTACCTGAATCACACATTCTGCATTAAAGAATGTTTTTCGTTTGATTGCTTAGTCATTTTAAAGCAAAAAATTGTTAGTTTCGTTTTGAATGATTATGACATTTTGCAGAAAAATTTCAATCCATAACTTTTAAATTACAAAAAACTTCTATTTTCTTCAATTATAACTGTACAATAATGCAGCAAATTCTGTTTTATTGCTGAAAATGTACCATTTATTTATTAACAAGAATTTCAAAATTCTGAAAATTCCTAATCCAAGATATCGAGATCACAAATTTTTATTTCTCATCAATTAAATCCATATCTATAACTTTTTTTCATTTTTTTAATTTAGTATTTTTAGTTTGCAGTAAATTCGATGAAAAATATTCATCGAAAGTTTATGAATTTAAAACATTCGATAATAATGATAAGAATAATTTCCTTTATTTGTCAACACAAATTTATAAACGTTTAGTCTGTTTAGTTGTTTGATACAATAAACTTAAAATTTTCAAAATTCTTCAACATAAATATCACGATTACAAATAACTCTAATCTCGAACTTATTTTTCATTAATTTTATTGAATCTATTTATTTTCATAATTATATCTAATTTCATAATTATTTGAAAAATATATCCGAACTAATAAGGAAACAGTTGAAAAAGTTATTCTTTACTAGTTAAACAATTACTAAAAATCAAATGATTAAAAACTACCCAATTATTATGATTAAAACAAACTTGAGTGCTCGATTTATAAAATTGATTATCCGATTTCAAGAAGGATTCCAACGAAATAATATATAACTTAAAATATTCCATGTATTTATTGAGATTAAAATTATGTGACAGTCAAAGGATATATTTATATATACACATTACGCAAGCACTATGCGTACAAATAGTGCGCGACTAATTTTCCAGACATGGCAGTATTTCGCTCCGATGCGTAAGTGCTGATTATACCTTCTCGAACATTAATCGTAACATTTTTACATCTTTCGTCTCTTTTCATAAGGATGTAATTAATACACAGCCATAACTTGACGTTATCAGTAGCGTTTACTTTATTTTCACTTTTTGAAAACGCTTCACTTTTATTTGTCAAATTAAACTAAAAAACCATCCACGACAAAGAGACGAAAATCTGTCCCTCAATGAAAAAGGTGATTCGGATGAGATCGAGAATCAGCTTCCACATTTTTCAGTCATCGCGAGAGTGGCATCATTTATTTCTAAAAATTAGAAACAAAAAGTTTTTGTTCTGAACCTACAGAAAAGAGGAACAAGAAAATTTTTGTTTCATGAGATTCGTGTGTCATCAGTCATCACTGCGATGAAATTTCATGGAAAAACGTATTTTTCAAAATTTTTCCTTGGCGCTGTACTTTTTTCCACCAACTTGCGTATTTCTTTGCCTTTCTTATTAGATACTCAGTACCTACTAAAAAAGAGGTGTCGTTTTTGAAAATTTTTACTCAGTCTGTAATCGAGTATTATTTTTCTCGTAGTTTACAAAAGAATTTCGAAATCACATGAAATAGTAAATCCCTTGATAAATTCTCGTTTTTGGGAATGTGTAAAATCAAGTTCAACATTTTTCGCTAATTGAGATGTGTGATTGAAACGTCAATTAAATTACCTCTAGGATTTCGAGAAATTTTCCAAAATTGGGTTTTGTTTTGTTCCTTTTTTTTTTGCGTTCAATGTTTTATCGGAAACGTTTTCTCAGACTTTTACCATAAATATTCTAGGAATATTTACTTGCATTATTTTTTGTGTTGCAGGATATTTCTTGAAGAATACAAATTTTACTAAATTTCAGAAAGATCTATTTTGGGCGAAGGCTAGATTGTTCTTTTCATATTCAAATTTCCATTATTCTTCGCAGAAAAAGATACGAGAAATTCGAAAACAAAAATCGTATAGTAATTTGTCAAAAATCAACTTCTGGTGGAGTGATTAATAAAAATATGGCAAGTAATACTGAGTATTTTGAATTCGCTTTATTCATTCGCAGCTTAGAATTTTATCAGTGGAACATACTCGAAACCTTTCTCAATATTCTTCCGATCGATAACAATATATAAATATTATTAACCACACCTTTGAATTTTCATATAAAACATACACTGTCAATCAAGTACGCCCTGAAATATTCTTTTGAAATCTTTAATTCATGTTGAAAGGAAGTTTGTCACACAATTCAACTATAAATTATAATTAACATCATTCAATAAAAGTTAAGAAACCGAAGATGAACGAAAAATAAACACATCCAATACAGAAAAAAAAAAGTTTGCCACGTAATACTGCTTTGGAAAAAAACCCAACAAAGTCATCTTGAGAATTCGTTACGCATAAAATTGAAATTTCTTCAGGAAAAACAAACGATTTTTCCTGGTCCGGAAAAAACTACGGCGTCAGTTTTGGGTAGATATTTTTGAGTTAATGGGGTTTTTTTTTTTGCGAAAATGGCCATTTTTTAATTTTATGAAAGTGATAAAAATTGTTACGATTTATAAAAAATGAATAATTTTTTATGCTGAATAATTGAAAAAAAAAGACTGAAGTACTGTCAACTTTAAAATATTCACAGAATCTGATTTCCGTATGTAAAAATTCTAACTTTGAACGATACGAAATTCAGAATGAACAATTTCAGAAAGAAATGTAGAATGAAAATCATTGATTTGAAAAATTATGATTTTCGAGAATTTTCTGAAAATTATACATGAAATTCTAGTTACTGCTGAATCTTGTAAATAGGGGATCAGTGGTGCTCACGAAAATTTGATTACTTTAAAAATTTTTAAATATTTCAAGTAATTTTCTCAAACATTTGAAAATACTGAAAAAAAAAAAAAAAAAAAAAAAAACATTAAAATTTGCATTGCTGAACATCGAATGCTATATATGTAATTACATAGAAATCCATTTGAAGATGGAAAAATCCTCAAATCGTATGAATATCGAAAAATACGAGAATTGGAAAGCTGTGAAACACTTTTTATCAAAAAAGATATCGTTTTCCGAAAAATCTGTAAAATATACTAAAAATCTAACATACTTCGAATTTTAAAGAATCTCTAGAAATCTATGAAAAAAACTCGAAATTTTTACGAATACTCAAAAAATTGAAAAATACGGAAAATGCTACGAAATTTTTTATCAAGAGGAGAGGGAATTCAAAATTCTGTAGAATTGATCATTAGAAAAATGTAAAATATATATACTTGAATGTATAAATGAATAATGAACCTAGAATCACAAAATCTTAGAAATCAATCAGTAGCTTTCGAGCACTCAGTGGATGAAATATGTCAGTTTTTTTTTTTTTATTAAAAAATTACAATCATACATTTCTAACATCTTGAGGCATTTATTTTTCAGTAATTATGCTCTTTCCAGGATTAGCTTGCATTTTCTTAAATTCCCACATAAATTTTCTATAAATATAATATAATTATGTAATATGAATATTATGAATATAATGTAATATGAATATAATACTGTAGGATTCAAAATTGTATAAATTAGAATTTTCATGGATTTATTTTTCAGACAATGATATTTAGATAAATGTATGGCGTTTATGAATTTTTCGTATGTTTTAGTACATATTTATAAAATTTGAAGGATTTTCTGGTGTTTTTATAAAATTCATTATAAACTTCTCGAAATGAAGCTCCAAGATATTAGGTTTATAGATTATGAATATTTCATGCGATTTATCAATAAACATTAGTTTCAGATGTCGTGTATTTTATAATTCTCCAGTACTGTTAGTATTTTTCATATTTTATCAGTATATACCAACATAGAATAATGAGTTTCGTTCTATTTTTATGTATTATTTTGTATTTTTTATTCTGGAAGTCGATGCCTTAGGATTGAAAGGTTTGTGGTTTATTATTAATTTGATATAATTTTGAGAAAATCATACCTACATAGATTTCGAGTATTTATATATTTTTTGTATTATTAGTAATTTTTTAGTATTTATCCGATTCTGTAGGAATTTCTGGTATTTGCACATATTTCTAAAATTTTTATAGTTTTCAATATAGATTTCCAAAATTGGATGCTCTAGAATTCAAAGTTTCATAGATCGACAGTATTATTTTAGATTTTCCACAAAACATTACCTTCATATATTTTTAATATTCTAAAAAATTCTGATACCTTTTGAAAAATTTTAGTGAATTTTAATATTTTCACTATTTCAGAGTTTTCGTGGAATTGTATTTTTTTTTAACGAAATTTTCTAGTATTTTATGATTACTTTATAGCTTTCTCCGGGATAGAAAAATTTTCATAAGCACCACTGATACCCACTAACAAGATTTAGACCCTATTTTGGATTTTGGTAAAATTTCATCCCAGAACCGATTTATAATCCTCTTACTGTCTTACTGATCACAATTTCATAATTAAACTTTTCGGTATTATTCTTAATTCAAATTTCGGATTTCCCCAAAATGCTGAAACATTGAATTTTCAAGTGAAACTGAAAACATTCATTTGTAATCCAAAATTCGTCGCTCGAAGCTCATGCGTAAAACAATTCTCTCGAATTAAAATGTTTCATATTATTCACTGTCTCGGAATGTCATAACTCACTTTGACAAAAAATTCCTCCTTGAAGATCCAACGAAACCCATCCATAGAAAAATGCCCAACAGTAACAACCTCCAACCTGAAAAATCGCCCGAAAAACTGGCCCGCAAAAAAAACCCAATTCTACCAAAAACTCCATCACCCAAACCCTCGCCAACTCCCCTACCCCTGGATAAAGAAATTCCTAGTTTTTACACTGGCTACGATTATTCCGCGCTAATTTTGCGAACGAAGCGCGATAATTTTCCAAGTTGATTTGATTCGCCGAGCGCTGCGCGATTGAAAGTTCCTCTATGTTAAAAAAACAAAAAAAAGGTCGAGTTCTTTGAGATCTTGCGACAAAGGTCGAACTGCGCATTAGTTTTTTTTTTCCTTTTTGCGGACAGAAGGGATTCTTGAATTTCCAAGCGTGGATGTCGTTACTTTGTTTTAGTCGCGCGCGTTGGTGGAGTTTTGCTGCAGTCTCTCCAGTTCCTCGAGGGACAGGATGTTGGTTTGGCCCAGGTCCGGGAGTTTCCCCGCCCTGGCTTGGGCTAGAAGTTCCGGGCTAAACCAACGCAAGAGCTGGTTCGAGGTCGGGGAGAGATCGCCGCCGTTGTTGCTCATGAATCCGAGACCCGGGGGTGTCTGTCGGCCACCCACGTTCAAGTTGAGCTGCTGCGGCCGCATCGAACGACATTCTGCAATCATTTCTTTAATTTAACGTTTCAATAACTGGATAAAAATAAAGGGCTTCTATTCTACGATCAAGAACTTACAATGTGGAAAATATAATGATCTTCAGGGCAATCATTTTTTGGAGATGATAAATAAAATGTATAAAAATGACCAATTTGTTGGAAACATTGTTTGTAACTTGAAACAGCCCTTATCATAAAAAATAACTAGTGAAGAAATAAGGAGAAAAGAAGAGCTAACCTTTTTTGAAAATGTAATAAATTAATCCAATAATATATCTCAAGTAGGGATGGGCGATTATCCTCGATTAAATCGGAAAACGATTATCAATCGATCAACAATCGATTAATTACCCGATTAATCGATTTTTTATTATTCCGATGAAAAATCCTAATCGTTTGCCACAAAAGAAATATTTTAAACAATTTTCAGAGATACTCACAATTTTTCAGAAATCTCGCAACAAAATTTTATCCTTTTCTTTTAATGTTTAAAAAAAATTGTTTTCGTCAAATTTTACTGTTTACCGCCAGACAACATAATAAGGAGACCGTCAATAATCGATTAATAATCGAAAACGATTAATTTTGGTAATAGTCGATTATTGAATGATCTTTTCAATAATCGCCCATCCTTAATTTCAAGCTTTCGGCTTTAATAAAAAAAAAAAAAATACATCCAACAGTCCAATCATATTGCTTTAGAAAAATGTGATTCTTCTAATCCAAACAATCATACAAAATGATCTTACCGATAAAAATTACATTTTTTAGTCAAACTTGTAAGAATCACATACTTTTCGACGTTTAAACAGGTAATGAAAAAAAATTGAAGATAAAAATAAAAATAATACCTGCATAAATGAAACATGACTGCTCCCAAAGATCATTAAATTTTACACATTGTGAAGGGAGTGTTTTTTCACTCTCTCGGATATTTTGTAATAGATGTAATAGTTGTAATACTTAATACATCTTTTACATTGGAACTTTAATACAATGTAAATGAAATTAACAGTTTTTCAATATAAAATTTGAAATGAATGAACTTTTATAATTTTTTCTATACTTTTTGCAACACGATATTGATATTTTTCATCACTGTAATAAGATTACACTGGAATAGTATTACGGAATCTCTTTTAGGACAGTCACTAAAAAATTTATGATATTCCCAAGTTTTCTCCGCAAAGTAGACTCTTTTTCATCCAAAGTTGAAAAAAGTTTGTTACGACTTCTATACAGCTAGAACACGTTATTGAGAAGTAAGAAGAACGTATTTTTACATCGACTTACGTCCCTCTTAAAATCATAATTTAAATGTGAGAGAGGGAAGGGGGCTCGCCTTTTTTTAAACCCTTTAAACCTTCAATTTTCCATTTATCGAGACCAATCAACAATTAGACATTTTTATTGGCTTTTATAGAAAATAATTGTAGGTTCTAGTAGAATATTTTCGAGGACTTGCAAAGTCAATTATAAGTATGATAATTTTGTTTTTATTTACTCACTTGTGTATGTATGTATATGAGAGTTATTATAGAATAGTAGGGGACACTGAGGATAATAGTTAAATTTTTAAATATATTCTTTTGAAACACTTTATCATTTAACACATATTTATCTTGTATTATTATAGTATCGTATATTATATTATATTCACATTATTATATTATATTAGTAGTATATTTATATTCAACTCATATATCTTGCAGGTAAATCAGTCATCAACATTTTTTTATAACATCATATATCAAGTGATTTAAAAAAAAAAAAATCTATATTTTGTCTTTTTTCCGAAACTTCGACTGTTTTAACATTTAGCCTCAGTCTCCCCTATTACAATATCCACATTAAGAAGTTACATTACTGTATCGCACGAAAAATGACATTTTTTGGAATTGCACGCAATATAGAAATGAATCAAAATTTTGTAAAACACGACTTAAATATGATACTTTATCGTGAAGTACAAAAAACAATTTTTTCAAGTAATTCCATACAAAAATTTGGAAACTGTAGCATTTTCCTACTGGTGCTTTTTTTCTAAACCTTACTACGGTTTTTGATGTGGAACGAAAAACAGAAGATTTTTCGAATATTCAGAAGAATAGCAAGAAGCGTACGTATGATTTTTCACGAAATAATTTACTTTTGGAAAAAAAAACCTTTGTATCATACACGTTTCACATGCCGTCCCAAAAAAATTATATTTTTCGAAAAGTGCACAGTGGTGTAGCTACTAAATATCAGAAAACGAAAAAATATCGATAAATTTACTTGGGAGGAATCCACAAGGAAAAAAGGACGGGATAGAATCAGTGTTTTTGGTTTCCGTTGCAACCAATCTGGCTCGAGAAAACAGGTGGATGATCTAAATAAAAGTGGGTGTAACAGACAAATTATTCCAAAAACGGAAAAAATTCTATCATCTCTCGTACGGAATTTCAAACAAAGGAACTAGGCTTTCCAATGAACATAAAGGCATATGCAAAAAAAACTTTGAATTTTTGAAACACAAATTCAGTTTTCATTATATTAATTCCCTCAAGTATTTTTTAAATTTTGTCGTATGTAACAAGTAATGAATTTTTTTGGACTAAAAAATTAGGTACGGCGACAAAAGTTCCATAATGAACGTTCCAGTGACAAAAAGTTCTAATCAATTATTTTTCCAATGACAAAAGTTCCAATTTATTATTTTTCCAATGTCAAAAGTTCCAATCTATCATTTTTCCAAAAAACCTTCCAACCTTCGATTTTAAAAACGCCCATAACTCCAATTTCATAGATCTTCATTTTTTTTTTTTTTTTTTTTTTTTGTAACTTGACATGTCAAAAATTTTGACATTACTTACACCCGAAATTTATGTTGAATCGAATTTTTCGTTGAATCGAAATTTTAATTGAATCGAAATTTTAATTGAATTGATCGGGACCAACTGCTCGAATACACTGAGAACAAAATATAGTAATTATTATAATACTGTATAGTAAACGGGAATCACTCTGAGATATTGTACTTTTTGCTAGATAATATATAAATTTTCGGAATAACATATTATAAATATTGTCAAATGATATTGTAGTGATAGCTATCTTTTGTTGTAAAAACTCCTCTACATATTTCGTTTTCTACTATACTTCTTGTACTTTTTGCAATATCACATTGTAATTCCTATTAGTCCAGATGTACAGGTTCTTTTTGCAACATTTTTGTATACTTTCTAGGTTTCTAGTGCATCATATTGTAAAATGATACAGTTTTCGAAAAAGCTGGATAAAAGCGTAATGTAGTTCATTTTTTTCGCCATGTATGGTAAAAATGACAGTTTGTATAGTGAAATTTGCATTTTAAAATTTTAAATTTTCCGAAATTATACAGTAAAAACTGGCATACATACTGCAATTTGTACATTAATAGCGGTTTTACTGTATAATATTGTAATAAGTAAAATAAATATAGCATATTTTACAATATTTTCATAAACACTACAATGATTTTGTAAAAATTGCAATATTATTGTAAAAAGAACGATAATATTGTACTTTTTACAATGTATACGGCAGAAAGTACAAGATTTTTTTCCCAGTGTACCTTCAACTAATTAGTTATAATTTACAATTTTGATCGTCACCTCTTTTAAAATAAACGTCAATGCCATTGGAATTCGTTAACTTTTTTACTTTTGGAACTTTTTAGAACTTTCGAACTTTGGATATTTTAGGATTGGAACTTTTAAACTTTGGCACTTACTGTATTAGAACTTTTTGTTTGGAACTTTCGGTTTGGAACTATTGTTATGGAACCTTTGTCGTGGAATCAAAAATTACAGTAAAATGTGAAGTATGACGTTATTTTGAAAATAAATTTAGTAATAAATTTCATTTTCGAATTTACCTCTTTGAAGTGGGTAATTCTGGCCCATGGCCATTTGCGCTTGCGAATTGGCCGATCGTTGTTGCATTTGCTGCTGCATCGTGGCGAGCGTGGGCTGAGCCTGGCTCTTCATTTGACTCGTTCTTTGGCCCATTACCACGCTCGACAAGGGGTTGTACGAAGGAACATTCGGTTGCGTTTGCCCTGGCATTGTGTGCTTCGAGCGGGAGGGGGGGTTGCCCCCGTAGGGGTTAACAGACAATCGCTGAACTTGCTGCGTGAGATCTACTGCGGGGTTGCCCCTGCCGTATTGCTGGTACTGGCTGTTACCCCCTTTCACAATGGGACGACCTGCAACATTAACAAACAAAAAAATAAACCCATGTCACAATTTTTTCTACAGTAAAAGCTTTCAAGTCGGTCGAAATTATTCAAAAACACATGATGAATTCAGCAATACTTGGTGATATATGGCGGATTAGTAAGCGTTTGATGGTCAATTATGAAAAAATTTTGTTATTGAGCTTGTTGGCGATGTTGATTTTGAGAAAGCAAGACTGCTATTCTTTCAAAAAACCCAGCTTTTTCACCTGCTGATCCATCTCGTTTATATCCTGAGATTTAATTGAAATGTACTTATTTCAGTAAATACGAGATAAAACTATTTTAAGATTTATTACAACTGAAATGGATAAATTCTATAGAATTTATGTATTCACGAATATCGATCAGAATTGGAGTGGCATTCTTCGCAATCTTTCGAATTCCAAAAACTTAGCAAATTTGGAACAGCGGTATTATTCTTTACATCGCTCGAATACAATGTATCTAATTTCGCTCACAATGTTAGAAATTTCACTTTTTTAATTCTAATCCCCAGAGTTGAAATATACATTTCTTTTATCGCATGTATTCTAGAAAAATGAAAAAAAAATCACATGTATTTTTCTATTTTCTAAGAAAGTTATTATTTCGAAAATTATCGCAAGTTTTGAGTTTCGTATAAATAGATATACATTTCTAGTGGGACGTCATAATAATGTACTTAAAAAAACATAGTGCCTTTGTCAATTTTCAAAATAACGCCAAAATAAAAAATACGTGTCTATTTATTTTTCATAGGCTACCTTAATCAGCTATGAAAAAAATTAACGTCGCAACATTATTTTCCACACTGCAAAGCCAGACTTGAATTATCATCAATCTCAGATAATTCAAAAAGTATAACACATTGCGGTAGAATTTACGAAAATAATGCTAGTGTCCAGAATCGATTTTTTTCAAAACCATTTTTTTTGTCTAAAAAAAAATAAAAAGTTGGATTTTTTGACACTAGAAAATTTGTGTTTTAAACCCTGCAACCCAACCCTCAAGATTGTCGAAACGAAAATTTCCTTCATTCTTTTTATTTCTGAGTAACAAGAAACATGGTTTTTCGTTTTTATTTAAATATTGCTTAGTGAAATTTAATTTTCAATCAATTTTTTTACTCTTATGCGTTGCTAGAATTTCCTGAATGAAACTCGCTCTTACTTTTATCGATTTAATTATAATTACAGTGATTTTGAACAATTTTTTTTTAAAAACATGGATTTTATAGTGTATAATATAGAGGTTTTCCTGTTTGTAAATAAAAATAATTGTTCTGGAAAAATTTTTTTTCATGGAAACTTGCATTATTTTCGAAAGTTCTACAGCATTGTTTTATTTTTTAGAATTTTCCGATATTGAAAATTTAGATCTGACGTTTCAACTTATAGTTAGAAAATCAGGAGGCTTAAATTTTGAAAACTACATGGTCGAAACAGAATTCAGTTGACAATTAAGAAAACGTTTATACAGATATTTCCAAAACACTTGTAAGGTGTCGAAAAATTTCGAAGTTAAGTATCAAGAGTATTTCAGTGTCTAAATTTTCAAATAGGAATTCGCAATTTATTATTTGTTTAGTTGTTCAGATTCTCGCGATTTTCACAATATTCAAATATTTCAAAACTGTTGAATTTTAGCACTTCAATTTTTATACAGAATTGAATTATTTTTACTCAGTTACTTGCATTTTTCAAATTTTTCAATTCGATGGTAGTTTATGAAGTATCTAGAACTGGAAAAATTCATTAAAATTACGAGCTGAAACAAAATGTAAAAATTAAGATTTTTTAGGACGACGTAGATTAAAAAATAGTGATTTTTTTCGCTTCTTTTTGATACCTTTTTTGTTAAGAAATTTCATTTCATTTCTGAAATATCATCAAAGACCTAAAATTTCTGATAAATCAAGAAAAAACAATGAAAGTTTTTCAAAGAAACACTAAGGATTTTCACAAAAATGAAAATAAAAAAAGAAAAATCTAGAAAAATGACACTTTTGAAAATTTAATTTTCTAGATTCCAAATGTGGAAACTGACCAGAATCGAAAAAATAATGAAAACGGAAAAGCCACTTAAATCTTTGTAATTTCCAGGGTTCTGAAAACTCTGTAAGCTTTCGTACCTCACTATCTGTGAAAGACTCGAAGTTCATACTACTCAAAATCCCAAAGTTGAATAATCCAATGGATGTAATTTCGTAAACTTAAGAAAATGCATGAAAAGTGATAAACTTACCAAATTCCTGAACTTCAAAAACCCGATTTTTCAGTAAAAACTAGATGTATAAAAATTTTCATTTCCGTATTCAAGATATTATCATTAACTGATTTACTGAAGTCGTATAAATAGTAAAATTGATGAAAGATTCAAAAATCTCGAAAAAAATTTTTTCAACAATTGTTTTGTTACACTGCAGAATGCAATCAAATTTTGTATCCTCAGAACTTTATACACTTCATACTCTCATATCTATTACCAAAATGTTTTCTAAAACGAATTTTACTACTTACAATTTTTAGCTGGACAAAATTCTGTAGGAAGTATAGGTATTATATAAATAAATCAATACATAATAAATTTTTAATAATTTTCTAAAAAGTTTGTATTGACTCCCTGAATAATTGAACTCTACATCAATATCATAGAGAATATTTAATATAACAACAAAAAAACTCTAGTATCTTGATTTTAGAGCTTCATTTGTTTCATCACTAAAAAATGAAAAAATTTCGTAAGTTAAAATTCCTAGAATATGAAATAAACTAGTGTTTCCGTTAACTTCCAAAATATTGGATTTTATGCATAATTAATTAAAACTGTTATTGTTGAACTTCTGAATGCTGAATTGCGAAAAGTATTCATTAAAGTCAATTGAAACTTGTATTTTGTTTTCGTTTGTTGATAACTTTTGAGTTACCAGGATGTTGTTTATTGGCAAGATTTTGCCACGAAGACTGGGCAGACGGTTGCTGTTGCTGCTGTTGTTGCTGCTGCTGAGGGCGAATAGCGTGTCGCGAAAGAAGCCCTTGTGACATTATTTGCATGTGGGATGATGTTTGATTCAGGTTCACCATTTTTGACGGTTCGTTGCTGCCTGCAGCCAGACCCACGATATTTTAATTTTTAAATAACGTCTACTTTTTTTATTACCATTGACATTCCGTTCTATCAAATTCAGTCTGTTATATTTTAATATTAATTTCACTTTTATATTTATTATTTCACATAATTTCATGAGAATCATTGGAGCAAAAGTATTCAAAAAAATTTAATTGACCTGCTATTGCAAATTACTTATAAATTTCTCAAGTTCACGAATTTGAAAGAGAATTGTCTCAAATTTCATCAAAACTATATTTTATAAATTCTTACTTTCCTGGATAAAACTGCTTTAATTCTTGGCACTACACAAAATGAATAATTTTAATAATTTCAAGTGTCGCAAAAAAATGTAAACCATCATGCAAAAATCGAACATTTAATTAGAATAGAAAAATCTTTGGCAATTAAATCGTTAACAAATCTTAAAATTAACATCAATTGATTTTATGTATCATCACTTAGAGTATAGAGCTATAAATTACAACAAAAGTTATCGAATACCTCTAACTACCATAATTTTTAATGTATCATTTCGAGAGCGATATTTTTAATTCTAATAATGAAACTAAAACAGAATATTTCATTGCAGCAACATTCGTACCTTGCAAAAATGGGGAAACAGAGTCAAACTCAAGCAATGAAAATCCCTGGCGGATTTTGAAAAACATTAATTACATTTTGGATACAAGAAAAGCGACACTACACAATATTAATACTGTTTTGCAAGAATATAATTGAAAAGTTAAGAGTAGTCATTTCGAGAAAAAAATTCGTTTTGAATAATCTGTTTGCAAAATACAGTATTGAGTAGTGTTATTCATTTATCAACATTTCATCTAAGGAAAAATACTCGAAAACCACAACACCAGAATTCTCAAGTTTCACAAAATCCGCCAGGTGCGTAAAAATACAAAGCAAAAATGCGTGCAAAGCATGAAAAAACAAAAAGCATGATATGAAAAAAAAGCAAATGAAACCAATTTATTGTAAGCAAAATTAAACAGCGTCAAATAACCAGTAACATGTCCAGTTCCGACAAAAAAAATAATTCTCGACTAATCTCGAGTTCTTTGGTTCAAATCACACGAAAAAGAAAAATATATATCGCGTGTTAATATTCACACACGGAAAAAAAACAAAACAGAAAAACGATTCTTCAGCATCACGAGGAAAATGCGAAGAAAAACCTAAATCTTATTAACTCGTTACAAAAAAAACCAGCCTTGATTTAAATTTTCAAAGAACTCAAAAAAACCAAAAAAAAAAAAAAAAAAAAAAAAAAAAAACCTTCCAACATTACCATTACCAACGTCGAAAAACGAAAAGTGACGATCCGCCTGATCATCAGACTTTTTCATCATTAACTTTCGCGATATTCTCGTCTTCCTCCAAAATAACGGGCATATCGTAATACAATGGTTTCAAGTGACCCTCGTCTTCGAGAGCGACTTCTAAATCGGCTTTCAAATCCGCGCCCTCGGCCAAAAGTTCCGAGCCCGCGACATGTTTGTCCCACAAACCAGGGAAATCATAGACAAGTGAAACCTCTAAGCTTTCGACATGTTCTGTTACTTCTCGAACAGAGGGTCGAGAAGCTGTAGAGTCATCCAACCATGACTCGACGTGACTCGATTCCATCTCACAATTATTTAATTTCTTTTTTAACTTTTTTTTGGGAGTAAGCGGTTTTTTAAAAACAAAAGCATCATCACATGCAGCTCTAGGATAACTATATCTCGCACCCTCGGGTTCTTTTTCGGCGGTCATTTTGCGAAGCACCGAGGTCGGGGTGAAGGCCAAAGGTGTTGGGCTAATGTTCTGCTTGGCGGCTGGATTCACCGGACTAGACATTCGCTGCTGTGGCCCTTGATGCTGCTGTTCTTGCTGTCGCTTGCGAAAGTTCTCACGTTGCTCCTCTAATTTTTTCTTGATCAGGGCATTTTGGATGATGGACTGCGTGTGCATAGCGAGCTCGCGAGGAGAGGGCACGCGGTGAGACGGAGCTAACAAAAGCAACGAATTAATAAACGCTCACAGTTATTCTAAATTCAAATTTCTTGTACGCGATTCTTTGTGTAAGAATTGTGCTTAGCAATAAAAATTATTGAAACCAAAATTTTTTCAACATTTGAAAAATCGAGAGATGTCAATGATAATAAAAATAAATTTTCGAACCATTGTTCATTGGCGATGGGATCCTTGGCTGCTGTTGCTGCTGCTGTTGGTACACCATCTGCTGGTACATGTGATCCTGGGAAGTCGGCACATTTGTATGTGGGCTCACAGTCCGCGGAGGAGCGCCCCCATAAACTTTGAGGATGTTCACCAGGACCTCACGATGGCGATGCTGCATCGCCGGATTCTGCGAAACGTGTGCACAAAATTTTCAGTACGTATTTTAAACGATTTATTTATATCAAAATTCGTTACATTATGAACTCCAAATTTTCGCTGAAGAATTTAAAAATAATTGATGCAGTAATGCAGAATTTATATTATCTCGAACCTGTAATTGTTGGATAAGGTGCTGCTTGGTGATTTCCCCTGCTTGCAAGCCATGAATGAGAGCTTGAGCTTCCGGCCTTTGCAAAAGATTTGGGGTTGCCGAAGCGTTGTTCATCATCATTTGCACGTCATGAGGAATTGGAGGACTGGCTCCCATTCGCTGATGCTGGCCCCCCAACATCATCGACAGTATTTCTGATTGCTGTTGCTGCTGCCTAAATTTTTGTTGCTGCTGTTGCTAGAAAATTCATAATTTGTCTACTGAGTACCTCAAAAAACCTTAATCTAAACTGTTCAATTTGGAACATCTAAAATATTCAAAAAAGACTTCAACTATAACTCTGAGAAAATAATTACCTGTTGAAGTTGCAGTACTTTCAAAATATTCTCTTGCTGCATCTGTGATTGATGTGGATGTTGAACAGGTCCCAGAGGACCGACCGTGTTAAAATTATGAATTTGTTCAACGTTTTGTTGCGGAGTATGCTGTAGCTGATTCTTCAGTTGTGAATTGAGCCACTGAAACAATAGAATAATCATCACGTTCCAGTCGTTTACATCGAAATAATTCAAATTCCATAATGGGAAAAATTGGCATGAACTAATTTTATCTTTAAGGCACTAAATTATAAGAAACTCAGGAATTTCCATCCTATAAATCGTCGAATGCTGAATGATTTTTGAAAATCATTTCCTGTTTATTGTGGGAATTTCAGTAAAAAAAAAAAAGAAAAATACAGACATACATGATACATTTGCAAGCCAAAACTATTAAATATTCAGAGATTTTGCAATGGTCGAAATTGAATTGAATCAGATGAATTGAAAAATATGTTGATACCTGCATGATCGTCGCTGGCTGTTGTTTCTGTACGTTTGGCCCATTTGCAGCTGGAACAGCTTGTCCTCCATTCACTTGGGCAAGCTGAAAAAAAGGGATTCGCGAATGAGCTAAAATTTACAAAAACTTGACACACCTAGCAAGAAACACTTACGAGTTTTCTAAAAGCAGACAGATCTTCCTCTGTTTTGCTTGCTCTGATTGGCTCGTTTTGTGGCCCCGATATAACAACTCCTCGCATTCGGGCTTCCAGTTCTTCCAAGCTGTGAATGACTTTGCCACTCCCTTCTAAATAAGATAAATTCAACTCATATAACTAAAGAGTTTTTTCAAATATTTTTTTAACAATTTTTCGTTTTTTAAAAAGTAAGAAAAAAATCAACTTTGAAAATCAATAAACTTTAAATTTTCTCTTCATATTTTCAAAGAAGTTTTTCATAGACGATAATTTGGTAGAAAATTGTTTACACTGTCTCTGTTCCACTCACCAATATCTTTCATGGAGGAGCTCTTCATCATGGACCCAGCGATGTTTGAGGCATCACCTTGTCCATTTTGTTGAGGTTTATTCCCCCGTTGCAGTATCTCGAGGAGTTTGGTGGATGAAGACGTCGGAGCCTGATTTGTCGTATTGGCAGGAGAAATGGGAGCGAAGTAAGTGCTGGATTCGGTCACGGTCGGGATTCGAATATTGGGTTCAGATATGTCGTTCAGCAAATTGTTTAACAGTTCGTCTTGGATGGAATGTCTGTTATTGTCGATTTGCTGTTGCAGAGTCGGGCTTTCTCGCTTGAACCATTGGCTAAAACGCGAGCTAGATCCTTCGCTCGTGCCGATTCCATTCTAAAAAAGAAAAACAAAAATCGTATCGAAAACTATAAACCGCTGCCTATGGAAAATTTTTCCAATACCAAAACTTTTTTATATATAAAATTGATAAGCAATAGTCTCTTTATTTATATAGTTTCTAATATTCTAGTTTAATTTTTCGAGTGTTGAAATTTGTATCCGACATTTTTCAAGGCTTACTCAAATTATTGGAAACTCATAAACATCTCTTATGAAATAATATTAAATATCAGCAAATCGAAGTTACTGCGAAGTAAAAGAGTTGTGAAATAGTTGAGCAGTAAATGAATTTTAAAAATGATAGGTATAAATTCAAACATTTTGCGTTTGGGATTTTGAAAAACGTAAATTTATGTAGTTGTTAGAAAAAAAGATTAATTCGCAATAATAAACAGAAATCATAGCATTTCAAGGCAGTTTTATTTGGAGAATTATATTTTTTGTATTATATAAAAGTTTTTAATTGAAACTTTACTGCAAAATGTACAATTATTCGTAAAAAGCAAATTTTTGCTTGAACGACTAAAAAAACATACAAAAAAATTTCTTAAGAAAGAATGTGCTATTTAGACTTTGATTTTAAAGAATCATTCAATTGTTATCATTTATGAAAATGATGAATAAAGAAGATAAATGTGTGCTGAAATATTAAATGTTGATTGTTTATCAATTATCATAATTCCATTCGAACATGATGATTAACGTGATAATTTAACCTTAATATAAAAATTACAAATTTTCCTGACTTTGAAATTTTCTTTCTTATGGATTAGATACCTAAATATAATTACTTGTGAACCTTTTTGTTTCAC
This sequence comes from Platygaster robiniae, assembly GCA_028476575.1. Classification (NCBI taxonomy): domain Eukaryota; kingdom Metazoa; phylum Arthropoda; class Insecta; order Hymenoptera; family Platygastridae; genus Platygaster; species Platygaster robiniae. The sequence goes on from CM052020.1 coordinate 37,710,666, forward strand.
TTTTATTTTGTAGTAAACTTAATGTAAAAATCAGCATTAAAAATTCATGAGATGAAATTCAGAATAATCGGTAGAGCTTTGTCGGTTTTTCAGCACAAATTTTTACCTATTCCCTCTTGTTTTTTAATAATTATCAGTTTAAATAACATATCATAACGTACCATCACTATTTTTCTTAAAAAATATCAATCGTTTTTAGTTCATCTAATCATCAACAATAATAATAAAAAAAAAACCATCTCCTTACCGTGAGCAACCCGTGAACCCCAGGGAAAGTGTCGGACTTCAAAAAGTCGTCCAAGTTGAAATCCGGCTGCTGCTCCCTCTTCGTCTCCGGGCCAACTTTGCTTTCGCCTGACTTTTCCAACTTTCCCGATGCCACATCGTCCCCTTCCGTAATGGAGCTCAAGATCGTTATGTCATGCTTCTCCTTTGACGTCTCCAGGTTTTCACCCTCGCCATGTTCCGAGTTTGGCGAGTGCGCGGCCGCCGAGGCGTTGGTACCCACGTCCATAGGCGTTGGTGTGCTACGACCTTTGGGTTTGGGGACCCCTTCCGTCGGCTGCTTTTCGTCCTTGTCACCGGTTGGTTTTTTGCCCCGTTTTTTCGGCACGGGCTGTTGTCTCTTGTTCTTCGAGGCCGAACTTTTATCGTCCAGCTCGTCAAAACCGCGAAGTTCAATCGTGTCATGCTGTGACGTGGGCCCAGAGCTAAACCACTCCGGTTCCTCCTGCTCCTTGTGCTCGCTGTACATTCTGCGACGTTCGTTGCCGTACTTCCGGTCACGGTCGTTCCTGTCGCGGTCGTTCAAGTCGCGACGCTCGTTCCGGTATCGTCGATCGTAGCGCATCATCCGATCGTCCCGGTCGCGGTTGTTGTCGCGAGCCATGTCCCGGTCACGGCTGTCACGAATCTGGTTCCCCGACCTGAAGCTGTAATCCATTCGATCGTGGTCCATTTTCTCGCTATCGCCGACTCGGAATTCTGACCACATATCACTCGGCATGATGCGACCGCTACCGATTCGACGCACGGGTTCCCTGTGAGTCACCTGGGAACGCAACTATGTTTTTTCAATGTTTTTGGTTTCTAATAAATTTTTCAAATGATACCACCAACATGTGACAACATGTGGCAAACTCAAATGTCAAAAGAGTCAATGTAAAATGATTTCAATGAATCAATGAATATTAATTCTAGCATCGTGACATCGCAGAAATCGATTTGCGATCTGGAGCTTTTACTTTTTGAAACATATCACTTTCCATAATAAAATCGCAATATCTCATTTCTAACATCTCTTAGTACTTTTTCATTAGTATGTGTACCATTTAAAAGGTTATCTCGTACTTGCAGGAATTTTCTACATTAATTTCTATAACTCCTGAGATTCAAGGTTTCATAGATTTTTAGTACTTTCGCAGATTTTCGAGAAAATTATATTTGCATATATTCATGTTATTTCATGGACTACTTGTATATTTAGGATTTTTTTAATTCAATACTACTTAGATAATTTTCAATTCTTACATATTGTATTTCTAGCATTTTTGTAGATTTGATTTTTTGAATTTTTTTTTTTTTTTTTTTTTTTGAGAATTTGATGATCTAAAATGAAAAGTTTATTATATTTTCAGTATTTTGAACATTTTTCCAAGAAACAGCATTTTCGAAGATAACTAGTATTTAAAAGATTTCCAGTACTTTAAGGATTCATCATATTTTTATACATAAATACCATAGTATTTTTACAGTTAGGACGATATTCTAGCATTTGTAAGAATTTTTATATAGATATATAGAATTCAATGTTGTCGTCGTTTTATAAATATTTAATAATCATATAGTTATTGAAGGAAATAATATAAGAATTGATTTTAAGTAATCAAAGCATTTTCCATATTTTTTAACATTATTTATACTTAGCAGGATTTTATAGGTTTTGTATTGATATTAAGTACTTTTGAAAATTCCGATGTAGATTTCTAGAATTTTATATTCAAGAAACTCGAATATAAGAGATCATCAAAATTTGAATAAATTTTTCAAATAACTGTACATATCATCACAGATTCCAAGTATTTCACATATTTTAACAACTATTAGTTCATTTTATTTTTTTAATTTTCATGAATTTTATGGAATTTTCCAGTACTTTGATGGATTACTATGTAAATTTTCAGAATCGAATATGTAAGAATAAAAATTTTCGAAGATTTTTATTATCTTCATAATTTTTTGAGAGTTTACCTACATAGAACTCCAGTATTTAAGAGATTTCCATTACTTCTCGTCTTTTTCATATTGTTTGGTATTCATGAAATTTCCTAGAATTTACAAGTACTCTTCTAGATTTGTAATATTTTCATGGATCACTATGTTAATTTCAAGAATTTGATGCTCTCAATTTCGAAGTTTTGTAAATTCTTAAAATTACAAATAATTTTTCAGACTACAATTTTTCGTAAATTTCTATTGTTTCAAACAATTCTTGCTATTTCAGTATTTTCCATACGTTTTGAATCAAATATTCATGAAATTTAAATGTTTTTCAGATATTTTCATGAATTTCTACATATATTTTTAGAATGAGATGCTTTAGGATTTGAAGTTCTATAGAGTCTAGATAAATAAATGGATTATCAAGAAAATTTTATATTCATACATTTTGAGAAATTATAAATTCGTTGTAATTTTCAGCAAGTATAAAATTTGTTAACGATTTGAAATTTTATATGGATTTCTAGCTGGGGAGGGGGTCAAAATGAATCTTCTCCACCCCCCCCCCCTTCTTCGAAATGCCTAGGTTATGACTTTCCTGTATAGACACTTTTGCATTCAATTCTTTTTAAATGTAAATACATAAAAAAAAAAAGTACCATATTTTCAGGTATCTGTTGCAAAGAATGATCCGAAAAAATTAGAAAAACATTGACTCTCATGAGCAAGGAAAAGTGAGCCAAAGACTGGAAAAATTATGTTTCCAAGATATATTTTAAATGACGAAAGAATAAGGATGGATTTCTTAGACCATATATATATAAACTGTATGATCTAACGGTTTTTTCTATAGTTTTCTTCGTTACTAAACGTTGAAGAACATACCTTTGGTAAAACCTCAGATTTCCCCAAAGGACTTTCGGGTCTTTTTTGCGAGGGCTGTGTTGATTTGACGAAACATCCTGAATTGAAATTAGATCGTTGAGGACTCAAGATAATACTGTCCTCTTTTCGAATGCGCTCCCTGGGATCATTGCTACGACGCTTGTTGTTTTCCGACAATGGCGGCTCGGGCCGCAGCGATTTTTCATCCTCGGTCAGAGTTTCACTTATTTTCTTATCTTGATGCCAACCTTCGGCGTTACTAGATCCGCGGTTACTGCTCAACCTGAATTGTGAAAAAAATAAAAATGACGTCAAATACCAGTCTCGACGTTCGCCACTTTTTTCAAGTGATATGCGTCACTTTATTAGTTTGCATGAGAAACAAAATAGGAAACAAATTTCGTTATTGTTCTTATGAAAATTAAATCAAACCTCAAATTTTTACGGAACCAGGATTTTGCAAAAGTGATAGAGAAGAATATAAAACTTGAATTTTTTAAGAAATTGATAAATTGTTTAGCATTTCCTGAGATCATATTAAAAAAGTTTGAGAAAAATTCTCAACAAATACTTCGTACTATTTGTAAATTGTTATCATTTTTTTTACTAATCGAATTTTCATGAACTTTAGTCAAATCAGCAAAATTTCACAATTTGGCATAAAATAAAATACAAGTTTTTAACTCTTTCTAAAAAAAAAAAATCTATGAACCAAACATTCAAGGAATTTGTATCACTTTGAACACTCAACATTTCATAACTAGTTTTCATAAAACTTTTTTCTTTTATTTTAGACGTTTGGGTGAAACCGTACTTTTGATTAAGTAGTATTAAGACACTAAGAAAAAAAACGTATTGTAAAAAGATTCAACTTACTTATTGTGAACAGTGTCCAAACATGCAGGTCGGCGTTTCGATAGAGGCAGGTTTCTGATTTCCATAAGCTTTTCCTGAAACGTTTTTTCGCATATTAATTGAAAATGTTTCTCGCGATTTTGATTCACCATACTAGTTTTTTATTCCCAGGATAAAAAATTTTTATTTTTTTAATATTTGAATGCATTAATTATATCAACTCTATTTTTTATTTACAAGTTTTCTCTGATCTCAGATTTTTTTGAGAAGACAAGCTTGTAAACTTATGTAAAAAATGATTCCAGATGCTTTTTGTTTTCACAATTTCGAATCGCTCACAGAAAAAATTTTAAATTTCATTTCATTGCAATTTCAAATAAAAATGAATGCTTCAACACTGAAAAAAAAAGATTTTAATAATTTGTAACATTTTACCTAATAGAAGTACAAAAATGAGCAACGAATATTTTATAAGAGAAAAAACTTTTCAAACGTACAAAAAAAAAACAATTTGTTTTTTTTTCATCTATTTCATCAAACATTTCATGTATTTTAGAATTGTTAAAAACCTGCTACGAAAATAAATAAAATCCTTATCAACTGTAGAATCAAAATGAATGTAAATAAATTTTCAACAATGTTCATTAAAAAATTCCCTTAAATAGTGAATCATTTTTTCAGGCGAGTTTTGAGTTTTTTTAACACTTAAATAAAATTGAGAATCTTGGAATGGAAATTTCCATTTCACAAATTCCATCACGAGGCAATTAAGTACCTACAGTTAATAATGACTACTTGAAGTGAAACAAATAAAATTAATAAAAAAATGTACACCCTGAAATTGATAAGACTCACTGTTTTAATATTCTAAATTCAATGCAATTTTTTGGAGAAGTTTCATTTTTAATTTTAAAAAATTGACTAAGGAATAACAAACTTTAATTTGATTCTGCACATTCCTAGAATAAAATACTGTCCTTTTATGTTAAAAGAAAATTTTCTTTAAATTAAAAAAAAATTTATTAAAAAATAAATTCCATGTTTTTCCACGTTCGTCGAAAACGATAAAATTATAAATCCTGAAGAAGATACATTTTTAATAAGCCCTTTCCGAAAATTTTTTTGCCTATCCCCCTGAATTCCGTAATTCAAAAATAAAATCACAGCAATTTTTCAAAGAAAATATTCACATCCATAATTTAAGAATTTTTGATACTGGGATCCAAAACAGAGGGAAAAATTCTCAACAATCTATGCTCGAATTTTTGATAAGAAAAATTAAAATGTTTTCATCTTGAAAGTGGGAAATTTACTTACCCTGGTGTACTGGTATTGTGGCCTTGAACGGCCCACTTCCACGATCGAGGAATCAGAGACTTCCCCAGCCACTGACATCGAAATGATCGCGTCATCGCCTGTATAAAAATTGAATTACGATTACATTACATGAACCCTTAAATTGCCGCAAACGTCGTGACTTTACCATGCTAATTTTACTAAAAAAAATGTTATAAACATTAATTTTTTCCCACACAGTATTGCTTGAAACAAATTATTTCTTATCAATCTGAATTTCATTATAAATAAAATAAAAAAGTCTTCAATTATTCATGTGCATTTAAATGCTTCATTAAAGTGGGGGGAGGGGTGGGGGTCTATGCGAGATCTTCGTCCACTAAAAATTATTAAATGACAAAGAGAATTCAAATTTGATTTTAAAACTTATTGAATTCTTTCAATTTAATTTATCTTATTTAGACTTGTGGACGAACTATTTATCTTTATCGTTGGAATAACAAACATTAGATTCAGCTAGTGATAAGTTTTTATTCGTTTCCACGTGTTTTGTTATGAAAGTTATTGAATTTGAGAATAACTTTTTGTAACGAAAATTGGAAGAGTGCTTGTTTTTTTTTTTACAAAATGCAACAACAACAAAAAAACGAATTCAGAAAGCGTTACATATTTTATTAGTTTAAATTCTCATTCGTTGATTCATATATAACATTTCAACTATAAAATCAATTACATAATTAAATTTGGATATTTATTTTATATTCTTATTCATGTACAAAATTTTCTACGTTCATTTCAACCTTTTACTTACGAATCGCTCGATTGAGTGAAATATTTAATTTGTGATAGCCAAAAAACGGTGTCGAATAACGTTCAGCTTGAATAAATGGAAAATCGAAAAAAGACGATGTCGGTGCACTGAGCGAATACGGACTTCCATTTCGCCGTTTTTTACGCTGGGATTTCATTTTTCGTCGCTGAGCATCCCGCTTCATACCGAATTTTTTTCGAATTTGATTTCAACGACGGAAAAAAATTCCGAAATATATTTCCTTGGCTGAAACAAACTAACGAAGCGCGTTACTAAGGCGCGAGCATTTATCATTTATCATTTTTCGAGTTTTGTTTACAAACATCGCGAACAACGCCGAGAAATTGAAATTCCAACTCAATTTTCCCGGTCAAAATGGCCGTGAAAACGTGGTTCAAAATGAAAAGACTAAAATTTGTGGAAAACTTGAAATGTTCATCTTTTTTCATAAGCAAAAAGTACTCAATTACGATTTCGAACGAAACGAATTTCGGATTCGATAATCCGACTTTCTCAGACTTTGTAAATCATTCGTTATCATTTAATTTACGTTAAATATTTTTGATGATTTTAAATGAAATTCTAAAATCTTTGGTACTTGTACAAAAAATATCGAAATTTTCTTAAGAATATGAATATTTGCATAGTAAAATTACAATTTTTAAAAAATTTATGGTTGTTCATACCTCGCTTCCTATCAATAGTTGTAGAAAACGCGAAGAAAACACTAGTTTAGTATTTATGACTAATACATTTTCCATAAAAATTATGTATTCGAATTATATTAACGCGAATTCGTGAAATTTTTGGCGCTTTTTTTCACAATTCACAGACTAGAAAACACGTGTTATTGCCTCGAGTATTTTCCGAAGACTGATGGATTTTCGAGAGTTTTCTGTTTTTATGATATCCCGCGCGAATCGACCGCTGTATTATTTGCAGGTTATTCTGGCAATGAGATAAAATAACAGCAGATAAAATTTGTTGTAGATTCAAGTAACATTTAACAATTAAATTTTAATATTTATTCAACATTACATACACCATATATGTATATTATATGACTCAATTTATATATTATATTATATCATTATAATATATTAGCTAATGGGCTTGTTCGCCTCATTGTAAGAATTTGTGCATAAAGAATTTCTGGAATGTATTCCTATACATAATACTAACGTTTTGCGGTACCAATTTCTGGATGACATTCTTTTCATTTTCTTATCACGTCCATCATGATAAAAAATGAAGAAAACAGTCGGCAGAAAACGCAACATGTATTTCTTTTGTGATGAAGAAATGAAAAAGTAATCTTTCAAAAAGCCACCGTAGATCAGTAGTATTCACTGTTTCGGAGGCATCTGGTTTAATACTGTTTTAGAAGAATTTTGTGTGAATTTTACATTTTTACATGCAAATCATACGAATTTTAGATTTCCTCCCAAATTTATTTGATTCATTTTTGTACAAAATCAGAAGTATTTAAGTTATTCAGATCAAAAACCAAAAAAACAAATCAAAAACCAAAAAAACAGATCAAGCATTTCATAAAATTTACAATTCCAAAATTCTGTAAAACATCTCAAAATTTATCTCATGTAAATGAAAACTATTGAATCCCAAAATATTCGAAATGAGTCAAAAAGTTTCATAATTTTTAAAATTTGGTAGACAAAGTTTCCAAAATGTATTTAAAAAAACTATGTATATCCAAATTTAAGAACTGAATTTTATGACATTCATTAAGTATGGAATTTATAGTTTTTAATGTCCTCAATTTAATTTACATATTTTAGAGTTTGAAACTAGCAGATATTTCCAGTTCAAGTTCCAATTTATGAATATCACAAACCTGGATTTTGAGGCGTTCAAAAATATGAAATCTCTGAATTTGCAAATCTTTAATTATAAAATGAGTTGCAGATAATCAAAATGTTTTATTTGTGTATTTATTTATTTTACTTTGTTTTCCAGCTAATTTTATGATGTTTTCTAGCTCAACATTCAAAATGTATATCAAAATTCATTTAGACCCACTTAAATACGTTATGATGATAAAAGCCAAAAAACTTATGATGATAAAAAATTATAGTTATTAATAATTCAATTTCGTTCACTTTCCATTCGGAAAGGCAGGGCTTTTCATTGAAACCCTTTTCCCTTCGCCCCCTCTCTTTCTAAGCTTATTTAGCGATATTAAGCGAGTTATTATTATATATTATTAAGTAATATTAGTTAATAATTTATTACTGAATTATTAAGCGAATATTAAGCAAATTTCATAATGAATCGATATATCTATAGTTATATCTATAGATAAAACTATAGTTGTCGGATGATCCGCTGATTTTGGGACACCCTGAATATAGAACTTTTTTTAATTACAAACCTTTTACAGACAGTAACAGAAAAAACAAAACAGAAATTTTGAAAATTCATGAGTTATAAGATTTCGAACGAACGCAATTTTATTTTGATACATACAGATGTGTTGGGATTTTTAAAATTTTATCAAATCTTATAGACAAAGATTTTAAAATCAATTTCGCACAATATAAATCCAAACTTTGAGAACTAAAGCTTGAGGACTAATTCATGAAACTGGTTAAGTTTAAAATTATACATATCTTTTAGAATGTCTTTATTGAATTTACTAATTTGCAAATTTTCAGTTTTCAGATTTATCAAGTTTGAATTCAAACTTAGAAACGTGGTAAACTTGCGTTTTAAAGTGTGAAATCTCTGAATTCATAAACTAGTATATTGTGACATAAACTGAAATCAAACATGTAACCAATAAATAAGATGAGAGTAAAATTTGATCATAAATTTAAAGAATTAATAAAGTCAAAAACAATTTCAACGTCTCCTTACTTCAGATAATACTTGTTTTTTGAACTTCATAGATTACTTCTCTCGCTCTCTAGCTTGACATTTATGCATGTATGTCAGCTTTCATTTTGACCTACTTAGGTACATAGCAATTATAAAAGCCAAAAAACCAACACAAATTAAAAAAATATATGATGATATTATAGTAACTACTAGCTGTCCCAGCAGGCTTTGCTCCTCAATAACCACGTTGTTAAACGCGGTTTGGTCAGGAAAAGTCCAATCATTGTTTAATTGAAAAACAAAAATTACCAAAAAATTATCTGAATCTCAAGGTTAAAAATCTTCTCCTTTTTTTTTGAAACGATTTCTAATTTTTTGACGAAATATAGATTGGTTAGATAATAATGGATTACCACAAAAATATACTATACTAATGTAATGGATTATATTGGTCAAAAAGCTGTTACAAGTAATGTAAAAAAATAGTTTCTAATGATAATTTTTTACGATCAAAGTAAAGAGCGAAATTGATGAAAGTTTATTTGTTCATCAGGTTTAGGAGGTGATCATGATGAAGATTATAATAATAACTTTATTGTGGCTTTTCATGATTTGTAACAATGTATGATTTTGCTATTCATAGAATTTTGTGATGATTTACCATTGTGACATTTTGCGACTTGTGTATACTAATAGTTGTTTATATTTTCTGTTATTTCCTATACAGGGTGTCCGTAAAGTCGGTAAAGTCGGCGATTCATCAGAAAACTATCTATGTTTCATGAAATTCTAAGACACTTTTTTCTTTACAATTTTTCAAAATTAGCAAAATGTAAAGAGTTATTAATAATTCAGTTTCGTCCACTCACCATTCGGCAAGGCGGGGCTTTTGATTGAAGCCCCTTCTCTTTCTAAACTTACTCTAATAGAAAATTAGTGTGTTATGGATTATCGATACATAATTTCTCTTATCTTGAAATAAAACTTTTAAACAAAAAATTCTAGGAATCAAAGTTTTCTTGTCTCGCATTTATTCTAGAAATGATATTCTTTTGTCCAACTGTCACCTTTACAATGCAGTATCTTCTAATTTTTTTTCAAGAGAGATAAAAGAAGCCATTGACCTAGAATGCATTATACACACCTAAGTGATCCTAGTATTCCCATGAGAGTTAGCTAAGAAAGAGAAGGAGTCTCTTTTATGAAAAGCCTCGCCCCTCCAAAAGTTAGTAGACGAAATTGAATTACTAATAACTGTTCAAGTGTTGCGAATTTTCAAAAAATGCAAAGAGTAAAGTGTCTACGAATTTTATGAGGAATTGATGATTTACGGATGATCCCCCGACTTTAGAAGACTCTTTATTTCATGGTTTCGTAAATTTTCATCAGTTTTTGTGATTTGTAACCTTTTTTTTTTTTAGTGACTTTCAGTGATTTTTTGCATAATTTAATGATCTTATGTCTTTGTTATTTTTGTAACTTTTTGCCACTTTTGCAAATTTTTTCTTTTCCTAATTTATGTGTGTGTGCGTGATAATTCAACAGTGCATTGGGGGTGTAGGTGGGGGAGTAGGCCATTTAGTTCATTGATAACAAAAAATGCCTATATCTTTCACATAAACATGATCAATAACTGTGCAAAAATTCAGGACATTTCGTGCAGTAGTTTTGAAGTTATAGGTGCACAATGTACAGACTTTCACATTTATATATATATATAGATAATCCTGATGATACAAGTACAAAAAATATATAAAATTCAACATTTAACTCCACCAATTATTTACACAATTTAAAAAAAAAAACTACAATATTGACAATGTCTTTATCAAAAGTAGGTAAAAATAATCGATTCTTATGAGTTACACAAGTCGAAAATTTATATAATTTTTCAAATTGCATAGCTTAAGTTTTCAAAATCAATGCACAACAATATAAATACGAACTTCAACAACTCAAGTTTTTAAAATTAATTTAATATGCCATTCCAGTTTTCTAAATGGTTTAGATTTAGTTTACTTATTTTATAATGTTTAATTTTCAGATTCTTCAAGTTGAATTCAAATTCATAAATGTCACTAGCTTATATTTTTAAGCATTTTAAAATTTGTAATCTCTCAATTCGTAAATAAGTACATTTCAATGCAAACTGAAATATATTATGAATACAAGAAATGAAAATAAAATTGATCATAAATTGAAGAAATCAATCAAGTTGAAAAAATTTTAAACGTTTCCTTACTTCATATAATACATTTTTTTTCAAGCTTCTCAGGTTATTTCTTACGTTCTCTAGCTTGACATTGATAAATATACGCCAGATTTCATTTTGACCTAATTAAATACATTACAATTACCAAACCCAAAAATATATGTGGTGTGGACTGGAGAAAGGGTACTAACAGCACCTCGCCGATTTTCGAAAAAAAAAAAAATTGAAAAGAGAAAGTCCCTAATGCAGCATTGACCGTCTAATTTTGTACGTCAATTATTTATTAAATGAAAAAATCATACATTTTGAAGAGTAGACTCGTTTGATAGAGCAATGTTTCTATATTCAGAATTACTGACTATCTTGAATTCAATTTTTGGTGCTGTTAGTACCAAAAATTCTTCAGTCCACGCTACATATAATAATATCATAGTAACTATAATCCTGATGATACAAGTATAAAAAATTTTAAAAATTCACCATTTAACTCTATCAATTATTTAAACAATAACAAAAAATATAACATTGACAATGTCTTCATCAAAACTAAATAAAAATAATCGATTATTATAAGTTACACGAGCCAAAAATGTGTGTAATTTCTCAAATTGTACAGGTTAAGTTTTGAAAATCAATCTACAAGAGTATACCGACGAGAAAATAACATGGAATTATCAGATCACAGGAATATAAATACGAACTTCAAAAACTTGAGTTCACGAAATTGGTTTAATATGCGATTTCAGTACTCTAAATGTTTTCGATTAAGTTTACTAATTTTATCATGTTCAATTTTCAGTTTCTTCAAGTTTGGATTGAAATTTATAAATTTCACTAATTTATATTTTTAAGTTATTTCAAAATGTGTAATCACTGAATTCGTAAAGAAGTGGATTTCAACATATAATGAAATCAAACATGTAACTTATAAAAAAATTGAAAGTCAAATTTCATAATGAATATAAAGAATAAATAACGTCAAAAACAATTTTAACGTTTCTTCACTCCACATAAAAAACTTTTTCTCAAGCTTCTGGGGTTATTTCTCACGTTCTCTAGCTTGACATTGATAAATATATGCCAGATTTCATTTTGACCTAATTACATACATTGCAATTATGAAACTCAAAAAGACCAACACGAATTACAAAAATATAAAGCGTTAGATAGTAACCATAAACCGAATAATGCACATACAAAGAATATATAAAATTCCCTATCAAACTCTATCAATTAGACTCGCAATATAAAAAAAAAAATTAAATATTCACAAAACCTTCAACAAATTTACTTAAAAATGCATGTCACTGTCAAACGAAAATTCGCCCAAACAAATGAAAACCTAGGATTTTGTCAAAATTTAAATCCCAAAATTTTAAAAAGCATCTCAAACTTTATCAAGAGTAATATAATCGAGACCTGGAAGAATGTCAAATGCGTTTCGCATTTCAAAATTCTGAACCCTTTGACCCCAGAGAAAAGTCTCGTCATATGGTAACGTCACGACGTGTGCCTCCCTTCAAAAAAAACCCCGAGTCCAAAACAACAGGCCCCAACGAGCGACCTAGAAAAATCGCCAAAACAACTTACCTTTATTTTTCGATTCCACCGGAGGCTTGTCATTCGACCCGGCCGTCAATGGCATTTTGCGAGCCGGAAGCGAAAAAAATCGCCAATTCGTCAATCGTCAACAGATCTTCACGGCGTTTTGCACATCCAACACTTATTCAATACACCTCAGAGTTTTGTAACAACTAACTAAGAGCGTCGAAACCTTAATTTTAGTACTGCTTAATATCACAGACGGTTTTTTTCATTTGTTACACCTAGGGCGAATATGTCGATTTTTTTTTTTTTTTGGCAAAAACGAGAGAGAAAAATGTTTACTTGCGAGAGCTGTTTTTTTTTACACGCGTCGTCAACAACGGCACCGTGGTTCCGGGGGGATCGCGTTTCAGGGTCCCGCGCGTACTCAATTATGTTCGTTGGTGTTTAACTTTGATCGGCCACCACAATTTCGTCTTGATTGATTTTTGAAAAAATAAATTCAATTACATTAAGAAAATAGAAAATGGCGAAGGAAATACAGTGGACAACAGTGGACGATCATCCGACTTCGGTCAACTTCGGGTGTTTTACCGAGGCGCGGTTCGGACTCGATTGTGTGTGTGTGTGTATGAGTAGCGCGCTGGGACAAGCACCTACCAGGTCGGTCCCAACAGGTACTGTAATAATTTCCACTGCGCAATAAGGACAAACCGGACAAACTCCATGATGCTAGAGAGAGAAATACCACTTCGGGCGGGAGACATTTATCCGGTCCGGACATTTCAAAATAGCGCGGAAAATTTTAAATGCACGCAATTTTAAATTTTCCGCGTGAATTTTTTAATTAGAATTTTTGAGTATGAGTTTTTTGTCCAGTCCAAACTAGAAATCCGTCTTGGATATTGAAAAATCGTGCGGAAAATTTAAAACGCCGTCACGCTAGTGGTGCATTTGAAATTTCCCGCAACATTTTGAAATCCGGACAAGGTTCCTAAGTATCGATTGTCCATCTTTTTCTAGCCTTAAACTGAACATAAGGTTGTCTTTGTTGCGTAGCCGAATTCGGCTACAACTTACGAACCCTGAATCCGGGCCGGATATTAGCTGCAATGCTGCGATCGCTGCAATCCCATGCAATCCCGAGTGGAAAAAAGTCGGGAAATAATCTCAACATATCGGAGCGACATCACATATGTCAGATATTCTCAGATATTCGTAGCAGAATATCGCGAAGACATTTTTTAGCATATGATTTCTGTATATTTTTAGTAGAATGTCGCGAAGATATTTTTTGGCATTTGATTTCTGTACATCTGGTAGAATGTCGCGAAGATGTTTTTTTGACAGATCTTTTTGAGCATATCAAAAATGGCACTGTCTTTGGCAAAAGGTTGGAAAAAGAACGTCCCAGCCCAAGTCCCCGGACAACACTATATATATATATAAGGTTTTTGGGAAAACGAAAAGTTGCAATGGATGTAAATCCGCCGATATACCCTATGGGCCAGAAGCGGCGGAGTGACACAGTCGTGTCGAGATGATCCTCAGAACTTCCCGGGCAGCACTGATAATCCCAGGGAGGTCCCTGGGACATCCTTGGAACGCACCAAAGTCCGTCCCTGGGACTTCCCGGGAACGTTCCATTATGGTCTTATTGTCCGCTTTTAGTCTGCGACTGGGACTTTGGTAGGATGTTTCTGACACTGAACAGGGATGTTTGCGGGATGTTTCTGGGATTTTCGTTCGAGAATCGACGATAGTTCACATCCGAACCGACGCTGGTTCGATCGGATCTCGAATGGGACTTTCCCGGGAAGTTATTAGGATTTTAATGGGAAGTTTCTGAGATTTTCCTGGGACTGTCGTACTATTTTAGCGACAAAACCGACGATCGCTCGGGACATGAACGAGACTTTCATGGGTCGTTCCCGGGAAAAAAAACTTGCATGCTTCATGCAAGAATTTTTTGTGCTTGAAAAAGTATGATATATAGTATTGAAAAAAATTAAAATTTTTAATTAAAAATTTGCTGTTTATTACACATCAACATTCAACTGTGCCTTCGAGGGGCAAATACGAGTAATGTCGTATGTACTCGAAACATCGAGAATTAGGCCCAAGTAATATAGTGTCGCTTTTCCTATAGACATACACTTGCTTTAAGCATTCTACACAAAACTTTAGGTTTTTTTTTATCATTAGGATTTCTACTTGATCATTGGAAGATCTACCGTACGATTGCAAGATGGATGCAAGTAGATCGTTAGGGTTGCTATATAAACTCCATGGTTTTCATCGACTTATTTTTTCGATTGTTTTCTGATTATTGTAATATATGCTCCAATTATAACAATTTTATTCTCTTATGTTACAGAATACCAGTCGCAACCATTACGAAATAGAGAAACCACCTTATGAGTGTGCATATTGCTTCAAGAGTTTCTTGGTTTTTTGGAACAAAGAGTATCTCATGAACTTGTGCAAACTAAAAAATTTTTTTACCAATGTCCACATTGCGAGAAAAGATGTTCAAGATCATTCATGGAAACAGAGAAAAACCTTACAAGTGCGAACATTGCGACATAAGATTTTCACGTCAAAATAATAAAGTAAGGCATATTCGCAAATATCACCTTGAAAAAAATTAGCCATACAAGTTTCATTGACACCAAGAAAAGTTTGCAGAAATGAGTAATGATAAAATGCATGAACGAACACATACTAGACGTAAACCCTTGAATAGCAAATATTGACGTTAATCATTTGCAAAAATTTATCGAAGAAAATCCATTGAATGTTTCAGTGAAGTCGAGCAAATCACGTCAAAAAGAATT